>LR880969.1:785492912-785505062 GCA_904067115.1 Aegilops sharonensis
CTCTCTCTCTCTTGCACAAAATTACCAATCCCTCTCTCCCCCGCACAAAATTGTCAATCCCTCAACCCACGAGATCCTTCCCCTCTCGTCCATGTTTTTCTAGCTCTCTCATCAAACATGTTGTCTCTTCTCCTTCCACGTATACAGAATCTGGATGCACACGCATCTCACGTATATTACATGTCTCCATCTTTCTCACAGACCTAACTTCTTCCTCTCTCTTTCTCTTTCTCTCTCTATCTCTCTCCCTCTGTCTCGTTAGGTTTGTCTCCTACTCTCTCGTCCACATACATACAATCTTTCCCGCCCTATCTGCTCCATCTTCAAAAGCTCTCTCTGCCCGTTTCATTCACACATTGGGATATGTCAAAATGTTGCTTCTATAATGGCCCTGTTTGCATCATGGGGTTAGAGCTAGTTTGGGTTAGTTGGGGGCTCAAATAACCCAAAAGTATCCAAACAGGGAGGGTTAGAGTGGGTTAGTTCCATCTAACCCAACTATCCCGGTGGAGAGGTGCTTATTTGGGTTAGAGTGGGTTAGAAAATAACTCTAACTCTAACTGTGTTAGAGTATCCAAACAGGGCCAATGGTTGATGTAGAGTTATGGTTGTTTTTGTTGCATCCTACAAAGTAATAACTATGAAATGCATTTAGATTCTCATTTGACTGGGATTACGTGAGTTTGAGCATGTTGTGAAGTACTATAGACCTTGTATACATCTTGGGATTCGACAATGATTGTAACTATTGAATTGTATAGACCATTACATTCGAAGTCAATAGCCTAATATATTTATTTCACAATTTCAATAAATGATTAGTTCACTACAAACTAAGAAAGCAAATGTGTAGTCCCTCCGTTTTTATTTAAGTACGCGTATTAGCATTGGTCAAAGTCAAGTTTTGTAAACTCTCAGAAAGCTTATAACAAAAAATTATTAACATATACAATAACAAATAAATACCATTAGATTCATTATTGAATGTACTTTCACATCATACATATTTGTTATGGTAAATGTTTATATTTTTCTATAAACTTGGTCAAACTTTAGGAAGTTTGACTTCGGTCAAACCTAATATGCAGAGTTTACTACTACTACTCGCTAGTTGCTTAGTCGAATCACTCAACACGCCACACGGGGAGTCCACTGTCACAAAATTTTGAGGTCGGCGGGAAAATCTCCCGCGACCATGATTCGAGCAGTGGGAAGTTACCATCATAGCCTTCGGAACAGGCCTACGGATAACGCTTGGTAGGGGGCTGTTTTTGAAACTTCAGGTTCACCCTACCCAGCCAACCCCACCCTGGCACCCAGAGTAGTACACCTGAATACCCCCCATTTTCTATCCCCACCGCAAAATAGACTTCTCCACGGCACCGCAGCCTTCGTGCTCCTCCCCTTTACATCGGCGCACTCATCCACCGCAGCACATCTGCCTCATCAATGACCTCGTACGCCGCACTGGAGCCGGTCCACCGTCGTCGTCGTACACGGAGCCTCTTCCCCGGCATCGTCTTCCACGGTCTCGGATCTGCTTCCCGGAAGCCGACGCCAAGCACAGAAGTACCACCGTCGTGGACAATGAACTGACTCCCATTGCCGACCATGACTCACAGAGGCCGCCGCGACCATCGTTCTCCTCCTCGATTGGTAATGTGTGTATTGAATCACTTAGCAGTACATGTTTAGTTCCAATTTTGTTCATACCTACCCTTCAAATTTCCTGGGTGCTATTGTTCCCGTAAAAGTAATTGGTTATAGCCTCCATTGTCCAACAGAATATCAGCTTGTAATTGTGCGTCGCTCATATATCGTGCTGTGCTTGGGTAGGTTTTTCATCTGCAACCAGTAGTGTGGCAAATGATGGAAAGGTTTTTAGAACTAGCAAGATGCCCATGCGTTGCACGCATCAAGATGCATTTGTACGAGTAGTTTATCTTGTGGGAGAAAAGGATGAACGAGGGAAGGCCTTATTTGCAAATCTGGAGAGGGGTATGGGTATCTTTTTGCAAAATTCCCATTTGTTTCCTTCCTATCTGTTAGATATAAATCGGACGGCCTATATTGCAAGAAAAAAAAGTATAGAGAAAAAAAGTAGACAGTAAAGGAAGTAGAGATAAATATTATATATTAAATATAAAATAAATATAACAGTAGAGAAGAGAGTAGAGATAGCAGAGACGTCGGGAAAGGATCCCGCACGCTCGGGAAAAAGCGGCCGGGCGTGCGCTAGTTTTGGCGCGCGGCGTCCGGCGCGCTTTATAAAATCCAACGCCCTCCCACCGCTCTGTGCCTTGCCACCGCTCTCTCCCCGCTCATTTTCGCCTTGCAGCCGCCGCGCCACCATGCCGCCGCGTCGCCGGGAAACTTGGGGATACCGCGGCGTTCGTGCGCGCCCCTCCGGCGGCTTCTCCACCGAGATCCGGTTCCGCAGGATGCGCCTCGGCCTTGGCAATTTCGACACCGCCAACGAGGCCGCCCGCGCGTACGACGCAGCGGCGTGGCGCTCCGGTGGCCTCATAGAGCATTGAACTTCCCCAATGTGCCGATGCGGGAGCGGGCGCAGGAGCTCGCGCCTCTGCCGCGGCTTAGCACCAACAAAGATCGTCGCGACAACCGGAGGCGGGAGCACCGTCTCGGCATCGCCGAGATGGACGAGGAAGCCATGGCGCTGTGGCGCCAACACTTCCCGCAGGACATCATCAACGAGCGCGAGTTCTACGCGCAAAGGAGGGCGGAGAGGGATAAGAGGAGGGTGGAGCGAGCCGCCTATCGTGAGGACAAGCGTAGGTGAAAAGCGGACCCTCAATTCAACATGAGGCTAGGAGCAGCGTCGCCCTGGGAATCCGACGACGATCGGTATCTTCACGCCTACAGTCAGACGTCGGAGGAGGACATCAACGAGGAGGAGTCGGACGACGAGGAGTAGTTGAATTATCTTTTTTATCTATCTATGATGAGAACTATCCTCTACTCTATCTACTTCTCGATCTCAGCATTGTAAACGCTTTTTTAAAGCGCCGCGCATTGCGATTCTGTTGGAGATGATGTAACATGGCAGACGAGTGCTTTAATGTTGCCCACAAGATGCGCGAGTATTACTAGTAGTATATTTTTCTTGCCATGTCGAGATTTTAAAACCACGAGTGCGAACATGCAGAGGAGCAATGAAGACCAAACACGGCATATTCGGGACATCTTCAAGGAGCGTGGCAAGTTAAAGAGGAGCTGCACCGAACCTGTAAAACGAGCTTTGGTAAGTAACACCCTTTCAATTACTTTCGTGTAGCCTCGTGTTCTTCGATGTGTATATGTTGTAGTTTCTGTTTCTCTTAAGCGTGGTGTTCTTCGATGTGTAATAAGAAGAGTCTTAATCGTCCTAATGCTTTCGTTTTTAGCTTGATGCAGGAAGTGGGTGTTCTCACCTTGTAGTCTATTTTTATATTTTTTCCTTTTGAATTCACTTCTCCGAGTTCTGTTTATCTGGCTTCTACTAAATGGATCTAGGTTGCTCTGAGTATTGATCTAAAAAAGAAGTAACTTCATGTCAGGATGCAGTTCCTGCGAGGAGGGAAGTATGGTCAACCTCGAGATCATGTTTCCAAAATGAAGCTGGATTACACACAAGGTTCCAGTTCCCTAATGATGTTGGATTAGACACAAGGTGCAAATTCTCAGATGATGCTGGATTACACACAAGCTAGGTGGAGTCGTCAGCTGTTCATGTCCTCGTGGCATTAGTAAAGGCTGAAAGAAAGCGTGCAGCAGCCCTTGAGAATGTAGCTGAGTTCATGAAGAAGCGAAAAGAGCAATCAGATGCTCTCTTCACCCAAGCCAAAGAAGAGATGGAAGAATCCAGAAATAAGCTAGCAGAGGCAGAGCAGGCTAGGCGTCTCCTGTTATCTAAAACTGTTGTCAATACAAAATTTCCATCATAATAGCTAGGTTCAAATGTTTATCCAATCAACATGCCTGTTGTGACGTCCGTGCATCTACTGATATGGCACAAAATGTTTTTTTGGGTCATGTAATAACAGCAATTACTTTCCAAACAATAACAGACGAAGCATTGGACATGGTATAGTTCACGCGCAAGCCGGACATTCCAAGTTCAAATTCACATCAAACTCATGTTCACAGATATCTGCACATTTCATACATAATGTCCACAACCATGATTCATTTCAAAGCCAAAAAAAATGTGAGGAGAGTTATAAATAAAGAAAAACCTCTACTAGTTCCTGCTACCAGTGCGAGCACAAGAAGGCAAGACCATGCGTAAATTAATTATATTTTACTCATTTTTTGTGTTCTAAAATGCCTTCCGGCTCGCGGAAGGACGTGACGTGTTGCCAGCACACGCGCGGATTCAATGAAGGCAGGCAGTCTTAAGTTGGTTGCACGTGGCGAGGAGGCGTGCTCAGCCGGGCCTGCAGTGAGTGCGGCCCTCTTGGCCGGCGCGCCGGTTCAATGCCTGCTGTCGGTGTCAAACCCGGCGGATCTCGGGTAGGGGGTCCCAAGCAGTGCGTCTTAGGATCAATGGTAACAGGAGACAAGGGACACGATGTTTTACCCAGGTTCGGGCCCTCTTGATGGAGGTAAAACCCTACGTCCTGCTTGATTAATATTGATGATGTGGGTAGTACAAGAGTAGATCTACCACGAGATCAAGGAGGCTAAACCCTAGAAGCTAGCCTATGGTATGATTGTTGTATATTGTATATATGTCGACTAGCCTGGCCCTGGTTTATATAATGCACCAGAGGCCTAGGATAACAAGAGTCCTAGCCGAATACGCCGGTGGGGGAGGAGTCCTTGTCTTGATCACCAAGTCTTATGGAATCTTCCTTGTATGCGGCACCTGTCCGGACTGGCCCATGAGTATGCGGCCCTGGGGGTCCTTGGCCCAATCTAACCGATTGGGGGACGACGTGGTGAGTACCCCCTAGTCCAGGACACCGTCAGTAGCCCCCTGAACCGGTCTTCAAGTTTAGGGACGCTCCTCGATTCTTCCAAACTGTTCTTCATCTTCGGTTGCCGGTCTTGAAAACTGGTTCAACAAATCTTCTCATCTTCGATCTTGAGGATCGCCGAAATGCATTCGGCGAGTTTATACGTCGGGTATCCGAGGAGCCCCTTTAAGTTTATGGCCTTTATCAATGCCTTGTTATTTTTATGCCACACCTCGGGTTTGAAGTTATTCCCGGGAGGCAATGTCCTCTTGCGTCCGAGCTCTAACGTCGGACTACATTCGAGGTATCCTTTGCAGCCGGGCACCAACGCCGGACTGCTTCCCAGCTCTATCGCCGGACTATGTATCCGAGCTCCAACGCCGGACAGTATCCGAGCTCCAACGCCGGACTGTATCCGAGGTGTCGTAAATCACCTTGGTTCAAAGAAGTTTGAAGGAGTTTAGCCGAGCTTAATGCCGGAAATGCCCTCTATGGAGCCAGCCACTAGCGTCCGAGCTTTAAGCCGGACTGCTTCCGAGGTGGTGCACCACCCGAATGTGGGCCGATTTTTGTCAATATTTCTAATTGGTGCAATTTATTCTCTGCCGAGATACATATCCAGTAGCCCTCAAGGTGGGTATCGGTCTAAAACCCGAGATTCACCTGAAGGATGACGTAAGACCGCTGATCCCAGTAGCCGCTGAGACTCAGGTTGATTTGCAAAATCGGCCCGAGGATCAAGTCCTAGCTCGGCAGAATACTTCGGGACACAAAAAGCGGCGTGCTCAGTCCTCGAGACTCGGGTTGGGTGCGGCCGACCAACCTGAGGATCAAAATCTCCTCAGAAATTGTATTGCACTTAAGATTTTCAGCATAGAACAAGCAATGCAGTAGCCCCCGAGACACTGGTCAGGTGGCAACACCAGATCAGGGGATCAATGTGCCCCTTTAATATTTGTAAATAATAAGCCCGAAGCACAATAGCCCCCGAGCCTTAATGCGGGCACGGGAGGCCGAATTAAGGATCGATATCCATAGTAAAATCACAAATTATGTGTAATGACTCTATGTATCCAAGTACTTTACGTCATTAATGCTCGGATCCGCATTGTACAAAACTTTGTTGACCGACCATCGGCTTCCACCTCCTCAGCCAATAGCCGAGGAGTGCTTGTCCTACTTTATAAAGCCTTTATGAGGGCAAAGATTTACAACAAACAAGGCAATCTGGGCATACGGTTTTATAAGAAAAGGTACGCGGAGAGACATGTTATATTACTGTTTAATAGAAGAAATGTCTTCCAAAGAAAATAGTCCCGCTATCGGTTCCTTTCTTTGGGTTGTCATGCTAAGCATGATCATGAAACCCCAGCTCCAATGTAAGAGCAAAATATTGAGGATTTAGTTTGGGAGGCCAGTTACTAGCCCCCGGTAGTGTTCGGCGACAGGAGAGGTCAGGCCGAAAACACTTCGGCCAATTGTATGAATGGCCCGTCATTTAATATAGTCATCGGATCGCTGACCAGTTTACACCTATTGTGACAGTCAGTTTTCGGCTTTCTCCACTGAGGTGCTTGACCATGCGAGCTGGAAGCACAATCGCAGTGGTTCTACCTTTGCACACCTAGCCGAACAAAGCGGAACGTAGGAGGCAAGCGCGGGAGCCGGGCAACCCAACTATTGACCGAAGACACAATTCGAAACTGATGCATATATAGCAATATCCGAGAATGTTTTTCGCCGAATCTCTGAAGGTGTCCGGCGTTGCACTGCGAGACTTGTGCTAAAAACACAAAAATAGTTAAAAGTGCCAAAAGCTTGGAAAACCAAAAAACGTTAGTAAAAACATGACGTCCGAACAAGATCGTTCGGTGCCAATCCGAAAATTGGACTTTAGAAAAAAAGGTGCTTCTGCCGTGCTTTAACATGACACATCCTATCTCAAGACTTCAAGCGGGTCAGCCTACGGCTTCAGTCTCTCATCCCGAAGGCGGAGTACTTCTCATTAGGCCAGTTTAGAAAACTAAACTCTAGCGGTTTTGAGAGAGAAATTAGGCTCCCCGGCTAGTGACCGCACACTTGTGTCGAAAAAGGGAGTGATAAATAATAAACACTTTGCAACGACTAAGAAGAAAAACACTTAGTATAAAACGGCTCAAATAAACATAGGAGCCCCCAAGTGACTTGGGAAAAAGTTGACTATATAATGTAAGGTGACATGTAAAATGCCTTCTAGCCGGATTGTAGATCATTTGTCGTAGCGTACCTTTTCGCTTCAACCTCTGGACCCAATAGTCCGGAGTGTGTCCGAGTACCCTCGCGGTTATAAAAACCGGGGCATGCGTGGAGACCAGGCGTAGGGGTCATTAGTGCTTTATCAGACAAGTGTCCAACTAGTTATGTTATATTACATGGTTAGTAAGAAACATCTTCCAGGGAGAATAGTTCCGTTAGGGGTTCATTTCCCTGGGAGGCATGCCCTAAAGTGCATGTCCGGACTGCGAAAAGAGCAGAAAAACATCTGGGGGCAGGTAATGAATAGGTAAGAAATCATCTTTTAGTTCATCGACCGAGTATTCCCTTAAGAACGCTAGCTTTCGGCTTCACCCAGTCTGAGGTACACATCCGGCTGACCCGGCAGTAACAATCGCAAAGGTGCTCCCTTTACCACCTAGCCGAACAATCGGGAACGTAGGGGTAAGCACAGGAGCCAGGCAACCCAGCTTGGCCAAAACTTAAGTCATATCAATGCATATAATGGTGAATAAAAGGTACATGCGGAAGTGTGACACATGTGTTGGGCATAAAGCCCGAAATAAGCTTCTGTTAAAGAAGCCCCCGGGTATAATGAGCGCGGGTAGCGCGTCAAGTGTGTGCGAACAAAGTTTCGACAAGGAAAATTTTATAAGCAACTTTTTTCCAAGAAAGTATAATGCTTGGTCAAACCGAACACAAGTTAGAAATTTAAAACTTTTAGCATGAAGGCAACTTAGCTGGTTAATGTGTTCGGTATTGACGATGCGGTCCGAGCTTGATGCGGGACAAGGTTCCATCCCCCAAGCCGGTCCCGAGGTGGTGGAGCAAAAAGCTCGGCACTGTGAAGTGGTGACATAGCACGGTCAATGCAGGACGGCAGAGTGATGCCGAAGTCCCTGGCATGGGGTAATGAAGTGTTGACGAAGCCCCCCGTCCAGCCGAGGTGACGTCAAAGGATATAGTCCGGCTGGATCATTTTCCTGTGCACAAAAAATAGTGCAAACCAGAGATAATAGTAATAATGAAAAAAAATCATTGCATAATAAATAATTTATGCAAAGTGAGTAATAAAAGAAATATGGCATGGCGCCGAAGTCAATGTCGGTGCAGGGCGGCGGCGTGATGCGGTAAAGGCATGGCAAGGCCTGAATTCACAGGTCGGTTCGAGTTCCGGATGCGGCGTTCGCCGGACTATGTACGGAAACTGACCGAACCATCATGCGACCGTCGATAATGCGGCCACCACTTGATAGACCTGTGTACATATGATGGACAAACCAGAGTAATAATTCCTTGGAAAAAATGAACCCAAATAAGCAAAAAATACTAGGATTAATAGCACCTGGTTTATTTGTTGTAGTAAGCCAGAGGAAGGTGATTCCCAAAATTGGGACTCGATCCGCGCACCCATTGCCTGGTCGGCTAGTGACACCGAAGTGTCCGGAGTAGGTTGATGAAGAGATGGCGAAGCCCCCGGTCCAGCCGAGACGTCGAAGTAGGTCGGCGTGATGGACACCAGCTTGAAGAAGCAATAGTGCGGCCCTGCCGATGCAGGTCGTGACGTGGTCGATGCCGGCTTGATGAAGCGACCGTGCAGTGATGCCGGTATGCCCGCTCCGTGTAATCCATGGGGTGGCGATGTTGGTGATGATTTATCCTTCGCGATGCCGGACTCTTGTTCGGGTTGCCGAGATGATGATCCGAAGAAGTTGAGGTCGGCTCAACAAAGTGACGACGTGTCTAGCGCAGGTCGGCAGCCGTGGAGCAATATTGCCGGACTGGTTTGACACCAGCATGATGTTGAAGATCATGTTCAAAAGATCTTAAAGTTAGTGGGATGTGTTCGGGAACAAAACACAATACCCCGTACAAAACTTCCTTCAAAAAGGTTGTCCGAAATCCCGTTCATAAAAGGACGAACTCGGGTCGGATTCGTTTTCGCGCAGAAAACAGATCCGAAAAGTGATGCACTAATCGGAAGGTTCCCGGAGTTTGGATGGTCGGATCGAGCTGAAATTTTGAGGGGCGGTAGATATTGGAATTCCTCACCCGATCAACGGTTGGATCTTCCAAAGGAAGTCCGAGCTAGAAGCTGGACACCACGCCTTAAACTCGTCCGGATTCTCGTCCAGATTCAATGCGGCTCCGGTATATCGGAGATTGCCAGAGATTCCTCCATCGGAACTCAACGAAATTTTCCAGGGTTGTTGTAGACTTAATTCCGCACAATTCCATCGAAGCAATCGTCAAACCGATGCTCGAGGAGGCGGTGACGGCGGATACAAGTTCGCTGTCCAGAAAAACAGTACGGTCGCCCGAGGGCAATGTTGACGTTGAGCCCCAGGGCTCCCTGGATGATTCCTCCATGATCTTGATAGAGATCGGAGTTGATGTTGATGAAGGCCCCCATCCGAAAATGACGATCGGAGGTAGGGCACAGTCCTTGGTCGAACCAAGGTGACCAGTCGAGCTAGTGACGAAGATGCCGAAGTCGCAGTTGATATGCAGGCGAGCCATCGACCTTTTTCCGAACACACAGCGGAACTCTCAATGAAAGCACCAATGTCGGTGTCAAAACCGGCGGATCTCGGGTAGGGGGTCCCAAGCAGTGCGTCTTAGGATCAATGGTAACAGGAGACAAGGGACACGATGTTTTACCCAGGTTCGGGCCCTCTTGATGGAGGTAAAACCCTACGTCCTCCTTGATTAATATTAATGATGTGGGTAGTACAAGAGTAGATCTACCACGAGATCAAGGAGGCTAAACCCTAGAAGCTAGCCTATGGTATGATTGTTGTATATTGTATATATGTCGACTAGCCTGGCCCTTGTTTATATAATGCACCAGAGGCCTAGGATAACAAGAGTCCTAGCCGAATACGCCGCTGGGGGAGGAGTCCTTGTCTTGATCACCAAGTCTTGTGGAATCTTCCTTGTATGCGGTACCTGTCTAGACTGGCCCATGAGTATGCGGCCCTGGGGGTCCTCGGCCCAATCTAACCGATTGGCGGACGACGTGGTGAGTACCCCCTAGTCCAGGACACCGTCACCTGCGCTATGAGAGGTCGCGTCCGTGTCAGAGCAATCACTCCCTCCAGTCCTTTTTTGTTTGGGTATAACAAAATCTCGTTTTCCATTCACATTTTACAAGTAAAATTCGTGGACCAAATTTGACGCAAAGTACGAGGGGGACTAGTAAACCAGAATGGAGGTAGTAGTTTTTTTAATCAAAGAAGGGTTTCCCCTTCCGATTTTCATTAATGAAAACCAGCATCTAAATCTAAAACATAGTATTTGCCCTAGAACTACCAGGTTCAACATCTCGCAACATAAACCCATACAACCTCCATCACACAAAAAAACCATACAACCATACGCCAAGGTGGTACGTAGTACTATGAATTCCATTTTCGCTCCATACCAATTGTTCTGAAAACTACTTACTACTTATAACGCGCCATTGAAAATCAGAACTCTTAACCCCGCTAGAAAAACGATATTTTAAACGTGGTTACTCGATCTGTGGCAACTGGGGAGCCACCGCGCTCCAAGTCGTTCACCTGTGGTCCCGACCATCAACTCCTACGGATCAAATTATCACGCGAGCTGAATATTCCTACAAAGGTGCTCCACCACGTACCCGGTACCAGCGAACGCAGCAATCATGCACCTAGGGTTTTAGGGTTTATTTGTTAACGTCGCCTTTACGTAACACTCATGTGTGCGAGACAGCGAGAGGCCGACTGCGTGTGTGCGCCTCTTCTCTTCGTATATGTACTCCACCGTTTGTCTGGTGTCCAAAAAATTATAATAACTACTGGAAATGTGCCAATGCGTTGCCACATGATCAAAGTAGATTATTACATATTCACCGATTTGATAGAAAAAAAGTCTAGTTTTGAAATACGTATATCACTAAAAATATGTTATGTTTCACTCAAAATATATTCCTTTGGCGTTTTTGATGAGATAAGGGAGGAATGTTGTTGGTTTCAAGATTCGAGAAGTGGTATATGTCTAATTTCTACTCTTACTAGCAAGATGCCCGTGCGTTGCACGGAACATCAAGATCTTGTGGGAGAAAAGGATGAACAAGGGAAGGCCTTATCTGCAAATGTGGTGAAGAGTGCGGGTAAATTGCCATATTTTCTTTCCTATCCGTCAGATATAAATCGGACGACCTACGTTGCAAGATGGCAGGCCCACCATCATCACCAACTCTATTTTTTATCCCTACTCTTATAAAAAGCATTCTCGGTGATGATCGTGTGCCTGCCATCCTGCAATATAGGTCGTCCGATATATATCTGACGGATAGGAAGGAAACTATGGCAATTTTGCAAAAATATACCCACACCCCTCTCCACATTTGCAAATAAGGCCTTCTGTCGTGGTTTTGTCACGGCAGATGTCCTAGGGAAAGGACTTAGTCGTGGAGCCATCGCAACGGGTTAGCTTGAAGGGGTTAAAGCGGACACAGGGACGCAGAGGATTTTATACTAGTTCGGCCCCTTCGATGAAGGTGAAAGCCTACGTCTAGTTGTGATGGAATTGATGGGGTTTTGATGACTAGGGAGCAAACAAGCTTCGCCTAAGTCTCGAGTTGTTGTCTGTTCTCCTTGAACTGCCCCGGGTCGTCTCCTTATATACACGAGTGACGCCCGTCGGTTCACAGAGTCCCAATCTCCGGTTCATACTCGTATCCGGGTTGGTATCTCTCTATTCCTAACTTACAATACAAGTTTACATACCAGGCCGGTTTACGGCTACAGGTTCTAAACCGACTACAGGCCTTGGGCCCTTACCTTCATGCTTGGGCTTTTACACCGTTGAACTACTGATGAAGTTAACCCGGCCCAGATAGGCCGGTTTACGCCCAGTAGTAATATCCCCAACATTAGGCCCCAGATTGATTTGAACAGGTTCATGTCAATCC
>LR880969.1:785540970-785571686 GCA_904067115.1 Aegilops sharonensis
CATCAGCATGGACAAGGCCTTTATAGAGCCTGTCTTCACCAATAATGTAAGTTTTTCCATCTCAAGCTTTCAAACTTTGTTGTATATATTTGGTTAGGCATGACTGCAACAGCTGTTTATTTTTGGTGTTTGCATTAAATTGCTTATTTAAAGTTTATTATGTAGTTCCTAATCAAAAGTTTGTCCTTTCTCAATTTAAGTTTTCAGTTGTACAACCAAGTTCCTTCTTCATACCATGTAAATTAAACTATACAGAGCAAGTGATCTTCTTTTGCGCTGCATGTATGCTTCTGTTCTTCATCCTTAATCCAGTGGTGTGGTGAACCTACCCACTACAGCACAATGTCATATTTTGCAATGTCTTAACTATGAACAATGTCATATCATTCTACTATTATTTAAACCGTCTCTTTATTTGCCAATCTGAAATGGTATAAATTAACAGCACACTAATCATTGATACTTATGAGTTCTTGATCTGTAATCCAGTGTTGTCGTGAAGCTGCCAACTCCTTCACAATGTCATTTCCTGCCATGTCTTGACCTGAACAATACCATATTGTGTTAATGCAATTTTAAACTGTGTCACTTTACTCGTCAGTAAGAAATATGATGAATTGTCAGCACTGATACTTTTACGTGCAAAACTGTCATCTGTCTGCTTGTTTATCTTTCAGAGTGAGGAAGATATAAGTGTTGAACAAGCGCAGTCTCATCATCTTGCTCAGCTGCTTGCGCTGCAGCTCCCCAGCAGGGCTAACCTTTCTTGAACTCTATTGAAGTGCTGTCGGTTTTGTATATTATTTTGTCGGCGTGTTTATTTGCACTGGTGGCGATCTTTGGTGCCCAGTGTATGTAATCTGCTGTCTGCTTGTGCTTTATTATCATAGTGGCGAACTTTGATGCCCAATGGATGTAATATGCCGTAATTTCTTTATTGTATAGTCTAGGTTTTTTCTTATTCACGATGCTGCAGTTATTTTACTGTATATATATCCTGTCTTCGCACTAAACCGGCCAAACTGTAAAATTACGGTACATAATCGGGCCGTCATGCAATCACGATGTAGGTTGGGCCTGAAACGTGCCAAACAGCTCACGGGCCGACAGCAGCCCGAAATGAACCCCGGCCCATGATTGTGTGAATCAAATCACGGGCTTTTAACAGGCCAAAATTCTCTCGGTCCTTGTTTGGCCCAATCGGATATCGGCTGCGAGCAGGCCGGATGCAAATGGGTCGTAGTTAGGCCCAACTATATGACGGGCTTTTAACAGGCTGAAATTAATATAGGGCCGAAATGTTAAACGGGCCCTTAACAGGCCAAAACTAATATCAGGTCGAATTATTAAGTGGGCCTTTAGCAAGTGGGCCCAAAAGCATAGTGTCCAGTTGATGGGTCGAATTTGATATGGGCCATAATTGAGCCCAAAGCCTCTTAAAGGGCCGGACTTGATCTGGGCCGTAATTTGGCCCAGAACATGGTAGGCTTATAACGGGCCGGATCTCATATGGGCCACTTTTAGGCCCGGAACGTGGCAGGCCATTAATGACCGGATCAAATATGGGCCGGCATTTGGCCCAAAACATGGCAGCCAGTTAATGGGCCGGCCTACTAGGGTCCTCAAAATCTTGTGGGCCTAAATCTGGGCCGGCCCATTAATGTTGGCGAAATCTCATGGGCCTTTAGCTGGGCCGGCCCATTATGATCCGCAAGAATCTTGTGGGCCTTTACCTGGGCCGGCCCATTATGGCGCACAAAAATCTTGTGGGCCTTTAGCTGGGCCGGCCCATTATGGCCCGCAAAATCTTGTGGGCCTTTACCTGGGCCGGCCCATTATGGCCCGCAAAATCTCGTGGGCCTTTAGCTGGGCCGGCCCATTATGGTCCGCAAAATCTTGTGGGCCTTTAGCTCGGGCCGGCCCATTATGGTCTGCAAAACTTGTGGGCCTTTAAGTGGGCCGGCCCAATTAAACTTGATGGGCCGGTCCACGTGTCAACATATCATAGGCGCGTCTCGCCCATTGGATGAGTGACACTGTGCCAACACGGACCTGACACGTGTCTCCTTCAGCCAATGATGATTTTACACGTGGAAAATCCCCATTGGTCGGGGCTGTTAACGGGTTATTGGATCCAAAACCCGACCCGATAGCTTAACGGCATTCCGTTATGGTGGATGCCACGTGTCGGTCACCCTTGACGAAAGCACTTCTGTGACGCGTGATTATCGTCATGGAAGTGGACACTTCCGTGATGATAATTTTGTTAATGTCATGGAACACTTCTACGACAGCACATGTATGACTATCTTGATCCTGTCATAAATTTGTCATGGATGTACATGCATGACAAAAAACGCAACCTACTGTGACAAACACGTATCATCACGGAAGTGTATTTTTTTTTGTAGAGGGCCCTCCCCTTGTCTTCAAGTCCGGGCACCCGGGGCCCTTCCGTCCAGGTACCCGGGGTGTCCAGGAGCTTCTCTCCTTCGTTCTTCTTGACTTCTCCTTCCTTCTCTTGCTCCGTGGATGCCTGGGTCTCCCTCCTTGCTTCCTCACGATGATCTCCGAAGCACCTAAGAATGCATAGCGTGTCTCTTTGAGGTAGAATCCCATTCTCATGCGAAACCGAACGAAACTCGGAGAGGAAAGAAGTGACCTCGTTCTCGATGTTGCGTGCACGTTCTCTTGTCATTGGCCCTCTTGGTGCTTGCGGTGGTGATGGAATGCCGGTGCGGGTAGTCGGGGATGCTCCGCATCAGATTTCCTTCTTAATTTTTACTTGATTAGATTGATACATCTCCTCTCTTTATATAGAGAGATTTACTTGACTCCCAAGCAAGGCTTACTTGACCCCTAAGCAAGCGAACCTTATCTCTAATTAACCCTAAGACTAACGGGCTATACCGCCAGCCCAGGCCATTAGGCCCATTACATACTCTAACAATAATCCGAATGCATGCATCTGGTTCAACTCGCAAGGATGGTTTAAAAACCGAACATGCATTGACTTAAACCCCTATAATTCTTGGTTGGGTTCCTTGTACTGATTGTTATGAAGTGAAGCTGTGCAAGACTAAATATTATTTTTACTGTAAATATATCATGAAGCACTGAATATTACTGCTACTGCAGGTGTGGGACGATGGCTTGGCCCTAGGCGAGAAGGCGGTGGAGAATGTGAACCGCAGCGTAAAGGTCGTGCCGTGGTCGGCGGCGTGGCGGTTAAAGCGGCCTTCACGGGGCTCGCGGAGGAAGAGGCAAATGCTGGAGCAGGGGCATGGTCCTGCGCCTTGGGGAGCAAGGTTTTGGCGGGAGAATGGCGACGTGGTGGATCGCTGACAGGCTAAAGGAGAAGGAATGGAAAGCACTTGTGCTGTTGATGAAGGAGCAGCAAGAAGCGCGCCTCCAAGAAGCTGTCCGCTTCTCCCTGGTAAAGCACCAGGATCTGCTTATGAAGAAGAATGTTGGGGCAAAGGAGCCCCGGAGAGATGCGCACCCGAGATTCAACAGAACCGCAGCCACATCATTTCTCAGTTTTGACTGACAGATACAGGCCGGGCTAGTTGCCTAGTAGTACCGGTACGAATAATCCTGCCTGGCCAGCCTTTGGTTGTTGGTTGGACTATACTAATTAGAAGTGTTGGCGCGCTCTGTTGCGCCGTCTAGAGTCCGATGATGGTTGATACATTTTTACTCAAATAATTACATTTACATACGGAGGAGAAAATTTGTGTGCTGATGAATACTGAAAGATTAGCATCTTAGCTTTTTGGCATGTAACTCAAACATCATCTATGCACAGCACAAGCACTAAAGTAGTTCATTAGCATGTCCCTGACCATACCATTCGTTAGTATAAATCAAAAGCCAACAACACAAAAATGTCTAGGTATGTAGAAGCTATTTGGTCACTTGTCTCTAGGTACATAGCTGCAAATCTAAAGAAAAACTATAAGTTGATTCGAATGTCTGTTTTTCATATCATAATTTTATGAATGGATTTCACTTTCTGTTCATGAATAAAGAAGTCTAGTCATGAAAAATAGAAGACCGAGTAAGTGATAAATGTGCGTGAAGGAACCTTTCGCTGTTTGACGAAGTCTCCCCGGCAACGGCGCTAGAAATTATGCTGCTACTTGTGATAGTCGTTGGGATTTCCCCGAAGAGAAACGTTGATGTAGTATAGTACCAGATAGTATTTTCCCTCATTTAAGAACTACTAAGGTTTATCAAACTAATAGAAGGTTCACGCAAACAACAATCAACAGTACCTGCACATACATAAACAAATACTTGCACCCAACACGGGCAAGAGGGTTCCCCTTGCACTTGTTAATTGCAAGGATTAATTCTGATAGTGATAAATATATAAATTGCAAAATTAAATAAAAATAAATAAATTCCAGCAAGGTATTTAGGGTTTTACTAATATGATGTGAATGGATCCGAGGGCCATAGAGTTCACTAAAGGCGTCTCTCTCAAGAACATAGCAAACGGTGGGTACATAAATTATTATTGAGCAATTGATAGAAAATCGCATAGTTATGATATTATTCATCGCATAGTTATGACAAGTAGACCGTTAAACTTACTGATAACTATCAGTATTACTCCACTTCGAGAGCGCTTCTATACTTGCCTCTTTACGTATTAAGTTCACAACAAACAGAGTAATGCTTGAAACATGATGGCATAATGTAGACAAAATAAGACCAAGCAGTATGATCGAACCCTATCGTTTTACCCTTAATAGAAACAATACAAATACGTGTCTCACTACTCCTCCTGTCATAGTGTGAGGACACCGCAAGATTGAACCTACCACAAAGCACCTCTTCCACTGAAGATAAATCAATCTAGTTGGCCAAGCTAAACAGATAGATCGAAGAGAAATACAAAGCTATAGCAATCACACATAATAAAGTTCAGAAAATACTCAACTATTTTCAATGAATAATCTAATCATAAATGCGCAATTCATCGGATCCCAACAAACGCACCGCAAAAGATTACATCGAACCGATCTCTGAAGAGAACATTGTATTGAAGATCAAAGAGAGAGAGAGCGAGAGAGAGAGCGAGAGAGAGAGCGAGAGAGAGAGCGAGAGAGAGAGCGAGAGAGAGAGCGAGAGAGAGAGCGAGAGAGAGAGCGAGAGAGAGAGCGAGAGAGAGAGCGAGAGAGAGAGCGAGAGAGAGAGCGAGAGAGAGAGCGAGAGAGAGAGCGAGAGAGAGAGCGAGAGAGAGAGCGAGAGAGAGAGCGAGAGAGAGAGCGAGAGAGAGAGCGAGAGAGAGAGCGAGAGAGAGAGCGAGAGAGAGAGCGAGAGAGAGAGCGAGAGAGAGAGCGAGAGAGAGAGCGAGAGAGAGAGCGAGAGAGAGAGCGAGAGAGAGAGCGAGAGAGAGAGCGAGAGAGAGAGCGAGAGAGAGAGCGAGAGAGAGAGCGAGAGAGAGAGAGAGAGAGAGAGATCTAACTACTGCTATGGACCCATAGGTTCCGTGGGGATTTACTCACGCATCATCCAAGAGGCAGCAAGGTTTATGTAGAGGGCCTTCGTGATCGATTTCCCCCCCCCCCCCCCCCGGCAGAGTATCAAAAAAGGCTTCCAGATGAGATCACGAAAGAACAGAGGCTTGCGACAACGGGATAATTGTTTTGGGTCTCGCTCTAGGGTTTCCAAATATATGTGAATTCATATAGCAAGAATTAGGTCAATCAGAGCAGCAGGTAGCCCACAAGGGGGCAGGGCGTACCCCCTGCCTTGTCGTTGCCTCGTCTGGCTTCTAGACTCCCCCGAAGCTTCCTGGGTCTCTTTTGGTTTAGAAAAAATCATCAAAAAAATTCTTCGTGTTTGGACTCCGCTTGGTATGAATTTTCTGAAAATAAAAAACATGTAGAAAAGAACAACTGACACTTGACACTGAGTTAATAGGTTTGTTCCAAAAATGATATTAAATAATGTATAAAGCATATCAAGATTGATAATATAATAATCTCGCAAAAAAAGATTGATAATGTAATAGCATGAAACAATAAAAAATATAGATACATCAGAGACGTATCAATGTATGGTACATCCACCATTCTCATAATTAACCTCAACTTCAAATATCTGATTTATATAGGTTAATATGAAGACTGGTGCTCCACATACTAAATGAAAAACACTAGGTCAAGCTTGTCAAAGAGCTAAACTCCCCCCCCCCCCAGATGGTGATATCCCTCGAGAACCATCTACTGTCTACCTCGGTCCTTAGGCCCTTCCCAGTGCTCCACCGTGGACGGGTGCTAAGCATGCCACATAAGCAAAAAAATGACATGGCACAATATTTAAGGAGGGGAGAGAGTACTTTGGCGATCCCGGGAAGAACCAATGCCAAGTGCGAGAACCTAGGCAAACCACTTAAATGAAATAATTTNGTTGCCTCGTCTGGCTTCTAGACTCCCCCGAAGCTTCCTGGGTCTCTTTTGGTTTAGAAAAAATCATCAAAAAAATTCTTCGTGTTTGGACTCCGCTTGGTATGAATTTTCTGAAAATAAAAAACATGTAGAAAAGAACAACTGACACTTGACACTGAGTTAATAGGTTTGTTCCAAAAATGATATTAAATAATGTATAAAGCATATCAAGATTGATAATATAATAATCTCGCAAAAAAAGATTGATAATGTAATAGCATGAAACAATAAAAAATATAGATACATCAGAGACGTATCAATGTATGGTACATCCACCATTCTCATAATTAACCTCAACTTCAAATATCTGATTTATATAGGTTAATATGAAGACTGGTGCTCCACATACTAAATGAAAAACACTAGGTCAAGCTTGTCAAAGAGCTAAACTCCCCCCCCCCCCAGATGGTGATATCCCTCGAGAACCATCTACTGTCTACCTCGGTCCTTAGGCCCTTCCCAGTGCTCCACCGTGGACGGGTGCTAAGCATGCCACATAAGCAAAAAAATGACATGGCACAATATTTAAGGAGGGGAGAGAGTACTTTGGCGATCCCGGGAAGAACCAATGCCAAGTGCGAGAACCTAGGCAAACCACTTAAATGAAATAATTTGACCAATGCATGAAAGACTTTAGGTGCTAACTCATTAAATAAAGTGTGCTTAGCAACAAAAAGTTAAGCACCTATGCATTGGGGAGTTAAATTGCTAAGGTATTTAATGCACTTAGGACCTCATCTAAGGCTAGTCATAGTGGGGAGTAACTTAGACTAGTAACATGCATATGTTACTAGTGTTGGGGCTGGACAGCAACAATGTGCTGCACAAATTCACCAACACGGCAAATATGCACACTACACAGCCCCCTCCACTTGTGATGAACTTTGAGGATAGCTTCAACCAACAAGTAAGCAGCGGAATAACACAAACAACATGCACAAGTGACACAAGATTTAACGTGGAAAAACCTCCTCAACTTGAGGAGTAAAAAACCACGGCTGTGGACCGATCGGTCCACACAACTTCACTATGAGAATGATGAGTACAAAGTCTTCTCTAGAACCTCTAGAGAGATTTACCACACTCTCCATGTTGCCAACCGGCAACAGCAACAATAGCAACAAGAGGCAAGATTTCAGCAAAACAGAGTTAACACAGCTTCTGTACCCTTCAGTGTTTTGCAAACTTCTCTTAAACCGCTGAACCAAACATGACCAAATTTCGTAGACAAGTAGACACATGAGTTATTGAGATCCCCTCAAAATTTTAGCTCAATCCGACATCGTTTGCCTGCCCAAAATGTTCGTCTCCCAATACTACTCTGTTCTGAAACTGCAGCAATCAGAGCTGACAAAACCACTCTCAAATCTGATGCTCCAGTGACCCAATCCTCAAACCAGCTAATCAGATCGAAATAATTAAAGTAAAGAATGATCTCACCAAGTTTGGGATCGATCCAAGCATGTTTGAGCCTCCAACCACCAGCTTGAACATTGTCTAGTCAGATGCAGCAAATCTAGACAGAACCTCTGCCTCTTCTTCTTCCTCTCTCTCAGGTTTTGTTTTATCTTGTGTTCTCTCTCTCACTCTCATGAATGGCAGCCACCACAAGCAATGGGTGGGGTGGCTAGGGGTTTCTCCTTGCTCCCTTCACCAGGAATCACTCACAACCGTTGGATGTAGAAAAGATCAACGGTTTATATGTGTTGGACTTGTGTGTGTTGATGTTGGGCTGCCAACACACCTCCATGTGGAGGGACTTAGCCCAACAAACTCCCCCTCCTGACATCATGGAGGGTCTCACTGCCTTCCGGCAATCATGCCAGCGAGCCGGCGGCATACTTCAAGTTTCTTCCTTGTCACCACTTTAGTCAACATATCAGCCCCATTGTCATCGGTGTGAACCTTCTCAAGTTGCATTTGCTTGGAATACAACACATCTCGAATCCAATGATAGCGGACTTCTATATGTTTAGACCTTGAATGAAAACTTGCATTCTTACTCAAGCGGATAGCACTTTGGTTGTCACAAAACAACACATACTTGCCTTGCTTAAAACCAAGCTCACGAGCCAACCGTTTCAGCCACAATAGCTCTTTGCTCGCCTCTTTTATGGTAATGAATTCAGCTTCAGTTTTATTCAGTGCCACACACTTTTGTAGCCTGCTTTGCCATGACACCGCTCCCCCTGCATAGGTAACCAAGTAACCTGAAGTAGACTTCCTTCTGTCAACATCTCCAGCCATGTCAGAATCTGAAAAGGCAATCAGCTTGGCTTCACCACCACCAAAGCAAAGTTTCATATTTGTGCTGCCCCGAAGATATCTCAAAATCCACTTCACGGCTTCCCAATGAGTTCTTCCTGGATTTGACATAAATCTGCTCACAATACTAACCGCATGAGCAGTGTCAGGCCTCGTACACACCATAGCATACATCAAACTCCCAACCGCTGAAGCATAAGGAACATGATGCATTTCCTTTTTCTGCTCATCAGTGGTACGACATTGCTTTCTGCTCAACTTGAAATGGGCTGCTAGTGGACAACTCACAACTTTAGGATTTTCCATCCTGAACTTCTGAAGTACCTTCTCAATATACTTCTCTTGAGACAAGTACAACTTGTTGCAATTTCTGTCTCGCTCAATTCTCATTCCGAGAATGTTCTTTGCTGGACCTAAGTCTTTCATAGCAAAACATTTGCTCAACTCCTTCTTCAACTTAGCAATCCTAGAAACATTCTTGCCAACAATCAGGATGTCATCAACATAGAGTAATAATATGATGAAATCATCACCTGAGAACCTCTGAATAAATGCACAATGGTCTGAGCTACACTTCTTGTAGCCTTGCTCCCCCATGACAGTTTAAAACTTCATGTACCATTGTATTGGTGCTTGTTTCAGGCCATAGAGACTTTTCTTCAGCTTGCACACATAGTCTTCTTTGCCTTTCACAAGAAACCCCTCAGGTTGCTCCATGTATATTTCTTCCTCCAACTCACCATGAAGGAATGCAGTCTTCACATCCATTTGCTCAACCTCTAAGTTGAGACTTGTTGCCATGCTAAGGATTACTCTTATGGATGTCATCTTCACAACCGGAGAAAAGATCTCATCATAGTCAATGCCTTTTCTCTGGCCGAATCCTTTTACAACTAGCATGGCCTTGTACCTTGGATGTGATGTATGCTCTTCTTGCTTGATTCTATAGACCCACTTGTTCTTCAAAATTTTCTTTCCCTTAGGCAACTTCACCAACTCATAAGTATGATTCTTATGCAAGGAATCCATCTCTTCTTGCATAGCATTTTTCCACTCCTTCTTGTGCTCATCTTCCATTGCATCTGCAAAGCATTCAGGTTCCGAACCGTCAGATAATAAAACCACGTATTGATCTGAGGGATACCTGCTGGAAGGAATTCGACCCCTATTGGATCTTCTGAGTGGACCAGCTGGTGGACTTTCTGGTGCTGGTGCTTCCTGCTGATCCGGATCATCAAATTCAGCACCATACTCTTGCAGCTGTTGTTGGGGAGCATGTTCTTCACCTGCACCACCATGTACATCATCTTGTACATCTTCTGCATCTGCTTCAACTTGCACAGGAGTTGGAGCTGCAGGAACTGGGTCAGAATCAATGATGTCTTGCTGCTGCTGAGGAGGAACCTGCCCCTTTGTCTTCACAGTATTCTCAATTGTTTGGTCTTCAACAAACACAACATCACGGCTTCTCACAACTTTCCTTGCTATAGGGTCAAACAGCTTGTAGCCAAACTCATCACCACCATAGCCAAGAAAGATACAATGTCGTGTCTTTGAATCAAACTTTGACCTTTCATCTTGAGGAATATGAACAAAGGCCTTGCACCCAAAAACCTTCAGGTGGTCATATGAGACTTCCTTGTCACACCAGACCCTGTTAGGAAGATCTCCCTGCAAAGGATAACTTGGTGAGAGATTAATAAGATAAACTGCAGTCATCAAAGCCTCACCCCGAAAGTGTTTGCGTAGCTTTGCACTTGACATCAAGAATCTAACTCTCTCCACAATTGTCATGTTCATCCTCTCAGCAAGACCATTTAGCTGTGGTGTCTTCGAGGGAGTAAATTGATGCCTAATACCTTGCTGCTTGCAGTATGCATCAAATGGCCCAATGTACTCTCCTCCATTATCAGTGCGAATGCACTTGATCTTCTTCTCAGTTTCTCTCTCAATCGAGGCTTGGAATTGCTTGAATACACCTAGTACTTGATCTTTGGTCCTCAAAGTGAAGGCCCAAACTTTCCTGGAAAAGTCATCAATAAAGGTCACAAAGTACTTAGCACCACCAAGAGATATTACCGACATTTTGCAAACATCGGAGTGTATCAAGTCCAGCTTCTCAGGCTTGTGAGGAGGTAGAGTCTTGAAGGCAACAAGGTGTTGCTTCCCTGCTAGACAATCTGAACATTTCTTGATGTGAACTCCTTTCACACCCTTCAATGTTTTCTTCTTCACTAGCACTGTCATCCCCTTCTCACTCATGTTCCCAAGTCTCTTGTGCCATAGAGCACAATGATCATCCTTCTCTAGTGCATTGACAAAAGCACTAAAGAGCTTAGCATGAACATGATACAACACTGAGACCATTTTACCTCTTGCAACAATCATGTTGCCTTTGGTAAGCTTGTACTGCCCTTTTCCAAAACTGCTCAAGTAATCATCTCCATCAAGCAAACCAACCGAGATAATATTGAGACGAAGTTCCTCAACATGCCTCACCGATTTGAGGACTAACCTTGTACCATTTTGCGGTCTCCAAATGCACGTCTCCTTTTCCAATGATGGTTGCTCTATCATTGTTCCCCATCTTCACAACACCAAAATCACCTGATATATAGTTAGTGAAGAGCTCTCTGCGAGATGTAGCATGAATGGTAGCACCGCTGTCTAGTATCCAAATCATCTCGTCACCATCGACAAGGTTGACGGTTTCATCAGAAACAACAGTGATCCTCTCCTCAACGGTGGAACCAAAACTGCCCTCATTTTCTTCATGCATAACAAGCATGATGTCCTCTTCTACTGCAGTAACTCGGTTGCCCTCTGTGTCACTATCACTGTCAACTTGCTTCTTCTTTTCCTTTTTGTCTTTCTTCCACTTGTCACATTGCCACTTAATGTGGCCCTTCTAATGGTAGTGATGGCACTCATAATCAGCATACTTATTTTTTAATTTGCTCCTACCTCTTTCTGCCCCTTTACCTGGACCTCTGATCTTGCTTCTCCCCCTGGACTGAGTGACCAACACCTCTGAATGTGAGGAAGAACTAGCTTCAGCCACCTTTCTGGACTCTTCATTTAGTACCCTGATTTTCACAAGATTCCAAGTGACAACTCCATTAGGTGATGAATTGCAAACCGTGACCTTAAAGGTCTCCCAGCTGTCCGGTAATGAGCCTAGTAGCAGCAAAGCTCCCACTTCATCTTCAAATGTTATTCCCATTGAAGAAAGCTGATTTATAATGCCTTGGAATGTATTCACATGATCTGCAAATAGAATGCCCTCTTTGTACCTCAAGCACATCAATTGTTTGATCAAGAACATCTTGTTTGTACCTTCTTTCCGGGCAAACAACTCTTCCAGTTTCTGCCATAAGGTGTGTGCATGTGTCTCATGAATGATATGGTTCAAAACATTGTCATCGACCCATTGCCGAATAAACCCACAAGCTTGGCGACGAAGTACCTTCCACTGACCTTCCTCAATGCCCTCCGGCATCTCAGTGGAGAACACTGGCTTCCAGTATTCTTTCACATACAACAAGTCCTCCATCTTGCCCTTCCATGCTTGATAATTTGTACCATTCAAAGATATCATCCTGCTGGTATTCACTTCCATCTTTCACCACAAGAAACTCAGCAATTTGCACAAGCAAACCAAGGCTCTGATACCACTTTTTGGGGCTGGACAGCAACAATGCGCTGCACAAATTCACCAACACGACAAATATGCACACTACACAACCCCCTCCACTTGTGATGAACTTTGAGGACAGCTTCAACTAACAAGTAAGCAGCGGAATAACACAAACAGCATGCACAAGTGACACAAGATTTAACGTGGAAAAATCTCCTCAACTTGAGGAGTAAAAAACCACGGCTGTGGACCGACCGGTCCACACAACTTCACTATGATAATGATGAGTACAAAGTCTTCTCTAGAACCTCTAGAGAGATTTACAACACACTCTCCACGTTGCCAACCGGCAACAGCAACAACAACCACAAGAGGCAAGATTTCAGAAAAGCAGAGTTAACACAGCTTTTGTACCCTTTAGTGTTTTGCAAACTGCTCTTAAACCACTGAACCAAACATCACCAAATTTGGCAAACAAGTAGACAAACGAGTTCTTGAGATCCCCTCAAAATTTCAGCTCAATCCGACATCATTTGCCTACCCAAATTGTTCATCTCCCAAAACTACTCTGTTCTGAAACTGCAGCAGTCAGAGCTGACAAAACCACTCTCAAATCCGATGCTCCACTGACCCAATCCTCAAACCTGCTAACCAGATCAAAATACTCAAAGTAAGGAACGAGCTCACCCAGTTTGGGGTCGATCCAAGCACGTTTGAGCCTCCAACCACCAGCTTAAACACTATCTAGTCAGATGTAGCAAATCTGGATAGAACCTCTGCTTCTTCTTCTTCCTCTCTCTCAGGTTGTGTTTTTTCTTGTGTGCTCTCTCTCACTCTCATGAATGGCAGCCACCACCAGCAATGGGTGGGGTGGCTAGGGTTTTCTCCTTGCTCCCTTCACCAGGAAACACTCACAAATGTTGGATGCAGAACAGATCAACGATTTATATGTGTTGGACTTGTGTGGGCTGATGTTGGGCTGCCAACACACCTCCATGTGGAGGGACTTAGCCCAACAACTAGTCTATGTTACTACCTTCATAATGGGTAGTAGGAGCATCTCTAGCAGACCCCGCATCCTCCCGGCCCGCAAAACGTGTTTGCAGTTTGCGGAAAAATGCCTTTGCGGGCCGGTGCGGACGACCGCAGTTGCAGACCCCGCATAATGGACCAGAATATGATTTTTTAGGGTCGGCTTTGCTGCGTCTGATCTGGCGCAGCTCCTCCCGGCCCGCAAAACTTAAATTTGCACCATAATTTGATCTAGCATATAGCATTTTTTTGCTTTTTCAACAACATTTGATACAAAAGACATCACCAAATCTTTGCTAGAATAGTAAGACCAAAGAAAACAAGAACCACAAGTATGCATTTTAGAAGATTTCCAACTTCCATAACTGCTCCCACTAGTTGGACTAATATCTTCTCATGCATTCGTTGTTGATATGTGGATTCTTGATTTTGCATTCTTCATTCTTCATCTTTGGTTCGAAAGAAGTAGACGTTGCTTCCCCTCTAGTTGCACATGCAGCCGCATCATTGCCTTCGATTCTACTAAGGAGTGCACCAACATCTATTAAGTTTCTTTCTATTAATAAATCAATGTATTGGCCTTCCCAAAACCAAAATGAGCATCCATCGTCCTACACAAAAGATTGACCATGTTCGAATGAGGATCCGCAATTGAACTAAAGAATGAGCTATCAAATGAGCTACCGCAAGTGCACGTACCCCGTCGTTTTCACATTTGAAGAACACCCATCCGGGGTGCTTCGGCATGCCCGAAGTTAGCCCCAACACTGTCCGCGTGCAGTCGCCGCACTGTATGAGCGGCATCGACAAGCCACAGAGACGCTGCGCGAGCGCTGAGCCTGATGGACGGCCGGACGAATCCATGCCCGCAAACCGTTGGCGGCGGCTGGCGGACGAACCCGAACCTGCATGCGGCGATGCGCCCTTGCCGGGGCTGCGGGAGAGGCTCCCCGACCACTCCATTGCTTGGCGGAGCAACAAGCGGACGGAGAAGCCAAATCCGGCGGCCCGCGATGAAGTGCCTCAGATCCGCAAATCCGGCGGCCCGCCGACGCAGGGGAGGAGGGAGGGGAAGTCTCGTGAGCATGGCGGCCTTTCGGCGTGCTCCTCCCGGCGGCTTTCGCCGGAATCTTTGGCGGCAGCCCGGTGGCGACGCGAGGGGGGAGGAGAGGTGGTTGGTGGGGAAAGCGCGGGCTGAAATGCCCCCCCACCCCACCACCAACCGCTTCCGCTTATATGCAGGGCACCGCATCCGCGAGGGGGAAACCCGCGTATTCCCGGGTTGGGGTCGGGATTTTGCCGTGCCCCCCAAAATTATTTACGGGCCGGGGCGGGATGTGGGGTCTGACCCGCATTTTGACGGTTATTTTGCAAGTCGGAACGGGATGCGGGGTCTGCTAGAGTTGCTCTAACATATGGATGATAACATATAAACCTTAATTAATTGAGACATAGACTCGTGTTATGTTACAGTAACATATTATGTTACCACAAGCATCTCTCCTGTCATTAACTTCATGCCACATAAGCAAATTTGTGTCGAGATGTGTTATGTTACTACCTAAGATACTCCCATTATGACTAGCCTAAACACCTTTGCATTGGAAGAGGTCTTAGAGGCTGTAAGCCGGAGGAGCATTAATCGTTGAGATTTACTTATACACTAAAGCATCCTTCTATAGGGTGACCTAGATTTATCGCTTCACGACGGGGGCAAAAGCTAGCGGTTGATCTGGTTTAGCGTTCACAACACACGAAGGCCAATGAGGAAATTTCTTCATTCCTATACTAATTACACATTTCAAAGTTTTCTTCAAGAAAAATTTAGAAGACTCGGTGAAAAAAATATATCCAGTTCAGTTTGAATGGACGGTTTGTTTTTCGTTTAAATAAATTTGGTTTGCTTCGGGTGCACGTCCAAACATCCATCTCCTCCTCGTGGCTACAGACTCCTCGCCGTTGTTTCCTTTCCTTTTACCCGTCCCGAGCCCGTGACCTACCGAACCCGACCCGGCGCGGATCTAAAATCTCTCTCTGCCAGCCAGCCCAGCAGGCGCCTGCCCTACAGCCGCCACCGACGCCTCGTCCCCGCCCCCTCCCACGGTCGCCGCCGCCGCCGCCGTCGCCGTTCGTCGCGCCCCCGCCGTCTCCGCCCCGCCCGCGGCCTTCCCCCCCATTGGGACTCGAGGTATTTGCACCCGCTGATTCTCCAAACCCCACTCATCTCCACGATTCCTGGGTGGCCGGCGCGCCGTCTGGATCCGCGGCCGCCGACTCCGCCGCCTCGCCGCGCCGTCGATTGATCATGCTGCTGATACGGTCAAGTTTCTTCCTTTAAACTGATTATAGGTAGGACCTGAGGCTTCTAGCTGGGAAGGATGAGCAAAGGCCCGGTCCCGTTCCCTAGCTTTGGGAAGAAAGCAAAAGGTAGGCAGGGATCTTCCTCTTCCCTGGTGCTCAATTGTCAAATATCCTGCTAATTTATGCACTTGTTGTGTGCCTTGGTGATTCAATTTTGTTGTGGCCGGTCCTAAGAATGCAGTGTGTTTCTTGGTATCTTTTAGATGGAGCTAACTTAAGACAGATAGCAGCATATGTTCCAACAGGTTACATAGGGCTTGCTTTGAATCCACTGCACTTAATAATCGCTTTGCTCATTATTAGTGGAGCTGTATGATAGTTTTTGAATGGATAAATAGATGGAAACTCTCATATCAGCTTCCTTTTCAGTTACTGCATTAATTTGATGTGTAGTCCCATATATACCCGCCAACTGTAAACCGTTGTTGCATACCTATGATCGGCACGGATGGACTGTATCTATAAAGAAATAACGGCTCAACTCCGAGGGAACCCTGTATATGACCCAACCATTATGCGGAATGGGATTTGGATTACTGATTGCTCATATTGGTTTAGTATATCTCGTTGTTTTACTGATAGATTGAGCAATAACTGTTTCCTGCCTTTATCTGATGTTGCCTCTACCGAATACAGATTAATGCTGTACCTTTTTATGTTGCTTTTCGGCATTATTAAGCTTTCGTCTGGTTGTACTTCTTGTCCTCTGAATCTATGAGTGTCTTCCAGTAACCGTCTCATATGTTTATTTCTCTATCTATAGATCTCTTGTACAAGGACTATAATTTTGACCAAAAGTTTTCATGGTCAACAACTAGCGAATCTGGTTTGGTAAGACATTCGCCATTTAGCCCATTGCGGTTTTTTGTGTGTGTGAAGATAATGTCCTAACTACCTGCTTGCTTGTTAGCTAAAAATACATTGCCTTTATTATATTATATTGCAGGGCATCACAGCCTCTGGTGTGAAGTTCGATGAGCTGTTCATTGGTGACATACGGGTACAACATAAAAGTGGTAGAAATACTGTTGATGTCACAATCGATTGCGATTCCAAAGTAAGATCATTGTGAAGTTTAGTTCTCTATTCTTGTTTACATGCATGTATTTAGTACAAAGACTACAGTGTATTATTGCTTATATTTTTCTCAAATAGGGGCTGCTAGTTTGGCCTCATTACAGCCTCATAAATGTATATTAGAAGACGAAATAGGAAGTAACATGCAGTGCCAAAATAAGTAGGACATATGTTTTAATTTGGCTTTTGTTCAGCTGAAATTGATGAATGTTATATGTAATGCTGGACGGCTTTCCGTTTTGACTTTTGAGGCTATAAAGAATGTACTGACATAGCCAACTTGTTGATTTCTGAATGTGAGATTTAGATAGACTATCATATCTATGCAGCTGTGTTCTTAGCTCAGTCTTTCATTTCTGAAGACTGAATATTCTTATTTTTCCGATCTTCCTAACTTATGGCATGTCAGAATTAAACATTGTCTATCTATGTATCTTACTAGAGTCTTTGCTCCTGCAGGTGTCAACCGCGGTCACTTTTGATGAAGTAGTCCCTGGTTTGAAGACTTCTTTCGGCTTCAAGGTTCCTGATCAAAAGTCAGGGAAGGTGGGTATATTTTGCTTTGGAGGGATAATCAATTTTACTGAAAACATAGGAAGTTGGTGCTGTAGTAAACGAGTAATGCATTCAGCGAGTCTAAATAAGCTGGATTTGAATCTTTTTTCATATTATTATTTATCTATTGCCTGTAAATTGGCTTATAACCAACATTCAACCCCACCAGTTCTCCATATTGTGTTAATTCCACTGTTTTTCTACTAACAACTGTTCATTGTCAGCTCGATTTGCAATACCTTCATGATCGCTTCGCACTGAATTCAACCATTGGCTTGACTTCGGCACCTGTGATCGAGCTGGCAACAACTATTGGCACAAACGAACTTGCTGTCGGTGCCGAGGTTGGATTTGACAGTACTTCAGCTTCTGTTACCAAGTACAACTCAGGGGTCAGCTACACCAAGGATGATTTTTCTGCCGCCTTACAAATGTAAGTCTTTGCAAGTTTCTGCTTTTTGTTCAAGGCTTCAAGCATACGAGATCTGCATTGTGACACATTGCTCGAATGTAGCCAATGACATCTTTCTGCTTGCAAAACTTGCCCACATAGTTGTTCGGTATTGCTTTAGAATATAGTAACAAGGAAGAGCTTGACTTTCAGGTTGGGCTGAAGTTTGAACCGTAGCTGATTAAAATATCATATAGGATAATACTGGTAACTTTTATTTAGGGCAGCAACACCCATACAGTGCATTGAGATGTCTGTCTCTAGGATTACGAACATTTTCTCTTGACAAACTCCTGTGATATGTCTTTCCTATATTGGAAATTTTCTGCAAATTTGACGACCGGAATGCATTTTGGTTAACAAAGCCCTCGCGTGTGGTTCACTAACATACCTTGGTTTGTTTTTGCTACACAGGGCTGACAAAGGCGAGACACTGAAAGCTTCCTACATCCACCTGTTCAGCCCGAGCAGCGCGGTGGCGGCCGAGGTAACACACAGGTTGAAAACAAAGGAGAACTACTTCACGATCGGGAGCTCCCACGCGCTCGACCCCTCGACGACGCTCAAGACGAGGTTCAGCAACAGCGGGAAGGCCGGGCTCCTCTGCCGGCACGAGTGGAGGCCCAAGTCGTACGTGACCCTCTCGGCCGAGTACGACCCCAAGGTGGTGAGCTCGCCGTCAAGGTTCGGCGTGGCCGTGGCCCTCAGCCCCTGATGACCCGCCTGCCCGCGCCTCCTCCCTGTACAAGAGTGCCCGTGCTCGTATATGTCCGAGCCATAACTCGCCGCCGATGATTCTTTTTGGTCTTCTCTCTTTTTGGGTGACAACAGTATTGGTATTGGCCCACGGAAACCTTGTCTAGGAGTTGGGCTCATTTTTGCGGGATTTCTCCGATTAGCCTGCCGGCCGGCCGGCGAAGTAACGGGCCGGGAACTGGAAATATACAGAGGGTTTGTATTAGGCATGCGCTTTTGGCCATCCCGCGCGATGAAATTCTGACTTGGTGTTCGGGTTTACTCGAAAATCGTCGCGTCGGGCGTCTTGGGGTGAGTGATTGTTCGTTTGACATGGTTTCCAAGCCTGCATTTCCCTGATGTGTTGCTGTCATGGCTCATCTTTTTGCTGATAGTGCGGTGAGATTTTGGGCTTTTGCCATGTCCTGGATCTGGATGGCCTATCCTATCGACCAATGATTTGTGTGGTCTGCTTGTGTGCGGTGGGCATGGGCGCCGTTCTCTTGGGGCTGGGTGGGCATGGGCATTGGGCAGTGACTAGTGAGGAGCCGAGGACAAGCTCACTTTCCAGTGGCAAATCAAATCATGGGTTCCCCGTGACTTGTCCTACCTACTACGGGGTGTGGGGTGGGGTGTGGGTGCGCGTGGCCTCCTCGCGTCACTTGGCCCGGCGCTCTCCACGCTCCAGCGTCTCCCGCCCCTTTCTCCTCGCCCCCAACGCTATCCTCCCCACCACCCGACTGACTAAAACCCCAGACGTCCCGGAGGTTTCATCAGCAGCACGAGAACCACGGTGATGGGCGCCGTGACAATGGCGAGCAGCTCCCTCGTCCTCCGCCCGCGGGCGTCGTCGTCGTTGCCGAGCACGAGTCCTCGTCGCGCGCCCACGCGCCGGGCGGCATTGCCCGCCCCGCGGCGCCTCCGGGCCATGGCTGCTGAAACTCCTCCGCGGGAGGGGGGGCTCTCCGTGGTGGTGGCCGGCGAGACGAGGACGCCGACGCCGACGCCGACGCGGCTCTACTCGCTGGCGCCGTACCCGCTGCTGCTGGCGGCGCTGCTGCCCGGGGCGGAGCCCATCAGCGCGGCGTTGGAGCCCTTCGTGGAGCTGGTCAGGACCTTCAGCCTCCCCGACTGGCTCGTGCACTGGGGCCACCCCGGCAACATGGTACTCCTTGCTCCTTTCTTTCAGGAATCGTCACAAGAAAATACAAATCCTTGTTCACCACCCCGCTGTTCTTTGTTTCAGGCCGTGGTGCTGTTCGCAATGGGTGGGTACGGGACATACCTGGGATTCAGGATCAAGCTGTCTGACGACCCTGTAAGTAGCACTCGTACAACATTTGACCACAGTGCGGCTTAACAATCACTGACACCAAAAGCATCACAACTGCATATATACAGGAGGAGAAGGCCAAGGCCAAGGACCTCCACCCCAAGCTCCTGGGCGGCATGTTCTTCTTCTTCGCCCTCGGCGCCACCGGCGGGGTCACCGCCCTCCTCACCTCCGGCAAACCCATCTTCGAAAGGTAAACAGATGTGCACACACCTCTCGCAATTCAGAATAACAGCACACTGAAAGCTTGGCTTAAACTGTTGGAATGGCTTGAATTTGCAGTCCACACGCGGTCACTGGGGTCATCGGCCTTGCGCTCCTCACCGTGCAGTCTCTCCTGCCAACATTGTTTGAGGTAAATTTTGAGACTGCCAATTATAAACTTGGAAGAACTACTGCATAGCAATGGCTCGCATCGATAGATAACCTGTGAATTGTCATGTTGTGTTGTCAGGGGAACCCTGGGCTGAGAGGCGCGCACGGCCTCCTCGGCAGCAGCATCATGACGCTCTTCCTTTTCCACGCCGCGTTTGGGCTGCAGCTCGGCCTCAGCTTTTAGTTGGTGGCTGGTGGAATTAATCCGGGGTTCGTCTCAAGCAGAAAAACAACCTCCCCTGTACTATCACGACCGAGGCAGCCCTGTTACTAAATCACAATAACGAAAGAGCAAGTGAATTCATCTCCCTCAGTTTCCCTTGGTCTTTGTTAGCCACTGTCATGGAAACAACATCCCAACTTACATACATGTAGATATGCATTACAATGATCATCATCTTTTCTAAAACCATGGATTACAATGTGTATGGTCTTTTTTAGAACCATGACACGTTTCGAAAGAAGAAGATAGCTTCAGTGAAATTGGGGGGGTTTGAGACTTTGAGTTACATACAGAAAGAAAAGCAAGAGCTAATCTGCTGTTGCTTCTGTTTCTGTAAATCTACACATTCGCTCATACAGCAATTCGCCCTTTTGCCCTGGCCGCTAGGCTGGACGGAGTCTCCACCCCCTCCGGGAATGGAACCACACCTGCGCCGCCGTAGTAGAGCCTGTACTTTTCCACCTTGGACGGCGTCTTCTCCACCGTCGACAGCGCTTCCACCATGCCATGTTCTCTGAAGATTACTGCATAGCGACCACATGACTGCACCATGGATATCGTAAGCTCAATCAGCGCCCTTCTCATTGTAGGGAACTCTGGGCTGGGTCTCGTGTTGGCGTGGAGTTCATCCACCAGCTTCTGAACAAATGCCTCAGCATGACCTGGATGTGATTCCAGAGTATTGATGAAGAGTTGAGCCTGAGGGATGGCGTTGCATATCTGTGAAGCCAGGCCGATTAGGGTCTCCATTCGTTTACCCTCCGCATCCATTATTCTCCCCAATACCTCCTGCATAGAGCACTACGATGTCAGCCAGGCTTTTCAATATCCACACCCAGCCACCCAGGTGTGGTCTACTTCTAAACTTGCAGTGGACCAACTTCGTGACTGTTTGTTTATTGGAAGGCAGTTCTAATCATATGATATCAGGGATGAGGAGTATGCACAAGAAAGGCAACTGAAACAATTTAGGCGCGCATTTTGTCTAAATTTTTTGTAGGAAAACACTTGAAAATACAGTATATCATACTTCTCCTAGTGTGAAGCTGTACCACAAGAAAACTCCTAATTAATTATTAGTAAATTCAGAGGACTTACTGTTATGAATACAGACGACATGTGGCTGTTTAGATTGCGCCGGTGGCGAGGCTCTTCTCTGGAGTGCTCCCACAGACTCCACAGTATATTTGCCGCGAGGTACTCGTTGTCATCATCATCTATAAACATCTGGTTGAGATCCACGATACGGTTGTATGCTGGTTCGTCCAAGACAGCAGAGCAGTTGCAGGCGCTCTGCATTGCCAGCATTGCAAGTGCTTGCCCTGCTGCCGTTCGCAGAGAGGGATCATATGTGTTTGATGGCCCAACAAATGCATGCATCAACTTGGGAACGATCACTTGGATTCCCGCAATCTCCTGCCTTGTTTCCTCATCCATGGCGAGCCTGGCAATGATGTCCATTGCCGGCTTCCATTGTTCTGGTCCGTTGCCACCGTCCTCCAAGATGTCGGCGAGCTTGCTAAGAAGGAAGGGGTTTTCACAGAGCTCTTTCCGGATCGTTACGCCGCTTTTCCACTCCACGCTTGCAAGCTTTGCAACCAATACCAGCGATGAAATGGTAACCTGTTTCTGCTGTGGCGTTCTTGTGTCAGTAATGTGGCTTATGAGCCCTATTATCCTTGGTAGGACTTCTGTTGCTCTGCTTATTTCTGCGCAGTTGTCCATGTCATCAGCAAATCTTTGAAGGATCAACATGCCCAGTACGGGGAGTGAATCCTCACCCTTCAAACTATCTTCTCTAAGTAAGCACAGTCTCTTCATGCGATGCCAGAATTTGCATATTCGGTTGCGCCCTTCACTGCGGCGTGCTACTTGGGTTGAGTAGGCATTACCTATCTCAGGGTCCACTCTTGGAGAATTTGGAGCATGCTCTATTTCCTGATTACAAGCCTTCCCTCCAATACCATCCACTCTCGAAGAACCTGAAGCATCTCTTCCTTCCTGATTACCAGCGTTCCCTCCATTACCGTCCACTCTCGAAGAACCTGAAGCATCTTTTATTTCTTGATCACTAGCATCCCCTCCAACTCCAGCACCGTTCACTCTTGAGGAACTTGGAGCATCTTTTCTTTCTTGATCACCAGCATTCCCTCTATTACCCTCCATTATATGGTTTGAGCTGTCGTCTCTCCCCAGTTGATTCTCAACATTAAGAAGTGAAGATACCATCTGCATTGTGCCAGGAAACCCAGTGATCCGTAGATATGGAGCAAGAACGGCAACAACCCTGGTGGCGAACAGCTTGATATCTGCATCTTCTGGAACTCCAGAGCCCAACATGCTGATCAAGGTGGTTACTGCCTTCATGGAGGCGGTGATTTCTGAGACGACCTTTGTGTTGGAGGTCTCTTCCCCCTGGCCGTCCTGCTGCTTCTGTAGCAGTGAGTGCAAGATTTGGACCGAGGCGAGCTTCTTGTCGCGGGAGGCTTCGGAATTCAGGGAATTAACAGCAAACTTCACAAGGCCAATGTCCTTTGTATCAAGTATACTCTCTCGCACGAACGTGTCATAGGTTTGTTCATAATAGGTGCTGATGGACTCCAGCCCCATCTTGTCGACGAGTCCACAACTTAGGGCCAGTGAAGTTCGAGGGAAGTAGGAAAACGACTCCAACAAACATGCGAGGATGTATAGTGTCCCTTGGCACATCACCATTATGTACAAGGTCTTGAGCGATTGCACGCGCCGTGTTTTGCCGTCTGAAGCATCAAGATCAAAGTCGCCTTCCAGCAGGATAAAAAATGCGAGCATGATCCGTGTTATAGACAGTGGAATTTGGAGGTTGCCTTGAACCAGTGGAGCTATTACTGTCACAAACCCAACAACCTGAAACGCCATGGACAGTGCCCCAGCTATCCCAAAAATTAACATGGCACGCAAATATTTCAGCCTTTGCAAGCAAGAGAAAGCTTGTGGCAGTTGGTCCCTCGCTAAAGAGTTGAGAATAAACCACTGGAGAATGGCTGCACTTCCAAAAGGTAGCCCAAATGGATGAGGTTGAAAAAACAGTTGTACAGCCATAGCTAGAATCAGTGCACCTGCGGGCATAAATCGCAACCGCCAAGAGCTTCCGGGCTTGCTCATCTTTGTAATAAGCCTGGGAAATCTCGTCTTGTTTACTTTGTTTAGTAGCATCAGCAATGGCAGAGCAGTTATGGAACCTAGAAAATCGCTGGTAAACGGTAAGAAGGAAGCAACAGTGGCAACAAAGAATAACGTGATGGCCATTGCATTGACATAATACAGAGAATCGATGGGTAGGGACAGCCTTTTGAGCTTGATGCCCGCTGTCGTCTTGAATAACAGTTGGTCATCCGATTTGCTTTCGCGGCTGAATGCCCTGGAAATGAAAAGGTAGAGGGAAAGATAAGCGCCAGTATGGGGCCTCTGTATTATTTGAATGCAATATGAGCACGGGAAGCACAGATGCAGGACAATGTGTGTTTTTTCTAACCGGGCTTTAACCCCTTTTCATTGCAAATGAATGGAAATACAACAGTTTCAGAAACATTGCTAGTGGGAGGGAAAGAGGTAAAATGAGTCCAAGCACTACCAAAAAACCCACTGCATTCGCCCGCCTACGTGCACAACTGCAGGCAGGGTTAGCGTTTGGACTTGATGTCGCAGGCGAAGCCCCGGCCCCTGGGACTTGCAACGCGCACCTGCGGCACCGCTAGTGGGTGCAACCTTCCTTGGTGTGTTTCCGGCGTTCTACTAGGCATATAGCGAGGGCGGGGCGAAGGGGAAGGGTATGGACTAGTAGAACGCCGCCCTTCCCCTTCCCCTTCTAGTGGCGCGCGCGCGGGCGTGTCCGTGCTGAAAGGGGACCTTCTCCTAGTATTTTTTTTAATAACAAAATGCAATCAAACTCGCTCAAAGTATACACTCATCCCCATAAACCCCATAATGATGCTATGGAGCGTTACAATTGCTTTGCTGTCTGGGCGGGTATTTAAGGCCGCGACCAAAGAGGTATTTTCTCTCTCCCCTTCGTGCACGTGTGTCGGTGTTCTGGGAACGGGGGTCCCCAGACTTGTCTGCCTGCGGCCTGCGGCGTGGCTCGGGCAGTGGCCCAGTATGGCCCATCTTCATCGACTCAAGCTCAAGACCCTCGCGAGGGGCCAAGCCTCGCGGGGCGGACGACAAGAAGCTTCCTCAGGAACGGCCTCACCAGGCAGACCTGCGAGGAGGCGGAGAGATCAAGGCAAGGGTACCTCGCGAGGTGCTCATGACGCAAGCCATGAAGATCGAGACCAGGCGGGCGCCGGCCTGCGCAGTGTCCTTGTTTCCTCTTTGGTGCAAAGGGAGTAAGCACAGACCAAGGCATCAGGCAAAGGCTACCGTTTCGATGCAACAAGACCAAGACCAGCAGAGCGGCAGGATGGAGGTCATCGTGGAGCCCAAGACGGCGTCATCGTCAGGGCCTTTGGCAGTCGAAGACCAACTTTAGTTAGGATAAGTTATACTAGATGTTCCCCTTCAAAATGGCTGTTGTTGGCGCCCTTCCCGCTCAATATTTGGGAAGAGGACCAGGGCCTTTATATATAGGGCTAGCCACCACAGTAGGCGGGACGGCTCATCTGGCACCCGGGGATCGAATCCTTCCCAAGCAGAGCCACACCACACATCCACAAGAACATCCCTCGCGAGTCTGTTCTTCCTTTGTATTGTTCATCATCAGCCCCTGATGCAATCCACACACCACACACTAGAGGTATTACACCACAATGGTGGTCTGAACCAGTATAAACTCCATGTCCCTTGTGTTGTTCATCTTGTTAGCCTAGATTCTTAGCGAGGCTTTGGGACGTAGGTCGGTAGAGGAGAGATTTTCGCGCGCACCCTAGAGTTCAAACCTCCAGGTTCTGCCGGAACCTGAAATCCGACAACGTGTTCGTCTCCTGCCCTGGAGTGTCCTCCGATGCTTCGGATCTCTCGCGTCCTCATCGGATCCGCTCCGTGGAGGCCTCCTCCTCCCCGATTTCTTCCCATGGACACCGGTAATGCCCCGTTTCATCTTTTTTGCGTTTCAATCTTTAAATCATCCATTGCTAGGGCATTGCTCGTAGTCCCGTGTTTTTGGCTAAACTTTAGGGTAGAAGAGATCACATTATATCCTCTAATTGCTTGTAAGTAGTTAGAAAAAGAAATATTGCATCTTTAGATTCAGCTTTCGAGTTGTGCTTGTTCTCCCGTACTTGTAACTACAGTCGACCCGCGGTACAACTGCTCATATGAGGTGGTACAACCGCTGCATGCGGTACTAGCTACCGGTTGTAACATCGGAACAACCGCTCATGCGGTTCTACCGGTTGGAGGCTTGGTACAACCAGATTTACTGAATCTTTTATGCACTGTTTCCTTTCTCTTTATTTCATCAAGTAATATATTCCTTTAAACTTGCTTGCATTCCTCTCATCTATTCTGGGTTTCTTGTGTGCTTCCCGCGTGTGTTTGCAGGTGGCTCTAGTTCTCGCTCTGCTCCTCTCATCAGAAAACCAGGAAGAGAATACGCAGGTGCAAGCGGACTGATAACACCGAGGAAGAGGATGAAGTTGTGGTTCCTAAACACAGTTGCCGTGAGCCCATTTTTTAAATGGAAAAGTATTTAGGAGCTAAGCACTTCACAGGCCAGGTTGCCAACAAAAGAACATATTCTCAAACCTGCATGGCCAGGCAAAAATTGCAAGATTCTCCGGCTGTTATCAGGCACAAATTTTTCTCAGGCATGACCCTAAGGGTAGCAACCAAACAGCCCCTCCTTCGTGGCGTAGCACGATACCTCAATGCCCCTGGTGAGGATTTTGGCATTGATAGGATGTGACAGTGTGTGTTGACTTCTTGGTGGACAGCAACATCACTGCAGCTGACGGGCAGGAGCCGCGCGACCCACCTTCCCCGTCTCATAGCGAACATGTCGTGCCTCGACCTTGGAGTAACTGTCGCATCTGCAGGCATTTACATTGCCGTCGTTGGCCTCAGACTCCAATGCTAATATCGGCGCGGCGACAAGCACCCATCACCATGGTGGCTCAGACACCGCGAAGTCACTCGAGTTGTCGCGCGCTTCTTGTGGCGTAGAAGCAGACATACGCGGAGGTCTTGACGACTGGCAGAGTGCAAGCCAGACGACTATCGCCTCCTCATTTGAGCAGGCGGCGAGCTCACACTGTCGTCGAATCTGGACCTGGCGGACTCAGATCTACTGCTCGTCATGCCTTACATGGCCAGAGATAACCGGAGAAGAACATGTCGAAACGGACTAGAAGCGGGAGGGGGCTGTTTGAAATGGCCAAGGTTTTGTGCAGATGAGGATAGAGACCATTTTGCGAAGTGAAGTCAAGGGCGGGCATGTCCAATGTGGCAGACGTCGGCCCTAAATTTGTTTCACGTATGGGTTGGAAATTGATGGTGCCAAACAACGCATAATATGGAGGAGGTGAATCGGAGATGCTCTTACCATGGCGTGGCGTCCATTCCAGCGCACTCTACGGACCAGAAGCATGCATCCATCAGGAATCCCGCAACCAGGGTTTACATAACGGTTTACTGAACTACTCATCCATATGTAAAACTAAAGGACTATGCTAACGACCAGTCGTTAGCGACAGATCCGGACGACTTCTTTTCATGTGGGAATCGATCCACGCCACCTCCTTTTTTTTTCTTCTGGCACAATAAAAACAATCAAGTTGGCGGAACTGGGAATCAAACCCACCACCTCTTGGTAGACCAAGATAGTTGCAACCACCCGGTCTAGATTAAGCCAGTGATTAGATTGAGGTTATGTGGTATTTGTACTGGTACTTAGCGTGACCCGGAAACGAACCACTTTTTTTCCTTTCATATTTTTTATCCTATATAGATGACTCGGCTGCTCTGTTAATATTTACAATATCATGGTAACTTTAACGTAGTAAAAATTGTTGACATATCCCAGTAACTTCGTTGTAAATAGCATGTCAGGGTACACAGGTTTTTTTTCAAGGGTACAAAAGTTATCAACACTCTGGTACGTAACTTATGATGCTTTTTATACATAAGTTACCGGGGAATATTTTAAATATTTTTTCTTGGGTCAGAGTTACGGTAGGTGTTGTACAAAATTATTATGCTTTGCAGTCTGTAAAAAATCATGATATTTACACAAAAGTTATCATGACAGCGGTACATAAATTATCATACTATTTACATAGTAATTATCAGGGTACGTTTCAAGCACCCCTCGTGTTGAAATATTACCATCATATTTGTATCTAAATTATCAGGGCTGCAGTGCATAAATTATCATGTCATTTACACAACAGTTATTCTGAGTTATGTTTTTCAAAGAGAAAATTTTCAAAGTCAAAGTTATCAGCTATGTTGTGTGTATATTATCATGTTATTTGCACAGAAATTACCGGGGTATGATTTTCAACAACTTTTATCCTGGGGTCAAAGGAATTACCACGGTGTTCGTACGTGGGTTATCAGTTTTGTTGTGTGTATACTACCATCCTATTTACACAGAATTTACCAAGGATTGTTTTTCAATATTTTTCTCGGGTCAAATGGTTACCATAGTGTTTGTACGTGAGTTATCAACTTTGTTGTGTCTATATTATCATGCTATTTACATACAAGTTACCGGACTAAATTATTTAACATTTTTTTGGGTAGAAAGGTTATCATGGTGCTTGCACGCGAGTTATCATCTTTGTTTTGCTTATATTGCCATGATATTTGCACAAAAGTTACCGGGAGTACCGTTTTCAACAACTTTCATTCTGGGGTTAAAAGAATTACCGTAGTGTTTGTATGCGAGTTATCTGCTCTATTGTGCGTATATTACCATCATATTTACATAAAAGTTGCCGGGGTTTGTTTTTCCACTAAATTTTTCCCCAGTCAAAACTTACCGGCTCTATTGTGTGACCACGAGTGTTTGTTACATTATCAGGTCGTGCCTAAATTACTGTGTTATTTACACAAAATTGATGTGTATATTATTCTGTTGTTTAGACAAAATTATCAGGATATGTTTCAATATATTTTTTTCCGGGTCAAAATTACCATGGTATTTGTATGTAAGTTATCAGATCTATGATGCATAATCGTGCTATTTACTCATAAGTTATCACGGTCTTTGCATCATAATTTACTAGGTCCGCATGCATCAAATACCATGCTATTTACGTATAAGTTCCCGGTTTTGTCACGTGAGAGAAGCGGATCGAGTTGTTTTTCTTTTCCACTCATTTAATAAGGTATAAAATATATGTAATCTGCATAAAAAACCAGAGGAGACAGTTAGCTCAGTTGGTAGCGTGCTATGGCCTCAACCAACAGGTTTCCGGTTCGATTCTTGCCGATCAAGCGGTCGACAGGTCGTACGTAGTCGGCAGGAAATTAGCTTTATCAAAAACTAAAATGGATGGCCGCAAACTAAAACGGGTGAGCTATTGTAGTTTGTCGATAGAATAACATGCAAAGGCAAAAAAAAAAAAGACTTTCTTTCCATAGGGTAGGGAGTACAAGACAATATGAGTACCTGGAAGACTCGAGGACGACAAACGCCGCCAAGAACCAGAAATTGTCGCCCAGGTTCTTGGAGAATCCCACAACCACAGTGGCCCAGATGAGAACTAGCCTGCCGAGGGCGTTCCCCGTCCTCTCCAGAAAAGCGACGACTCGCACAAAGGTGTGCAGTCGCTTCTCGGCCTTCATCCTTGCATCGGCCATCTTATTGCGAGGCGAGGCGAACCAAGCCACTCCCAAGACTATATATGGACCACTCATTCGTTATTTCGACACCGTTGCTTTGCTGGTTATCTTGAAAAATCCGTCTACTCTGAGGATGGTATCCGCCCAGGGGAAGAGAAGGGTCAGACCGACCTCTTCTTCTTCTTCTTGGTCAGCCAAACGGGACCCACACTCGTGAAAATTGAGCTCCGTGGGCCATTGCTGAAGCGATCATACAGGGACCAGTGTGGAAATATCAGCAGCTCTCCGTGGCCTGCACACGGTGACGGCGACCTGGTCCGTGGCAATCTGATCAATGGTTTTTACATCCTGATGCGAACCATAAGTCAGGGCTGGAACGCGAATGCGCCTAGATACATTGCATTCGCGGGCTAGTGGAGACGTGTTCATTGAATTTTTTTTAATTTTTTTAATTTTTGTTTTGCGAGAGAGACATGTTTTTTTTTTTGAAACTCAGAGAGACATGTTCATTGATAGTCGCATGTGTCACGTCCTTCTCACACCACAAAGGAAAAATGGCTGGCTAGGGTATTATTTATGTGAAAAAGCGCCCGTGCTGTATTGCTGCTGTTTATGAAAAAGAAATACCAAGTGCATGTAGTTATGGGAGGAATGCTGAAGCTTTTTCCTCTCTTTGAAAGTGTGCTGCTGACAAGAAGATCTCGTCATTTAGGGCGTGTTTGATTGCCGTGCGCTACAGTACCCGCATTGCATATACTTCTTCACCCAACCTGACTATAAAAATGCAGTCTTAAATGCACCATCTGCGTGTTGTTTGGTTGCCTGCATGCCCTCTTACCTGCATGGGCTGAATCACACTGCCTGGTGTTTGATTGCCTGCATGTTAGTGCACAAATCCAAGGCATAGTGTTTGGTTGTATGCAAGGCCTGATGTGTGGTAACCTCTTTGGCTAGTTGGTGAGGTTACCACCACACTTCGGCAACACAGATCATAAGCACAACAGAGTATAAATAGAGCATCAACTAGTATAATTCAGATATAAGCAGTACCACAGTTCATAACAGTTCAACGCATAAACCATAAACATGTTCAAAGCAGACTCGATAGTACGCTCGAAAGAGGTGGCCCAGCCCTATTCCTTGGCGGCGAAGGCTTCGTCGTGCTTTCTGCACTTGTTGACGACCTCAATGCCATCGTCATCGAAGATGATGACCTTGAGGGTGTCGGGAGTGAGGAGCTTGAACGTCACCATGTAGCCGATCTTGATCTGATGAACAACAGCGTAGGTGGCCCAACCCTGATCCAGGGTCACCCTGCCGTTCATCAGCTTGAACTCCGTCGGCACCGCGACGAAGTGCTTGGTGAAGTCCAGGGGCATGGGGATGCACTCAAGCTTCGGTGCAAGGATGACCTTGCAGAAGTGAGTTGGGCCATCCTCCTGATG
>LR880969.1:785594188-785605163 GCA_904067115.1 Aegilops sharonensis
GACGCCATGGGCCTCGGCGTCTGGCCCAGGGCCAGACGCCAGGGTCTCCGGCGTTTGGCCCCCTGGCCTCCGCAAAACTCCTTTTGCACCGACCTAAAGCCTCATGGGCTTGACCCCTTGGCCTAAACATATCATCCAATATATGAATCTTTACGTCTCGACCATTTCGAGACTCCTCGTCATGTCCCCGATCTCATCCGGGACTCCGAACTCCTTCGGTACATCAAAGCATGTAAACTCATAAGATAACTATCATCGAAACCTTAAGCGTGCGGACCCTACGGGTTCGAGAACTATGTAGACATGACCGAGAACTATTCTTGGTCAATAACCAATAGCGGAACCTGGATGCCCATATTGGTTCCTACATATTCTACGAAGATCTTTATCGGTCAAACCACATAACGACATACGTTGTTCCCTTTGTCATCGGTATGTTACTTGCCCGAGATTCGATCGTCGGTATCCAATACCTAGTTCAATCTCGTTACCGGCAAGTCTCTTTACTCGTTACGTAATGCATCATCCTGCAACTAACTCATTAGTCACATTGCTTGCAAGGCTTATAGTGATGTGCATTACCGAGAGGGCCCAGAGATACCTCTCCGACAATCGGAGTGACAAAACCTAATCTCGAAATAAGCCAACTCAACATGTACCTTCGGAGACACCTGTAGTACTCCTTTATAATCACCCAGTTACGTTGTGACGTTTGGTAGTACCCAAAGTGTTCCTCCGGTAAACGGGAGTTGCATAATCTCATAGTTACTGGAACATGTATAAGTCATGAAGAAAGCAATAGCAATATACTAAACGATCAAGTGCTAGGCTAACGGAATGGGTCATGTCAATCACATCATTCTCCTAATGATGTGATCCCATTAATCAAATAACAACACATGTCTATGGTTAGGAAACATAACCATCTTTGATTAATGAGCTAGTCAAGTAGAGGCATACTAGTGACTATATGTTTGTCTATGTATTCACACATGTATTATGTTTCCGGTTAATACAATTCTAGCATGAATAATAAACATTTATCATGAAATAAGGAAATAAATAATAACTTTATTATTGCCTCTAGGGCATATTTCCTTCAGCATGATCTCATGGTCGAAGGAATATGTATTTGACGTTAAGAAATCGGTAGCAATAAACTGAACGATAATATGCTATGCTAACGGATGGGTCTTGTCCATAACATCATTCTCCTAATGACGTGATCCCGTTACCAAGTGACAACACATGTCTATGGTTAGAAAACCTTAACCATCTCTTGATCAACGAGCTAGTCTAGTAGAGGCTTAATAGGGACGCAATATTTATTTATGTATCCACACATGTATTTAAGTTTCCGATCAATACAATTCCAGCATGAATAATAAACCTTTATCATGATTAAGGAAATATAATAATAACCACTTTATTATTGTCTCTAGGGCATATTTACAACACCTAGTCACCGCCTATGGCCCCAACTAAGGGTTTCGGCGCCCATGCAGGAACACTCTTGGGCTCGGCCCAAAACGTGCGCGTTCGCTGGCTGGTCACATCACTTTGCTGTTGACTAGTCTCTGGGTTCGCTGCTGACTGGTCGCGGATGACCGATCAACCGTTGACTTTAAAACCCCCGAAAATAACAGGAAAAAATCATGAATTAAAAAATGTACATGAAATTAAAAAACCCATATAATTGAAAAAATAATTTGAAAAAAGTTCATCAAACTTGAAAAAAAAGTTTTTCGAGTTTGAAAAGGTTTATCAATTTTTCAAAAAGTCATCAAATTTGAAAAAAGCTCATCGAATTTAAAAAAAATCAAAATTGAATAAAAGTTCATCATTTTTAAAAAAAATCCCCGAAAATAATTATAAGAATGATCGATTTTGAAAAGCACAAATTTTAAGAAATAACAAAATAAAAAAGAAAGAAAAGAAAATAAAACTCGAATAAAATAGCCCCGGAAATGACCAGCGAATGGGAAAGAAACTGGTTTGAGAAGTTTCCCAAAACCGGGGCGATTCCCGCGACTGGCTCAGCCCAGGCCCACGAGGCCCGAAGCTCTCCAAATTTCCAATCAGGCCCACGCTTCCCGAACGGGCTCTGCTCCCAGGTCCAACGCGTGCGCAGTACCACCCGCTGACCGCTCCGCGCCAGCCCAACCTCGCCGTTCTCCTGCACCCCGGGCCCCGGCCGGCGGGCGCCGACTCTGCCTTGGCTCCTTGGTTTGCATTTTGTTATGTACTGTACTTCACATGGCCACAGCAAACCAGAGCAGCAAGGAATACTGAGTGAGCCTCTGTACATCCATATTGCTTGGTTTTATTGCTAATTATCTCTGTGGTTTCACCTTAAAAAGTTCATAGCATCATGTGATGTGTTTATTTGTTTGCTTGCAGGCCTGAGGGAGGTTACTGATTTGGCATATCATGGCAGGGATATAGGACTATAGATTAAGCATGAGTATTTCCTAGTTAGTTTCTGTCATTTCTTTGATTTTGGACCGCTGAAGGAAAGCATAAAATGCAGAGTGATGAGCATGCAGCAGTTACAAGATTAAGGATATTTCCAGAAATGTTTTCAGTTGCTGCACCTGTTGCTGGTTTTTCATGTACTCACTTTCTGGCACTTGCATTTTTTTATGTCTCAAATCCATAGGGTGTAACCAAGCTTTATTTGGAAGGAGACGATTGCTGTGTTTTACATTTGCATTTTCATTTTTAGTGATCCTTCAGCATCTAGCTTCAGCCTTCATGAGTTCATGTGCTGTGTCGGAATTTTTTATGTGCTTTTTTTTCTGCTGTGTTTTCTGTTTTGAAATTCTGCAAGATTCTACTGTCTACAAGCAATTGTGGGAACTTAGCACTATCTTACTGCAGAGTTTACATGATAGGCATGCAAACTGGGTGAAAGCATCTCCTTGGCTAGTTGGTGCAAATCCTCGATATTTGATTATGCCTGTCGATGGTGATGATGGTTTTTAGCCTACTGGGAATGATCTTTTTTAGCCTACTGGGAATGATCTGGTACTCTTCTATACTCGGTAGTTAGCTATATTTGCCATTATGTCTAGATCTGAATGGTTCATCCCTTGCATGGTTAAAACAAGTCTGGACTAGTTTATTACAAAGTATAGCATCTTCAACATTTTAACTAGGTATATTTTGGCTTCTCCAGGAATATCATTTACTCTTTTGACATATCAGCATAATTTCTAAGCTTCCACTTAAAAAATTATGTTTATGCACTAATTTTTCCCTTCAAGATTCATGTGCAACAAAGTAGTATATGTAACTATGTGCGTGTGTAACTGAGATACAATTTGAATTGTAGTTAAGGACTCGGGACTAGTGGGTCGTACTGTATGTGTCAATGTATGCAGCCCTGTCATTTTGCCAAACATCAGAAGCAGAGTAAAACACGTCATGCTTAGTGCATGCTTTCCTCAAGGGCATGGAAGAGGCGAAGAAGTTCTTGCCCACAAACTGTGAGCTGACAACCACCGGTGAGCAGGACCAACCGAAAGAGAAAAGTGGCAGCGGCCGCAAGGACTGGAGCGACGAGGTCGAGGCTGATGTCAGTAGGACGAACAGATTAGTCGAAGCTCGTGCCTGCGAGGTGTTCGACTTCGATCAAATGTGCAGTTCCATGGACAATGAGTCTGGGAACAGTAACAAGAAGGGGAGAAAGAGCAAGGTGCGGGTGATTGACCTGTACACGCTGCTGATCCACTCTGCCAAGGCGGTGGTGGATGACCGCTGGAGGGCAGGCGAGTTGCTCATGGAGATCCAGCAGCACGCCTCACCCGCTGGTGATGCCACGCCACACGGCGGCTTGCCTACTGGTTCGCTGAGGGGCTGGAGTCGCGGCGCACCGGTACAGGCAGCCAGGTGTATGGGACGCTTACGGCGAAGGCTACCTCTGCCATGGCACACTCAGAGGCTTACCAAGTATTCATTTCAACGTGTTGCTTCAGGAATGTATCCTTCTTGTTCGCCAACAGGGCCATCTTCAATGCGGCAATGGGGAGGAGCAAGCTGCACATCGTTGATTATGGCTTTTCTTATGGATTCCAGTGGTCAGAACTTCTGCGCTGGCTGGCAGCAAGGAATATGGTGGCTCGCCAGAAGTCAGGATCACCCACATTGACCTCCCGCAGCCCGGACTCCACCCAGGAAAACATACGGAGGAGATCGGTAATCGGCTGACTGACATTGCCCGAGAGCTTGGTGTGCCATTCAAGTACCGTGCCATCTTGGCAGAGTGGCAGACCGTTTGCATCAAGGACCTGGACCTGGAACCGGATGAGGTGCTTGCTGTGAATGACCTGTACAATTTCAGGACCTTAATGGATGAGTGTGTCGTCGCAGGCAGCCCGAACCCCCGTGATGTTGTCCTCAGCAACATCAGCAAGATGAAACCGGACGTGTTTGTCCAAAGCACCGTGAATGGCTCCTATGGCACCTTCTTCTTGTCGCGGTTCCGAGGGGCCCTCTTCTTTTACTCGGCACTGTTTGACATGCTTGATGCAACCATGCCACGGGAGAGCAAACTGCGGCTGGCGCTGGAGCGCGACGTCTTTGGGTGGGTTGGGTTGTCCTGAATGCCATTGCGTATGAGGGAAAGGACCGGGTGGAGCGTGGTGAGACATATAAGCATTGGCAAGTCAGAAACCAACGGGCGGGCCTGAGGCAGCTGCCACTGGACAGCGAAACTGTTAAGATGGCTAGGGACATTGTTGGGGATATAACTATTTGTGTAAGCCGTCTAGGTGGGGCCGGGTTACGTAAAGAGATTACCAGACAGAAGCCCAAGTCCAAGCATGAAGATGGCGTCTCAACAAAGGGGCCTAAGGCCCACATGCGACTTAAGGCCCGTTGTAGTAAACCGCCATAATGGCATGACTTGTATCATAAGGTAGGCTTGACTAGTCACCGAGCCGGACATTATTTATAAGCCGGCCGGGACTCTGTAAGGCCACAGGGCGTCAACCCGTGTATATAAGGGGGCGACCTGTTGGCGGCTTAGGGCAGGAAACAACCAATCGAGAACCGGGCATAGCGTATCTCGCTCCCTGGTCATCAAAACCTCAAGCAATACCAACCCAACTAGACACAGGCTTTACCTTCACCGTAAGGGGTCGAACTAGTATAAAACCTCTCGTGTCCTTTGTCCCGATTAACCCCTTTAAGCTTCCTAGTTGCGATGGCTCCACGACTAAGTCCTTGCAAGAGGACATCTGCCGTGACAATTCCACGACAGTTGGCGCCCACCGTGGGGCCAGCGTACGGTGATTTGAGTTCTTGAAGGGCAGCTTCGAAGGGCTCAAGGGATACGCAGTGGGCCGGATGACCAAGAGTCGTCGCGACAAGATCTACATCGACAACGAAGGCTGGGGCCCCGAGGCCGACTCAATTGAGTACGGGTACCGGGTCCCCTTTGGCGGAATCCATGTCTTCATCGGCCGGATTGGTGAGCCGGGCCGCGAGCCGGGCAGCTGTGCCGACCTCATTGAGACGGCTCAGCGTGCGAGACCCGCCCAGATTCAATCTACCATGAAGCGTGCTTTTGTGGGCTGTATTCACGGAGAGGCACTTTCTGAAGGATCTAGAGGTGGCGAAGAGACAGTCATCCCATCAGATGATGATTCGTCCTCCGGTTCTACAGACTCTCTGTATCAGGTCCAAGAAGGCATGCTTGGGGGCTGTTCTGACGACTCTAGCGTTCCGGATTGCTATGAGCCGCCAAGCTGGGCAGGAGTCTTCATGGCCGGTACCCAACCCGGCCAAAACTCGACGGCTGCAACAGCAATAACGTCCGGGTCAGGAGCGCCGGGACAGGAGGCCCCGCGCGCCCGCCGGCTTAGGTGCTAATAGATCTTATGGACAAGTTGACGGCCCTGTTAACCACCACAGTTATTCCTGCAAATCCAGATGAGCATAACGCGGAGGTGGCAAAAGTGCGTGAGGAGATAGCCTTGGCCAAGGAGGCCTTGGCGGCTGAGGACACCAGGCTAGCTGCGGAGCGGGCGGCTTTGGATGCACGGGCGCAGCGACTCCAGTCAGAGGCTTTCCAGCTTAACATGAGTCTGAATGCGTCCAATGAGGTGATGAGAAGGAGACATCAGAAGACCCAGTCCCGTTTGCCTCCGGTTTACGATCCTCAGAATCTTTTCACGACACCCGGAGCTGGTCCTAGCAATCCGCCCGAAGCCAATCAATTTATGACACCCGGAGCAGGAGGGCCGGTTCAGCCTCGAGAGACGGCACCTCTTCATGGGAGCATGGCCCCGCCCCGATACATACCGACACCTCCGGGCCACTTTTCCAACCCCATGGAGAACTTGATAGCAGCATCGGCGCGTCTGGCGGCTCTTCCAGTAGATGGTGATGACCCGACGGCGGTGGAAACCCGGAGGGTTAGGGATCTTCTTCAGACGGCCTTGGCACATCAAGAGACCTATTCTTACAGCAGGGACAAGATTCATTCCACTCCTCAGCCTTGGATAGCACCTCGTCCAAACCGAAGTCCGAGTTATAGCAGGCACATGGAGTCAGAAGCTTTATCAAGCAATGCCCAGCGTCGCAACCAACCCGGTGGCTATAACCCGGTGCAGGATCGATTGCGTCAGGAGGATGAACGAGCGGCTCAATTAGCGGCTCAGCAGACGGCATATGATGGTCTCCCAGAGTATCCAATGACTTCTGTTGGAGCAGGGGTGGCCACTAGAACCGGTGGTGTCCCTTGTCTGGTGCCGGCTCTGCGAGATGTGCGTCTGCCCAAGGATTTCAAGGGACCTCGAAAGGTGCCGAATTACACGGCCGACTTACAGCCGGGGGCATGGATTGAAAGTTATGAGATGGCCATGGAGTTATTGGAAGTCAGCGACGCGGCAATGGCTAAGTATTTCACCATGATGTTAGATGGAACGGCCCGATCTTGGTTGAAAAGTTTGCCTCCCAATTCCATCAGTTCATGGGCAGAGTTAAAGGCCCGGTTTATCCAGAACTTTAAGGATACTTGCAAGCAATCTATGTCCATTGTGGACTTGACCAATTGTAAGCAGGAGGAGGGTGAGTCCACAACTCATTGGGTGCGCCGGGTCAAGGGAATAATACATTCATCTGATAAGATGGAAGCCGGCTCTGCGGTACTCATGCTCCATCAGAATTGTCGTTTTGTGCCGTTGAAGCAGAAGCTGGGGCGCCTTAAGCGTGATTGCAATGACATGGGTATGCTGATGGCGGATTTGGTTAAATATGCCGATTCTGATACTACCGATGATCCCGCTTCTGAGGATGAAAAGACAGGGAAAGGAAAGAAGAACGGCAACGGAAAGGGTCAGCAGCATCACCCGGTAAGTCAAGGTGGCAACAAGCGTAAGCCGGACGGTAACCGGCGTTGGTGGCCAATGCTAATGCCCAAGGTAATAACAAGAAGCGTAAGGGGAGAGCACCCCCTCGATCTGGTGGCTCAGGTCCTTCTCTCGAACATCTTCTGAATGAGCCTTGTCCAAGACACGGTACTCGGGAAAATCCTGCCACCCACTTATGGAAGGACTGCGCGATCATGAAGGCTTTCAAGAATTCAAACATGTTTGATGGCAATCACGGATCAGGCGGCGGTTCAGGAGTAGGTGGTTTCCATGGCCCGGGTGGCGGCTCAAGTTCCGGCTTTCAAGGTGGTCAAGGTGGCTATAATCAGCAGCAGTCTGGTCAAGGAGGACAGCAGCAGCAGCAGTCAGGTTATCAGAGCCATCCAAAACAGTTGAACGGTGGGCAATACCATGTGTTTACCACTAACTTGTGTAAACATGACCAGAAGGTTCATAAAAGGGTTGTGAATTCGGTTGAACCGGCAGTTCCCCGTTATCTGAGGTGGTCAGAGCAGCCTATCATTTGGAGTAGAGAAGATCACCCCCTCCGGGTCGATAACCTGGGTCAGTTGGCCTTGGTGGTGGCCCCTCAGGTTGGTGGATATAAATTCACTAAGGTGCTCATGGACGGCGGAAGCAGCATCAATATTCTCTATGATGAGACCTTTCGCCGTATGGGTCTGACTGATAAGGACTTGAGGACGTCTAACACTATTTTTCATGGGGTGGTACCTGGTAAGTCGGCATATCCCGTTGGAAAGATCGAGCTGGAAGTGGCTTTTGGAGACGAATATGGTTCCAGGGCTAAGAAGCTGACGTTTGAGGTAGTCAAAATCAGGAGCCCATATCACGCTCTGTTTGGACAGCCGGCTTATGCCAAGTTTATGGCACGGCCGTGTTATGTTTATCTGCAGCTCAAGATGCCGGGTTACAAGGGCACCATCACTGTGCATGTGAGTCGAAAGGTGGCCTTGGAATGTGAGGAAGGCGATGCGGCTTATGCTGAATCCGTTTGTGCTGAAGAGGAGCTGAAGTTTTATCAAAATAATGTTGACCCGGCAGATATGACCTCTTTGAAGAAGCCAACCACAGAGCAAGACTCGGCGTTGAAATTTAAGTCGGCCGCCAAGACAAAACTGGTTGATTCACTCCAGGCGACTCTTCCAAGCAGTTCAGCATCAGTACCAATTTGGATCCCAAATAGGAAAGCACGCTCATCGAGTTCATCCGTGAGAACCGGGACATCTTTGCATGGAAACCTTCTGACATGCCGGGTGTCCCGAGAGAACTCGCTGAGCACACTCTTAATATTGATCCAAAGTATAAGCCGGTCAGGCAGTTTCTCCGGCGATTCAATGAGGAAAGGCAAAAGGCTATAGGGGAGGAGGTCGCTTGGCTCTTATCGGCCGGGTTCATCATGGAAGTTTTTCACCCGTAGTGGTTGGCTAACCCGGTGCTTGTGCTCAAGAAGAACGACACCTGGCGGATGTGTGTGGACTACACGGACCTAAATAAAGCTTGTCCGGATGATCCCTTTGCTCTGCCTCGCATTGATCAAATCATCGATGCTACAGCGGGTTGCGAGCGGTTGAGTTTTCTGGATGCTTACTCTGGTTATCATCAGATCAAGATGGCAGTTAAGGACCAGGAGAAGACGGCTTTCATTACTCCATTTGGAGCCTTCTGCTATGTGTCTATGCCGTTTGGACTCAAGAGTGCCCAGGCGACTTATCAACGGTGTGTGCAGAATTGTCTCCACAATCAGATTGGGCGCAATGTTCATGCTTATGTGGATGACATTGTGGTGAAGTCCAGAGAGAAGGAAACCTTGACCTCGAAACCTTTGATAATCTCCGAGTTTATAAGATGATGCTTAACCCGGACAAGTGTGTATTTGGTGTACCTGCAGGCAAACTTTTGGGATTCCTGGTCTCAAACAGGGGCATTGAAGCTAACCCGGAGAAGCTCAAGGCGATTACCTCCCTGGCTAAACCGGTGTGCATCAATGATGTTCAGCGACTAGCGGGTCGCATTGCTACTTTAAGCCGATTCATAAGCCGGCTAGGGGAGAAGGCATTACCGCTGTATCAGATGATGAAGAAAACAGACACCTTTGTCTGGAGTGAGGCTGCTGATGCTGCCTTTGAAGATTTAAAGAGATAATTGGCTGAGCCGCCGGTTCTCGCAGCTCTAATTGATAAAGAGCCATTGCTATTGTATGTTGATGCTAACTCACGTGCTGTTAGTGTGGCCATTGTGGTGGAGCGTAAGGAGACTGGCAAGGAGCATCCAGTTCAGCGGCCGTTTTATTACATCAGTGAGGTGCTCATAGAGTCCAAGCAAAGGTATCCACATTGGCAGAAACTTGTTTATGGGGTGTTCATGGCAAGCCGGAAGCTAAAGCAGTACTTCCTGGGCCATCCTATAACTGTGGTAAGTTCAGCCCCCTTGGGAGACATCATCCAGAATAGGGAGGCCACAAGGCGAGTTGCCAAGTGGGCCATCGAGCTTGGGCCTCACGGTTTGAAGTATATGTCGCGCACAGCTATCAAGTCTCAAGCCCTAGTGGACTTTATCAATGATTGGACGGAGTTGCAAGCACCAGAGGAGAAGCCGGATAACACGTATTGGACTATTCACTTTGATGGGTCCAGGCAGTTGGAAGGCTCGGGGGCTGGAGTCGTTTTAACTTCCCCCCGAGGTGACAAATTTTGTTATGTGCTCCGGCTTATGTTTCCCTGTACTAACAATGCAGCTGAATACGAGGCTTTACTCCATGGCCTCCGGATGGCCAAAGAGATGAATTTGAGCCGGGTAATATGCTTGGGCGATCCAGACCTCGTCGCTCAACAGGTGTCAGGCACGTGGGATTCTAAGGATCCCCTTATGGCGGCTTATCGACGTGAAGTTGATGCGGTGGCTGGGCACTTCAAAGGTTATCAAGTAGAGCACATTGATCGAAGGAAGAATGAGGCGGCTGATGCTTTAAGCAGGCTGGGGTCTCAGCGTAAGCCGGTGCCGCCTAATACTTTTCTTGACATTTTGCATAACCCTTCTGTCAGAGTGCCTACAAAGGAAGAGCTTGCAGTGCCAGACCCGGAGGCGCAGCTGGTGGCGGCTCTCCATGCCATCCCGGACTGGACGGTCCCATATTTGGCCTATATGACTCGGGGAGAGTTGCCTGAGGACGAGACCTTGGCAAGACAAATCATCAGGCGGTCCAAATCCATGACGATTGTTTATGGCGAGTTGCATCACCGCAGCGTCACTGGGGCGTTTCAACATTGTGTATCACCTACGGAGGGTCAGGAGATACTTCGTGAGATTCATGAAGGTGATTGCGGTCATCATGCCGGTTCAAACTCTCTGGTAGCCAAGGCTTTTCGTCATGGTTTTTATTGGCCGACGGCTCATGCTGATGTGGAGGATCTGGTCAGCAAATGTGACGGATGTCAAAAATTCTCACGACGAGCTCATGTGCCGACTCAAGAATTGAGGATGATTCTGATTACTTGGCCGTTTGCAGTCTAGGGGCTTGATATGGTTGGACCTTTCAAAAGGTCTAAAGATAAGAAGACACACCTGTTGGTGGCAGTGGA
>LR880969.1:785636005-785649025 GCA_904067115.1 Aegilops sharonensis
TTGTGCTTCAAAGACGAGTTTTGGTCATGGGCCCAAGGATAATTCTTCGCGGTGCCATACCATCTAACTCAAACATAGGTGGCTTCGGCCACCGCCCTCTCCTTTTGAGAGGTTGTGTCGCTTGGTGTTCTCTTGTTGTCTTTCTGCCTCTGGTTTGTGCGTGTGCTTGTGGCTTCTTTTGTGTGAAAAGTTTCCGTGCAAAGACCTTTCTTTTGTGTTGAAACCGGGGGTGTCTTGAGCTCACGGTACTACCGCGGCCGGCTACGGTACTACCGCGGCCAACCACGGTACTACCGCGTGTGGGAGCACGGTACTACTGCCCCCACGCGGCAGTAATTTTTTACTGCCGCCTGGGTGAGCGGTACTACCGCTCCGGTGCGGTACTTCCGCCCGAGCGGTTCTACCGCGATGACCTGCGGTACTACCGCGCCGTCTTGGGCGCGTGGGGATAAGGATGGGCAGGGGGAGTTCTAACTCCCCCATACCCATTCGCAGTTCCTCCCACGTCGTCTCATCTCTCTCTCTCCTGCTCAAGATAGGAGCCGGCGTTCGTCGCCGGATCTCCTCCTCCGGCTGCCCTCCCGTGATTCCGTCCGGTGGGATCCTTCCCCACCACGTGCTCTTGCTATGGACCCAGGTTTTTCCCCAATCCTTTCTCGTTCTATTATGTTCTTTGTCTTTAGGTTGTTGGGGGAGACTTGGATGTTCTAGAGATTCGTAGGCTTTCTCTTTGTAAGAATAGGATGAAGGAGAGTAGCCTTTGCATAGGAATTATACTTGTTTTTGTTGTCTTGCGCTAGATCTGATCACCGTAGCACTGCCGTTGTTTCGCGGGTCTTTTCAGATTCGAACTGCCGTTCGGATCTGACGCGACGCGGTACTACCGCCCGTCGGACGCGGTACTACCGCTTGCACGGTACTACCGCCCCTCCGGCGCGGTACTACCGCGTACACTGCGGCACTACAACTTTACTACTGCTCCAACCACGGTACTACCGTGACCTCGCACGGTACTACCGCGACTTGGAGCAGTACTAATCTTTTAGTACCGCAGACACTAGCAGTACTACCATGGCTCACATCTAACGCTGGCCAACCTTCACGTATATTTCCTATGTGTTTCTTGTGCTTTGTTGTGGTCTTTGCATTGATCCTCTTCGCGTTCGTTGGTGTTTTGCGTGTGTGTCTCAGGTGGTGGCTCTCGCCGTTCCAATCCCAGTCGTGACACTGGCTCCAAGCGTCTACGCAACCCAGGTGACACACCAGAGGGCTCCTCTGCCCCCAAGCGCAATGTCAAGACTACTGCTAGCAAGTTCAAGGAGCCCGCCAAGGGCATGGATGAGATGCCCCAATCTGACTACGTCCGTCTCAGGCTGATTCACCCGTACGTGACCCCTCGTTCCTCTGTCAGGGGTTGTGAGCTGTTTTGGAACAAGCAACAAACCAACATCTATCTGGATGTCATCAAGAACAAGAAGAATACCTATGTGGATGTGAAATGGATTGACATGCATCACTTGAGGAAGGACAAGTTCCGTGCCTACTTTGAAGAGGCTCTGGACTTGGTGGAGTAGTTTGGCATTGAGCATGTGATATCCTTTCACCTTGACTATGATCCTGAGCTTATCTGTCAGTTCTTTGCCTCAGTTTACTTTCACCCTGATGAGGAGAGGAGGATGACCTGGATGTCCAATGGCCGTAAGCTAACTGCTACCTGGAAGGAGTTCATGGATTTGCTCCAGGTACCTGATGACGGGCTCGACACTCCCGTGGGTGTTCGCCCCCATGCCAACTCTGATTCTGCCAACAAGGACAAGCTTGCACCGTACTATGTTGAGAAGACGCTTCCAAGTGGCAAGATAGGGTTGGTGCTCAACTCTTTTCTGGATATCATGTACCGCATCTTCCGCAACTCTTTGTTCCCTCGCATTGGTGTCAAGGACAAGGTTCATGCCTATATGGTGGACATGATGCTCATCTGCGAGGAGGCTCGTTTGTCTCAGACTCAGCCACTTGATGTCTCACACATCATGTGGTGTGAGCTTCGGTTTGCGGTGTTCAACCGCAAAGTGCCTATCTACGGGCCCTAACTGTTTCTGCTGATCTCGAGGACCTGGGAGAAGATGTTCCCTGGTGAGGAGTTCCTTGCCCCTGACTGGATTCGCCATGATCCCATATGTCTGCGTGTCAAACCCAACTGGGCCAACACTACTACTCGTGCCGAGGCGTCTGCTGCTAGGGCTGCTGTTGGTGAGGAGGATGCTGGCGCCGAGAATGTTGCTGAGGGCCATGCTGCAAGGCCTTCCCAGAGCTCCTCTATGCCTTCATGGGCCAAGAAGCTGAAGGACAAGATGAAGACTCTTTTCTGCATGCAAGCCAAGGGGCAGTACAGGACTCACGTGGCGTCCAAGGAGAGTCGTCGCCGGGACAGGAAGGTCTTGCAGCTATATGGTGAGGATGTGTCTGGCGGGTCTGAGGAGCGCATCACTCCAGAGGCCGAGTGGATGGAGAAGCAAGGCTACAGGTGGACTGATTCTGAGGAGGACGTCGAGGAGTCCATCCCTGCTGCCGAGGAGTCTGACGGAGAGGGTTGGGATGAGTTCCCTACTGCTTGAGCCACCGCTTGTGTGTAGGTGTCCTCTCTGCCTTTTTGGCGTCTCGATGCCAAAGGGGGAGAGAGTGTAGGGATTTGCGAGTCGTGTGTCGTGTTCGTGTTTGGTGTGTTTATTGCTTTCTCGGTTGAACCTCGTTTTAGTTGCTTTTCCTTCATATGGTGTAAGACATATGCACTCTATCTATCTTAGCAAGCTTGTGTTATATTGTGCTATATGTTGCTTAGATGTTAATCTTCGTACCTTTGTATCTAAAATATAGGGGGAGTGGTCATCCTAGTATGTGTGCTATGCAGTCCAAAGCATTCATCCAGAGTGCACACATCTAGGGGGAGCCCGTCTATATTTTGGAGAGGAGGGGTTTGCCCTTGCTCAATATTATCGTATCTTTGTGCAAATCCCGTATTGTCATCAATCCACGAAAAACGGGGAGATTGTAAGGGCATTTTTATCCCTTTAGTGTTTTGGTGATTGATGACGATACTTTTGCGGACTAATCGTATGCCTTGAGTTTCTCAGATGCTTCATCACTAGGCACGAGACGATTCGGTGCCCCTCGGAGACTATTGAAGACGGCGTCGTTCTACGTTTCTCTTTGGTGGATTTGAGTCGTAGGAGAGCCGTACTATTAAGAGGGGGTCCGCGTCGGAAAGGTTTGGGTGGAATCAACACGTACACTTGTCCTTCCTTTCCTTGCACTTTGGAGCATCTTCCCGTTGTCATAGTTGTGCATAAATCCGACGGCCACTGCTGTCTTGCTGTAGTACTGCTGTAGGGAGCGGTAGTACCGCAAGCACCAGCGGTAGTACCGCTGGGGGTCACGGTAGTACCGCTCCCCAGGAGCCGTAGTACCGCAACTCCTACGCCTTGTGCTGCTCCGGTACGGTAGTAGGCGCGGATGTAATTTTTTACATCCGCGCCCACACGATAGTACCGCGAGTGGACACGGTAGTACCGCTCTCTTGGAGCCGTAGTACCGTGGCCCTCATGCCCAGTACCGTTGCGTCGCGGTAGTAGGAGCGGATGTAATTTTTTACATCCGCGCCTCCACGGTAGTACCGCACCTCGGGCGCGGTAGTACCGCGTCGGGTTTTCGCACTGTTTCTTTTTCAGCGGAAGTAGGCACGGATGTTTATTTCATCCGCGCTCTTCGTAGGCTGTGGGTAACCTGCCTTGCGGTAGTACCGCAAGGGTGCGTGGTAGTACCGCGCGAGCGGTAGTACTGCGCTCAGTCAGGCCAGTCCCAGTCTCTGCTGCTGCCGCGGTAGTACCGTGGCCTTCCACGGTAGTACCACGTGGCCTCGCGGTAGTACCGCGATTTCGGAGCGGTAGTACCGCGTGTCGCGGGCTGAACTAGAGGATAACGGTTGGATCTTTTGCACGAGTATAAAAGGCTTGTCTCCTACCTCTAGTTGACCACCTCTTCCATCTCTAAGCTCCATTGTTGCTCCAAGCTCCATTTTGGCCCGATCTCTCTCCCTAGCCAATCAAACTTGTTGATTTTCTCGGGATTGGGTGACAAGGGCCCGTTCTACACTTCCACCAAGAGATTTTTGGTTCCCCCCACTTATCCCTTGTGGATCTTGTTACTCTTGGGTGTTTGAGCACCCTAGACGGTTGAGGTCACCGTGGAGCCATATTCCATTGTGGTGAAGCTTCGTGGTGTTGTTGGGAGCCTCCAATTAAGTTTTGGAGATTGCCCCAACCTTGTTTGTAAAGGTTCGGTCGCCGCCTTCAAGGGCACCAATAGTGGAATCACGGCTCTTGCATTGTGCGAGGGCGTGAGGAGATTAGGGTGGCCCTAGTGGCTTCTTGGGGAGCATTGTGCCTCCACACCGCTCTAACGGAGACGTACTTCCCCTCAAAAGGAAGGAACTTCGGTAACACATCCTCGTCTCCACCGGCTCCACTCTTGGTTATCTTATCCCTTTACTTGTGCAAGCTTATTTGTGTTTCTATCTTTGCTTGCTCTTGTGCTTGTGTTGATTGCATCATATAGGTTGTTCACCTAGTTGCACATCTAGACAACCTTTATTATTGCATAGTTTAAATTGGTAAAGAAAAGCTTAAAAAAATTTAGTTGCCTATTCACCCCCCCCCCCCCTCTAGTCAACTATATCGATCCTTTCACCCGGCTCATGTGATCTGTGAAAACTATTACCTCCCCTTCTTTGGGCTGAGGCTTTTCTTCAGATGGGTCAGGGACGCGATAAGATATGACTTCCTTCTTTGGCAAGTGGCCAGACTTCACAAAATCAGCCAGTTTGCTTTTAGTGACAGTGGATGGGACCCAGTTGCAGGTTACAGGAGCTTTGGTCGACTTAGGCGCCATGACAACAGATTGGCCTATTACAAAATAAGAAGTTCCGGTTTAATTTTAACCCGGAATAAAATATCCAAATTACTGAAGGTAGCGGCTTAAAGGGGCCTAATGACATAAGGATAATTGAGCAACATTATTTAAGCCGCCACAAGTGTTAGCAACAGTTCAAAAGTTTTAAAGACCTGAGAAGGCGCCAAGGTTCACAGATCAAGTGGAATATGTTTAAGCCGGATACCTGGAAAGTTATGTTAAAGGCATTTAACATAAGAAGTATTCCGGGTGATAAAAACAGGTTTCATAATCTTATGCTATGATTTGAGATCAAAGGGTTGTTCTGATAAGAAGTTTTTCTAGACCTAAAAACCGACGCAGATGCGTTCATAGGCTTGAATAAGGCCTTCATACAGAGAAAGAGATCTGCTTCGTATCCAAAATAAGGGCAAAAACAACTACCGCAGCTGTTTTATATCATTCTCGATCGAAAGTGGTATCTAGGAGGAAAAACTAACAAGGAAATGGCTCTAATGGTGATGAACTACGACGAACTCGAAGAAGATCTAATGCAGATCTAGGCAGGGAAGGAAAGGAAACTTACAGGTCTGGAGGAGCTGCGGAGGTTCGCCGACGTGTTTTTGGTCCGATTCAGGTTGATGCGGCGGCCTGGGTCGGTGAAGACGAGAAGCTTGACGGCGGCGGCGGCGGCGGAGCTCGAGAGGAGGCAAGAGGAAGAAGACGACTGGAAGGGTGAAAATGAAACCTAGGTCGCGCCTATTTATAAGGAGGGCATAAATGAGACGGCGCGGGAAACAAGGAGATAAGAATTATTATCCAGCGGCCCCGACGCCTCGAAATCCGGAACGGACAATAAAGACAGAGATCCGTTGGGCGATACGGCGGAGTAAATAGAAAAAAGATGACGTCATGACGGGTTAACACGGATCCAAAGAATGACGGGTTAAAGAAAATCTTTTGCGCAGTCAGAAGACTGAAGATTTATGCTTTAAGTTATTTTAAGATTGACATGAACAGGTTCAAATCAATCTGGGGCCTAATATTGGGGATATAACTATTTGTGTAAGCCGCCCAGGTGGGGCCGGGTTACGTAAAGAGAGATTACCAGACAGAAGCCCAAGTCCAAGCATGAAGATGGCGTCTCAATAAAGGGGCCTAAGGCCCACAGGCGACTTAAGGCCCGTTGTAGTAAACCGCCATAATGGCATGAATTGTATCATAAGGTAGGCTTGACTAGTCACCGAGCCGGACATTGTTTATAAGCCGGCCAGGACTCTGTAACGCCACAGGGCGTCAACCCGTGTATATAAGGGGGCGACCTGTTGGCGGCTTAGGGCAGGAAACAACCAATCGAGAACCGGGCATAGCGTATCTCGCTCCCTGGCATCGAAACCTCAAGCAATACCAACCCAACTAGACGTAGGCTTTACCTTCACCGTAAGGCCGAACTAGTATAAAACCTCTCGTGTCCTTTGTCCTGATTAACCCCTTTAAGCTTCCTAGTTGCGATGGCTCCACGACTAAGTCCTTGCAAAAGGACATCTGCCGTGACAATTCCACGACAGACATGGTAAAGAATGAATACCACAAGGACTTTGTCATCGACGAGGATCACCAATGGCTGCTGCAGGGGTGGAAGGGTCGCATCCTCTTGGCTCACTCAGCATGGGAGGCAGACGGTGCTAGCTCCCACCGTTAACTATTTTTCTCCTTCCTGCAGTTGAACATAAGCAGATATGGTATTAATACTATACTGTTTGTGGTGTGGTTTATGCATGTTCTCAACCTGAAAGATGCATTTGACTCATCAAATACCTATCGGAGAGCTTGAAGCAATTCAGTTGATGTCGCATTTTCTTAGCTCTTTTCTTGTACTCAACTGTATAAAATAAATATATATAGGGTTGTGTGTTGTTTGGATGATGTCTGCTATACATGATCCAGTAAATTTGAACTAGTCGCATACTTGTTTTATTGTTTGATGCAGACTTTTGGATGTTCAGTCTCCAGAGTTTGATGTTGAGCTTTGGATGTTCACAGGAACCATCTGAACTCTGTCATGGCCTGATCGATTGGTGCGACCCTGGTAAGGAAGATGAAGGTCTGAGAACTTCTGATTATTTCACTGCTTATTTTTAACAAAGTACATGATGTTCCTTCTGTAAAGAAGAGTCATCCCGATATATTTTCCTTCTGATACATTTTCTGCATAGACATTAGTATAAGATACAGCTGGGGCATCCCCTCCTGTTTCCTTCAAACATCTTAAATTTCGCTCTTAGACACGAATATGAATAATTACACAGGGTGCCACTGCCGCATGCAGATGCTAAATGTCTCTGTTGTTTCCTGCATTGTTCAAAGAAAAATAATACTAGCTGAAATGTCTTGAATTTGTAATTTCTTTCTCTGCGTTTTCATCTTACAATTCCATTTGCCTACTTGCAGGTGTCCAAGCGTGGAGCAGGAAAGAAGCATAACTGAACATGGTTACAGGTTAAATGCATCTAGAAACTTGCTACTACATGTGAACTGTTCAATTTTCAGGATACTACTAGAGATCTTTTTAATGATCTTTCCTGCTAGTGCTACTACGCGTGAACTCACAACAGCCTGACATTTTAAAACATAAATTGATGTGTACAAGAAAGTTGCCTGCTTCTGATCAGACAAGGACAGAAGGCCGGCTGCGACAGTGGTGCAGAGGCCGGCCGGCCGGTGGATGGTTAAACTAACCTTGTGAAATGTGAAGCTACGATGGTTCCAATAGACAGCAACGTATTGTACGATGTACTTGTTGGCTTCACATGGAATGGGTGGAGTAGGAAATGATATATCCAATCTGACTCCAAGATATTGTCACTGCACCATCAGCAACAGCATACACTCCACTATGGCTGCCACACCGGAGGAGTTGTTGGGCCTCGCCGAGCATGCACCACTGTCCCCCTCCGTCTTCCTCGATCTTCCTCCGACGACCCATGGTGACTCACAGAATGACATGGCCCTGGAATACATTTCGCGCATGCTCACGGAGGAGGACATCGTCGACAAGTTCTTCTACCACTACCCTGACCACCCGAAGCTCCTGCAGGCGGAGCAGCCCTTCGCCGAGATCCTCGCCAACACCTCACCCGCCGCCGACCAGTTGTCCTTTGCCGACTCCACCTCCATCTTGATGCCCAGCCAAGGAAACAACACAGACGTCATGGTTTCGGGGTGCCAGGTACAGGATCCAGCCTTCTTCTTGAATGACACAGGCACGGTGGAGCCCAATAGTATGGTGTTTCCCAGCGAGAGCAGCACCAGCATGGAATTCTTCAAAGGCATGGAGGAGGCCAACAGGTTCTTGCCCGCAGACAATGTGATGGTGGATGGTAGGGGGCGTAAGAAGAGATCTGGCATGGATGGTGAGGCGGAGGCAGGCTTGGGCAGTAGCAGCAAGCAAATAATGGTGGTGCTGCATAGTGCCTTGGAGGAGGAGGAGGCGGCGGAAGCCACCGCGTTGGAGATGTTGGACCGGCTCGTCCTCAACGGCTGCGAAGCGTGCCCGAGCGAGATGCGGGAGGTAGCGCGTGTCACCTGGGAAGACAAGGAGGACAAGGCAGCACGGCAGAGCATCTCCAGGCGTGGGAGGCGCGGGGCGAGGCACACGGTGGTGACTGACCTAGAGACTCTGCTGGTCCGCTGTGCAGAAGCAGTGGCCAGCAACGACGTGTGCAGCGCGAGCAAGCTGCTGGAGCGGATCAAATATCACTCATCGCCGACAGGGGACGCCAGGCAGCGGCTGGCGCACTACTTCGCCCAGGGGCTGGAGGCACGGCTGGCTGGCACGGGGAGCCGACTGTACCGATCGCTCATGGGGAAGCGCACCTCAGCCGTGGAGCTCATCAGGGCCTACCATGTGCACATGGCCGCGAGCTGTTCGATCAAGGTGGGGTTGCTCTTCTCCACCCACACCATCTACAAGGCCGTTGCAGGGAGGAGGAAACTGCACATTGTGCACTACGGCATCAGCACCGGGATTCAGTGGCCGGACTTGCTCCGGTTACTGGCGAATAGGGAGGGTGGGCCACCGGAAGTGAGGATCACCGGCATCAACACCCCTCAGCCCGGGCCCTGTCCGGCTGCACTAATGGAGGAGGCAGGGCACCGGCTCAACAATTACGCGAGCCAGTTCGGCGTGCCATTCAAGTTCCGCGCCATCGCATCCAAGCTTGAGGATGTCCGGGCTGAGGACCTGCACATCGATCCAGATGAGGTCCTGGTCGTGAGCAGCCTATACGAGTTCAGGACCTTGATGGACGAGAGCCTCACCTCTGACATGCTAAGCCCAAGGGACATGGTACTCAACACTATCAGGAAGATGAGGCCGTCTGTGTTCGTCAGTTCCGTCGTCAATGGACCATACAGCGCGGCGTTCTTCATGACGCGGTTCCGCAATGCGCTCTACTACTTCACGGCGTTGTTCGATGTCATGGAGACCACCATTCCACGGGACAGCGACAAGAGACTTCTGGTGGAGCGGGACATATTTGCACGGTCCGCCATAAACAGGATTGCCTGTGAGGGCGCAGACCGGGTGGAGCGCCCTCAGAACTACAAGGAGTGGCAGACGCGGAACCAGCGAGCGGGGCTAAGGCAGCTGCCATTGGACCCTGATATCGTTCTGATGCTCAAGGACGAAGTGAAGAATCGGTACCACAAGCATTTCATGATCTGCGAGGATCATCGGTGGCTTCTGCAAGGATGGAAAGGCCGGGTGCTCTATGCTCACTCCACATGGACAGCTGGTGATGCTACTAGTTCTCTAGTGTGATGGACTGAAGTACGGACAGACAGACGCAACTTTCATCAGTGTTTGATGGTTTGTTGTAGTACCAGAACTGTGTTTGCTCCTCTTTTGTGTCTGTAACTGAGTAACAGAAACCATTATCAGATTGTCTGAGTGGCCCCTGTTTGTTCAAATCTGCTGCGAGCACACATATGTCTGTTTAATAAACATGTAAAAATTACCATGACACTATGTGGAATCCCTGCATCACAACATCCTAATAGCACCTATGCGGCATCATATCTGTCTACACAAAACAACATCCTAATAGCCAGTCATATGCGAACTGAGCATAGATCAGATGGTTAGGTTCTTTGTGGTGAAACCAGCCCACCAGAGATAAAGTCCTAGACTTGGCACCAGTGATGGCTTTTCCTGGATTTATTTCAGGCTTTGTTCGTTCAGTTTTCATAGTGCCTTTTGTGTCAGGTTGCAGATTCATTTTAGGCAGACTTAGCTCATAGTGCTTTTTTTGGTTTATTGAATTCAGCGGGGTAATGTGTGTGGCATTTTAGTCAGTTTTCTATGCTGATTCAGTGGATTATGAGACCTACTCGGGTTTATTTTCTCATGAGATGTAGTCAGTTCTATGCAGATTCAGTTTAGTGTGTTTTCCTCGGAGGACATTCAGTGTATGTATTGTTATCCTCTTTCTCAGCAGCAGTCAGGGAGAATTCCTCCAATATGTTATGCCATGATAGTATAACAAGCAGTAACGCAGGGCGTCATGCAGGGGAATAGTGGCTTCACGATCCTCAGGCCATTCAGTATATGTGTTTGTTACCTTTTTTTCTCAGCAATAGCAAGGAGGGAGCTCGCACACTCTATGTGTTTCAAGATCTTAGTGAATGCTTCTAATGGCAGCCAGTTACTTTGTAATTTAAAAAAAAAAAATGGGTTTGCTGCAGGACACGAAGATGTCTGCACTTTTTTGTTTGATATGTTTCTGCAGTGTCCTCTGAATGTTTTTTATGTGAACTTTTGTTTCAAGGGGTGTTACTATTTGATTAGTACTTAATCGTTTCGAGGCGACGTCTCACTAGCATAGTAATGTTTATATGGTTCTGTTGGCCTTATTTTTTTGGCTGTTCATGATCTCTGCTGCTAGTAAATCCCCCATTTTACATTCCATCCGCATAACATGTGTTTTTTGTTTCTGCAGAAGGTCTCGGGACTCTACGGCTCAGAGGTCATTGAGCTGTGGCTACCAACCCAGCTATGACCCTGATGTCGGTCTGTCCAGTAGCGACAGCATTGAGGATAGCACATCATCAAGTGACGAAGTAGCACCAGCCCTTTTTTTTTGCATCTATCCTTTTCTTCCTTCGCGCTTCCTTTTTTTCCTCCAGGTTTCCAGGCTGGACAAACTCATTCTCAGCATTCCTGCAAATTTGCAACCATTTAAAATTTTTGGTTCGTGCTCAGCCAAAAGTAGATCAACGGCATCCTGCAAGATTTGAGCATTACTGCATGTGTAATTTTGATTGGCGTAACTCAGTAATCTTTATTTCAGTCAAATTCAGTGTTCCTCCCAGTGCTCTTCTTAGTCTCAAGTCCATTTATTTTTATTCCTTCTCATTTTTATTTATGTCTTCAGTACTTGTCATTTTTAGTTTGCATTCCTCAGTCTTCAGACTGTTTTTCAGACAGTTTTCAGTCCCCTCTTTTCACTCATTTGTTGTTATGACTTTCTTAATAACATTTAATTCATCTTAGTTTCTTATAGTCTCTTAACGTTTAATTCTGTTTCGCAGTCCTGACATTTATTTTGCAGACCTCTTTAGTCATTAGCTTATATTCAGTTATGTTCAGTTACTTTTCTTATTACTGTTTCAATTTTGTTCATTTTTTTGTTTGTATTATCTCTTAGGTTTATTTCTTCAGCCATTATTCAGCGTTCTTTCTTCATTACTCATTATTTTTACTCAATCATATTTCTTCTGATCAATTCAGTGTTATATGTAGTCATAGTCGTTGTATTGTACTTACATCCGCTCAGTTTTCCCCTTCTACATGAAAAGGTAACCGCCTCATTTTTTCCTGTTGCTATCTTTTCTGCATCTATTTTTCCTTTAGCAACATTTCTTTGTATGTAGCCCTTTTCATCGAGCAAGTCTAATTTGAGGCCCACATGCGGTGACTCTACATGATAGTGGATCAGTGTGCATTAGTTTTAGTATTGTCGTTTCTTCAGTCAATATTCAGTTTATCAGTTTTCAGAGACTATATTTACCATTTCAGTACTTTAGTCTTCATTTTCCAGATGACATACATAGCTGGGAAATGGATTGAATGGGGTGTCAGTGGCGTCGAATCCCCCCATGGTCAGATACATGCTGTGAAATCAGAGATACAACTTGCAAAATCATTTTTTTTGTGGGGCCGGCACCAACAAGCCCGCTGACAGCGGCATCGCTTCCAGTGGCTGTAGCAGCCAATTAGCTGCATGTTGTCGGCTGGGCTCAAGGCGAGCTCTGGACTTGAAGGTTTCCTACACATTCACAAGTTGGCTATCAGTCTATCAGCTGTACATTTCTGGATCATTTTTGGCATTCAGTTTTGTTTAATTATGGGCAAATAGTTATCATCTACTCCCTCCATTCTTAAATATAAGTCTTTGTAGAGATTTCACTATAGACTACATACGAAGCAAAATGAGTGAATCTACACTCTAAAATACATGTATATACATCCGTATGTGGTTCATAGTGAAATCTCTAAAAAGACTTACATTTAGGAACGGAGGGAGTAGTTCAGTTCTGGGTTCCATTAGTTTACAATTCTGGGCACTAGTGGTCTTCTTGTTCAGTTCAAGTTCAGTTATAGATAGAATAGTTGTCATTTTAGTTTTGTTCAAATTCAGTTTTTGTCCCCTTTAGTTCAGTTCAGTTAAAGAGCAACATTCGGCATTCAGTTTTTGCACGTGCAAAAGCTTACTGGAACGCTCATTTTTTTTAGTCTTTTAACATTTTTCAAGCAAGCACTGATAACAATTTTTGCCATTCAACTTTTTTCTTTCCATACTAAATTCGGTTAGCATCAGGACTTGGGGGTTGGACTGTTGTTCTTTATTATTTTTTGTTTTGTTGACTGGATCCACTATTACATGCGTGGTGTGCATAGTAAGTGTTGCAGCAAGACATACAAACACATACAACAAATTTTCAGATACGTCCATGATTGGGATCAGGTGACTTGCCATAGGCGAGTCACCAGTGGACCAGTGGCGGAGCGCGGGG
>LR880969.1:785649607-785679380 GCA_904067115.1 Aegilops sharonensis
CAAGGATCGACTTTGTATAACACCTATGAGTATTTAGCGATAAAAGTGGATTTACTGGACGTAGTAAAATCTGCAAAAGGTAAAGGCCCATAATAAAGCCTACTTTGGTCATGGCATCTGCCCCTGGTTCTCTAAACAAAAAAGTACGTAGCCCCTGGCGTTATTTGAGGCGAAGCGCTGGCGGCTGTGGCTGCCTCCTGCCCTCCGTGGCCATGATCAGATTTGAGTCCGATTAAATCAACCGGCACTGGCTCCGTGATGAGCAATCTTGCAGACTACTCCCGCCAGATCTCCAGCGGTCCAACTCAACTAGTCAAGGTTAGCATCACACAAACAGTCTGCTATTCTTTCTCAACCCTCATCTATGCGCGTCTGAATTGCATATCCAGTTTTACTTATTCTAGTGGTGATTTATGACAGTAGTACCTTTGAAATTTCTTTTCATAGTTTGATCTGCCAAGTAGTTATGAAAAGCATTCGCAAAACTCAAAAAGGGGTTATGAAAAGAAAAAGCGCCGACAAACATCATAATGATTAATTTAACTTTTAAGCATGTTGTATTGGGTTCCAATCTAATGATATAGTTAACGGGGCTAATGTGCAAGTTGTCAATCCTGGTCCAAATGGAGACGACTTGTTCAAAATTGCAAGATAATCTAAATTGAAAAGAAAAGCATTTAGAAATTAGGTGATCTTCTGATGAAATTATTAATAGTTTGATTTTATTGGCAATTGCAGGAGAAATTTAGACTAACACAAATGAATATGATATTATGTTGTAGTATGTTTTTTTTTCGCACATAATTTTCTGGTTTATCAACTTCGCTTGGCCCCTCTATACCCAAATCCTGGCTCCGCCCTGAGTGGACAGCATGGTGACATTCCCCCCTGTCTACACAAGAACCAATGGACAGATCTCCGCGTACAACTACAGTCCGTATCTATAGTACTCGTGCTACATGACCGGCGTACAGTGCATGTTCGCAGTGTTTATGTACTAGTACAGTACATCATCTGGGCTATTCATTTTTTATCCAACGGCATCCCTGTCCACTTTACATTATTGGCTGATGAATCTCGGAATGTACCTCACAAGGAAAAAATGGCTCTGGTTCTAATGTACTCATGTTAGTCAGACAACTTCTCTTCAACTGAAACAAGATGGGGCTTGCTGAAGTTCAACCAGGCCAGAACAAAAAAGGAAGATTGAAGTGGATGATATTTGCTGCTACACAGGAATAGCTGCTATTTTGCTGGTGGTGTGTTGGCTGGGTGCTTAGGCCTTTTGTCCCTTGGCTAGTTTAAACCTAAACTGTCTGTTAGATTCGGTTGGTGTTGTGATGTAACGGTGTCGTCGGGTTTTCGCCCCACAGTAGGTAATCTCGATGACGAGTGCTTACAGTGGGCTTCCCGGCGATGCCTGAACTCGCTTTCCCCTTTCCCGCCCTTTCTCTGGACATTTGATGTATTTTCGTTATGTCGCAGTAATGGAAAGGGGTAATGCCCGGTTCAAAAAAATAAACAACTGAAACAAGCTATTTATCTGTTGCTTGCAAGGTGTGTTTGGTTCGTTCCCAGAGTTGCTATCCTATCATCTAATATTTAAAGATTTTTTACACAGTGGGCCATACTGCCCACTCATTATTAGAGCCAGGCTGCTAGCCAGGCGCAAGCACTTGGACGCCTGGGGCCAGGCTAAGCATGTTGCCTGGATCAAACATTTTATTTTATTTTATTTTTTGAACCGTACCAAGCTAATCACCCCGCTACCGGTTGCCAGGCCAGGCAACTGTTTTCTTTCCCTGGACACCAACCAAACAAGTGTGAGGCAGTTCCCGGGAGAGTTCCAGGCCAGGCGTCTAGCGGCGTGGACGCGATCCAAACTGGCTCTTAGGTGGCCTTTGTTTGAGCTACATCTACTGATTCTGATTCTGGGATTCTGGACCTCCAAAATCTGAATCTAGAACAAACACAAAGATTGTCACCCCAGATTCCTAGAATCGCTTCTAAATAATGAACTACCACCCACGTCCAAGCCGAAGCTGTGTATTTGGTGATTCTAGGTGATTCCCGAGCTGCCACTTATCGAACTAGAAGATTAGCCCAAGTTCTCCCCGTTATTACAATAGGAATGCCACTCCTCCCCTGACCCAAATTCTCCACCACAGGTTATCCTCTCCCAAGAACGAAAACACATAGTAACAGCGGCGATGCGGGGCTCTCTTCCGGCGCCGGCGGGGCGCCGGCTTCTCCGGTTTCGTGCACCCCAGAACGGGTAGATCCGGCGCCAATACCTGCGCCCTCCCCGTATTCCGGCCACCGGGCCCTGCCGCCGCCGCTGCCCACGAGCTCCGCCTGCGACGTGCCGCCTCCGATCTCCGCTTATGTCGCCTCTCTCCGAGCTCCGGCCACCATACTCTGCAAGGGCACTCCAGCTTAGCTCCGGTCGATTGGCGTCCATGCCCTCAACCTGCGCCGGCCGTTCCACCATGGTCCCAACCTCCACCTGCTTTGCCCCGAGATCCACCTACATCGTCCCCGTCGGTGGTCATGTTGGTTCTTCGCCCCTCACCAACAGCCACACCCATCTACGATCTGGTCCGGCCTGGCAAACCACACCCTTCCACGATCAGCTCTACACATCACTGGGCAGCTTCCCTGCTCCTGGCATTCGGGGTGTTGCAGACCTTTCACAACACTTCCGGTTTCTCTAAAGCACTGTAAACAAACAGCCTGCTTCTGATTCTCAGAATCTGCAGCTGTAGCTGATTTTAGGAATCCAAGCCGAAGCCGATTCTCAGAAGTCATTTGCAAATACGTGGACATGGTTATTATGGAGCAAGCAACATACAAGGTCATATTTTTTTTAACAGCAGAAGGGTCCCTTTCATTAGATAAGCATCAAAGCACATTTTACATCAGGATACAAACGAAACAGGAAATTGCAACTAAGCCCTGACTTTTACATGGAGGACCCCAAACTGAAAGCAAGAAACGCGATCGGGTCCCTAGCAGCCACCGCCCGGATTGAACCTTGCCGCCGCCGGGGACGAACCACTTGGCGTGACGAAATCACCATGGCCGCATCAGCTGCACACCACGGCCTCCGAACCGCAGCTGGATCTGCCTCCCATAAGGCACACACGCCGGGAGGAATGGATTCGGCCGCCATTCAGCTAGAAGAAGCAGCGAGCCAGCGGAGACCAGCAGCCAACCAAGGGCGCCGTCGCTCCACCATGGAATCAGCTGCTGATACGCTCGAACTCGACCTGCAAGCTTCATGTATCTGCAACACCCCTGCTCCTCATCCACGACCAAAGTGACCTGAAAGAGCAAGCTGCTGCAGAGGGCAATCCTGCATATCTGAGAAGACCTCGGGCTTATTAGGGGAAGAGAGCTCGCGCCAGATCCACTCCCAACTGCCTCCGTCCACCATGGACGGCAAGCCTGGGAGGCAGCCGGAGACCACCAGACGCTGCCCGGACGCATCGATGGAGAGCTCCAAAACAGCATAAAGCCAGACGCCACGGAGGCAAGTCTCACAGTACTACTAAACCTAAAACTACTATGAACAGGAGGCCAACCACCTAACTCATCCTCACGCCGGACGGCAGAGCCACCGGAGAGAGAGAGGGAGAGGGGCGGAGACGTGAGGCACGAGAAGACTCTCAACGGGGGCAGGAGAGGGAAAAAGCTCATATGGTGCCGTTGGTAAAAAGTTACATACAAGGTCATATGAATGGTTTGAAAAAACTTAGGCCGCATTCGTTTTCCGGGGTATAGAAAACACAGGACCAAAAAACTACAAAGGAATATGTTTGATTGTACAGTAGCAGACCATAGGGTTATAAAGGGAAAAAGTCCATTTTAAACCCTGAACTCGTAGACGTTCGGCGAAACGAACCCCCAAGTCGAAATCCCGGTCGATTGCACCCTGAACTATACAATCCCGGTCTAAATCAAACCCTGACAAATGTCAACCGGGATTTGTCTAGCTGGTGGGCCAAGGAGGACCGTCCTCCGCACTAGGCCAGCCCATTTATCCTTTTTGTTGGAATTCCCTATTTTACGCTCGCTGCGTCAAAGTGTCGAGGCTTCGCACAGAGAAGCTAGCGACAGCGATCAAGATGGGCCGGCCCAGTTAGGAGATAGCGCTGCGCTGCAGCTTCCGGTTTTGGGAACCTTCTGGAGGGTTCCTGAACGGTTTTGGGAACCTTCTAGAAGGTTCTTGAACCGGGTTTTCACTGGTTTTTTCTTTTTGCTTTTTCTTTGTTGTTTTTCCTGTTTTTTTCTTTTTCTTTCTTCGTTTTTCTGTTTCTTTATTTCATCTTTCAATTCCTTATTCTTCTTTTTTTTTCTTTTTGTTCACATTTCAAATTATGTTTGGGAGTTTCAAAAAATCTTCCAATTTCAAATTCGCACTTCCAAATTTGTTCCCCATTTCAAAATTTGTTCTCAACATTCAAAAATTGTTCGTGCTTTAAAAAATAGTTCACGCTTCCAAATTTGTTCTCCATTTCAAAATTTGTTCGTGCTTGAAAAAAATTTGTTCGCGCTTCTAAATTTGTTCTCCATTTCAAAATTTGTTCTCAACATTCAAAAATTGTTCGTGCTTTCAAAAATTGTTCACGGTTCCAAATTTGTTCTTCATTTCAAAATTTGTTCTCAACATTCAAAAATTGTTCGTGCTTTCAAAAAGTGTCCGAGCTTCCAAATTTGTTCTCCATTTCAAAATTTGTTCTCAACATTCAAAAATTGTTCGTGCTTTCAAAAATTGTTCGAGCTTCCAAATTTGTTCTCCATTTCAAAATTTGTTCTCAACATTCAAAAATTGTTCGTGCTTTCAAAAATTGTTCGTGCTTCCAAATTTGTTCTCCATTTCAAAATTTGTTCTCAAGATTCAAAAATTGTTCGTGCTTTCAAAAATTGTTCGTGCTTCCAAATTTGTTCTCCATTTCAAAATTTGTTCTCAACATTCAAAAATTGTTCGTGCTTTAAAAAATAGTTCACGCTTCCAAATTTGTTCTCCATTTCAAAATTTGTTCGTGCTTGAAAAAATTTGTTCGCGCTTCTAAATTTGTTCTCCATTTCAAAATTTGTTCTCAACATTCAAAAATTGTTCGTGCTTTCAAAAATTGTTCATGGTTCCAAATTTGTTCTTCATTTCAAAATTTGTTCTCAACATTCAAAAATTGTTCGTGCTTTCAAAAAGTGTTCGAGCTTCCAAATTTGTTCTCCATTTCAAAATTTGTTCTCAATATCCAAAAATTGTTCGTGCTTTAAGAAATTGTTCGCGCTTCCAAATTTGTTCTCGTGTCAAAAATTGTTCTCAAGATTCAAAAAAAAAATGTTCATGCTTTGAAAAAAAATCCATGCATTGTTCCCTTTTGTCAAAACTAAATCGTACGTTCAAAAATTTGACTAAAATTTGGAAAATGGTAAAGGATTTTTTTTCAAACAGTGTTAACCCTTATACTTTTGTTAGTTCTTCTAGGCTTTCGCTGTACGTTGGTGCACTAAGCTCTTCCATCGTAGTGGCTAGTACCCAGCGAGCACCAGTAGGCAGTCTGGAGTTCGATTCCCAGCTATTGCGATGTACCTTTTTAGCGATCTATTTTCCACTTTGTTTTTGCAGCGCACTGCAAATGGGCCGGCCCAATCGATGCACCACGAGCGATGTGCCTGTGCGAAAGCGCGGCAATTTGACGCAAAATGCGTCACATAGGAACTCCCCTTTTTGTTTGCTCAAAAAAAATTCTTTGCGGCAGAATTGCGGACGTACGCACAGTAGAGGCCGGTTCGAGCTGCTGGCGGTCGCGCGCGACGCGCGACGGGCCGGCCCAGCAAGCTGCTGACAGGCAAAACGCGAAGCAGAAAAAATTACAGTTTTATTCGGCCGGATTGGGAATCGAACTCCGGCCACCAATTTGCACGCCACGTACGTCAACCACTATGACAAGCTGTTTATAAAAGGAAACAACTCTATTTGACCCTATCTTCAGTACAAACAGTAAACATATAGCTGTATTATATACGAGCAATAAATTATTTGAATAAAAAAACATAAATTTAAAAACTGTTCACAAAAACAAAGAATTGAAAGAAATCAAAATTTTGAAAAAGAATAGTACCAATTGAATCCGCAAAAATCTAAAAAGTTTGTTAATTTAAAATAATTCATCAAATTTTAAAAAAGTTCATCGAATTTGAAAATTTTCAGCAATTTCGACAAAAAGTTCATTGATTTCGAAAAAATTCATGGAATTAGAAAAAAGGTTCACGAATTCGAATAAAGTTCATCGTTGAAATTTTTTAAATAAAAATTGAACATTTTCATGATATGCGTTCAACAGTATTTAATACATGTTGAACATTTTTGTGATATCCACTGAACAATATTTAAATTTCATTGAACTTCTTTGTAAGAAAATGGTTTTTTGAAGTAGTTCTATGTTTTAATTTAGAACAAATATTTGTAAACAGAAAAAAAAGAATCGAACAAGGTAAGAGAAAGCAAAATGAAACAGAAAATCGAACAAGGAATATTTTTTGAATCTCCGAAACGAAATTAGAACGCACGAATATTTTTTAAATTTGTGAACAATATTTGAAACAGAGATATTTATTTAATCCCGAACATTTCTTTAAAGAGTTTTAAGAAATATAAAAAAAGCATTCTGAACAAACTTTTAACAAAAACTAAAAGTGGGCCGGCCCAGCAGGAGCAAGGTGTAGGGCCCTTTGTAAAAAAAAAATTAACGAAAGAAAACTAAAGCGGGCCGGCCCAGCAGGATGCAGGTGTGTGCCCTCAGCGAAATCCCAGCAATCCCGCCCATCCAAACGACTCGAAGGTTTGATTTAGACTAGGATTGCATAATTTAGGGTACAATCGACCGGGATTTTGATTTGAGGGTTCGTTTCGCCGAACGTCTACGAGTTTCAGGTTTAAAATAGACTTTTCCCGGTTATAAAGCGAAGGAAGAGAAGCCTGCGAGGTGTTCGGAGCATAGGTGTAAAAGAAAACTTTGTTAATGGCCAAGACTGTGTAGGCCATGGCAGATCCTATGCTATTTTTTATCTGCGTGTACTCTCTCAGATTGTCTCTTTCCTCATGCATGGTTGTACAGTTTAATTTTTTATTTGACTGGTGTTGCCTTGCCTCGGGCATCCGCCCAGAAATGAGGTTCTACTGGAATTTTTTGCAATCCTTTGGAAGGAGCCCTCCAAGACGGTATTTCCTTCAAATTTCTGTAGCACTTTCCTACGAGACGAACGGTTCAGAGGTACACAAAACTATGGGTTTTAACTTTGTCGCAAACAACCTTTCTCTGGTGTTTCCTTTTCTGAATCTAGTATTGGTTCTACGGTCGCCGCTGCAGCGGTTGAGAGAGCATTTTCTGTGATATATATCAAGTCTGATTCGCGGAACAGAATTGGTAACAAATTTTTATCCCATTGTTTGATTACTATTCCAGTCGATTATTACCGAGGTCACCATGCATACCTATCAAGATTTTCATGATCATGGGGAGTGTTACCGTAGATTTTCTTTACAATGGTGATTACTGTGACGTACTACTGTACTGGTTTATTGTAATGATAAATTATTTCAATGCTGATCGAGCCACTAGCTTATAAATTTAAAGCTTGACCCCATATAGTTTTGAGTCCTGCGCCGCCGTTGTGCATAGCACAGGACGCCATTCCCATTTCCACCCGGCGCTCGCTCTCCCCCCGTCTCTGCTCCTTTTGCTACGAGCTTCTCTCCCACGACCGATGGGCTCAGCTTCACGCGATTCGCCGGAGAAAATTCGGGATATATGCATGGTTCCTACGTCCAGTCGCACGGCCTTGCATGCCGTGCGCGCACGCACAGATGACAGTAGCAGGGAGCATCTGCTGGACGTCGCCGACGGGCCCAAGATACGGGTGCGCGGGCTGAGGCGGCGGTCGGAGGCGACCGGCGAGGAGATCCTGCGCGGGGTGGACCTCGACGTGCCGCGCGGGGCGGTGATGGGCGTCATCGGCCCCAGCGGCGGCGGCAAGTCCACGCTGCTCCGCGCGCTCAACCGCCTCTGGGAGCCCGCCCCCGGCGCCGTCGCCCTCGACGGCGCCGACATCCGCGGCATCGACGTCCTCGCGCTCCGGCGCAGGGTCGGCATGCTCTTCCAGCTCCCCGCCATGTTCGACGGTACGTACCTGTACTACAGCTCCCCGCTAGCCTCCCGGGTCGCTTCCAGCGACTCCGGAGGCGCCGCCGCAGCTACCTTCGGAGGCCCTTCCACGCAGCCCCATTTACCTTGCCGCCGCCGGAGGAGGCCGGCCGCCCGGCGGACGGCGGCGGCGGGGTGTCCCAGGCCGTTTTTTTCTATTCTTTCCCCAGGTGATTGCCTTCCGATCTGGCTGTGCTCGCTTCCTGATCTGTCCATGGCATGGTGTCTCCCGATCTGGCCGTCGTCGTCCCATGTTGCTAGTTTCCCGATCTTTTCAGATCTGGCAGCTAACTGGTGATTCAGGCTCCGATCTGGATGATCTATGGCTTGGAGTATGAGGCAGGGGAAGCACACGGGGCTGGTGCATGGAGGCATATGCATACATATGCGTGGACATGCATGCACATGATCGGCGGCCGCCCAGGTTGCCGGCTAGCTACAACCATGGTGCTGGCTGTTGGTGTCCACCTAGGACTATGTCATGGGAGATTGGATCTGGGACAGCGGCGGCCTCACCGTGGATTATGGCCTCCATCAAAAGATTTTATGAGAGTTTCATCTCTACAGATGTGATGACTGACTTCGGCGACGAAATGCAAACTATGGACGATGTCTTAATGCAGAGGGATTGTTGTGCGGTGGCGACGGGCATATCGCCTGTAGCTACTGGGATCGTGAAAAAGTGATGGCAACAACACATGAATGACCTCGATGGTGGTGCTACTTGAGCATCCAATCTAGAGCTCCGGGGTGAAAGCCTTGGTCTCCCCGTGTTGGGTATACCTGACTATGGCGATGTTTTTACATCGTTACCTTGTTGAAGGCATTGTTCGGAATGCTCGGACTGATTCTTCGGGGTGAAAACCTAGATTCTAGTCTTGGATGGCTGGATCAGGTGACGGTGACGCTTGAGTGTCGCTCCCTTCCTTAAGGCGTTGCTGTTGAAGAACGTCGTCGTCCGTGTGGTGTCATGAGATTGTCGGTGCAGATATGGTCATTGTTATAGTTTGCCGATCGTGATCTGATCGCTTTGGGGCTTTTTTTTTTCCTCGCCTACGCATAGCTTTGGTCTAGTATGACTTTGCTATTTGCTAATGTGTTTTGTGTGCGCGCGTTGATGCTGACTGTGTGCATCTTAACTATGGAGAGGCTAGGTGTGTACTTATTTGTTTGTATCCTTTTGATGCTTCACTTTGAGTCAATAAAATCCATCGTTATCGAAAAAAAACGTACCTGTACTACACAGTCACTCCCCGGCATGCTTTTGCTACCGAAATTCTGTCGCGGAATTGAGATGCTCGGATTGGTTTTCCCAAAGCATGAACTGATCCGCTGCGATCTTGGCTTGATTATTGTATCTCGGTTAATTAGTCCATGGTTGGAAATTAGTGGGAGATGATGATAAAGTGGGGGACATCCCTGTCAAGATCAGTAACAAAGTTGAGACAATCGGATTGCTTGTGCCAAAAGTATCGTTCTGTGATTCCAGATTCCAGTAGTGGGCGGGGATGATTGGAGAGAGGTTTCAGGTTCTTTGAACTTCATGACAAACTCAAACCCATAACACTACGTCATCTGAAAACCTACTCGTGACTTTGGACTTTTTTTTACTTATGATGATGCATGGCAGTGTAATGACAGTTGTTTATTTATTATACTTTAGAGGGAGGTGATATCAGGGGTGATTGATCCGTTGACAAAGTTAAGCCGAATCTTGCTTTGAAAATGCGACTGGGCACCCATATTTTCCATGACTTCATATACTGGTGAAGAGAACATTGACTTTAAAATGTCCATGTCGAATCGGATCGTCCATTTTGCTACGCAACTGCACCCCTTTGCTAGTGTCACATTCAATATTATTACGTGCATAATGTCAGCTGTCAATGTGGCGGAGGTACGTAGACATTGTTAGAACAGAAAATAAGTTTCAGACTTTGAGCTGACGACTGACATGTGACCTCTCATTACATCCAAGAGGAACAATAGGCCTCTGAATATGAATTCGTTTTTGTCTTTCCCTGTGGTGCTCCAGGGACCGTGGCGGACAACGTGCGGTACGGGCCACAGCTGCGGGGCAAGAAGCTCACGGAAGCGGAGGTGGAGGGCCTGCTGAGCCTGGCCGACCTCGACCCCGCCATGTCCTCCAGGCCGGCGTCGGAGCTGTCCGTCGGCCAGGCGCAGCGCGTCGCCCTGGCTCGAACCCTCGCCAACGACCCGGAGGTGCTGCTGCTGGACGAGCCGACGAGCGCGCTGGACCCGATATCCACGCAGAACATCGAGGAGGCCATCGTGCGGCTCAAGAAGACGAGGGGGCTCACGACGGTGATCGTCTCCCACAGCGTGAGGCAGATCCAGCGGGTCGCCGACCTGGTCTGCCTCGTGGTCGACGGCGAGGTCGTGGAGGTGCTTGCGCCGTCCGACCTGGCCGGGGCCAAGCACCCCGTGGCCCGGCGCTTCCTGGAGCTCAGCTGAATATGTCTGTTTCGTCGCAGAGAACGTCGTTGCTCAGTGTGACAGTGTCGACCGACCTTTGCTTGGCTCCGACTTCGGACTCGCTACGGCGAGGAATGTTGCGTGCGATTTGGTGGAGTAAATTAAGCAAAAACATATACCATATATACGGGGATATGGTAACCGATGAATAACACTTTATAGAACCATCAAATTTGAGACTAACGATTAACATTGATCGTCGGTTGAGCTCGCAAAAACAGCGAAAGTGAGCGGTTGGGCCCATTTGTCGGACTGACATGATATACCACTTTAAGAATAACTCACGTAGAACTATCAAACTGGGATGGAGTCAGGGGCCTGCTGGGGCCATGCCTTCCTAACTTCGAGAACGTCATTGTTCGGTGTCCACCGACGACCTTTGCTTCGCTCGGACTTCGGACTCGCTACAGTGACGAATGTTGACTGCGCTTTGGTGGAGTAAATTACACAGAACCACTACACATATCACTTTAAGTACTTGGCCAAAAAGCAGTTTCTAAATTTATTTTTCCAAAAACCCCTGAATCGAGGTTTGCACTACATGTACTTGATTTGGGTTATGAAAAATCTTTCAAAGAGTATGTTTGACTCCTATTAGGTATAGGACTCCATAAACCACAAAAATATAATTTTAGAAGTTTTTTTTTATTTAAAGGCTTTTTCTTTAGGCCAAAAATGGTCTTTAATAGGTTAAAATTATTTTAGTTCTTTAAAAATATTTTTTTAAAATTTAGGGAAACTCAGTGGACATATATTATCCATATATAAGAGTTTCAACACATGGTCATGTTTAAAATATTGGTCAAATCCATCAAAAACCCTTTCTGGATATTTCAAGCTTTTGAAATATTATCAAAGGAAATATTCTCTAAAAATTCCAAGAAAATTCTAGAAAGTCACACAAGCCTAGTGTGATGATCTTGCAAGGTTTTATCCCAATCCAAATTGTTTTGGTTCCCAAAAGTGCCCCAAAAGCCTCTCTGTCCAGAATTAAATTTGAACAATTTTACATTGTCAACTTTCTCCTTTTGCTCTCAACCTTTGTGGGCATGCTCTAAACCCTAAATGATGACACTAAACCAAGTGGTGCATCAAGGAGAATAGTTTTGCATGACTAGATCTTGAAAAACTTATTTATGTTAATTTCTAGGGTTTACAAATGTTGCATTGGCAATTTTGCCCAAATAAACTCAATCTTGGTGTAACCTCTTATTTTCTCATAAAATTTGACCCTATCGAGCCTTATGAAAAGAGGAGTTCATCTTCTTGCCCAAATCAACAACAAACACCTTCTGCCATTTTTCTTAAAACACCACTTTGACCACTTCCACTAATCTCCATGAGTTCTACTTTTTACCACAGCCCCTCCTAGAACTCTTCTACCTCCAATGGCTCTCCCCAGGCTTTTGCTCAATGATTGAAGGGTGAAACACCCTCATTTACCCCTCTGGATAGCAGCTTCTCTCTCTTTCTCACCCCTTGAGGGAGTCCTGGATTAGGGGGTGTCCGGATAGCCGGACTCTTGGACTATGAAGATAAAAGATTGAAGACTTCGTCCCGTGTCCGGATGGGACTTTCCTTGGCGTGGTAGGCAAGCTTGGCGATACGGATATGTAGATCTCCTACCATTGTAACCGACTCTGTGTAACCCTAACCCTATTCGGTGTCTATATAAACCGGAGGGTTTTAGTCCGTAGGACAAAGAACAATCATACCATAGGCTAGCTTCTAGGGTTTAGCCTCTCTGATCTCGTGGTAGATCTACTCTTGTACTACCCATATCATCAATATTAATCAAGCAGGAGTAGGGTTTTACCTCCATCGAGAGGGCCCGGACCTGGGTAAAAACATCGTGTCCCTTGTCTCCTATTACCATCCGCCTAGACGCACAGTTCGGGACCCCCTACCCGAGATCCGCCGGTTTTGACACCGACATTGGTGCTATCATTGAGAGTTCCTCTGTGTCGTCGCCGTCAGGAAGGATGCCTCATCCCGTCTTTAAAGACGGCACTGTTGCTAAAGAAGCTTTGGCTGTCGGCCAAACTCTCCGGCTAGGCGATTTTCTTATGACCACCTGTTCGGTCACCGCGCCGACGATGACTTCTCGGGTCATCGAAAGCAATCTTCACGTTAACTCGGAGCTCGCCGAGCAGTTAGATCCGATGGATCTCTCTTCCTTAAACGAGCTCTTGGATCGCATCGCCGCCCTAGGAGTCGCTACAGACTATGATCAGATTGGGCCTAAACCCGATCTGAGAGAGATTAACTCTCCCCAGGTTACCCACCACGTTGCTGTGGTGGAGGAACAATACGGCGACCCTTCTTCTATCTTAAGGACTAGCTACGTCCGGATTCCCAATCCCTCCATGCCGGATTCCCGTGGAGGAGAGGACGTCACTCAAGCCCTGAACCTAAAGTCAGGCAGCGGGCTAGATTCATTGGACAACCTCCAAGAATCCAAGCTTTAAGTCCGGAAGCTCCTTGGCCCTTAAGTCTCAGATTGGGCGCGGTTCCGGATTTAATTCCACCCGCCCACCCAAACATAAGCGACCTATCTCAAATTCGGCAAGAGCCCGCAGAAATAGTACACCATTACTGGGCCAGATTCCTCCTGGTTATGGACAGGATAAAGGACTGCCGCGAGGAGGACGCAATCTCATTCTTCTGCAATAATTGCACGGACAACGGGATCCTCAACGCTATAAGTTGCCGTGACATTACACGCTTTTCCGACTTGGCGTCCATAGTACGAAAGTACTGTGCGATGGAAAGCGCCTGGAAAACCGAATCAAGATTTTCGGACAATCCGGCCTTGAATACAACCCCAGTCCGAAATAAAAGGGTGCATCTTCGCCAGGCACCTGGGTTAAATACCAAAAAGCAAAAGCCCTCTATAGGGAATGGAACCGTACTGGAGGGATGGCTCAATGGACCCTGTAAAATTCATAATACAGAGGGCGCCACTCCAACTCATAGCCTTAGAGCATGTTGGATACTACGCCAGGTGGCCAAAAGTGGCAAAGAGCTTCTAGCTCTAGAGCACCAACCCAAGGATACCAGTACGGTATTAACAGTCTTCAAGACTTTCGCATCAAATAATATGCGGAAACGAATGCTCCATAGCCTTGCCGAAGTCTACCAAGTAGCAACAATAAACCCATGGAGTGACACGGCTATTACCTTTAATGCCAGTGACGAACCTAAATTCCGAACAACCCGAGCACCAGCCGCATTGGTCCTCAGTCTGATAGTGGATTACCAAGGTACTCATGGACGGTGGCAGCGGATTGAACCTCATTTACGAGGAAACCCTCCGAAAAATGGAGATAGACTGGAGCCCCATTGAGCGAAGAAGCACAACCTTTAGAGGAATAATCCCCAGTCGGGAAGCACGCTGTACAGGAAAAATCACACTGGATGTGGTGTTCGGCACGCCGGATAATAATAGGTCCGAGGAGGTCACGTTCCAAGTGGCCTCGTTCAGCAGCGGATACCACGCTCTATTAGGGCGAGAGGCATTCACAATTTTCCAAGCTATACCCCATTATGGGTACATGAAGCTCAAAATGCCCGGGCCCAACGGAATCATCACTCTTGCTAGTGACCCGGACATAGCACTCCGCGCCGAAAATAAGACAACCGCACTGGCCCTTGAGGCACTATCGGAAGCCCTAGTGGCCGAAGAACTCACTGCGCTGCGCTCAACGGTGAATAGGGACGATGTGATACTCGATAAGAGATCCAAATCCACTTCCTTCAAACCAGCGGACGAAATAGTCAAATTCCAAGTCCATCCAACAGACCCTAACAAAATGGCCTCCATCGGGGCACAATTAAATCCTGATGTAGACGCCGTACTAAGAAAATTCCTATGCGAAAATTGGGACATTTTTGCCTGGCACCCTTCAGACATGCCAGGAATCCCACGCCGGCTGGCCGAGCACATCCTAAACATCCTAAAAGGATTCAAGCCAGTCAAACAGGCTCTTCGGCGTTTCTCCGAACCCAAGAGACAGGCCATGGGAGAGGAGCAAGCCAAACTATTGGAGGCCGGATTCATCAGAGATATAAAACATCTGGACTGGCTAGCAAACCTGGTGATGGTACCAAAGAAGGACAAATCCTGGCGCCTGTGCGTCGATTTCAAGGACCTCAACAAGGCTTGCCCAAAGGATCCCTTCCCCCTCCCCCGCATTGATCAAATCATCGACGCTACCACAGGACACGATTCATTGTGTTTCCTCGACGCATACTCCGGCTACCACCAAATTAAGATGGCAGAGCCCGACCAAGCCGCAACGGCATTCATCACTCCATACGGCCCATTCTGCTTCAACACAATGCCTTTCGGGCTAAAAAACGTCGGCGCAATATATCAGCGCATGATTCAGACATGTCTGGCAAACCAGATCGGCAAAACAGTGGAGGCATACGTAGACGATGTGGTCATCAAAAGCAAGCACGTAGAAACTCTAGTAGACGACTTGAGGCGCACATTCGATAATCTCCGAACATATGACATTAAGCTCAACCCAGAAAGATGCGTTTTCGGCGTACCAGCTGGAAAGCTCTTGGGCTTCATTGTATCCGGTAGAGGAATCGAAGCAAATCCAGCCAAGATCCGAGCTCTGTCACAATTGGATATCCCAAAAGACCTCAAACAAATACAAAAATTGACTGGATGTGTGGCGGCTCTAAGCCGCTTCATCTCCCGTTTGGGAGAAAAGGCATTACCCCTTTATCGCCTCCTCTGGTGCACCGAACACTTCGAGTGGACGGATGCCGCCACGGCCGGACTCAAGGAAATAAAGGCCATATTGGCAACAAACCCGGTCCTGGCCGCGCCCAACATGGGCGAACCAATGCTATTATACATCACGGCAACTCATCAAGTTGTAAGCGCGGTGCTCGTTGTCGAACGAGAAACGGACGGACACAAGTTCCCCCTTCGAAAACCAGTTTACTACATGTCCACTGTCCTAACTCCATGCAAGTCATGGTACTCGCATTATCAAAAGATAGCGTACACGGTGTTTATGGCATCCCAGAAGCTGCGACACTACTTTCAGGAGTGTTCAATAACAGTAGCCTCCGAAGTACCCCTTAACGACATTATAAACAACCACGACGCGACGGGCCGGATTGCCAAATGGGCCATTGAGCTCCTCCCGTTCGACATAACCTATAAGCCACGGAGATCTATTAAGTCGCAAGTTTTGGCCGACTTCGTCGCCGAATGGACTGAAGCCGAACTCCCTAAAGAGTACGGCGCATATTCCAACTGGATAATGCACGTCGACGGCTCCAAAATGTTGGCTGGCCTGGGAGCTGGCGTCGTTCTGATGTCCCCAACCGGAGATACAGTTCAATACGTACTCCAGATAATGTATACGGACTCCAACAATGCAGCCGAATACGAGGCCCTTCTACATGGTCTCCGGATGGCAGGCTCCATGGGCATTCAACGCCTAGAGGTGCGCGGGGATTCGAACCTCGCGATATGACAAATAAATGGAGACATTGATGCCAAGGATCCGAAAATGGCAACCTATCGCAATGCCGTCCTAAAAATGTCAGCTCGGTTTGAGGGGCTCGAATTTCATCATATAGCCCGGGACAACAACCAGGCAGCAGACGTGTTGGTACGCATCGGCGCAAAGCGCGATGCTGTCCCCCCCCCCCCCCAGTATTGTCCTAGAGAGGCTGTTCAAGCCATCAGTATTATGGGAGGGAGAGTCCGGAAATAACAACCCGGACCCAACCGCACTGCCCCACACCAAACACTCTGACACAGTTGGTGTTTCTACCAACGAAATAACATCCTCAGCCCACGTAATAATGGCAGTCATTGCCCCGTGGACAGAACCATTCCTAGCCTACCTAACCAGGCAGGAACTCCCCGAGGGCAAAAACGAGGCCCGCTGCATAGTGCGGCGATCCAAAGCCTACAAAGTCCATGAGGGAGAGCTTTATAAGAAAAGCACAACCGGAGTCCTTCAAAGGTGTATCTCCGAAGAGGAAGGGCGGAATCTTCTGGCTGAAATACATGCCGGACTCGGCGGGCACCACGGCGCAGCCCGGGCCCTCGTAGGCAAGGCCTTCCGTACAAGATTTTATTGGCCGACGGCCCGGGCAGATGCTCAGGACTTAGTCCAACGATGCGTCGGAAGGCAGCTCTTCGCTAAGCAAAGCCACATGCCACCCACCACCCTCAAAACTATACCCATCACCTGGCCCTTCGCGGTCTGGGGGCTTGACATGGTCGGACCCCTTAAAGGGGGAACCCACAAGCAAAAATACCTACTGGTCATGGTGGATAAATTCACCAAATGGATAGAGGCCAAGCCTGTCAAGTCGGCCGAATCCGGACCGGTGATAGACTTCATATCAGGGGTCGTACACCGTTATGGTGTCCCCCACAGCATCATCACTGATAACAGCATGAACTTTACGGCCGACGAGGTCAAACTCTGGTGCAGAAACATGGGCATTAAGCTCGACTACGCTTTAGTCTATCACCCTCAAACTAACGGTCAAGTTGAGCGAGCAAATGGTCTAGTTATGAGCGGCATCAAACCCAGATTAGTGCGGTCCCTCAAGGAATCTAACACGCACTGGGTAGAGGAGCTCGACTCCGTACTCTGGGGGCTGCGGACCACTCCGAATCGCACAACCGGATTCACACCATTCTGTATGGTATACGGCGCAGAGGCAGTTCTGCCCTGCGACATAATTCATGACTCACCTCGCGTGCGCATGTACGAAGAAAGAGAAACCGAGCTTGATCGGCAGGACAGTTTGGACGCCTTGGAGGAGGAGCGTGACGTAGCAAAAGCACGTTCCGCATTCTGTCAACAGCAGGCTCGAAGATATCAAAGCAGAGAAGTACGGGCCAAAACTTACAATGTTGGCGAGCTAGTTCTACGCCTGCCGAACAAGAAAAAGGACAAACTAAAGCCCAAATGGGAAGGTCCCTTTATCATCGACCAAGTCCTGACCGGTGGAGCGTACCGTCTGCGAGATGCATCGGATAACCGACTCGAGCCGAACCCATGGAACGCAGCACATTTCCGAAGATTCTACGCCTAGCGCCGGATTCTGAGTTCGTCTCCTTCCTCTGTCCATATTTTACATTTTAGCTGTCTTCTATTTTTTCTCCTTCTCCCTCTTTTTTCTTTCAAGCCTTGAAAGGCTCGTTAGCGCATTGTTCGCACAAACTTGACGCGCTATCAGCGCTCATTGTACCTGGGGGCTTCTTTCACAGAAGCTTAATTGTAAGGGCTTCATGCCCAATACATGTGTCACACTTCCGCATGTACCTTTTATTTACCATTATATGCATCGATATGACTTAAGTTTTGGCCAAGCTGGGTTGCCTGGCTCCTGTGCTTACCCCTACATTCCCGATTGTTCGGCTAGGTGGTAAAGGGAGCACCTCTATGATTGTTACTGCCAGGTTAGCCGGATGTGTACCTCAGACTGGGTGAAGCCGAAAGCTAGCGTTCTTAAGAGAATATTCGGTCGGTGAACTAAAAGAAGATTTTTTACCTATTTATTTATCTGCCCCCAGATAGTTTTCTGCTTTTTTCGCAGTCCGGACATGCACTTTAGGGCATGCCTCCCTGGGAAAGGAACCCCTAACGGAACTATTCTCCCTGGAAGATGTTTCTTACTAACCATGTAATATAACATAACTAGTTGGGCACTTGTCTGATAAAGCACTAATGACCCCTATGCCTGGTCTCCACGCATGCCCCGGTTTTTATATAACCGCGAGGGTATTCGGACACACTCCGAACTATCGGGTCCCGAGGTTGAAGCGAAAAGGTCCGCTAAGACAAATGATATACAATCCGGCTAGAAGACATTTTACATGTCACTTTAAATTACATAGTCAATTTGACTGATTGTATTCCTCTTCAATGCCATCTAACAGGCTGTCTAGTTTACAGTCCTGCTGGGAATACTTTGCGGCCAATTCTACCTGGCCGTACACTAAGCTCACAGGGATCTCCTTCCCATCGGGCCCCATAGGTCCGACCTCGGCCATGTGGTTTGGGTCAGCCTTCGTGTACCGCGTCTTCACCATGGCCCAGGCCTCCCTGGCGCCTTGACGGCAGGCCGATATCTTCCATAATCGGAAGCGCCGCCGCGCTCCCTGGAGCCTCTCTGCAAGCTCCCCAAGGCCTTCAGGCAGGGAGACAGATGGACACAAGGCCTGGGCGACGCCTTTCATCACCTGCCGAACTCGTTCGTGCAGTTGTAAGAGCTCGGGAAGAAGGTCACCCGTAGAACCGGGCATTTCCTCTGCAGGACGGCCTGTGAGCATACCTACAGACATAACTCTGTTAGTCGACTTCCTCGCCGAACTCTTTTTTCAAAGTTCGTTTAAGCACTTACTAAAAATGCCGCGTCGAAGCCGCCGATTCTCCTTAACTTAGCCAGACAGCTGGGCACGAACATCTTTTAGCTCCTCACCCAGCTGGGTGTTGGCATCTTGGAGATTATTTTTCTCCTGCCTCACCCTCGTAAGCACGTTCTCGCCGGCCTTTCACCGGCGCAAGAGCTGTTGCTTGTCCGGATCTACCCCGGTGCCATCTGCAATGTCATTGTCAGATCTATACACACGCTGCACTTCATAACATACTTATCTTTTAAAAGCGTATGTTACCAGAGGGGGTCTCCTTGGCTTCCCCTGTCGCGGCTTGTGCGGCCTCAAGTTGGGCTTTGCACTCTTCAAGCTCCTGGGACAATTGGATATTCTTTTCTATAAGATCCTGCACAATAAATGATCCTTAAATCAGTTATTCTAACTATTTTAAGTCTCAGGGGCTACTGGTATATATAACCATCAAATTTTCTCACCCGTATGTCTTTCACATACTACTCCGTGGCTCTGGCTAGACCATTTTGAGCGGCACGGAGGTGCGCATCTCCCGAATTGAAGGCATCCAATGCCTCTTGGGAGAAACATGCGTCACGAAGAATTGTCCGGCGGCGCCTGTGATTCATGGCACTCTCCACCTCGGAGTTGGAGGCGGACAATCTGTCGGCATCCTCTGTCGGAGGAGCATTCGACGCACGCCTAGTATTCGCCTCCGCTTCTGGGCCTGGCTTTGAAGCCTGGCTGGCGGAGGCTCGATTGGCAACCTCTCCGGATATAGTCCGGCGAGCACTCTTTTTCCTGAAGAGAGCGCGAGAGTTAGTATGCCTTCCGGAATAAAACCTGGGAATAAGGCGGCATGCCATACCGTTGCGCCGGCGCTTTAGTCCGGACCGCACTTCTTTTTAGCCTGCTGGGCCGTGTTGCCCCTTGTTGGCTAGCCACCGCAGGTTCGGCCTTCCGCCTCAAGGGATCCCCCTGCAAAACACCATTGATATACGGTGGTCAAAGATAAGCACGAGGGATCATTTCTAAAATATTGGGACTTTGATCTCAATTACCTGTGAGGCTGGAAATATTCCGGGGTAATCGGCCGTAAGGCAACCAAGGCATTGTCGATGCTCAGTTGGTAAAATACCCCATCGATCAGCTCCACAGATATGTCTGGATCCTCTTGGGAGGCCAGATCGAGGGTCCGTTCCGGATCCTCAGGTTGTGGAGGTGGGCTGTTTATATCCTTTACGGCCCGGCGCAATTCCTGCGTCAAAATCACAAGATAAGGTACTTTACTATGGGAATATGGAATGGATGGGCATAAAGAAATGTCCGCTTACCCAGCTCGGAGGATTGTTCATAGAAAACCCGTCCTGAGGATTGATGCGAAGAAATTCTTCCTCTTCTCCCTTGTACAATGCGGACAAGATCTTCATCAGATCGGCGACCGATCCCGGCCCCTTACGGCCATGGAGGGTGGCATCATCCTCCCCGTTGAAATCCCACATGGGGTGGCCCCTATACTGGAGCGGCTGCACTCCCCGCATAATGCATGTGGCCATGACCCCGATCATGGTCAGTCCGGAATGAGCTAACAACCTTATTCGGCTCATCAGGTAAAGGGCGTCCCTGTCATTTTCCCTCCGAGGGCTCCGTGGACGCCAGCTTAGGCGTTTCTTCAAAGGAGCATTACTGAACTCCGGGAGGCCGATCCGAACAGGGTCTGGCAGGGGGACATCTTCTATATAAAACCATTCCGAAGGCCAGTCTTCGTACGCCTTCTTCGGGGTTCCGGATAGATATCCGGTCCCGGCGATGCGCCATAGTTCGGCTCCGCCCACTTGATATATCGATCCCTCTTCAGAACGGGGTACGAGGCAGAACAACCTCTTCCACAGTGCGAAATGAGCCTCGATGCCCAAAAACAGCTCGCAAAGGGCCACGAAGCCCGCAATATGCAGAATGGAGGCAGACGTGAGGTTGTGCAACTGGAGGCCATAGAACTCCAGGAGCCCCCGGAGAAACGGATGAATTGGAAATCCGAGCCCTCTTATCAAATAAGGGACAAGGCATACCCGCTCTCCTCGGGAGGGACTGGGGACGCTCTCCGCTTGTTTTCCGCCCTTATAGGTGGCGAGTCCGGCTCGAACCGGAACCATGAAGGCTGGGGGAAGAAACCCCTTGGTTTGGAGCGTCACTAACTCGCTGTGCGGGATGGAGCATCTCTCCCAATCTCCAGGCTGAGGACTAGGAGGGCGAGAGGAGGAGCCGCGTCGACTGTCCATGATGGAATGGGTTTTTGTCAGATGCACTCCGATGAAAGCTCGCGAAGGGAAGGTGGTGTGATTCGGATCTAGATCCCCGTCTCTTATATAGGCAGCTCATCTGCGCGGCTAGGGGGCTAAATGTAAAAATACCCTGGCTTTTCGCATTCATTCAACACGTGAAAGATGGCCATTATTGGGCGTGGAAGCCAAGGAGCGCGATATTTACAAGAAGCCAGACACTATTCAAACAGGTACACAGGATTTGGAGAAGAACCCGCCTTGCAATACCGAAGACAATCTACGCGTCGGACTCGTCGTCATTGAAGCCTAGTTCGGGGGCTACTGAGGGAGTCCTGGATTAGGGGGTGTCCGGATAGCCGGACTATAGCCTTTGGCCGGACTCCTGGACTATGAAGATACGAGATTGAAGACTTCGTCCCGTGTCCGGATGGGACTTTCCTTGGCGTGGAAGGCAAGCTTGGCGATATGGATATGTAGATATCCTACCATTGTAACCGACTCTGTGTAACCCTAACCCTATTCGGTGTCTATATAAACCGGAGGGTTTTAGTCCGTAGGGCGAAGAACAATCATACCATAGGCTAGTTTCTAGGGTTTAGCCTCTCTGATCTCGTGGTAGATCTACTCTTGTACTACCCATATCATCAATATTAATCAAGCAGGAGTAGGGTTTTACCTCCATCGAGAGGGCCGGAACCTGGGTAAAAAACTCGTGTCCCTTGTCTCCTGTTACCATCCGCCTAGACGCACAGTTCGGGACCCCCTACCCGAGATCCGCCGGTTTTGACACCGACACCCCTCCTCACTCTAGTGGCCACCCAAGGCATCCAAGACTTCCCCACATTCTTTACTCCTCCCTAGAGCTACCAGACATGCTTGGTCGTGCCCACTTTGCAAAAAAAATGGCATGCCGGCCATTTGCACGCTCTGGAGCATGCTACAGTGCGCTCCCGCACTGTAGCCGCCCCTGCCAACCACCTCTGGCAACCTCGGGCCTCCCCAACACGCCTGACGATGCGCCTCGGCATCCACAGCATGACAGTTGGTCGGCCCCCTCCTCATTCTCCCTCCTCATGCCCCTGCTCGCATGCGCGCCGGCCACCCAAGTGCACCAGTGAGCAAAGCTCACACGCGCGACGCCCCTGACACCTCTCTGCTCTCTCTATTCACTCCCCTCGCCCTGGAACAACCTCATAAGCATCCCAGACACGCTCAAGCAAGCTCCCACGACCCATGGCGACGGTAACAAGCTCGTCGGCGCACGAGTCCACGGTGAGCCTCGGCCAGCCTATATAAGGCCCCCTCCGAGCTCTCCTCTCCTCACGACTCGCCCTCTGCACCACCAAGTCATCCCCCTGCACCCCCAGTTCCTCTCCAGAGCCGCCCAAGCTTGATATCGAGCTCGAGCTCCGCCGCTTCGGCTCGCCGGAGTTCGCGAGGTACAGGCCATCCCCGCCTCTCCTTCCTCTCGATCTGGAACCTATGTAGCGCACTGATCCTTTCCCCCTGTTTTCCCCTCTCTGTAGCTGCCGGAAACGGCCGGAACCGCCGCCACCCGAAGCTCCTTCGCCGTGCCTCCTCGTCGCCGGCGAACCAGGCCACCACTACAAGAAATATGTCAACTTGTGACCTTCTGTAAGTGACCCTGGAAGAATTGGTCATAAATCTACGACCATTTGAGACAAATTGGTCAAAACCTGTTCGGGGGGCTCCAAACCCTTAACTATAACGACCATTTTGGTCATAAAGGTCGTAATTTCCTTACACGAAATGGTCATAAAGCATATAGCACTGGTCCGCTGCCTTATTACTAGCTGATCACGACCAATATAGATGGTCATAACCTTGTAAATTGTGGTGGGTTGCTATGACTAGGCGCCACCTGATCAGTTTTGCCTATGTGTCATGTCGATGTGTAAATTTTTGCCCTAGGTTGTGAAGCAACCTATATTTCTGTCATTCCTAAAATTCCCAAAAAAATCTCACAAATTCTTTGGGTCATATCTTCGTCAAATATGTAAAAAACCTTCCTTTCCTAGTTCAAAAATAATTCAACAATATTCATTTTCCTATTCTGTTTAGAAAAACACTTTGTCAAGGAAGTTTTATTTATATATTCTTGATTGCCCTCAAATATTTTGGGCACTCTTTCCTGTCCAAATCATTGCATCATGACAAAATTCAGCTCCATTTGCCCAGTAAATCTTCCTGGGAAAATTTACAAAGTTTTTGTCCACCTAGAACCTTTGTGAAAGAAGTACTAGCTATGCATATCCTAACGAGTTGAACTTTTGCCACATATTTTATATGCCTATGTAACTTACCTACACCAAATTTGAGCTCAGTTCATTAAGCCAATTTCTCTCACTAATTTTTTGAAGTTTCTGTCCAAAGAAGAGCATTGTGAAGGAAGTGCTATTTATATATTCTTGGTTGCCCTCAAAATTTTTGGGCACTCTTTCCTATCCAAATCATTGCCTCATGACAAAATTCAGCTCCATTTTCCTAGTAAATCTTCCTCGGCAAATTTCCAAAGTTTTTGTCCACCTAGAACCTTTGTGAAAGAAGTACTAGCTATGCATATCCTAATGAGTTGAATTTTTTTCACATATTCTATATGCCTATGTAACTTACCTACACCAAATTTGAGCTCATTTCATTTAGCCAATTTCTCTCACTAATTTTTCGAAGTTTCTGTCCAGAGAAGAGCATTGTGAAGGAAGTACCACTTTGGCATGCCCAAATGGTATCCATTTTCTACAGTGCTTTCCTATGCCCGAATAACCATCCTCCACCAAATTTCTGCTCAATCCATTCATTATTTTGTGCCCAGCTTCAACGTTCGTATTTATGTCCAGTGTGGTACTTTGCAAAGCAAGTACCACCTAGGATCCTCCTTTTGAGCTGAAAATTTGTGAAGACAGTCTTCTTAGTATCTAATCATCCTCAACCAAAACTCACGCCCATTAGCCATGTGCATTTCCCGTACCGCTAATCAAACACTTGGCTGCTAATTCATGTTTGAGCATAGATCGGTCTCCTCGTGAGAATCTTATGTTGTAATTTTCTTCCTAGCACCTACCTGGGGAGTGCCCAACCCACTAGACATGCCTAGGCCACCCAGAACGCATGGCAATGCCACAATCACGCGGTTACCACGCGGCGGGCATGTGAGTTTACGCGTTCTGGAGTTGGGACCCTCGGCCACCGTGCAAACCTCGACGTATCTCCACCAAACCATGTATTTCTGATTAAATAGATACTTATGTACCTAGAAATGATTTTTCAAAAAAATAAAGAGCAAACTATGAGGCAGCTGCAGTTCAAATTTGACCTGCTTCCTACTGAATCAGCAGAAATTTGTCTTTTTCACCAGAGGTGTGTCAAAACTTTTGACACCCAACCATTTGGTCAATTGTGCATTAAATATGGCCTCTTATTTTAGAAAATTGATTTGTTCCAATTTTGCAACAAATATATGGTAGGTCCTTCACAAAAAATATTCATTTTGGGCACTCGGAAAATGCAAAATTGATTTTTCGTCCAAAGAAAATGACAACTCCCTTAGGCAACATTGTTTGCAATTCCAATATGCACCCGTGTGAACAATATGAGATCATTTGAACAAACTATGCCATGAATGTGGACATAATATTGATCATTTGGCTTGAAAGCCATGAATCTTCACAGATGATAGCTCATTTTTTAGAACTCCTTTTTAAAATAATTGCCGTATTACAAGTTTATTATTTTTCCTGGTAACTTGGTCACNCCATGTGCATTTCCCGTACCGCTAATCAAACACTTGGCTGCTAATTCATGTTTGAGCATAGATCGGTCTCCTCGTGAGAATCTTATGTTGTAATTTTCTTCCTAGCACCTACCTGGGGAGTGCCCAACCCACTAGACATGCCTAGGCCACCCAGAACGCATGGCAATGCCACAATCACGCGGTTACCACGCGGCGGGCATGTGAGTTTACGCGTTCTGGAGTTGGGACCCTCGGCCACCGTGCAAACCTCGACGTATCTCCACCAAACCATGTATTTCTGATTAAATAGATACTTATGTACCTAGAAATGATTTTTCAAAAAAATAAAGAGCAAACTATGAGGCAGCTGCAGTTCAAATTTGACCTGCTTCCTACTGAATCAGCAGAAATTTGTCTTTTTCACCAGAGGTGTGTCAAAACTTTTGACACCCAACCATTTGGTCAATTGTGCATTAAATATGGCCTCTTATTTTAGAAAATTGATTTGTTCCAATTTTGCAACAAATATATGGTAGGTCCTTCACAAAAAATATTCATTTTGGGCACTCGGAAAATGCAAAATTGATTTTTCGTCCAAAGAAAATGACAACTCCCTTAGGCAACATTGTTTGCAATTCCAATATGCACCCGTGTGAACAATATGAGATCATTTGAACAAACTATGCCATGAATGTGGACATAATATTGATCATTTGGCTTGAAAGCCATGAATCTTCACAGATGATAGCTCATTTTTTAGAACTCCTTTTTAAAATAATTGCCGTATTACAAGTTTATTATTTTTCCTGGTAACTTGGTCACATATAATGACACCATGCGAAGGTTTTACTTTTTTTGATTTGTTTTCAATTTTTTATGCCTGTTTCAAAATGCGGTCAAAACGGCTGGCACGACCATTCCTAGCTAGTGGTTGAATCTTGGAATTTTTTTGGTGTTTCTCTGATTAAATAGATACTTAAGTACCCAGAAATGATTTTTGTAAAAAATTAAGAGGAAACTATGAGGCAACTGCAGTTCAAATTTGACCCGCTTCCTACTGAATCGACTGATATTTGTCTTTTTCACGAGAGGTGGATCAAAATTTTTCACAGCCAACCATTTGGTCAATTGTGCATTAAATATGTCCTAGTATTTTAGAAAATTAATTTGGTACAATTTTGCAACAGTTATTTGGCAGCTCCTTCACAAAAAAGCTCATTTGGGGCACTCCAAAAATGGAAAATGAAATTTCCGTCCAAAGAAAATGATAACTTCCTTAGGCAACATTGTTTGTCATTCGAAGATGCACCCTTATGCATAATATGAGATCATTTGAATAAACTATGCCATGAATGTGGCCGTAACATTGAGCATTTTGGTTGAAAGCCATGAATCTTCACACATGATAGCACATTTTTTAGAACACTTTTTTAAAAGAATTGCCGTATTACAAGTTTATTATTTTTCCTCGTAACTTGGTCACATATAATGACACAATGCAAAGGTTTTTCAATTTTTTTAAAAAATTTATGCACGTTTCCAAATGCGGTCAAAACGGCGGGAATGGCCGTTCCTAACTAGTGGTTGAATCTTGAAAAACTTTTAGTGTTTCTCTGATTAAATAGATACTTATGTACCTAAAAATGATTTTTGGAAAAAAGAAAGAGCAAACTATGAGGCAGCTGTGGTTCAAATTTGACCCGCTCCCTACTGAATCGACATAAATTTGTCTTTTTCACGAGAGGTGGGTCGAAACTTTTGACACCCAACCATTTGGTAAATTGTGCATTAAATTTGTCCTAGTATTTTAGAAAATTTATTTGTTACAATTTCGTAATAAATATATGGTAGGTCCTTCACAAAAAAACTTATTTTAGGCACTCGAAAAATGGAAAATTGATTTTTCATGCAAAGGAAATAAAAACTCCCTTTGTCAATATTGTTTGCAAATCCAAGATGTAAACTTGTGCAAAATATGATATCATTTGAACAAATATTTGATAGGGCTTTCACAAAAAAACTCATTTTGAGCACTGAAAAATGGAATGAAATTTTTATCTTGAATCGATCACGACCAATTTATATGGTCATAAGGTCATCAAATGGTTTGTTGTGTTCTGATTGATCCATGGGAAAATCATGCGGATCATGCATCAACCACCGTCGGATGCTTCCGGATCCAATGGCCCAAACCCACCCGAGCCGCAACCCTAGGTCTGTCCTCATGGACATTTTCCACCCACCCATCCCCCCCCCCGCCTCCATTCTTTCTCTCATTACTCCCTCCCCCACCTCCACCAGCGAGCCCCTCTGCTCTCCCTCGCTCCGATCTGGAGAACTCCTCCGAGAGGTGGAGCTGCCGCCGCCAACCTCTCTCTCCAACTTCGATTCGCCGCCGCTCCAATCCCGTTACCCATCCCCACCCCCACCGTCGATGACCCTCACCTAGTATGGCCCCAGATCGAGCAGGCGCTCCCAGACCGGCGACGGCCGGGCCCACGCCGATCTGGACCTTGATTTCTCACGCAGACCCGGCGAACCAACCCACCAAGCACACGCAGCCGTCGCGGGTGCCTGATACGTCTCCAACGTATCTATAATTTATGAAGAATTCATGCTATATTATTATCTGTTTTGAATGATTACGGCTTTATTATACACTTCTATATTACTTTCGGAACTAACCTATTAACCGGAGGCCCAGCCCATATTGCTGTTTTATTCCCTTATTCAGTATTTCGAAGAAAAGGAATACCAAATGGAGTCCAAACGGAATGAAACCTTCGGCAGCGTGATTTTTGGAACGAACATGATCCGGGAGACTTGGAGTACAAGCCGTGTAAGCTTCGAGGAGGCCAGGAGATAGGAGGGCGCTCCCACCCCCCTGGGCGTGCCCCCTGTCTCGTGGGCCCCTCGAGCCTCCCCCGACCGACTTTTTTCGCCTATATATTCCCATATACCCTAAAACCATCGAATACGAAGATAGATCGGGAGTTCCGCCGCCGCAAGCCTCTGTAGCCACCAAAAACCTCTCGGGAGCCCGTTCCGGCACCCTGCCGGAGGAGGGGGATCCCTCACCGGTGGCCATCTTCATCATTCTGGCGCTATCCATGACGAGGAGGGAGTAGTTCACCCTCGGGGCTGAAGGTATGTACCAGTAGCTATGTGTTTGTTCTCTCTCTCTCTCTCTCTCTCTCTCTCTCTCTCTCTCTCTCTCTCTCTCTCTCTCTCTCTCTCTCTCTCTCTCGTGTTCTCTCTATGGCACGATCTTGATGTATCGCGAGCTTTGCTATTATAGTTGGATCTTAGGATGTTTCTCCCCCTCTACTCTCTTGTGATGAATTGAGTTTTCCTCTTGAAGTTATCTTATCGGATTGAGTCTTTAAGGATTTGAGAACACTTGATGTATGTCTTGCCGTGCTTATCTGTGGTGACAATGGGATATTCACGTGATCCACTTGATGTATGTTTTGGTGATCAACTCGTGGGTTCCGCCCATGAACCTATGCGTAAGGGTTGGCACACGTTTTCGTCTTGACTCTCCGGTAGAAACTTTGGGGCACTCTTTGAAGTACTTTGTGTTGGTTGAACAGATGAATCTGAGATTGTGTGATGCATATCGTATAATCATGCCCACGGATACTTGAGGTGACAATGGAGTATCTGTTGGGAAACGTAGTAATTTCAAAAAATTTCCCTACGATCACGCAAGATCATGGTGATGGCATAGCAACGAGAGGGAAGAGTGTCCGTCCACATACCCTCGTAGACCGAAAGCGGAAGCGTTATAACAACGCGGTTGATGTAGTCGTACGTCTCCACGATCCGACCGATCCAAGCACCGAACGTACGGCACCTCCGAGTTCTGCACACGTTCAGCTCGATGACGATCCCCGGACTCCGATCTAGCAAAGTGTCGGGGATGAGTTCCGTCAGCACGACGGCGTGGTGACGATGTTGATGCTCCACCGACGCAGGGCTTCGCCTAAGCTCCGCGACGATATGACTTCTCCGGCGCAGGGCTTCGCCTAAGCTCCGCGACGATATGACCGAAGTGGAATATGGTGGAAGGGGGCACCGCACACGGCTAAGGCAAGATCCGTAGATCAACTTGTGTGTCAAGGGGTGCCCCCTGCCCCCGTATATAAAGGAGGCAAGGGGGAGGTGGCCGGCCCTAGGGGGAGGCGCACCAAGGAGGAGTCCTACTCCCACCGGGAGTAGGACTCCCCCCCTCTCCTAGTTGGACTAGGATTGGAGGAGGGGAGAAGGGGGAAGGGGCGCCGCCCCCCGCTTCCTTGTCCTATTCGGACTAGAGGGGGGAGGGGGGCGCGCAGCCCACCTTGGGCTGCCCCTCCTCTTCTCCTATGGCCCATTAAGGCCCATTGACCTCCCGGGGGGTTCCGGTAACCTCCCGGTACTCCGGTAAAATCCCGATTTCACCCGGAACACTTCCGATGTCCAAATGTAGGCTTCCAATATATCAATCTTTATGTCTCGACCATTTAGAGACTCCTCGTCATGTCCGTGATCACATCCGGGACTCCGAACAACCTTCGGTGCATCAATACTTATAAACTCATTATGAACTGTCATCGAAACGTTAAGCGTGCGGACCCTACGGGTTCGAGAACTATGTAGACATGACCTA
>LR880969.1:785700938-785725246 GCA_904067115.1 Aegilops sharonensis
ATCGGATTGAGTCTTTAAGGATTTGAGAACACTTGATGTATGTCTTGTCGTGCTTATCTGTGGTGACAATGGGATATTCACGTGATCCACTTGATGTATGTTTTGGTGATCAACTTGCGGGTTCCGCCCATGAACCTATGCATAAGGGTCGGCACACATGTTCGTCTTGACTCTCCGGTAGAAAATTTGGGGCACTCTTTGAAGTACTTTTTGTTGGTTGAACAGATGAATCTGAGATTGTGTGATGCATATCGTATAATCATGCCCACGGATACTTGAGGTGACAATGGAGTATCTAGGTGACATTAGGGTTTTGGTTGTTTTGTGTCTTAAGGTGTTATTCTAGTACGAACTCTTGAATAGATCGATCCGAAAGAATAACTTTGAGGTGGTTTCGTACCCTACCATAATCTCTTCGTTTGTTCTCCGCAATTAGTGGCTTTGGAGTGACTCTTTGTTGCATGTTGAGGGATTGTTATATGATCTATCTATGTTATTATTGTTGGGAGAACTTGCACTAGTGAAAGTATGAACCCTATGCCTTGTTTCCTACCATTGCAATACCGTTTACGCTCACTTTTATCATTAGTTACCTTGCTGTTTTTATATTTTCAGATTACAAAAACCTATATCTACCATCCTATTGCACTTGTATCACCATCTCTTCGCCGAACTAGTGCACCTATACAATTTACCATTGTATTGGGTGTGTTGGGGACACAAGAGACTCTTTGTTATTTGGTTGCAGGTTTGTTTGAGAGAGACCAACTTCATCCTACGCCTCCCACAGATTGATAAACCTTAGGTCATCCACTTGAGGGAAATTTTCTACTGTCCTACAAACCTCTGCACTTGGAGGCCCAACAACGTCTACAAGAAGAAGGTTGTGTAGTAGACATCAGTGCCCGCCTGCTCCCACCCCACCCCTCGCTCTGATCCCAGATCGGCAAGGCCGTCATGGGAGCCAGGAGCCGGGAGCGCGAGCGGAGCGATGGCCGGTGCGGGGTCCTCGTCGGGCTGGTCGGGCGGCGCCGAGGGGAGGGAGGGCGACTGGGACTGCGGCGGGGAGGGCGCCAAGGCCAAGGCCAAGAAGCCTAAGGTTGCTGGGACCGCCGAGGAGGGGGGGGGGGTCTAAGGCCAAGAAGCCTGCGGCTGCGGCGCGGCCGCGCCGGTGGCGGCGATGGCGGAGGCAGAGGTGGAGGAGCTGCCCAAGGCCATCGTGCGGCGGCTGGTCAAGGACAAGCTGGCCTGGGCCGCGTCCGGCGGCGAGGGGGCATAGGGAGGGGCGGAGGTCATCGTCAACAAGGACGCCATGGCCGCTCTCGCGGAGGGCGCCCACATCTTCATTCACTACCTCTCCGCCACGTGCATATCACTCCCACCAGCCTCCATTTCTTCTTTCCCCTGAATCTTGCTCTGGTTGATTCCTGCCAGCAATCTTGATTGGTTTGGTTTGTTGGGTTCAATTACGTGTCGATGGATTCAATTTACTGGGTTGATCCTATTGATGAATTTGATGCTTATCTGAAATGTTTTGGGTGTTTTGGGGTTAGGCAGCGGTAGTAGTTAATTTCTTGGCATTAGGTTAGCACTGGTTCAGAATCTGCCACTGGAGGGCACACCCATGGAATGCAGGAGGAACCGATAGTTTCAGCATAGCATTAGGCTTCTTTTTCCCCGTGATGTGATGCTTTTGGGATGATGATAGTGATATGGGTGTGATCTTATTTGCAGGGCGAATGATGTGTGCAAGGACGGGAAGAGGCAGACGATCAACACCGAGGACGTCTTCAAGGCGCTCGATGAGATCAAGTTCCCCGAGTTTGTGGAGCCCCTGAGGACTGCACTGGAAGGTCAGTGTTGTAGCAGCATGAGCTATTCATAAGCAGTCTTGTATCATTTATGTTTATTTGACTATATATCCTCTTTAGGTGTCGCAACCTAGGATCGTAATTCTTGGCCCCGTATCATGGCTTTAGGGTACTAATACTGTATGTATGGTTGCGATTCAACTCTTTTGGGTAAGAGGTTGGTACTGAGAAGTGAATACATTTTATTGACGCGGTTTTTGTTCTGTGGATCTAAGTAATATCTGTCGCGAGTAGGAGCCATGCTAGTAAATGATTTTTGTGTCCTGATCTGGTCTGGGGTTTGAATTGCAGATTGGCAAGGCCGGTGGTGAGAAGTGGAAGTCCTGAGTGATGTTGTAAGTTGCCCGTCTCCCCCCCCCCTCTGTTACCGCTCGATTATGTGCTGGTCACTTCCTTCTGTCTTCAGTGTTTGCTCAGTGTCGCGATGACAATGTGATTGCCCTTGTGTTGCTTTCCATGTCAGTTTGGCTAGTGCTCCACCTAGTTTGTCAGTTAGATTTCCAATTCAATCGCTATGCAATGGCTGATCGACTATCTGCGCTCAATTCGGTCGTATAAATCAAATGTGATTACTGCTGGCTGTGGAGGGGCTTTTTTCTGGAGCAATCAGTCAGTAGAAGGGGCTTTTTTCTGCTGCTTGTTTTTGCTTCAGTTGGGTACATGAATCTTTGGTTATAAGGATTTCAGAGCCAGGACTTGTTCTGAATCTTTGGTTGTTTCATGATGCTAGTCTGCACTTCCAGTATATACTCCTAAGGTGATGCATGCATGATCAGTACGAGTGTGAGATGTCGATTCATGTATCCGTGTTTGGTGCGACATTCACTGAGTACTTTTTAGTTATTGAACGAACTCATACTGGTTAGTGTTGGTCATATGCAAGTAAACTGGATACCCACCAGACTAACTACTTCCTAAAGTTATAGTGATACATTCTATACTACACGGCTAATGCTTATCCGAGTTCGTTGTTTTACTTTCATGGTAACTAAATGTTGACATATTAGCTAATTGTGTACCTAAATATGACCCAGGTACAGCGGCGCTGCTGGTTCCTTGAGGCCAGGTCGAGTTGAGGTAGGGGATAGGATGGTTGAGCCGCTCGGGTGCTGATCATGTATAGTGGCGCTCTTTTCGGTGTCAACCCGACCGAACCAATGATGCAAGGCTTCTCCTGCTACTGCATGTCTTCATCAACTTAGTTCTTCCACAGGGAGAGATTTAAATCCTTCATTTGTTCACTGTGTAATCTGCAGATTACTTCTTCCATTAATCACCTAGTGCTCCTGTTAGTGAGATTCATCTAGTACTTTTTTTTTGCAAAGCATGCAATGGTTTGGAGTAGTTGATCATGGCCTGATGGAACCTTTATGTCGTTAGCATGTATATATGTAGTAGTACAGCAGCCAGAAGCAATCCATTTTATTAAATGCATTTTGCTAGCTTGTCCTCCCTGTCTCAAATTCGTTGATGCCAAAATTAGCAAGCCATTTTGCTCTATTTCTGAAATATTTGCCAGCTGATCCACCTCATGGTCTCTGCTTCAGTCTTTTCATTAAGTGGTCTTCTTGATGCCTCATATAACTACTTGTTGAACTAGAGAATTGATTTGACCACTTGATCAATGGTTTTCATAACAGTCAAGTTTCAACATGTTTCCTTCTTGCACCCTTCGTTGTAGCTGACACTGAGAAGATGCGTGTTTTTCTTCGTGCTGGCATGCAAGCTGCACCTGACATGTGGAATACTTTGGAGCAACGCTGACTAAATTAGTTGCTTGCACGATGCATCATATCCAACTTCTCCATGAAGTATTCTGTTATAGTAATTTAGTTTTCTTCATGCGTCTATCTACTGCACGCATCTACCACCATGAATGGTGGTTGCCTGTGTTGCTGGTTGTAATGCTTGTTGCCACAAGTCTGGCGAACTAGTGATAGCGTGTCTGCGTAGGCACAAGTTTTTTTTTAGGGGTCGTAGGCACAAGTTTAACTTGGAAAAATGCTTGCTACAGCAGACGGCAACTTGTACGACTACGCACAAGTTTAATTTGGCTAGTTCAGTTGGTATCTAGTTTAGAATAAATTATTTTCCCATTTTTTGTTTCCTTGCTGGACATGTCATGGTACAAGTGATGCTGCTGCTGCTGTTTACTATCCCTGCTGTAAAGAAATATAAGAGCGTTTAGATCACTACTTTAGTGATCTAAATTCTCTTATATTTCTTTACAGGGGGAGTACATGATATTATTTTTAGCTATATATAGACCCGCTGCTGATTCATGCTCTTGTGGTTAGGATTCTACTCCTCGAAGTGATGCTTTTGCATTGCTTTCCTTCCTCACGCATGTGCAAACTATACGCCATTTCCTGCTCGATTTGACCTCAAAATTTCTGACTCCTCATATCCATGTGCAACAGCGATGCTTTGGATTTCATCTGTGCAGCAAAGGACAAGGGCTTCATGGCCAACCAAGGTGCATGGTGCTCGCAAGCGACGAATGGAGGCTGTTCGACATTGATTACACAAACCACCACTGTGAGCTCCTCCCTTTGCTATGCTACAACCATGCTCTATTTCATTGGTCAGTTAGGATTTCAATGCTTTTAGCGCCGTGGTCGATCCTTGCCGACTGTTGTGTCGATGATCAAGTGCTGGTGCTTCACCTGGCTATTTGATTTGCTACTGCTAATTAGTAGTATTAGAGTGCCACTGGTTTATTAGGATGTGATTGAAACCATTGGATGGCCTTCCTGGACATGTTATCCAGAATTAGTACTTGTTCCATTTTTTGTTTCCTTGCTGGATATGTTATGGTTCAAGTGTCGATGATGTGTAGATAGTTTGCTAGCTATATACCTGCTGCTGATTGATGCTCTTGTGGTTAGCATTATACTCATGGAATCATATTATACTATATCTAGTGTTCTTGTGGTTCTGTGAAGATGCATCACAAACATCTAGTGTGCTGATATAAAATTGGTGTCTAAAATATCTAGGTCTTTGAAGTTGGCTGAATTTGTTGCTTTATCATATATTTGGTCAATAAATCTACATTTCTATGAAATCTCTTTCAATATATATTTTTTCAATAGTCTGTACACTAAACCTGGAGGTTTGCAAATCTACTCGAGGAATAATAGCTACTCTAATGCTGATAGCCTATGTGTTCACTCTTTTACAGGAGCTCCAGGTCTACGAAATTTGAAGTTCGAAGCCGGATAGCCCTACTCAGCAAAGAGTTGTCTCTTTTGTTTGACTGTAATAGACTGTAAATATTGTAATTATAGGCATATTTGGGTTGTAATAGACTATGTACAGATTGTAGTAGACTTGGTTAGTGTTATTTGATGAACTACATTTGTAATGTTCCGTTTGAAACATTGGTTATGTATGTGATTTGAAAACGTGTGGAATGGATACCTTACTTGTGGGACCCATTTATGAAAATAATTTGAGCAGTTTTGAAATTCCTGTCAAGTGGGCCCAATGTGTGAGATGATGACAAGTGGCACCCATTTGATTGGTGGGACCAGCTCTAAAATATAATGGCCCAAACAATGTTAAAAGGCCATGGCCTAGAAATAAATAAAAGGTCAGATTGTTGGGCTTGGCCCATGTAGCTGACCAAAATTATTAGGGAAAAAATATATAAAAGGCTGACTTATTGGGCTCAGCCCATGTAAAACACCTAATCGGACCAGGCTGAATCTTGTCAACGACCTTTTCAATTGGTCGCAATTTTGCCACGTTAGATTGCCACGTAAGATCCGACGTGGCCTGGGCAGACAACCAGTGACCAAAACAAAAGGTCATGGGTTCAACGACCTTTTGTTTTGGTCGTAAACGTCTACGACCTTATCTCGAAGAAGGTCGTTAATTTTAGTTTACGACTGCCAGCTTTTGACCTTCTGTTTTTGGTCACAAAATGGTCGCAAAACAATGACCTTTCAGTGACCAATAGTGATGGTCGCAAGTTGACATATTTCTTGTAGTGCACCCCGGCGACCGCAACCACCACCACCCGAACGGCGACTCGACGCTGAGTCCATCCATTCCCTCGCCCGATCTCTCCAAGCCCTGCATCGTCGCCGGTGAGCTCGCTGGCCGTCTGGACTCAGGGTTAGGGATGATAGGCGGGCCCCGCCTGTTGGCCTCTCGTCTCCCTCGCCCCCCTCTCTCTCACTGGCGCCTGGGGCCTGCTCGTCAGGTTTAAATATGGCGCGCGCGCGCCGCCCCGGCTTGCCCGGGCCCTCTTTCCACTGGGCCTGCTGCGCTGCAGCTGTTTTGGCCCAGTGGCACAGTGCCCTTTCCCCTTTTCTTTTTCTGCGAATTTTCCAAAAATTCCACAGGATTACATATTAATCCAAATGCAATAATTCCAACTTCTAAAATCTTAGAATAATCCCACCTATTTAGCGATATAAATTTCATACACATCCATCACACTTTTTTATACTATTCAAATTTAAATTTAAATTTGAGCATTTAAATCCTTCTATGAAAATCCATTTCCACTATTCCTTAACTCCAAATCCAAAACTAGGAACTTTCCCTTCTTAGTTTTCTCCCTAGTATTTAACAAAAATAAGTTGACATTCTTGTGAGCACTTTGATTTTTTATTTTTCTATTGCCTTATTTTTCTCGTTGGTATTTTGCGGCGATAGATTGCCTTCTTGGCAAAAGAGATTGGATCAAAAGACTCTCAAGACCCCGAAGACTTTGCTGAGCCAGGCAAGCAACCCTTTGACCATGATGATGAAATATGACAGTGGTAAACTTGTTGTGAACCACCACATGATGCATACCCCTACTCATGAATTTACCTTGTTCATGAAAGAAATGTCAAAAGACTAGTTGATGCATAATTATGCATGTGTACCATGAACTCTTCGTGGTTACATTCTTTCGAAAACCCCATCGGGTGCCCCTAATGCCCTTGGGAGATGTTGAACTAAGGTCACCACTTGAGGAAGAAGTGGTGTACCGAAGAGAGCTTTTGGTGTGTGTGTGTAAAATGATGGATTAGATTTATGTGTGATTACCGTCCCAACCAAACATGTGCAACCACTCTACCCCTTTATGGGACGGGGCATTATTGATTACTTAGGATGATACTAGCATGGTGCCCACATTACTAGTGACGGGGGTGACTTGAGGTCACTCTCGGGACGGGGTCGTGCTTGGATAGGCGGCCATGACTGTTTTCACAGGGCACCGGACACACCGTTGGTCCCTTTGTGTATGCGTGATAATGTAAAAAGGGTAGAGTCCCACAATCTTTTGCTTATACACGAGGGCCGTGTATCAACGAGTGGACCCTATATTAGTGTCGTCTAAGGAAAGGTAATGATCGGGTGCTTCCCCCGAGTACTTGAGGTACTGCGGGATCGTGGATGGCACAAAAGCTTCCCAGATCTTGTGGGTAAAGTGCGCAACCTCTGCAGAGTGTCAAACTATTCAAATAGTCGTGTCCACAGTCATGGACAATTGGGAGGTGCTACTTAAACTATGTCCAGAAATTTTTACAATCTTGATGCATGTGTGTGTGTGGAAGAGAACTATTTGTGTCAAGGTGGTCGCTTGACATGTTGAATTATATGGCATTGATTCAAACTCTATTTATGTTGATATCTGTAACCTGTTCTCAAGGTTACCCATGTTCATTGATGCATATCTCACAAGTTGATAGGACATCTCAACTAGCTTGAAGCTAGGTTGCTTACTTGTTATACAATTGCATTGTTACTTTGAACCTAATCATGGGTTGCTTGCGAGTACATTAGTACTCATTGGCTTGTCACTGGTTATTTAATTGGCCAGGCATGGAGGAACAAGAGTTCGAGGAAGAGTTCATTGGTGACGAACATGCGAACTAGGACACTTCGCAGTCAGAATGCCTGTAGGGTTAAGGCAGATGGCATGGGTTCTACTTAATCGACGAAGATTTCCGCTACTTATGTTTCATTTGATGTTCAGCCCTTAAGGCTTTATCAATGTAAGACTTGACTATAATGGTCATAATTAGTATAAGACGGTATGTATGGATGTAAGACTCTTGTCATTCAACTTCTGTGTGTTCAGTGAGCATTGATCTCTGGGATCACTGTACACGTGCATTCGGTGATCTCGACTTATGAGTCGGGGTCCCCACAAGGGGGCGGCCGCCCCGGCCCCCAAAAGATAGGGGCCCCCTCCCAGGTTCGCAGGTAGCCCATGGCCGATGGCCTAGGAGGCGATGCAGGGACGCAGCAGAACGTGCGATCAGATCCAGTAGGCAGTAGGCATGCACACAAAGTAGCCCGCAACCAGTGGAGTGGGCACGATCTGAACCCAGGGGCATCTGCACCCACTTTTCAAAAAATGCATTTTAAGCACGTTTTAAAATCTCCAAAAAATCAAAAGAAAATTTCATGCGTACGTGTTCACAAATGTGTGTGCGCGGCATAAATTTTTTGTGAAAAAATATCTTTTTGTTTGGTTTCCGCAAAAAAAAAACAAACTTCGATGCTTCTAAATAGCTTTTCATGACACATTTCTTTTGTCTTTTTCACATAGCCCACAGAAAAAGTTATTTTTCCGTGAAACTTTATACACGCACATAGAACATGGAGACGTACCCATGCCACCTTTTTTGGATTTTCTTTACATTTAAAAATGTGTTTTTCAAAGCGGGTTCATATGTACCCGGGTTCATCCATGCACTTTCCACCACCAGTGCTCTTTCCCTTGCGATCGCAGGGGGGCCTAGGTGGTTGTTGCGAACATGCAAGATATTGGGGCCTAGCCCAGTGCGCTAGCGGCAGAGGGAAGGGCACGACCGCACGACGCCCACGCTAAACTCCAGCCCCCAACGAAGACCAACCATTAACCATCGCCTCAGATGCGGCGGCGGCGGAGAAGCAGCACGCCTGTAGACTCATCGTCCGGCTGTGGTAAGAACTGCGTCCCTCTTTTTTGATCGAATCCTATAGGGCTGTATGCAGTGCCTGGTTGAATGAATTTTGAGATTTATACCCGTCCTCCCGGCCGGAAAAATTGTAGTCACCCTGAGCAGAATCCTTCACTTGGCACTACAAAATTAGGAGTCGTGATGTTATTGTTCGAGTGTGAATTACTTGCCTTAGTCAATACGTTGTTTTTATGCAAGCCACAATTTATCGTTATAGCCTGGTTATGATTAACACTTATGATATAGTTTAGCATATATTAGTAGCACAAAATAGGTCCGATGCACATGTTGGATTCTGAGTAATAAACTATATGTACACTTTGTAATTCAGAAGTTTAAAATATCGGTAAATGAAGTATATATGGTGGAGAGGATATAACCGAATGAAGGAAAACGGAATTATACATAGTTGTATTTGTACTGAAATAGGACTAGCCACTAAACTGCGTTAAATTCTCGTTCATTTAACTTGATGATCAATTCTATGATTTTATAGTGATGCTGTGAAAGCATTATGTCAAAGGCATTCAGATGGTTCCTTTCCCATTGAAAATTGGAACTTAAATCTCCAATATCTGCTAAAAAACATATATTGAGTATTATTTTGGTTCTTCTGTTAAGGGGCCCCGGAGTTTTGTTTCGCCCCGGCCCCCCAAAATCCTAGGATCGGCCCTGCCTGGAGCCTCGATTCCGACACAGCCCTTTGGTACAGCAGATCCTTAAATAATTGGCCAACATAATAACACACGACTACGTTGCCGAACAACTACTGATGATCAGAATACAATGACACAACACGATCTATGACACCTAGCCTCCACGACAATTACAGTGAGACTCTCATTCCCCATTTCTCTAGTTATGTGTGCCTAGGACCTCCTCTGGCATCCTAGGAGCGTCTAGAGTATTCAATTTTCTGGGGGAGGGGGCATGGGAGAAGCCCTCCTTTCTTTTCGTCGGTTTTGCACTGAGCAGGACGATACCGTCGACCTCGCCGTCTCCTCCACTGACTATGACCCTGTCCCTAATGGACGCCAAGGTCCCGCGACCACTCCCAGATGATCAACTGTCCAGTCATCCGGACACTCGCCATGAATGGCGCCACGAACTGGCCAGGATGGTCATGCGGCGGGCGCTAGTCGCTGTGTTCGATGAGGTAGAGGGGTTGCAGCTTTTGGAAGCGTTGGTGGAGGGAGACAGTCGCAGCAGGTGCTGGAGAAGGCTAGGTTCTACGCACGTACTCTAATCGCCCACAAGTTGTTTGAAGTAATGCCCCATAGAAAGAGAGATGAAATGAAGATGATCATTTTGTGAGTGATAGGTGGGGTCTGCGTCTCATCTACTACCTGAATTTGTCAAATTTGTATTTGTGTATGGTATTTTCCACATCAACCATGACATGCGGCTCCCATAGCTCAATTTCACTGTTTTCATGAGCTCAACCGATGATTAGTGTGATCTGTTACTTGTTAGGCTCAAATGGTAGTTCTGCACGAGGTTTCCTCGAAGTGGTACCAATCTGTCACCTTAGCCCCGTATATGGTTGTTTTCTATAATTTACTCCATTTGTGAGAGATGAAATTGTTTGTATTTTATATGGTCGGCTCCACAGCTGTACGATCCAGTCAAATCTACTATTTTTGTCAACAACCGATGCTCACCTACTCTTCCACCCCTCTTCTTGTTACCATTGCTAGCGAATAGGCTAAGGAGCCCTGACGGCAGCTCGAGCAATTCTTCTAAGAGATCATCAAGGCTGCCAAGGAGGTGCGCCGCCGTCACCTACATGGCCTCCGACGTCGTGTCCCGACGCTCCTTTGCCATGACGTCCACATCGTCGTCCACCTTGCCCACGATCTCTTGCAGCCTTCCTTAGTGACCTCAACCTGTCATGGTCACCTCCACCTAGCCCTTGTGTCCCAGTCCAGCTTCCTCATCAACGTCAAGCGGGGTATCCCACCTGCTGCTGGGCTTTGAGTCGTCTGCCAAAAGTGATGTGCTACGTCTTGTTGCGGGCCGCGTTGGGAGACCGCCACGTCTGGTACCCAGGCTGGCTCGCTATTGCGGTCGAGCACGAACTCTGCTAAAGACATCGTCCCATGCCTATCGGTGCGCCTTTTTCAATTCTGATAAAAATTTGCCGACTGTAACACTCAATAAAGCATTCGACCTTTGTTGAGTGCAACACTAGGCAAAGCACCTGCGACATGTGGGACCAGCATTGTTTGCTCTGCCATTTGTTTTTTTTGAGGGAAATATCTGAGAGCTTTATTCAACAAAGCATTCTTGGGGCAGTCTGCTAACAGGCAGCTAACCAAGAACGAGGGAGTTAGGTCCAGACAACTTTCGGTCACCAAGAGTGTGCAAGCACGTTTCGCACACAGATGGGCCGCCACTGTCCTTGATACATGCTGAATTACAAAATAATCAAAAACTAAAGAGAGCTCTCCAATTTCATCAAGAATATGTGCCACAGCAGAACGATCTGCATGGCGAGAATTCCACAAGTTCACCAAAGCCAGGCAATCAGTTTCCATCGTCACTCGCTTGAGGCCTCGCAGATTGGCGAAAATGACTCCTTCCCGAAGGGCTAAAGCCTCCATGATCATTGGGTCTGTCACCCCAACATGTGGTTTGCACCACGAACCCAGTAGGCTGGACGCCGAGCGCGCCACTCCACCAGCTCCTCCCTTACCAGAGAGGGTATCAATGGCTCCATCACAATTGATCTTGACATTATCTTCCTCAGGTGGTCGCCATCCATGTCCTGGTAAAACCGAAGCTTGTTTCCTGGGTAACTCCAGGAGTGCAAGATCTTCTCTGATCTTCCTCACTGCATTACCAGGATCGATTCTTTCTTGATCATGTACCCATCTGTTGCGCGAATGCCAGATAGCCCACATCACTGTAATAATTTTTGCCCTTTCATCCTTTGCAAACCTGCTGTCACATATGATATCCTTTGACCAAGTGTCAGGGTGCAAACGTGGAAGATGAAAATCAAATAAAGCCTCTGCTTCACTCAAGAAGCGCTTTGCATGTGTACAATGTATCAACGCATGCATCAGATCTTCTCCCATAGCAAGGCAGACGTTGCATCGATCCAGTTGTATAATATGTCCGTGTTTTAGAGTCTCTTCGACTGGCAGGATTTTATTTGTTTGCCGAGTTTGCCGAGTTCTCCTTTTTAACACTCGGCAAAAAGACTTTTCGAGTGCAATACAAAAACAACTCAACAAACTTGCTTTTTCTAGAAGGGTCTGTCTAGGGCACTGCACATGTCAGTGACTCAATCAAGCATAAATAGAAAAACGAAAAGAAAAAGAAAATACCGTTTCTAGAAGAAGTCCAACCGTTTTTGAAAATACTGAATCTCTATGTAAAATTAATGATATAGTATTTAGATGTGCAATACTTAGGGCACATTTAGATGTGCTTTAGCAAAAACCATTTCTGGAAGGAGTCCAACCAAATTGCCTTTTGTGCCATGCCCCAACGAAATTAAGCTCTGATCATCGTCATCATTGCACTTGTTTTCTTTGTATCAACTGCGTGTGATGGGCATTCCTCATCATTGCACTCGTTTCCTTTGTATCAACCGTAAGAGACTGGGCACCGTATCGTCTCGTCCATCAAGCCACCAATAGCGCACATGTTTCCTAGTTAAGAAACGTGTCTGATGATAGTTACACAGAAAAAAGTGCGCTATTCCGGAGCGTGTGTGATAGATCCTACATCACACATGTTTCATTTCTAAGCTGTTTGCTTACCCATCACACACATTTTTATATAGCGTGTGTGATGATACCTCCCCAATTGCACACCTACTACGCGTGGTGACGATTTACTAAATCGTTTGTGATAATGGTTTTGTACGATGGTGCTAGATTGAGTATGAGACCAATTCTTGACTGTGTATTTGTTATGCAATTGGCACCAATATTGAAACATTGGTTCTTCAAGACTTTTTGTCTTGGCCAATGGATGAAGTGCAAAGATTTCACGGTAGCCAAGTACTATGGATGAGAGCAGAGTAGTCTAAGAAGTATTATTCATCCGCAAATAGTGTACTATGCATATGGGGGGAGGGGGTGGGGGTGACTTTTCACTCTTTCGCAACCCAACTTTTATATGAACTTTGAGCAACCCAACTTGAGCAGAGTCAACCGAACCAAATGATGGCATTGGACATTGGCCTTGTATGACTGGGTTACTAGAGTGCACGTACACGTATGCATTTGTATAGACCAAGTTAATAATCCAACAAAAGAATATATAAGGTCCCATGTGCATGCCTCGTCAACGCTCTATGTTATGTGTGGCTTATTGAGAGAACTGAGTGACGTTTTATTAACTTGAACTCAACAATCCTCTATAACACCAAACTCCCGAATTTTAAAGAACCCACATTTAATTGAGGTCTCCAATTGCAATTGGATCATCTGATTTTGACCGGATCAACAACTTTCCAAACTCTCTCACTTAATTCTTTTATACTATACACTATGCTTCATAATTTTTAAAACCTCACAACCAATTGAGGTATTCAATTTAGAATTTGGTCAACCGATTTTGACCAGGTCAACAATTTCTCAAACTCTCCCATTCAATTCTTTTAAGAGGGTGTTTGTTTATAGGGACTTAAAAAAGTCCTTATAAGTCCCATCCAAACCAAACAGGAGGGACTTATAGGGACTTAAAGTGGGCATTTGGGACTTATGAAATAAGAATCTCAAGGAGAGTCTTATAGGGACTTATAGTTGTAATATGGTCTTATAGGGACTTATAAGTCCTAGGAACCAAACAAGTAGGGACTTTTTAGGGACTTGGGACTTATAAGTTGGGACTAAAAAAAGTCCTAGGACTTATAAACCAAACATGGCCTAATTCACTATGTGCCCTAATTTTGAAGCTCTTTCATTAAATTGAGGTATTCAATTTTGAATTTGGTTTACAATTTTGACAGGGCCAACGATTTTTCAAATCAATCAACATCAACCGGCTATAGAAACATATTAATCCAGCACACCCTCCCACCACCTCAAAAAAAAAAAGCATCACCATGTGATATTGTAGCACCAATATATATAGTAGTACATGTGACCACCGACACTGAAATTTTTCCATGTAAATATAGGTTGGTTGGCGGATAACTTAGAATCATACCAAGAAAGACCCACCAAATCACTGTATTATAAATAAAAATAAAACCCACTCTATCATCTCCACTCCCTGCCAAACTAAATATTCCATCAGCTCCAAAACACAAGGGGTATTAGTTTTGTAGAAAGTCAAAATTTTCAACTTTGACCAAGTTCAGAGCAAAAAATATCTACATCCAAAATATTAAACAAAAAAGTAAGAAAATTCATTTCGTGATGAATTTAAAAATACCAATTTGATATTGATATATTTCTCTGCAAATTTTATTGAACTTAAAAGGTTTGACTTTTCAAAAAAGTAATACACCATATATTTTGTAATAGAGTGATTATCTTTTGAAGAAATACAACACCAACGGCGCAGCAAAGCGCGCCCAACCCTTCTAGTATTACATGAAACACCATTATTCTCGGATAATCTTTTGCCATAATTGTCTATATATATGCTGTATACAAGGACCATACGTTTTTAAAATATCTCAAGGATTTGTTTAAATGAGGCAAAAGATTTATAATTTTTATTCATTAAGATAAGAAGAATACACTTAACATGTTGATTAGGAAAAAATCAGGCAAAAACCAAAATTGCAACCTGCCCAACTTGGAACATACTCCCTCCGCTCCGAACTACTTGTCGCATGTATGAATGTATCTAGATGTATTTTAGTTCTAGATACATCCATTTCAGCGACGAGTAATTTAGGACGGAGGGAGTAATAGCTAACCACCAGGCGCTCGCAACCGACCTGGCTATAAACGACATCCTAACATTGCCGCTCATTATTTTTTTAAACAGGGTCAAAAGATTTGCCTCATCTATTAATTAAGAGTGTTAATAGAGTGTGTTGAGACAAATTCAAATTACTACTAGATCATTACTCTCTCGGCATGATTATACCCAGGTCTCATGCTTGATGTTGGCAAGTGTCTTGTGCCGGAAGACACGACCATTTCTCTCATTCCAAATTGTCCATGAGATGAGCATGATGAGTGAGGCTACGACCTTTCTATCTGGGGCGCTAATGTCGGACATGTCGAACCAGCACTCCTTATGGAACACTTGAAGTACCATGTGGTGATGTCGGGGCCGGTTGAAGCCATCCCCTGGTCATGCCTCAAAGCCGAAGCGTGAACCGGCATTTGAAGAATAGGTGGTCAACATTTTCCATCTCATGCTTGCAAAGTGGGCATAATCCATAATTTGGCCAACCGCTTGGCCAATCTTTCGGCGGTCCAAATACGATTTTTGATGGACAACCAAGCAAAATAATTCACCTTGGGGGTGCCCAAGCCTTCTACACGGTGGAACTCATGACAGATATGGTGGCTTTGAGGAATTGTGTCTTGTAAGTAGAGGACGCTGAGTAAGGCCCACTAGCAGTATGCTTCCAAGTGATGTTGTCCTCAGCGTCTTTATGCAGCTGGGCATCACCTAGGATTGCCCAATGGGAGAAGATCTCATGAATGTGGTAGAATGATCAATTCACCGGAAGCTTATTTTTGGAGAGCCAAGCACAATCCTTCATGGCCTCATGCACCTTGCCCTTTTTCCTAGAAGAAGCCTCGTAGACGAGCGGAGAAATGTCCTTAGGCCGGCCCCCGTTGACCCTCCGGGCGCCGGAAGTCCCAAAACGGAGCGCGAGCCCATTGACAATGATGATAACGGTGGAAGGGTAGAATAAGTCAAGATCCGACTCCCCTGGTTCTGAGATACCACTGGAACTTGGATGAAGCATCGTTAGCAGCTGATGTCAACAGAACGAAATTGTATAGTACATATATATATGCGAGCGACGCATAGGATGGGAGCAAAAACACAACAAGCAAACACGCACGTATTGTCATGTACACTTGAGAAAGAGCAGTAACAGCTGCGTCTGCCTCCTCTGGCTAGCTAGCTACTTCATTCGACGGCATTGACCCATAACTTCAAAGATGGACGCCGACGCCGACGACCGCTTTCATCTATCAGGACCGACGCATATGATGCCCGGAGCCGGCGGCGTCCGTTCTTTAGCGACGACGACGATGATGATTGACTGGTCAGTATGTATGTCACCTGCCTCGCCGGCGGGCCTTTAGTCGATCGTGGTCGGTGGTCGATCGTGCCTGCAGCTGTACGCTGAGTCGCTGACTTATGCTCATCATAATTAATGTCACAGGGACAATGAGGAGCACCGCCGGTGCATCGCCGCCAGCATCGTCAAAGGCACTTACATCCTGGAGGACGACAGGAACACGTGCAGGCTGCTGGTGGGGGAGGCGCTCGCGCCGGCGTGGTGGGAGAGCTTCCACTTCCGCCTCGTCAAAGTGCTCAAGGACGACTGCGACCGTAAGGGGGAGCACAAGTTCATCTTCGGCGCCATCTACGAGCACGTGCCGCCGCCGGGCGCCCGCCGCCACCCGTCGGCTCCGCAGTACGTCGTCGCCCTGCGAGGGACCATGCTGAAGCACCCCGACCCGTTCAAGGACCTGTGGCTCGACCTCAAGGTCATGGCCAACACCCTGCCCCGGTGCCGGCGCTCCGAGCGCGCGCGCACGGAGGTTGAGGCGCTCCTCTGCGCCGGCTGCAGCCCCGTGTGGCTCACCGGGCACTCCCTCGGAGCGTCCCTAGCGCTGGACGTGGGGCGGAGGATGATGGCGGAGAATGGGGTGAGCCTCCCGACCTTCCTCTTCAACCCGCCGCAGGTGTCGCCCGCGCCGGTGATCAACGCGTTGCACCCGACGGAGGTGGGGAAGAGGGACCTGTACGCCACCAGCTACGTCTTGAAGGCCGGCCTGGGGCTGGTCCTGAGCACCCACCGGAAACGCATGGAGGCGCTGTTCCAGAGGCTGGCGCCGTGGGCGCCGCAGCTGTACGTGCACGACAGGGACGTCGTCTGCCTGGGTTTCATCGACTACTTCCAGCAGCGGCAGCTGATTCAGGAGCGCTTCCGCGGCGTGGCCCGGTCGGCGATGACGCTCTCGTACCGTGACATGCTCTTCTCCTTGGTAGGCGCGGACAAGGAGCGGCCACATCTCCTGCCTTCGGCCATGCTCGTGAAGAACTCCAGTGACTGCGACGCCCACGGGCTCCAGCAATGGTGGAAGCCAGACGGCGAGCTCAACTTGAGCGCCACGCGTTACAGCTATCCTGGAGCATAATCCCCTCCCGTCCCTACCATGCTGTGTGCATCATAAATGTATTCTTAATTAATTTGTGCTACATTTACATTGTGATAGATTGAGATATTGGAGAAGTAATTGTTGTATTGATCGGGGCCTCAAGAACGGTTTATATAGATTACAAAGCTTCGGCTCCAAGACTAGACTAATAGAGATAGATTACAATACGAATAGACTTATACTCTAACATCCCCCGTAGTCTCAACGTCAGGTGAAACAATGTTGAGACTGGAGCGTATGTCGGTGAATGATGCAGTCGGGAGTCCTTTGGTAAAAATGTCAGCAAATTGGGCACTTGTAGGAACATGAAGAACGCGAACCTCGCCAAGATTCACCTTTTCACGAACAAAGTGAATGTCAATCTCAATGTGCTTTGTGCGACGATGTTGTACTGGATTGGAAGCCATGTAGACGGCAGAGATGTTATCACAGTAAGCAGTGGTAGCATGTGGGAGCGGACGACGAAGTTCAACGAGAACCTGCCGTAGCCACACCGCCTCGGCCACAGCGTGAGCAACCGCCCTATACTCAGCCTCAGCAGAAGACCTGGAAACTGTTACCTGCCTTTTAAAACACCAAGAAACAAGATTATCACCCAAATAAACGCAAAATCCGGATGTAGATCGTCGAGTATCTGGACAACCTGCCCAGTCTGCATCAGAATAAACTGTCAAGCTTGTAGGTGAAGAAGAATTAATAAGGAGACCGTGATCAAGAGTGCCTTTAAAATAGCGGAGAATGCGTCTGACATGAGCCAGATGAGGAGCACGAGGATCATGCATAAAGAGACAGGCTTGCTGAACAGAATAGGAGATTTCAGGACGAGTAAGAGTGGCATATTGAAGAGCGCCAGTGATGCTACGATATAAAGTAGGATCAGAAAGAGGATCACCATCAGCCGATAGTTTAGCACCAACGTCGGCTGGAGTACGAGAGGGTTGACAATCAGACATACCAGAACGGGAAAGCAAGTCCAAAATGTATGATCGTTGAGAAAGAAAGAGGGAAGATGTTGTGCGAGAAACATGAATACCTAGAAAATGATGAAGAGGACCAAGATCTGTCATGGAAAACTCCCGATTGAGAGAAGAGATGGTATGTTGAAGAAGATAATCAGAACTAGCCGTGAGAATGATATCATCAACATAAAGCAAGAGGTAGGCAGTGTGAGTAGGAGACTGATAAACAAAGAGAGAAGAATCGGATTTGGAGGGAATAAAGCCTATGGTTTGAATAAAAGTAGCAAAGCATTGAAACCATGCACGAGGAGCTTGTTTAAGGCCATAAAGAGATTTGTGGAGGAGACAAACAAAATTTGGAAAGGAGGGATTCTCAAAACTAGAGGGTTGCTGACAATAAACAGTTTCATTGAGAGTGCCATGAAGAAAAGCATTTTTAACATCAAGTTGATGAATAGGCCAAGAAGAGGAAACAACAAGACTAAGAACAACACGAATAGTGCTTGGTTTAACAACAGGATAAAAAGTCTCATCAAAGTCAATACGATGCTGCTGGGAGAAACCACGACACACCCAACGAGCTTTGTAATGAACGAGAGTGCCATCGGAATGAAATTTATGACGAAAAACCCATTTGCTAGAAACAATGTTAACACCAGAAGGTTTGGGAACAAGAGTCCGTGTATTATTTTGCTGAAGAGCTTCAAATTCATCACGCATAGCGGAAAGCCAGAGAGGGTCAAGAAGAGCTCGCTTATAACTGGTTGGAATAGGAGAGATGGTTGGGGTGGCGGTAAGATTGAGACGTTTGGTGGGGAGAAGAAATCCTCGTTTTCCATGGGTGCACATGACATGATCATTGGTGAGCGGTGGTATAAGAACGACATTGGGTGGCAGTGGGTTTTCGGTTGAAGAAGACGGTGAGGAAGAAGAATCAGAGGTGGTGGGTGTCGAGGTGGTTGCCGTGGTAGGATGTGGTGAGGGAAAGACGGCTGGGGTAGTGGATGCAGTTGCGGGAGAGGTGGGGGACGGGGCAGGAGGGTGGCTGACGGTGGGCGATTCCGGCGGAGAGACGGAACAAGATTCCATGGCAGCAGAGATGACCGAAGGACGAACTAGGGAAGGGGTTTTGGTGGTGGCGGATTGTGGTGGAATTGGTTTTGTGGTTGTAGTGACAGAAAAAGGAAAAGTATTTTCATCGAATGTGACATAACGAGAGAGAATGATACGACCAGAAGATGGATCGAAACAACGATATCCTTTGTGATCATCAGAAAGACCAAGGTGAATGCAAGGTAGTGAGCATGGTTCTAGTTTGTTGGAGGCGGTAGAGGCGATGTTGGGAAAGCATAGACATCCAAAAACACGCAGAAAAGAATAGTCAGGGTGGGAGAGAAAAAGAGATTGGAAAGGCGCATAAAGAGGGCAAGTTTTAGTTGGTCGAATATTAAGAAGTAGTGTGGCGGTGCGAAGGGCTTCAACCCAAAAACGGGAAGGAAGAGAAGCTTGTAAAAGCAATGTGCGAAGAACATCATTAATAGAGCGAAGACAACGTTCAGCTTTACCATTTTGAGAAGATGTATAAGGGCATGAAAAGCGAAGAAAAATGCCTTGAGAGAGAAAGAAGGTGTTGTTTTGGGTGTTATCAAATTCACGACCGTTATCACATTGAATAAATCGAATTGGCAAGCCAAAGTGTGTGATTACATATTGTCGAAAGTTGCGAAAGATTGCAGGTACTTCAGATTTAGCGCGAAGAGGAAAGGTCCAAGTATAGTGAGAATAATCATCCAAGATCACAAGATAATATTTATAACCAGAAACACTAGGGACTGGAGAGGTCCATAAATCACAGTGAAGTAACTCAAAAGGAAAAGTACTAATGGTAGTAGAGGTTCCAAAAGGTAATCTAACATGTTAGCCACATTGACATGCATCAGAGAGAGAGGGATTATGAGGACTGCTAGAACTAGAGATACAAAATTCTTGGAGTAAAGACGTCAAAGTGTTTTTGCTGGGGTGACCGAGACGACGATGCCATAGATTAATAGAGGCGAGCATGGCACGAGAGGTGTATGTGGGCGCGCCATGAAGAGGATAAAGATCGCCCGTGCTATTGTACCAAGCGAGGACCGCCTCCGTTGTCAGATCCTTCACAGACAAACCAAAAGGTCAAAGGCCAGGATAACTTTGTTGTCAATCCAAAATTGTCTAACAGAGATAAGATTTTTGATGATGGAAGGAACCACAAGAATATTGCGTAGAAGAAAATTGGCATGAGAGGAAGGGATGTAAGAGTGACCAGTGCATGAAACAGGGATGGTGGAGCCATCGCCAATGGTGATAGTGGAAAAAGCAGAAGGAAAACAAGCTGACAATAAATTCATATTTGAAGACATATGCATTGATGCACCAGAATCGAAAATCCAATCCGTACCTGCGTCGTTGAGGACAAAATTGTTCATGGCGTTGATGAAGGCGGCTTGGTCCCAAGCCGACTGTTGGGGAGGAGCAGAGGGGCCAGGAACTTGCATGTTGACGTAGGGGATAGCGGATGGGTAGTATGCGATTGGGGCCTGCATGTTGCCGTAGAAGGCCGGCATGGTGTTGTAGGGCGTCGGTGGTCCTGGCGTGCTGGTTGGCGGAGTAGGAGTGGCGGTGTAGACGTGCGCCGGCGGCCTGGGTCCAAGGAGTCCCGGAGAGCCTGTGGCTGGACGAAGACCGGGGATCCACGTGCCCGTGTACGCAGGAGGGGCACCATACGGCGAGGGGGCCGACCATGGCATCAACCAAGCCTGGATGAGGCCAGTCCAAGGATCATGCTGAGGAGGCCATGGCGACGGAGCTGGTGGCGCGGGAGCGGTGGATGACGAGGCTGGTGCAGGTCCGGCAGGACGAGATGCAGGAGGCCGGTAGACGGGATTCTTGCCCTTGTAGTTGGGACTCAGGCGCCAGCCTGGTGGTGGTCTGGAGGCCGCGGCAGCCACAGCAGGAGTTGGAGGGGCGGTCGGTTGCCGCGGCAGCCCAGGCGTGGGAGCTGCAGAAGAGGGCGCGGCAGCATGAAACACCTGCGACGCCCATTGCGCCTTGCGAGCCTGGTTCTTCTCTTCTTGCTAGAGGATCGAGCGGACTTCCTTGAAGGTGGGGTACGGCTTGAGCATGGGGATGAAGGACTGCTGCTTCTCGAATTGATCGCCGAGACCTTGGAGGAGGGCGTTGATGACAGTGCGATCCTCGATGTGATCACCAAGTTAACGGAGTTCATCGCCAATAGCCTTGATTCGCTGGCAGAAGATGGAGACTGGGACATCTCCCTGCATGGTTGTGCGTAGCTCGGTGTTGAGCGCGTTGATTCGCGCGTCGGAGTTGTCCTGAAATAGCCGTTGAAGGGAAGCCCAGAGATCGGCGGCGGTGGCGTCATCGTCGGACACCAGATTGAAAAGCTCCGTGGTGATGCGTGTGTAAATCCACAGGATGATGGCGAGATCATCTTTCACCCAGCGAGGATCAGCGGGCTGTGGCGGGTAGGAGGGATCAATGTGGTGGCGTAGGCCGCAGCGCCCGAGATGGATGATGAAGAGGTGGCGCCAATGTTAGTAGTTGTCGATGCCGAGGTCTAATGAGATTGGTATGAAGGGAGAGACGTCGGCAATGGTGTCGGCTAGAGAGAACACAGAGTTTGGAGGGGGAGGTGTTTGGGTAGTTGTAGAGGAGGAGGTAGGGGGTGGGGCACCGGCGGCGCGGAACTCGGCCAGGGAGAAGAGGGGCCGAATCAGCCGGGGTGGCGGCGCGGGTGGCGGAGCCATACCAGGTGCGGAAAACCTAGGCGTCAGATACCATGATAGATTGAGATATTGGAGAAGTAATTGTTGTATTGATCAGGGCCTCAAGGACGGTTTATATAGATTACAAAGCTTGGGCTCCAAGACTAGACTAATAGAGATGGATTACAATACGAATAGACTTATACTCTAAGACATTGCATTCTCGTATACTCACTCCACATGCTATGCTAAGAGCATCCTGAGCCGCGCCCCCAGAACGGCCTCCCCAGGCGATTTTTTCGCGCCGGCGCCGAAAAATGGCCCAGTCGCGCAACAGGAACCCGTTTTTCGCCGGCTTGGACCGAAATCGACGCCGGCAGGCCGAACCCGGCGCGCTGGGGGCGCTTGGGGGCGCCGGCCGAAATGTTTTTGGCGCGAAAACCGGCGGGCCCTCCTTGGCAGCGACTCGACTCTTCTCGCCGCATCATCGTCCTCATTGCCTCGGTTCCCGTGGAGAATCAATGCCAAAGCTGCCGCGCGCTGCCGCGCGGGTCAGCCTCCTCCATTGATGCCTCACGGGCGGCGCAGTGAAGACCGGACGACACGCGTCCCTCGCCCGTCACGCGTACGCATGGCGTCCACGCGTACGCATGGCGGCCACGCGTACGCGCGGCGCCTCCGCCTATATGAGACGCTCCAGCGCGCCGGTGAATGCAGATACAGTGCGCCGCTCCTCCCCCGTTCTCCATCTCCCCTCGCCGTCTCCATAGCCATGGCCAAGCGTTTCCCAGGCAACGGCGCGGCCGCGAACGGCTTCGGCCGCCGCCACCTTCACGAGGACGAAGCTCAGCTCCTGTTTGAGGCCGAGTACCCGGTCCCGCCGAACATGCGGGTGCCCGGGGCGTGGAGGATCAGCGCCGGCGGGGTCCCGGTGCCACCACCGCCCACCGGGGCGGCGCGGCGCGTTGAGATCACGCGCATCCGCTCCTCTCTGCCGCAGGCGGCGAGGGAAGGGCCACGGTACGTCCCCGACAGCCCGCTGTAGGAGCCGTACTACCCTCGCTGCCAGGCCGAGCAGCTCGAGGCCACCAACGGTGTCGTGCCCTTCGGGAGGCTCAACTCCGAAGGCCGCCGCCGATGGTGGGGCGTGCCCGGCCGCACGCTGGAGACCGTCCTTGAGTACATCGAGGGCGGCAACACGCCCAGGCTGGAGTACCCCGCTCCACCGTCCTTCTCTCACCGGCGTGGAAGCTCCTGGACGCTGTGGTAGGGGGCGTTCTCCTCCTTGTCCGGCCGCTCGACCGGCTCCCCTGCCGCCCCCTATCAAGCAGGAGCCCAAGGACAAGCCGGTCAGCCAGCGCAGCTCCAGCGTCCGTATCGCCGACCCCTCCCCCGCCTCTGGGTGCCTCGTCCGCGTCAGGCCGAAGCCAGAGCCCGGCCTCCCCGTGGAGTACGAGGCCATAGCCCGGCGCGGCTTCTCCGACAAGGAGGCCCTAAAGTGGGCGCGGGATGACTACCTCCGCGACGAGATGGTCCGGCAGCACCGAGCCCTAGAGGAGATAGCCGCCCGCAGGCGTGGGCGCGAGGACGAGCACGGCGTGGTGATCCTCGACAGCGACGAGGACGAGGACGCCCCCGGACCGTCCAACCCGCCGCACCAACCTGGGGAGGGGTGCAGCAGGGACGGCGGCCGCGGAGGAGGCGACGACGACGACGACTGCAGGCAGTTCTACAGCCGCCTCGACATGTAGAGCTTCAAGGGCGGCGGGCGGCGAGGAGCGGCGAGGCGACGACTGGCCTAGTAGCGTTTTTTCTTTTGTGTGAAATATTTTAAATATGTATGAACTTGCCGAAGTCTGGATGAATTTAGCCGTGTTTTAAACAAACTCGCCGATTTTTTTAAACCAATTTGACGCGCCTGGGGCGGCCCTGGGGCCAGCGACTGGGGGCCAACTCGCCCCCAAGCCGGTTTTTTGCGCCGGCTCGCCCCCGGGCGGCGATTTTAGGTGCCTCATGGGGGGCCAACGGCTGGAGATGCTCTAAGGGCAACTCTAACGGATCCTCTATCCGGAAATAGAGAAGGATAATTCCGGTTTCACTCCCCTAACATGCACCTAGCCGATCTTCAATAGCCGTTAGCGGAGAATAAATTATCCTTCGGCGCCTATCCTACCACTAGTAAAAAATTGTTCTTTTGTCCCGGTTCGGGAGGCCCATTAGCCCCGGTTCTGGAACCGGGACTAAAGGGTCGAGACTAAAGCCCAACACTTTTAGTCCTGGTTCGCTTACGAACCAAGAAAGATGGTGCTCCACGTGGCCGCTGCGGCGAGCCCAGACAGGAGGGCCTTAGTCCCAGTTGGTAATACCAACCGGGACCAAATGACATTCACGCGTTAGCAGCTCTGAAGCTGGGGTTTTTTTTGAAGGGGTGGGG
>LR880969.1:785737266-785761955 GCA_904067115.1 Aegilops sharonensis
TTTTATTATCGATTTTCCTTGCTGTTTTGATTGTTATTTCGAGTGCTAAAATTGTTTGCTAGGATGTTTGCTTATGTGAATGCTATGTTTGACTATATAGATTTTCAACGGAGTGACGAATAGTTCTACCAAGTCTTTATTCTGAGAGCGTTATTATCTTCATCAAGTAATACCAGGCAAGTTCACTTTGACCATGTTTTTCATACCTATGTGTTTTATTGCATCTAGTGTCATCTTCGCAACAATCCCTCCAGTAGTGATATTGAATCCTTGTAGTTGAGTAGTATGCATGAGGTAGGAACCCATCACCCTGTTACCAAGCCCGGGACGTTATTTATTTTAATGCTACGCTATAGTAGACGGGGTTGGTATGAGTGCTCGGGAGTGGTGTGAGAATGGGGGATCTGCGTCAATGACGACAACTCCATGATGGAATCTGCAAGGACTACATCTTCAAGGCCTCAAGACTTCAAGACTCGTGACAAGAATTCAATACACACTACTGGGTGAAGGACGGTTGATGGGCACCCTGGAGAAACCAGTGGTTGGCCGGGATGCATGGAGAAGCGCCATGACATCTTGCGGAAAGCTTCACCCAGACTCAAAGAGACGGAAGAATACTTCATGCCTGGAAGCTTACCTGTGCAACCGCAAGTCACTATGGGCTCTGGCTTGGTTGACCTTAGTTGTGACTCTGGCTGGGACGGTGCTAGCAGATGTAGAACTACGGCAGGATTGGATGAGCATCGGACAGTGGTCAGAGGAACTCTTCGGAAGACCATGTTTCGGTCGTCTTGTTCTCAAACACCCTGAAGTGCGAGAACGTAAAAAGAGGGATCGAATCTTGCGGGTAAAGTGTACAAACCTCTGCAGAGGGTTAAAAACCTAATCGATTAGCCGTGTCCCCGGTTACGGACATTTTGAGCCTCTGGACTTGGATCTATCTCGGAACTCTCAACACCGGACTGATAACTTAATTCTGGGCAACTTATGATGAATTTGGGCTATGAGACATCGGTTGGCGGAACCATGTCATGATAGAAAACTCTATAGTATAGACTTCATTTATTCCTTTGATGTAGGGAAAATAAAACCAGCTTTTACGCAAACTAAACTCAGACACAGAGCCACAAAGCCATATTGCATATAGTATAGTTTTATCATCTGTTTTCTCATGTTGTGATCTTGCCGGTACATTCAATGTACTGACCTACACGGCTGCAACGTATCATGTTGGAGATACTTTCTTTCGACGAGTAAGAGTTACGATACAGGGTTACGGTCTACACTCAACCTGCCGATGGCGTTGATGGGACTCCACACCCGACTATTTGTTTTCGCTGTGACTTATGAGGTATATATCAGTTTTGCGTTAATTATACATGTGATTGCACTTTGATATATACATTGATGTACTGTGTGTGCCAGCATACTGATCCAGGGATGGCACAGAAACACAGAGGCTTGACCGTCTGAGGTCGGGTCGCTACATGTTTTAACTTGCAATTTTATCCATGTACCTGCAATCATCTATAAGCAAATGAATTACTCAACTGTTTTCCCTAATGGAGGCAAGCTTATGCATTTAGAGCAACTGATTGACCAACAGTTGATGAATAAAGAAGCAAGCAGTGTTAACAATAATACTAGGCCTTGAAATCATGATGAATAAAGAAGCAGGCAATTTAGAAGAGTATATCGTGAGGACCTTCAAAACAGCTAGATGTTGCCACTGGTAAAGCATGAAACAACTATACTTGCAGAAGTACAAAAGCAGGCGAAAAAACTATACTCAACTATTGATTATGTTGCCTATACACACCAAACATGGCTACAGACTAGAAGAACACAAATTCAGACATTTCGACAATTAGAATCAACCTTTTATATTACAGCACCCAAGAATATCTAGCACCAATATAGTATATATTAAAACTAGTCATAATGCCTTAACACACCAGGAATTCCAATACCACAATAAGTACTAAGCATTCTCTTGTTCACTGGAAAGAAGAACACAAGCTTCATGCACATATCATAAAAGAAGAACACTGCTAGAAACCCCATGGGCACATCATAAAAGAAGTCTTCTACTTGAACAATCAGGATGGGCTGCTGGTACAGCAGTGATATATCAATCACCATGCAAACCCCCACAACATCTGCTGCAATGGCGTGCAACAAGAACCCTAACCCCATCATGTACTAGCCATGAACCAGAGGGAGATCATCCCCACGAACCCCATGAAACCTAACCCTGACCCCATGAACCCTAACCATAACCCCATGAACCAGACGAAGATCATCCCCAATTCCCATGAAACAATAAACATGACCCCATGAACAAGGACCAGGAGATCCTAACCCATGATCCACCGAACCACCAGAGGGGAGATGGATCCAGCAGAGGAAGGGAGATGGATCCACCAAACGACCAATCATATCCCTAACCCTAGAATATCGAGGGGAGATGGAGAAGTACCTAGGGGCGGATGATGTTGATGATGCAGCGGTGGTCGTCGTCGATGTAGCCGCCGTTGTCGTCGATGTAGTTGATGTAGCCACCGTCGTCGTCGATGATGCGGGCGATGTAGCCGTCGAGGGGAGGGGATTCGTCGTCGGGGAAGGCGACGCGACGCGGCGCGGCGGGCGGTGCAGCAGCGTGGTGGCACGGAGCAAGGGAGGGAGTGGGGGTGGGGAGGCGCGGAGCAGGGGAGGGAGTGGGGCGGCGTGGAGCAGGGGAGGGAGTGGGGCGGCGGGGCGGCGCGGAGCAGGGGAGGGAGTGGGGCGGCGGGGCGGCGCGGAGCAGGGGAGGGAGTGGGGCGGCGGGGCGGCGCGGAGCAGGGGAGGGAGTGGGGCGGCGGGGCGGCGCGGAGCAGGGGAGGGAGTGGGGCGGCGGGGCGGCGCGGAGCAGGGGAGGGAGTGGGGCGGCGGGGCGGCGCGGAGCAGGGGAGGGAGTGGGGCGGCGGGGCGGCGCGGAGCAGGGGAGGGAGTGGGGCGGCGGGGCGGCGCGGAGCAGGGGAGGGAGTGGGGCGGCGGGGCGGCGCGGAGCAGGGGAGGGAGTGGGGCGGCGGGGCGGCGCGGAGCAGGGGAGGGAGTGGGGCGGCGGGGCGGCGCGGAGCAGGGGAGGGAGTGGGGCGGCGGGGCGGCGCGGAGCAGGGGAGGGAGTGGGGCGGCGGGGCGGCGCGGAGCAGGGGAGGGAGTGGGGCGGCGGGGCGGCGCGGAGCAGGGGAGGGAGTGGGGCGGCGGGGCGGCGCGGAGCAGGGGAGGGAGTGGGGCGGCGGGGCGGCGCGGAGCAGGGGAGGGAGTGGGGAGAAGCTAGGGTTCGTCGGGGAGAGGGGAGGGGAATGGAATGGGGAAATTTTGGGGAGTGGGAGGGGATGGGAGTGGGATCCCATGTGTTTTGTGGGAGAGAAGTGGTGGGTCCCGCATGGTAGTGGGAGAGAAGTGGTGGAAATTTTGGTGGGGTGGGGGGGGAAAATTTGGTTCTAGGAGGGAAATTTTGGTGGGGTGGGAGGGAAATTTTCACCAGTTTTTAGAGGTTTCGAGGCAGAAAAAATTAGGGTTTTTTGTAAACTTTGTAGAAATCATGGTTAAAATCATACCGAGTAGCTCAAGAAAACATCCGTATTGCAAGTTTAGTATTTTTGCTAGTTGGTAGGCCACATTTGATGATGTGACGGGTAGGTCTCCCATTTTTTTTGATTTTTTTTTGAATTTTTTACGGTGTTTTAAAAAACCGGCCGATTTCGTCGCGGCGGCCGTCCGTGGCTAGGGTTTGAGACGTACAAATCTGATGTCGATTCTGTGATGAAATGCCTAGCTGTGAAGCTAAAAAGCATTTCTAGTGAAAATAACGGGCAAGCTATGGAGGACCCGCAGTTCAAATTCCAGCCGGTTCCAGCTGAATCGGACGAAGGTGGTCTGAATTGCCGGGAGTAGCTACGAGGGTCGGAAATGCATGCTTTTTGGTGACCGTCTGTAAAATAGGGTCTACTTTGAGATAGACCTGGAATGGCGCCGTTTGGGGTGACCCTCCTTGTAGCCGCTTCATGAAAAACGCATGTCTTTAGCATTCAAAATATGAAAAACGGTTTTTTTGTTAAAAATGTTGGAACCTCGCTTTGGCAACATTGTTTGCCATCACAAGACGGAGGCATGCGCCAAATTTGGGCATATTATCAGAAACTATTCAACGGATGCGGCCATATCATTGCTAGTTTGGCTTGAAAGCCATGAATCTTCGTTCATGGTAGGTCGTTTTTTAGAACACTTTTTCAAGAAAACATCAGTACTGCAAGTTTAGTATTTTTGCTAGTTGGTAGGCCACATTTGATGATGTGAGCGGAGGTCTCCCTTTTTTAATTTTTTTTAATTTTTTACGGTGTTTTCAAAAACCGGCCGATTTCGTTGCGGCGGCCGTCCGTGGCCAGGGTTTGAGCCGTGCAAATCTGTTGTCGATTCTGTGATGAAATGCCTACCTGTGAAGCTAAAAAGCATTTTTAGTGAAAATAACGGGCAAGCTATGGAGGACCCGCAGTTCAAATTCCAGCCGGTTCTAGCTGAATCGGCCGAAGGTGGTCTGAATTGCCGGGAGTAGCTACGAGGGTCGGAAATGCATGCTTTTTGGCGACCGTCCGTAAAATAGGGTCTACTTTGAGATAGACATGCAATGGCGCCGTTTGGGGTGACCCTTCTTGTAGCGGCTTCATGAAAAACGCATGTCTTTAGCATTCAAAAAATGATAAACAGTTTGTTTGTTAGACAAGTTGGAACCTCGCTTTGGCAACATTGTTGGCCATCACAAGACGGAGGCATGCGCCAAATTTGGGCATATTATCAGAAACTATTCAACGGATGCGGCCATATCATTGCTAGTTTGGCTTGAAAGCCATGAATCTTCGTTCATGGTAGGTCGTTTTTTAGAACACTTTCTCAAGAAAACGCCGGTATTACAAGTTTCGTATTTTTGCTAGTTGGTACGCCACATTTGATGATGTGACGCGGAGGTCTCCCATTTTTTTTGATATTTTTGAATTTTTTACGGTGTTTTAAAAGACCGGCCGATTTCGTCGCGGCGGCCGTCCATGGCTAGGGTTTGACCGTGCAAATCTGTCGTCGATTATGTCATGAAATGCCTACCTGTGAAGCTAAAAAGAATTTTAGTGAAAATATCAGGCAAGCTATGGAGGACCTGCAGTTCAAAATCCAGCTGATTCCAGCTGAATCGGCCGAAGGTGGTCTGAATTGCCGGGAGTAGCTACGAGGGTCGGAAATGCATACTTTTTGGTGACCGTCCATAAAATAGGGTCAACTTTGATATAGACATGGAATGGCGCCGTTTGGGTGACCCTCCTTGTAGCGGCTTCATGAAAAACGCATGTCTTTAGCATTCAAAATATGAAAAACGGCTTTTTTGTTAAAAAAGTTGGAACCTCGCTTTGGCAACATTTTTTGCCATCACAAGACGGAGGCATGCGCCAAATTTGGGCATATTATCGAAAACTATTCAACGGATGCGGCCATATCATTGCTAGTTTGGCTTGAAAGCCATGAATCTTTGTTCATGGTAGGTCGTTTTTTAGAACACTTTTTCAAGAAAACATCCGTACTGCAAGTTTAGTATTTTTGCTAGTTGGTAGGCCACATTTGATGATGTGAGCGGAGGTCTCCCATTTTTTTAATTTTTTTTTTGAATTTTTTACGGTGTTTTCAAAAACCGGCAATTTCGTCGCGGCGGCCGTCCGTGGCTAGGGTTTGAGCCGTGCAAATCTGTTGTCGATTCTGTGATGAAATGCCTACCTGTGAAGCTAAAAAGCATTTTTAGTGAAAATAACGGGCAAGCTATGGAGGACCCGCAGTTCAAATTCCAACTGGTTCCAGCTGAATCGACCGAAGGTGGTCTGAATCGCCGGGAGTAGCTACGAGGGTCGGAAATGCACGCTTTTTGGAATAGGGTCTATGTTGAGATAGACATGGAATGGCGCCGTTTGGGGTGACCCTTCTTGTAGCGGCTTCATGAAAAACGCATGTCTTTAGCATTCAAAAAATGATAAACGGTTTTTTTGTTAAACAAGTTGGAACCTCTCTTTGGCAACATTGTTGGCCGTCACAAGACGGAGGCATGCGCCAAATTTGGGCATATTATCAGAAACTATTCAACGGATGCGGCCATATCATTGCTAGTTTGGCTTGAAATCCATGAATCTTCGTTCATGGTAGGTCGTTTTTTAGAACACTTTTTCAAGAAAATGCCGGTATTACAAATTTCGTATTTTTGCTAGTTGGTACGCCACATTTGATGATGTGACGTGGAGGTCTCCCATTTTTTTGATTTTTTTGAATTTTTTACGGTGTTTTAAAAAACCGGCCGATTTCGTCGCGGCGGCCGTCCATGGCTAGGGTTTGGCCGTGCAAATCTGTTGTCGATTATGTCATGAAATGCATACCTGTGAAGCTAAAAAGCATTTTAGTGAAAATAACAGGCAAGCTATGGAGGACCCGCAGTTCAAAATCCAGCCGGTTCCAGCTGAATCGGCCGAAGGTGGTCTGAATTTCCGGGAGTAGCTACGTGGGTCGGAAATGCATACTTTTTGGTGACCGTCCGTAAAATAGGGTCTACTTTGAGATAGACATGGAATGGCACCGTTTGGGGTGACCCTCCTTGTAGCCGCTTCACGAAAAACGCATGTCTTTAGCATTCAAAAAATGAAAAACGGTTTTTTTGTTAAACAAGTTGGAACCTCGCTTTGGCAACATTGTTTGCCATCACTAGACGGAGGCATGCACCAAATTTGGGCATATTATCAGAAACTATTCAACGGATGCGGCCATATCATTGCTAGTTTGGCTTGAAAGCCATGAAAATTCGTTCATGGTAGGTCGTTTTTTAGAACACTTTTTCAAGAAAACGCCGATATTGCAAATTTAGTATTTTTGCTAGTTGGTAGGCCACATTTGATGATATGACGCGGAGGTCCCCCATTTTTTTGAATTTTTTATGGTGTTTTCATAAACCGGCCGATTTCGTCACGGCGGCCGTCCGTGGCTAGGGTTTGAGTCGTGCAAATCTGTTGTCGATTCTGTCATGAAATGCCTACTTGTGAAGCTAAAAAGCATTTTTAGTGAAAATAACGGGCAAGCCATGGAGGACCCGTGGTTCAAATTCCAGCCAGTTCCAGCTGAATCGGCCGAAGGTGGTCTGAATTACCGAGAGTAGCTACGAGGGTCGGAAATGCATGCTTTTTGGCGACCGTCCGTAAAATAGGGTCTACTTTGAGATAGACATGGAATGGCGCCGTTTGGGGTGACCCTCCTTGTAGCCGCTTCACGAAAAACACATGGTCCTGTCGCCAAGCTGTGGGATTGCAGGCGCCACCACCATCGCGAGGTCGTCGTCCGCCACCACCATAACAAGGTCATCGTCCGCCACCACCATAGCAAGGTCGTCGTCCGCCACCACCATAGCAAGGTCGTCATCCGCCACCACCATAGCAGGGTCGTCATCAGCCACCATCATAGCATGGTCGTCGTCAGCCAGAATAGGCTGCTCCTCGTCATCCCCGCTCTGCTCCTCGTCATCCATGCTGCTGCTCCCATTGCCTGGCCAAATGCAACAAAGTGTGAACATGGTGTCGTCGTCGTGCAGGTAGAGGAAGCCAAAAGGCCAGGAAGAAGAGAGGCAGAGAGCTTACTGGCATCGTCGTCGTGCTGGTAGTACATGCGGCACATGGTGTTGTCGAACATCTTCACGGTGAACATGGCGTCGCCATCGTAGTGGAAGACAAGGAAGTACCCGAGGTGTAGCTCATGGGCGCAGACGAAATGCTCCCAGCCGGCCCTAGGTACATGTGGCCTTCACCATCGAACACCACCAACACGTCCCACAGCCTGTGAAGCCCGCTGCCAGCCTCCCGCAGCTTCACTTTGTGGGGCTCACGGCTGGCGAGCATCTTCACAAACTTGTCAGGCAGCCTCTGCAGCGAGGGTCAAGCAATGGTTAATTGTGGCAATCAAGCACTAGACAGTAGAGTGATGATAAAGAAATGATTGATGATAAATATACCTGCCTACCGCAAGATTTCTCAATTATGATCTCGAAGAACTCGAAACCTTCCAAGCCAGCCATCTCACTTCTCTGAAAAGCAGCATTGTAAATTAAACAACAGGACTGGACAAAAATAGGAAACAAGCACTTCAAAACAGTAGAATAATTTCTACATGTGTTTGCCAGGGCCTCAATTTGGAATACTACTATAAATGGCAATGGCCTCAGTTTGCTCCTACTATAAACAAGCACATCAACATCAATAGCATAGTAAACTAACACAGCAACAGCAACAACATCAGGTGACCACCAACAACAACAACACTAAAATCTACTATAAATTGACCAGAACACAACAATATAAATTGACCAGAACCATATCTATTATAAATGGACCAATAGTGTACAGCAAAACAACAGTTTCAATATTACAATAGAAAGAAGTCTCAGGTTTATCAAGCACAGCAAAACAACAGTGTGACTGAAGAAAATTATAGCAGGAAATACTTCATGCATCATCAAGAGATTATGATCATTTGAGCTAGCATGATCACATTACATGATGCACACATATGCAAACTTCTATGAATATAACATCAAAACAGAAAAAACAAGAGACCAAGAAAATCTTAGCAGTGCAAACACCTAGATAGAATTGTATTTGTACACATCAGAACATAAGCACCAACATAGCAGTGCTTAGCATGATCACATTGTATTTGTAAACCTACATAGCAGTGCTTAGCCATACTTGTTGCATATCAAATGGCACAGAACACACTAGTGTCTCACTGCCTCGTAATGCTCATACTTGCTGCATATCAAATGGCACAGAACATTCTACAGCTCATACCAAGTGTCTCATACATCTGTACTTATCTAATTCCTTAACTGAATCCTTGACTGAATACTTGACAATAACCCTTAACTGAATAATCCTTAACTGGATAATCCTTGACAACATACTTCCCACTCTTATGAAAAGGCACAAAGCATACTTGACAGCATAATCCTTAACTGAATCAATTCCCACTAATCAAGCCCTAATCTAATCCAACCCTAATCTAATCTAATGCAGTCCCAATCAAACCCTAACCAAATCAAACCATAATCTAATCCAATCCCTATCTAATCTAATCCAATCTAGGCGACGGCAAGAACCCTAATCTAACCAGTAGCAGAAAACTAATCCAACCAGGAAGGAGAGAGAGAGAGGAAGGATTCATACCTCGGGAAAGAGAGGAAGGAGTCAGCGGCGGTGGGAGAGGAAGGAGTCGGTAGCGGTGGGAGAGGAAAGAGCCAGCGGCGATGGGGAGGCCGGCGGTGGGAGAGGAAGGAACCGGCAGCGGTGGGCGGCGCCGTCGATGGAGAGGAGGAGCAGGTCGAGTGGTGAGGAGAAGTGGGGAAAAGAGAGGGAGCGGGTCCACCTATCAGTGAGTTTTGTGTTTGCTACGTGACTGGTTTGATATATTGAAAAGGGTGGGCATAGATTACAAAACCAACAGCCTCTTCCTAGCCCAGTGGTCGAAACACAGTGAAATAAGTGCCAGGTCGTGGGTTCGAGCCCCCGCGCGCGCATATTTTTTGGCCACGCGCATATTTTTGGTAGCTTGGGTACAATAGCAAAATGGCCCACTTGTTAGCGAGTGGGTCGAGTGGCCCACTTGTCAGTGAGGTGTGTGCTTGATACTTGACTAGTTTGATATATTCAAAAGGGTTGGCATAGAGTGGAAGACTAATAGTCTCATCCTATCCCAGTGGTAGAAACATAGTGAAACAAGTGCATGGTCGTGGGTTCAAGTCCCCGCTGGCGCATATTTTTTTGCTCACAATGAAATGGGTTCAGTTGAAGCAAAATTCAGTTAAAATAGCATCTTCAGTTCAAAAAAACTACTAAATGATCACAAAAACTACTAGACAACATTCTGTATGATCTGACAAAAACTTGAACTAAATGATCACCAAAACTTGAACTAAAGATGTTCAAAAAATCTTCTGTATGATCATTTTGCAATCTTTGCAAGACAACATTTTGACAACATTCTGAGCACAACAGCTCCATGCCATCAGAACACAACTTCGTTTTGCCATCAGCTCCATGCCATCAGAACACAACATCTCAATTCAGTTCGAAAAAACTTCATGAAACATAACATCTCAATTCAGTCCCTGCTCGCGCATATTTTTTTGCTCACAATGAAATAAAACAACATCACACACTAGTAGAAAACAGGGCTATGGTTCCGGGCCAATATTCACATTAGTCCCGGTTCAATCACGAACCGGGACTAATGTGAGCATTGGTCCCGGTTCGTGCGGCTAAGGCATTAGTCCCGGTTCACCTGTGCCCTTTAGTCCCGGTTTTGTGCCTCAAACCGGGACTAAAGGGTGCGATGCCCATTAGTCCCGGTTCGTGCCTCAAACCGGGACTAAAGATTAGACCTTTCGTCCCAGTTTGAGACATGAACCGGTGCTAATGGGGTTGAGACCTTTAGTCCCGGTTCGTGCCACGAACCGGTACTAAAGGTCCCATTTTCAAACTCTACCCCCCCCCCCCCGGGATCGCCTTTTCAGTTTTTAAAAAAATAAAAGAAAATGATGGAAATGTCAAAAAAAAAAAAGAAAATAAGTTTCCCATGTGATATGTGGTCTAGTTGTTGGGAAAATGTGCAAATGTGAATTTCGACTTTATTTGCAAAATCTCTCTGGAATTTTTAAAAATGGGCATAACTGGGAACCCCATTAAACATTTTCAAAATCCTCAAAAACCTAATAGAAAAAAGTTACGGGGCTTTTAAGATCTAGAGTGGAAAAAATAAAAAAAAATTCAAACTATGGTCAAACTAATTATTCTAGAATATTAGTGTTACTAAATAATTATTTTAGTTATTTTAAATTTTGGTCAAATCTGGTCAAACTGTGGTCAATCTATGGTCAAACAATGGTCAAACTAATTATTCAAAATAACTATTTTTTCTAGATAATTATCGTTTTTTAAAAAATAGTTTCAAACTCAAACAGTGAAATGTGTCACTTCATGTTCAAGCAAAATTCCTGAGGGTTAATAGGAGTGACATCTTACTATTGTCAGGAAAACAACAAGTGCAGGCTTGGAAACGAGGGAGAATAGAACCCGGAAGTTAAGCGTGCTCAGGCTGGGGGAGTGGGAGGATGGGTGACCGTTCGGGAAGTTAGATGATTTGAAATGATGAGGGGTGATTAGAAATTAGAGGATAAATTGAGCAGTGATGAGGGGTGCTGATTAGAGATTAGAGGTTAAAATAATTCAGAAATTTGAAAATAAAAAATTATTCAGAAAAAATTTCAAAAAAAAAATCATAAAATTTCCTTTAGTCCCGGTTGGTGTTACCAACTAGGACTAAAGGTGGAGCTCCACGTGGACGCGGCCTTTAGTCCCGGTTCTGGATTGAACCGGAACTAAAGGGGGGAGGCATTAGTACCGACCCTTTAGTCCCAGTTCACCAACCGGGACTAAAGGCCCTTACCAACCGGGACAATAGGCCCTTTTTCTACTAGTGACATCACAACCAAAAACAGCATCTGCTACAGCATGTGCATCTTCAGTTCACCAAAAACAGCATCACATCACAACCAAAAACTACATTAGTATCTTCATCACATCACAACCATAAGTCTCATTCAGTGAAGAAATTTTATTCAGTTTGATATCCAAAATGCACAACAAGTGTTTTGCATCCAAAATTCTTACAAAATACTACAACCATCAGGAACACATCAAATGCTTACACAAGGAAATCAAATGTTTTGCATTTTGCATCAAATACAGCCATCAGGATCACACCACTACAACCATCAGGATCACACCACTACGGCCATCAGGATCTTCAAGCATTTTGCTACCTGGAGATAATAGTAGTACAACAGGATCACCATGCATATGCACAAGAAGGAAAACTACAAAAAGTTACAAGGATACTACAACCATCAGGAACACATCAAATGCTTACACAAGGAAATCAAATGTTTTGCATTTTGCATCAAATACAGCCATCAGGATCACACCACTACAACCATCAGGATCACACCACTACGGCCATCAGGATCTTCAAGCATTTTGCTACCTGGAGATAATAGTAGTACATCAGGATCACCATGCATATGCACAAGAAGGAAAACTACAAAAAGTTACAAGGATCACCAAGGAGACCAAATTTACCTTCATGTCCATTCGCTACTCATCATCGTCGATACGAAAACAAGGAACTCTATGCCCACTCCTGTTTTCCTCATCATCACTACAATATTGCAGCAAAGTATGATTAGTCCGGTTTTCCTCATTCTCGCTCTCATGTCCATCCGCTACCACCTTTCTTCTTTTCTTGATGCCTTCAACTGTTGCAGCACCAACGATCACACGTTCCCGGTCCCTTCGCACTCTGCTTTGCACCGGAACTTCCATAGAGTCATCATCAGCTTGCAACAGAACTTCCGTAGAGTCATAATCTTGGTAGGTTAGTCCACCATCAGCGGGGCCCTTTTCCACTTCTGTTTCAGTCACACTCCACAAGTGTCTGTGCTCAAAGTTTGGCACAACTCGCCATTTTCCGTGCAAAAGAGTGTCTGGCAGATAAAACACCATTTTTGCTTGTGTTGTTAGAATAAAGGGATCACTCTTATACCAGCACCTTGCAGTGTTGATGCTTTTGAAGTGGCCATCATATTTGACAAAAGAGTCTCTCTTCTTCTTGCTACCAAGCTCTTACCAGTCACAGCGAAATAAGACAACGGAGCGAGGGATGCCTCCACTAGAGTTGTACTGCAACTCTACGATGCTTCTCAACTGACCATAGAAGTCAATGATCTCACGATCATGTGACCCCTCAGTGACGATTCCACTATTCTATGTCATCCTTTTTCCTCGCAGTCAATGGTGTGGTACCGGACACCGTCAGCAATGCATGCTGAATACACTCTCACTCGATTGTCCGGTAAGCATGCCAAAGCAAATAGATCATCACTAACCTTCTTCTCCTCATGCAACTTTCCAATCTGCACAAATAAACCATTTAGCAAACAATGGTATTTAACAATTGGTGAATAACACAGAAAACATAAAACATGTGGCTAAAGATCTCACATGATTCTTAAACCACTTAGCAAACCCCTTGGCAACACTTTTATCAACATGGATATTGATTTCTTCCTGATTTAACTCTTCCTTGCATTTCCTGCAATGCCAACAAAACATGTGAATTAAATGATTAGGCTGGTGCCAACCCAAGCAAAAAAATATATAATGAGTGCGCACGATATAACGTACTCGATATATGGTAGAACCTCAACGCAATTGATGAGCACAAACCAAACCATCTTGTCATACTCATCATCAGCCTCCAAGTATTGTGAGGCTCCAAGAAAGTTCACACCATGGTTGAAAACAGAGACATCACCACTTTGCGAATCAGACCGCACTCTATTTCTGCCCGGCCGGTTCCATCTTGTTTCCACATTGCCAAAGTATCTAGAGCAAAAAGTCAAGCACTCGTCAATGACATATGCTTCAGCAATAGAACCTTCAGGTCTTGCCGTGTTTTGCACATAATTCTTACAAGTAAGCAGCCTTCTTTCGATTGGGTACATCCAACCGTATTGCACAGGGCCTCTAAGCATTGCCTCTTTTGGTAAGTGCACCGCCAAATGGACCATCACGGTGAAGAAAGCTGGAGGGAAAATCTTCTCGAGCTTGCAAATAATAATTGGGGTTTCTTTTTCAAGTCTTTCCAGGACAGTTAACTTGATTGTTTTGCAGCATAGTTCTCTAAAGAAATTTCCCAGCTCAGCAACCGCTTCATATATATCCTTGTCCATGATTCCTCGGAGGCCCGCCGGTAAACTCCTTTGGAGGAGGATGTGACAATCATGGGTTTTCAGTACTGAAAGCTTGAATCCATCAGAAGTAACACACTTTGCTAGGTTAGCAGCATAACCATCTGGAAATTTCACCGCTCTTAGGAATTCACAGAATGCAGCTTTTGTTCTTTACTCATTGTATACCATGCTCGTGGCATTTCAAATGAATCTTCATCTTCATTGTGCTGTAGATGCAAATCTTCTCTTATGCCCATGTCCTCCAAATCAAGCTTAGAACTAACCGTGTCCTTTGTCTTCCCTTCAATGTTCAGAAACGTCCCTAGCAGATTCTCGCATATGTTTTTCTCGATGTGCATTACATCGAGATTATGCCTTAATTTCAGGTCAGCCCAGTATGGCAGGTCCCACAAACAAGACCTCCGGTCCCAACATTGACCTTCCTCATGCTTTCTTTTCTTCGCCAACTTTCCTGGTCTCACATCTTTCACCTTTTCAAGTTGCTGCTCTAGCTCTTCTTTAGGGAATTCAGCTCGCTTGTCACGGGTTTAATTCTCACTATTAAAATCTTTGCTTCTTCGCCAGCGATGGTTTCGGGGAAGAAAGCGGCGGTGCCCAATATAGCAAATCTTGCTCCTTATTCTCTTTGAGTAAGGGTCTTTGTCACAATGGACACAAGCCTGATAACCCGCTGTGATCCTCCCAGACAGAGTGTGCAGAGCCGGGAAATCATGGATGGACCATATGATTGCAGCACGTAGATTGAACTTTTCTTCCAGACTCAAGGCATCGTATGTAGGTACACCAGTCTAGAGCTGGAGTAGTTCTTCTACGAGGGGCTCCATAAAGACATCAAAATCCTTTCCTGGAGACTCTGGACCCGGGATAAGCAATGACATCATGAAGTTGGACTGATCCATGCATGCCCATGGTGGCAGGTTGTACGACACCACAAAAACTGGCCACATGCTATAAGACGTGCTCATGTTCCCAAATGGATTAAACCCATCTGTGGCAATGCCAAGTTTTATGTTCCTTGGATCTGCAGCAAAATCTAAATGTATACGGTCAAACTCTTTCCATGCCTCTCCATCCACTGGATGGCTCAGCTCATTGTCCACAGGTTGCCGCTTCAGCTTGTGCCACTGTACCTCACGCGATGATTTCTTCGAGATGAACATCCGCTGTAGCCTTGGTATCAAGGGAAAGTGCCTCAGTACCTTTCTCCGGTATTGACTTCTTCCCATCAGCATCTTTCCACCTAGAGGCATTGCATTTTGGACAGTTGTCATGCTTTGCTAAATCCTTCTGAAACAAGACATGGTTATTTGTGCACACATGTATTGACACATAACCTAACCCCAGCCTGCGGATTATGCTGAATGCTTCATCATAAGATCTGGGAACACAACTATCAGGGAATTGTAAGCTCAAAAGATGGAGTATTGCGTTGAATGCGGCATTGCTAGTCCGGTAGACAGACTTGATGTGGATTAACTTCATGGTGAAGGTAAATCTTGAAAATTTACCCCCTTAATGAGCTGCGCACTTCACCTCCTCTAACACCTCAGCAAACAACGACTTCTGTCCATCAGCACGATCTTCAGCATCGTACAAATCCTTCAATAGGTCAGGAATCCTATCATCTTCATGCCCATCCTCTTCCTCCAAAACAACATTATCTCGCAAAACCTTTTCCATGAAATCAATGCCAGCATCACCACCACCCAACATATGAGGGGCCTCTGTATCAGCTTCAAAATGTTGAGGTTGATTGTCTAAAGGTTCTCCATGATATATCCATATATCAGATGTGCTGGACATCCCATTAAGAAGCAGATGATCTTCCACTCTTCCTTGAGCCATTCTTGAAAGGTTCAGGCATTCGCAGCATGGGCAAAGAATGTGAGCATCGTTGGCAAAATTTGCCCGAACAAATGCCATGAAATCATCAACTCCTTTCATATGTTTTTTCGAAAACTTTCTAACTCCTTTTCTAATCCAGCTTCTGTCCATCTGCCAAAGACAACAAATTGTTGCAACTTAGCAAGTCAATCTAAGTGCATCAACATTAATTAATGAAAATGGACGGAAGTAATGGAAGCTAAAATTCCAGAAAATTTTATATGCTAATTGCCTAACCACAACATTGAAACAAACCAAACTATAAATCAAACCAAGACTGAAATTGGCATGAATTTATGTTGCAGAGAAGGCTAATTCAAATTAAACCAAACCAAGATTTAGAAGGATCATGTTTCTGGGAAGACCAAGCTAGCTAGCTCCTAAGAAATACTATGTTGTTTCTATCAATTACAATTACTATTATCCTAACAATCTGTAGACAAACAATTGAAGAACAACTGAGGCCATCTAGCTCAAATTCCCCCCAAATCTTTACCGAACAAGGCCGGAAGAACTCTTAACAAACAAGCTGAAGAACTCCTAACAGTACATCAAGAAAATTCATCTATGCAATATCTACCAAACAAGCAAGCTATCTCCTAACTCCTAACAGTGCACCAACAAAGTTCATGTATGCTGAAGAACATCTGGCTGAAATCCATGCTCGGTGACGAGGTGCGGATAGTGAGAGAGGAGAGGGGGGAAGAGGTGAGGGGTGCATAACAGGAGGTGTGCTTGCGGCGGCGGCGAGTCCTCCATGCTCGGCGTGCCTCTCCTTGCGTGGGCGAGGACGCCGTTCCTGCCCCGTCCCCACCATCGTCGGTCGCCCACGCCCCTGATGGTCGCTTCGCCTCCATGCCCCTGCTGGTTACCTCCACTACCGGCCCCTGCTGGTTGCTTCCGCCGCGAGGCCGTGGGCGAGCTCACCTGCAGCGAGGTCGTGGGCAAGGCGAGTGGTCCCTACTGGTTGCTTCGGTCGTCGGCCCCGCCCACCGGCCCCACCCTCGTCCGAGTGACCCCTGTTGGTTGCTTCCGCCGCCGCCCGCCGCCACCTGGTCGGAAGACCTAGAAAAACGCTAAGTGTTGCTCTGTTCGATGCCACCCGCCGCCACCGGGTCACTGATACGAGAGAGCCGTGGTTTTGTATAGTATAAAGAAAACTACCCACACATTAGCAACAATCCCTCTCTAGCCCAGCGGTACCGAACGAGCGAACGAGCGCCAGGTCGTGGGTTCGAGTCCCCGCTAGCGCACATTTTTTAGGGAATTAGACGCTCGCTCACCCACCTGTCAGTGGCTCACCCACATGTCAAATGGGTCCCGCCTATCAGTGTTGCTAATTGTTGCTCTGTTCGATGCCACCTGGTCGGAAGGTCCCACTTGTCAATGATACGAGAGAGCGGTAGTTTTATATAATGTATAGATAAATTCCCATAACTGAGCAATTGTCCCTCTCTAGCCCAGCGGTAGCAAGCGGGCGAAGCAAGCGCGAGGTCGTGGTTCGAGTCTCGCCTCACGCCTCTTTTTTGGGCGAATTAAGCGCTCAGCCCCACCTGTCAAATGGGTTCTGCATGTCAGTGTGTGCCCCGTCTGTTGTTGAATATTAACATTTGAGCAAAAATGACACCTACACAGTGACACATAAGCGAGGTTGCTGAGGTGGCTGCCTAATCATCCTAATTCATTCAAACTCAAGTGTAGTGACCACGTTATATTGGTCGTTATCAGCTAGGCGTGAGGCAGTGGACAGTGCTTCCTGCTTTACGTCCATTTCCTCTAATGACATTATGACCTTTCTGACCAGAATGGTCGTTATAGGTTAGGGTTTGGAGCCCCCCCCCCAACAGCTTTTGACCTATTGGTCTAAAATGGTCATAAATTTATGACCAATTCTTCCAGGGTCACTGACAGAAGGTCACTAGTTGACATATTTCTTGTAGTGCAACCGCGTAGGGCGCGGATGTAAAAAATTACAACTGCCCCTACTACCGCTTGCGCAACAGCGCCAAGCCAGAGCTCGCGGTACTACCGCTTGGATGGAGTGGTACTACCGTGGGCGCCTGCGGTACTACCATGTCGTGGCCCGATACTACCGCTGGTACTTGTGGTAGTACCACTCTAGGGAGCAGTACTACCGCCAGCCTATGAACAGCAACACTAGGAGTCCTTCATTCTACAGAGACACGGTGAGACAGAGGGAAGCTCCATAGAACCAAAGGAAGGGCGGTGCAAAAGGAACGTGTGTATGTGAGATTCCACCCAAACCTTTCCAACGTGGACCCCCTCTTAATAGTACGGCTTCCTACGAATCAAATCCACCAAAAAGAAACGTAGAGAAACGATGTTTTCAATAATCTTCGAGGGGCATCAAATCGTCTTGTTTCAGTCATGATATATCTGAAAAGCTCAATGCACACGATTAGTCCGCAAAAGCATTGTCATCAATCACCAAAACTACTAAGGGTAAAATATGCCCTTACAATCTCCCCCTTTTTGGTGGATTGATGACAATACGGGATTTGCACATAGGGATATAAAGTGAGCCAACGGCAAACCCACCATCTATAAAATATAGACGGGCTCCCCCTAGATGTGTGCACTCTAGAGATGTGCTTTGGATGCACGGCACACATACTAGGATCAACACTCCCCCTATATTTTATAGACAAGGTATCTCTTGCAACAGTAAAATCAACACTAAGCAAGTAGGCAAGATGATGGATATAACTAAGTAACGAAGACATAAAGATAAGCATGAGTGCATATGTCTTACACCATATGAAAGAACCTAGTCTCACAAGCACAAACCAAACAAAAGAAAACGAAGTTCAATAGACCGAAAGCAAAGCGAAAAGGCGAAACACACGACACACGACACGCAAATCCTACACTCTCTCCCCCTTTGGCATCGAGACACCAAAAAGGCAGAGAGGGCACCTACGACATAGGTGGTAGCTCAGGCGGAAAACGACTCCTCGTCGTCGGACTCAGCAGCGGGAACGGTCTCCTCCTCAGAATCGGTCCACTTGTAGCCCTGCTTAGCCATCCAGGCAGCCTCGTGGGTGATGTGCTTCTCAGATCCAATAGACACCTCCTCGCCACACGCCCTCAAGATCCTCTTGTCGCGACGGTTACTCTCCTTCTGAGCAACATGTGCCTTGTGTCGGTGTTCTGGGAACGGGGGTCCCCAGAATTGCTTGCCTGTGGCCTGCGGCGTGGCTCAAGTGGGGCCCAGCGTGGCCCAGCTTCATCAGCTCAAGCTCAAGACCCTTGTCGGTGTCAAAACCGGTGGATCTCGGGTAGGGGGTCCCAAACTGTGCGTCTAGGCGGATGGTAACAGGAGACAAGGGACACGATGTTTTTACCCAGGTTTGGGCCCTCTCGATGGAGGTAAAACCCTACTCCTGCTTGATTAATATTGATGATATGGGTAGTACAAGAGTGGATCTACCACGAGATCAAAGAGGCTAAACCCTAGAAGCTAGCCTATGGTATGATTGTTGTTCGTACTACGGACTAAAACCCTCCGGTTTATATAGACACCGGATAGGGTTAGGGTTACAAAGAGTCGGTTACAATGGTAGGAGATCTACATATCCGTCTCGCCAAGCTTGCCTTCCACGCCAAGGAAAGTCCCATCGGGACACGGGACGAAGTCTTCAATCTTGTATCTTCATAGTCTAGGAGTCCAGCCAACGGTGATAGTTCGGCTATCCGGACACCCCCTAATCCAGGACTCCCTCAGTAGCCCCCAAACCAGGCTTCAATGTCGATGAGTCCGGCGCATAGATTGTCTTCGGCATTGCGAGGCGGGTTCTTCTCCAAATTCCATATACTTGTTGAATAGTGTCCGGCTTCTAATAAATGTTGCGCTCCTTGGCTTCCATGCCCAATAATGGCCATCTTCCACGTGTTGAATGAATGCGAAAAGCGAGGGTATTTTTACACTTATCCCCCTAGCCGCGCAAATGAGCTGTCTATAAAAGGGACGAGGATCTAGATCCGAGTCACACCATCCACCCTCCGCGAGCTTTCATCGGAGCGCCTCCGACAAAAATCCATTCCATCATGGACAGTCGACGTGGCTCCTCCTATCGCGCTCCCAGCCCTCGGCCTGGGAATTGGGAGAGATGCTTAGTCCCGCATAGCGAGCTAGTGACACTGCAAACCAAGGGATTCCTTCCCCCGGCCTTCATGGTTCCGGTTCGAGCCGGACTCGCCACCTATAAGGGCGGAAAGCAAGCGGAGAGTGTCTCCGATCCCTCCAAAGGAGAGCGGGTATGCTTTATCTCTTATCTAGTAAGAGGACTCGGATTTCCAATTCACCCGTTTCTCCGGGGGCTCTTGGAGTTCTACGGCCTCCAGTTGCACCACCTTACGCCTGCCTCCATTTTGCACATCGCGGGCTTCGTGGCCCTTTGCGAACTGTTCTTGGGCGTCGAGGCTCATTTTGCGTTGTGGAAGAGATTATTCTGCCTCGTACCCCGTTCTCATGAGGGGTTAATATATCAAGTGGGCGGAGCCGAGCTATGGCGCATCGCCGGGACTGGATATCTATCTGGAACACCGAAGAAGGCGTCCGAAGACTGGCCTTCGGAATGGTTTTATATAGAAGACGTCCCACTGTCGGATCCTGTTCGGATCGGTCTCCCGGAATTCAGCAATGCTCCTTTGAAGAAACGCCTGAGTTGGCGCCCGCGGAGCTCCCAGAGGGAAGACGACAGGGACGTCCTTTACCTGATGAGCCGAATAAGATTGTTAGCTCATTCTGGACTGGCCATGATCGGTGTCAAGGCCACATGTATTATGCGGGGGGTGCAGCCGCTCCAGTATAGGTGCCACCCCATGTGGGATTTCAACGGGGAGGACGATGCCACCCGTCATGGCCGTAAGGGGCCGGGATCGGTCACCGATCTGGTGAAGATCTTGTCCGCGCTGTACAAGGGAGAAGACGAGGATTTTCTCCATGTCAGTCCATTGAACGGATTTTCTATGAACAATCATCGAAGCTGGGTATGCGGACATTTCTTTTTTGCACATCCGATCCGTATTCCCATGGTTAGGTATCTCATTTTGTGATTTTGACGCAGGAACTGCGCCAGGCCGTAAAAGACATAAACAGCCCACCTCCACAACCCGAGGATCCGGAACGGCTCCTCGATCCGGCCTCCCAAGATGATCCGGACATATTGGTGGAGCTGATTGATGGGGTATTTCACCAACTGAGCATCGATAATGCCTTGGTCGCCATTACGGCCGATTACCCTGGAATACTCCCAGCCTCACAGGTAACTGAGACCGAGGTCCCAATACCCTGATAATGACCCATCCGTGCTTATTTTTTATCACCATATACCCATGGTGTTTCGCAGGGGGTGCCTTCGTGGCAGGAGGCCGAGCCCGCGGCGACTAGCCAACAAGGGGCAGCACGGCCCCGCAGGCTAAAAAGAAGTGCGGTCCGGATTGAAACGTCGCCGCAACGGTATGGCGCGTCACCATATTCCCAGGATTGATTCCTGGAAGGCGTACTAAAGTTGGTGCTCTTTTTAGGAAAAAGAGCGCTCGCCGGACTGTGTCCGGAGAGGTTGCCAATCGAGCCTACACCAGCCAGGCTCCAAAGCCGGGTCCAGAAGCGGAGGCGAGCATGAGGCGTGCGTCGGATGCTCCTCCGACAGAGGACGCCGACAGATTGTCCGCCACCAACTCCGAGGTGGAGGGCGCCATGAATCACAGGCGCCGCCGGACAGTTCTTCGTGACGCATGTTTCTCCCAAGAGGCATTGAATGCCTTCAATTCGGGAGATGCGCACCTCCGTGCCTCTCAAGATGGTCTAGCCAGAGCCACGGAGCAGTATGTAAAGGACATACGGATGAGGAAATTTGATGGTTATATATGCCAGTAGCCCCCGATACTTAAAATAGTTAGAATAACTGATTTAAGGATCATTTGTTATGCAGGATCTTACAAAAAAGAATACCCGACTGTCCCAGGAGCTTGAAGAATGCAAGGCCCAACTTGAGGCCGCACTAGCCGCTACAGGGGGAGCCACAGAGACCCCCTCTGGTAATATATGCTTCAAAATATTAGTAATTTTTGAAGTGCGGCGTGTGTGTAAATCTGACAATAATATTGCAGATGGCGCCGGACTAGATACGGAGAAGCAACAGCTCTTGCGCCGGTTGAAGGCCGGCGAGAATGTGCTTACAAGGGTGAGGAAAGAGAAAAATAATCTCCAAGATTCCAACACCCAGCTGGGTGAGGAACTAAAGGATGTTCGTGCCCAGCTGTCTGACTCCGTGAAGGAGAATCGGCGACTTCGTCGCGGCATTTATAGTAAGTGCTTGAGCGAACTTTGAAAAAGAGTTCGGCGGGGAAATCAATTAACAGAGTTATGTCTGTAGGAATGCTCACGGGTCGTCCTGCAGAGGAAATGCCCGGTTCTACGGGTGACCTTCATCCCGAGCTACTGCAATTGCACGAACGAGTTCGGCAGATGATGAAAGGCGTTGCCCAGGCCTTGTGGCCATCTATCTCCCTGCCCAAAGGCCTTGGAGAGCTTGCAAAGAAGCTTCAGGGAGCACGGCGGCGCTTCCAACTATGGAAGATATCGGCCTGTCGTCAAGGCGCCAGGGAGGCCTGGGCCATGGTGAAGACGTGGTACACGAAGGCAGACCCAAACCACATGGCCGAGGTCGGACCTGTGGGGCCCGACGGGAAGGAGATCCCTGTGAGCTTAGTGTATGGCCAAGTAGAGTTGGCCGCAAAGTATTCCCAGCAGGACTGTAAACTAGACAGCCTATTAGATGGCATTGAAGAGGAATACAATCAGTCAATTTGACTATGTAATTTAAAATGACATGTAAAATGCCTTCTAGCCGGATTGTAGATCGTTTGTCATAGCAGACCTTTTCGCTTCAACCTCGGGACCCAATAGTCTGGAGTGTGTCCGAATACCTCGCGGTTATGTAAGAACCGGGGCATGCGTGGAGACCAGACGTAGAGGTCATAAGTGCTTTATAAGACAAGTGCCCAACTAGTTATGTTGTATTACATGGTTAGTAAGAAACATCTTCCAGGGAGAATAGTTCCGTCAGGGGTTCCTTTCCTTGGGAGGCATGCCCTAAAGTGCATGTCCGGACTGCGAAAAAAGCAGAAAAGCATCTGGGGGCAGATAAATGAAAAATAAAAAATCGTATTTTAGTTCACCGACCGAATATTCCCTTAAGAACGCTAGCTTTCGGCTTCACCCAGTCTGAGGTACACGTCCGGCTGACCCGGCGGTAACAATCGCAGAGGTGCTGCCTTTACCACCTAGCCGAACAATCGGGAACGTAGGGGTAAGCACAGGAGCCAGGCAACCCAGCTTGGCCAAAACTGAAGTCATATCGATGCATATAATGGTGAATAAAAGGTACATGCGGAAGTGTGACACATGTGTTGGGCATAAAGCCCGTATAAATAAGCTTATGTTAAAGAAGCCCCCAGGTATAATGAGCGCGGATAGCGCGTCAAGTGTGTGCGAACAATGCGCAAACGAGCCTTTAACGGCTTCGAAAAAAAGGAGGGAGAAGGAGAGAAATAAAAGACAGCTTAAAGTATAAAATATAGACGGAGAAAGGAGACGAACTCAGAATCCGGCGCTAGGCGTAGAATCTTAGGAGACGGGTTGTGTTCCATGGGTTCGGCTCGAGTTGGTTATCCGATGCGTTTCGCAGACGGTACGCTCCGCCGGTCAGGACTTGGTCGATGATGAAGGGACCCTCCCATTTGGGCTTTAGTTTGTCCTTTTTCTTGTCCGGCAGGTGTAGAACTAGTTCGCCAACATTGTAAGCTTTGGCCCGTACTTCCCTGCTTTGATATCTTCGAGCCTGCTGTTGATAGAATGCGGAACTAGCTTTTGCCACATCACGCTCCTCCTCCAAGGCGTCCAAGCTGTCCTGCCGGTCAAGCTCGGCTTCTCTTTCTTTGTACATGCGCACGCGAGGTGAGTCATGAATTATGTCGCAGGGCAAAACTGCCTCTGTGCCGTATACCATAAAAATGGTGTGAATCCGGTAGTGCGATTCGGCGTGGTCCGCAGCCCCCAGAGTACGGAGTCGAGCTCCTCTACCCAGTGCGTGTTAGATTCCTTGAGGGACCGCACTAGCCTGGGTTTAATGCCGCTCATGATTAGACCGTTTGCTCGCTCGACTTGACCGTTAGTTTGGGGGTGATAGACTGAAGCGTAGTCGAGCTTGATGCCCATGTTTTTGCACCAGAGTTTGACCTCATCGGCCATGAAGTTCGTGCCGTTATCAGATATGAAGTCTATCACCGGTCCGGATTCGGCCGTCTTTACAGGCTTGGCCTCTATCCATTTGGTGAATTTATCCACCATGATCAATAGGTATTTTTGCTTGTGGGTTCCTCCTTTAAGGGGTCCAACCATGTCAAGCCCCCAGACCGCGAAGGGCCAGGTGATGGGTATAGTTTTGATGGCAGTGGGTGCCATGTGGCTTTGATTAGAAAAGAGCTGGAAACCGACGCATCGTTGGACTAAGTCCTGAGCATCTGCCCGGGCCGTCGGCCAATAAAATCATGTATGGAAGGCCTTGCCTACAAGGGCCCGGGCTGCGGCATGGTGCCCACCGAGTCCGACATGAATTTCAGCCAGGAGATTCCGCCCTTCCTCTTCGGAGATACACCTTTGAAGGACTCCGGTTGTGCTTTTATTATAAAGCTCTCCCTAATGGACATTGTAGGCTTTAGACCGCCGCACTATGCAGCGGGCCTCGTTTTGGTCCTCGGGAAGTTCCTGCCTAGTTAGGTAGGCTAGGAATGGTTCTGTCCACGGGGCAATGACTGCCATTATTTCATGGGCTGACGGTGTTATTTCGTTGGCGGGACC
>LR880969.1:785762587-785773695 GCA_904067115.1 Aegilops sharonensis
TTGCGCCGATGCGTGCCAACGCGTCTGCTACCTGGTTGTTATCCCGGGCTATATGGTGAAATTCGAGCCCCTCAAACCGAGCTGACATTTTTAGGACGGCATTGCGATAAGCTGCCATTTTCGGATCCTTGGCATCAAAGTCCCCATTTATTTGGGATATCGCGAGGTTCGAATCCCCGCGCACCTCTAGGCGTTGAATGCCCATGGAGACTGCCATCCGGAGACCATGTAGAAGGGCCTCGTATTCGGCTACATTGTTGGAGTCCGTGTACATTATTTGAAGTACGTATTGGACTGTATCTCCGGTTGGGGACGTCAGAACGACGCCAGCCCCCAGGCCGGTCAACATTTTGGAGCCGTCGAAGTGCATGATCCAGTTGGAATATGCGCCGTACTCTTTAGGGAGTTCGGCTTCAGTCCATTCGGCGATGAAGTCAGCCAAAACTTGCGACTTAATAGCTCGCCGTGGCTTGTAGGTTATGTCGAAAGGGAGGAGCTCAATGGCCCATTTAGCAATCCGGCCCGTTGCGTCGCGGTTGTTGATAATGTCATGAAGAGGTACTTCGGAGGCTACTATTATCGAACACTCTTGAAAGTAGTGTCGCAGCTTCCGGGATGCCATGAACACCGCGTATGCTATCTTTTGATAATGTGGGTACCGTGACTTGCATGGAGTTAGGACAGTGGACACGTAGTAAACTGGTTTTTGGAGAGGGAACTTGTGTCCGTCCGTTTCTCGTTCGACAACGAGCACCGCGCTTACAACTTGATGGGTTTCTGCGATGTATAATAGCATTGGTTCGCCCATGTTGGGCGCGGCCAGGACCGGATTTGTTGCCAATATGGCTTTGATTTCTTCGAGTCCGGCTGTGGCAGCATCCGTCCACTCGAAGTGTTCGGTGCGCCGGAGGAGGCGATAAAGGGGTAATGCCTTTTCTCATAAGCGGGAGATAAAGCAGCTTAGAGCCGCCAAGCATCCAGTCAATTTTTGTATTTGTTTGAGGTCTTTGGGGATATCCAATTGTGACAGAGCTCGGATCTTGGCTGGGTTTGCTTCAATTCCTCTACCAGATACAATGAAGCCCAAGAGCTTTCTGGCTGGTACGCCGAAAACGCATTTTTCCGGGTTGAGCTTGATGTCATATGTTCGTAGATTATCGAATGTGAGCCTCAAGTCGGCGACTAGGGTTTCGACATGCTTGGATTTGACGACCACATCGTCTACGTATGCCTCCACTGTTTTGCCGATCTGGTTTGCCAGATATTTCTGAATCATGCGATGATATGTTGCGACGACGTTTTTGAGCCCAAAGGGCATTGTGTTTAAGCAGAATGGGCCGTATGGAGTGATGAATGCCGTTGTGGCTTGGTCTGGCTCTGCCATCTTAATTTGGTGGTAGCCGGAGTATGCGTCGAGGAAACACAATGAATCGTGTCCTGCGGTAGCGTCGATAATTTGATCGATGCGGGGGAGGGGGAAGGGATCCTTTGGGCAAGCCTTGTTGAGGTCCTTAAAATCGACACATAGGCACCAGGATTTGTCCTTCTTTGGTACCATTACCAGGTTTGCTAGCCAGTCCGGATGTTTAATATCTCTGATGAATCCGGCCTCCAATAGTTTAGCTAGCTCCTCTCCCATGGCCTGTCTCTTGGGTTCGGAGAAACGCCGAAGAGCTTGTTTGACTGGCTTGAATCCTTTTAGGATATTTAGGCTGTGCTCTGCCAGCCGGCGTGGGATTCCTGGCATGTCTGAAGGATGCCAGGCAAAAATGTCCCAATTTTCGCGTAGGAATTCTCGTAGTGCGGCGTCCACATAAGGGTTTAATTGTGCCCGGATGGAGGCCGTTTTTGTAGGATCCGTTGGATGGACTTGGAATTTGACTATTTCGTCTGCTGGTTTAAAAGAGGTGGACTTGGATCTCTTATCGAGTATCACATCGTCCCTGTTCACCGTGGAGCGCAGCGCAGTGAGTTCCTCTGCCGCTAGGGCTACGGATAGTGCCTCAAGGGCAAGTGCGGCTGTTTTATTTTCGGCGCGGAGCGCTATGTCCGGGTCACTAGCAAGAGCGATAATTCCGTTGGGACCGGGCATTTTGAGCTTCGTGTACCCGTAATGGGGTATAGCTTGAAAAATTGTGAATGCCTCTCGCCCTAATAGAGCGTGGTATCCGCTGCTGAACGGGGCCACTTGGAATGTGACCTCCTCGGACCTATAATTGTCCGGCGTGCCGAACACCACATCTAGTGTGATCTTTCCTGTACAGCATGCTTCCCGACTGGGGATTATTCCTCTAAAGGTTGTGCTGCTTTGCTCAATGCGGCTCCAGTCTATTTCCATATTTCGAAGGGTTTCCTCGTAGACGAGGTTTAATCCGCTGCCGCCGTCCATGAGTACCTTGGTAAGGCGAAAGCCATCCACTATTGGACTGAGGACCAATGCGGCTGGTGCTCGGGCTGTTCGGAATTTAGGTTCGTCACTGGCGTTAAAGGTAATAGCCGTGTCACTCCATGGATTTATTGTTGCTATCTGGTAGACTTCGGCAAGGCTGCGGAGTGTTGTTTCCACATATTATTTGATGTGAAAGTCTCGAAGACTGTTAATACCGTACTGGTATTGCTGGGTTGGTGCTCTGGAGCTAAGAGCTCTTCGCCACTTTTGGCCACCTGTCGTAGTATCCAACATGCTCTAAGGCTGTGAGTTGGAGTGGCGCTCTCTGTGCTATGAATTTTGCAGGGTCCATTGAGCCATCCCTCCAGTACGGTTCCATGCCCTTTGGGGGGTTTTTGCTTTTTGGTATGTAACCAGGTGCCTGGTGATGATGCACCCTTTTATTTCGGACTAGGGTCATATTCGGGGCCGGATTATCCCAAAATTCGATTTTGGTTTTCCAGGCGCTCTCCATCGCGCAGTACTTTCGTACTATGGACGCCAAGTCAGCGAAGCGTGTAATTTCACGACGACTTATGGCGTTTAGGATTCCCTTGTCCGTGCTATTATTGCAGAAGAATGAGATTGCGTCCTCCTCGCGGCAATCCTTTATCATGTCCATAACCAGGAGGAATCTGGCCTAGTAATGATGTACTGTTTCACCGGGCTCTTGCCGGGTTGGGGATAGATCGCTTATGTTCGGGTGGGCGGGTGGAATTAAATTCCGAACCCCGTCCGATCTAAGATTCAGGGGCCAAGAAGTTTCCGAACTTGGAAGCTTGGGTTCTTGGAGGTTGTCCAATGAATCTAGCCCGCTGCCTGACTTTAAGTTCAGGGCTTGAGTGGTGTCCTCCCCTCCGCGGGAATCCGGCATGGAGGGGTCAGGAATCCGGACATATCTAGTCCTTAAGGTAGGAGAAGAATCGTCGTATTGTTCCTCTACCACAGCAACATGGTGGGTAGCCTGGGGAGAGTTGATCTCTCTCAGATTGGATATAGGTCCAATCTGATCGTAGTCTGTAGCGACTCCCAAGGCGGCGATGCGATCCAAGAGCTCTTTTAAGGAAGAGAGCTCCATCAGATCTAACTGCTCGGCGAGTTCCGAGTTAACGTGAAGATTGCTTTCGATGACCCGAGAAGTCATCGTCGGCGCGGCGGCCGAACAGGCGGTCATAAGAAGACCGCCTAGCCGGAGAGTTTGGCCGGTGGCCAAAGCTCCTTTAGCAACGGTGCCGTCTTTAAAGACGGGACGAGGCATCCTTCCTGACAGTGACGACACAGAGGAACTCTCAATGAAAGCACCAATGTCGGTCTCAAAACCAGCGGATCTCGGGTAGGGGGTCCCGAACTATGCGTCTAGGCGGATGGTAACAGGAGACAAGGGACACGATGTTTTTACCCAGGTCCGGGCCCTCTCGATGGAGGTAAACCCTACTCCTGCTTGATTAATATTGATGATATGGGTAGTACAAGAGTGGATCTACCACAAGATCAAAGAGGCTAAACCCTAGAAGCTAGCCTATGGTATGATAGTTGTTCGTCCTACGGACTAAAACCCTCCGGTTTATATAGACACCGGATAGGGTTAGGGTTACACAGAGTCGGTTAGAATGGTAGGAGATCTACATATCCGTATCGCCAAGCTTGCCTTCCACGCCAAGGAAAGTCCCATCGGGACAAGGGACGAAGTCTTCAATCTTGTATCTTCATAGTCTAGGAGTCCGGCCAACGGTGATAGTTCGGCTATCCGGACACCCGCTAATCCAGGACTCCCTCAACCCTCGCGAGGGGCCAAGCCTCGCGGGGCGGACGACAGGAACCTTCCTCGGGAGCAGCCTCGTCAGGCAGGCTCGCGAGGAGGCGGAGAGATAAAGGCAGGGTACCTCACGAGGGTGCCCCGTGACGCAAGCCATGACGTTCGAGACCAGGCGGGCGCCAGGAGGGTGTCGGCCTGCGTAGTGTCCTTGTTTCCCCTTTGGTTCAAAGGAGGCAAGAACAGGCCAAGGCATCAGGCAAAGGTTACCACTTCGGTGTAACAAGACCAAGACCAGTAGAACGGCAGGACGGAGGTCATCGTGGAGCCCAGGACGACGTCACCGTCAGAGCCTTGGGAGCCGAAGACCAACTTTAGTCAGGATAAGTGTACTAGATGTTCCCCTTCAAAATGGCCAATTGTTGGCGCCCTTCCCGCTCATTATTTGGGAAGAGGCCCAGGGCCTCCCTCTATAAATAGAGCTAGCCACCACAGAGTAGGGGAGGATCGAAAATCTGAGGAGATCTGGAATCCAGACCTTAGAAGCATAGCCAGAGAGAGAGAAGCGGTCGAACTCACCCAAGTAGTTCACCGCACCAGCTCAAGAACAGCCCCTCGTGAGGCTGTTCCTCCCTTGTACTGTTCTTCATCTGCCCCAGAGGCAATCCACCACACCACACACTAGAGTAGGGTATTACACCACAACAGTGGCCCGAACCAGTATAAATCTTGCGTCCCTTGTGTTGTTCATCGTTCCTAGCTTAGATTCCTTACGATCCATCGACGCGCGAGCTGGTAGGGGAAAGATCTTCGTGCGTACCCCAGAGCTCGAACCTCAAGGGTCTGCCGGAACCCGAAATCCGACACCTTGTACTGACCCTGGGTCTGCATGCAGAACAACCTCTTCATCTTCGTCTTCAGCTTCTTCGCCCAAGAGGGCTCAGCAGAGGGAGAAGTGTAACCAGTAGAATGGTCCTTAGGAGCTTCCTCCTCCACAATATCCTCCTCATCCACAGCCATCTTGGCAGCCTCGACAGTAGTGGTGGTGTTATCCCATTGGCTCTTGATGCGGAGCTTGATGGGCTCATGACGAATCCAGCCGGGGGATTCGAACTCATCATTGGGATAGAGCTTCTCCCAAGTCTTGGGGATCAAGTGAAACAGGTAAGGCCCATAGATGGGGACCTTACGGTTGAACACCGCAAACCGAAGCTCGCACCACATGATATGTGAGACATCAAGTGGTTGAGTCTGAGCCTGACGCGCATCCTCACAAATGAGCATCATTTCAACAAGATAGGCATGCACCTGGCCCATGTCACCAATGCGCGGGAAGAGGGTCTTGCGGAAGAGCCGATGCATGATGTCAAGGAAGGGGTTCGGCACCCACACCTTCTTCATGCTAGGAAGTGTCTTGTCAACAAGGAAGGGCAGGAGCTTGTTCTTTTTGGCAGACTCAGATTTGGCATCAGGGCGAACTCCAACGGGCTTGTCGAGCCACGCATCTAGAATTTGAAGCAAATCCATGACATCCTTCCATTTAGCAGTCATCCTTGACCATTGTTCATCCATGTCATGGTCCTTGCTTCATCAAAATCGAAGTGGACCGAAGCAAAGAACTAAGCTACAATGTCTGGGTCAAAGTCCAAGTGAAAGGTAAGCATGTGCTCAAAGCCGAACTGCTCCACCAGATCCAAGGCCTCTACAAAATAGACACAGTGCTTGTCCTGCCTCATGTGATGCATGTCAATCCAGTGAACTTCCACGTAGACGTTTTGCTTGGCCTTGATCACATACAGATAGATAAGGTTCTGCTGCTTGGTCCAGAACAGATCATTGCCTCTGAAGTTAGCACGGGGATTCACATATGGGTTGATCTTCCTTCGAACAATGAACTCAGCCAGAGGCATCTCATCCATGCCCATGACGGGCTCCTTCTGCTTGGTGGCGGTGTGCTTGGTTATGCGTTGGGAGGCATTGGAGCCCTCTGCAGCTTCATCTTGGTTGCGCAGCCGTTTTGACCCTGTGTCACGGCTGGGATTCGAGCGACGAACATGGGAACCGGAGCCACCACCTAGACACAAAGCATAAGAACACACACGAAAAACAAGAAAGATCAATGCAAATGCCAAGGCCAAAGCTAAAGGAAACAAGTAAGCAAGAGATTTGGACAGACAAAAATAGCTCAAGATGCATCTACGGTAATACCGGCCCGTCGTACGGATGTAAAAAATTACATCCGCACCAGCTGCGGTAGTACCGTGCCGGGGTGGCACGGTAGTACCGTGCCTAGAGCGGAAGTAATTTTTTTACTTACGTGCTCCAAGCGGTAGTACCGCACCAAGGAGCGGAAGTACCGCGTGGAGCAGGCTACGAGCGTGGATGCGGTAGTACCGCTCCAGGAGGATCGGTAGTACCGCACGGATCAAAAACGCTATAGGAGCCGCGGATCTGGATCTAGAACATCCGCAAATCTAGATCTGTACTACCGTTGATCAAATTGAACTATTTTGACAATCCAAAAAGCATGCTTACTACACTACCACTCTCCTACAAATCCCTCTTGCACAGATTTAGCCAAAAATCTAATGAACACCACATGCATCTCCCCAAGACCTAGAAGCACAAGAACGGAAGAAAAGGCGAGGAACTTGGGAGAAAACCTTGGTCCATGGCAAGGGGGCGAGGTGGGGAACGATCCCACCGGTCAGAATCCGAGGAGAGTGGCCGAAGAAGGAGATCCGGCGAGGGCCTCCAGCGCCGTTCTTGGGCAGGAGAGAGAGACAGGGTGGGGAATAGAGATGAATGGGTATGGGGAGTTAGAACCCCCCCCCCCTCTCCTGCCCCGCTCTAAACCCCCACCCGCTCGCGTGGGCGCGGTAGTACCACGGGTCATCGCGGTAGTACTGCTCTTCTAGCGGCAGTAAAAAATTACTGCCGCGATGGAAGCGGTAGTACCGTGCCCCTGGGAAGCAACTGTGCACGCACAGAGCAAACAACCTCTACGGTAGTATCGTGGCTCGCCACGGTAGTACCGTACCCCCAAGAAAATGCAAGTTTCACACGAGAGGGAAACGGCATTTGCAAGACAACCTTCAAGACACCTCTAACCAAGAGGCAAGCACCAACGATGACACAAACACGGCACAGAGAAAAGGCAAAACACAACGAAGACCAAAGCACTAACCACAACTCTCAGGAAGAGAGGGCGGTGGCCGAAGCCACCTATGTATGAGTCACTTGGTATGGCACCGCGAAGAATTATCCTTGGGCCCATGACCAAGACTCGTCTCTGAAGCACAAGTACCATAAAATATGGCTAATGTGAAAGAGTTTGATCAATTTATGCATAATGGGGGGAGGGAATGTTCATTGAGAGAACAACACTCCCCCTATGTCCATGCCTACACCTAGACAAGATAGCATGATGAGTATGGTGGGGTGTGCAAGGGTTCAAACCACATTGCTCGAATCAATGATATTTAGCTCATGCCTTAACTCGCGCAATCTTGCTTCATCCAAGGGCTTCGTGAAAATATGTGCAAGGTTATCATGAGTGTTGACATACTTGAGCTTGATCTCCCCTCGCCTAATGTGATCCCGGATGAAGTGATACCGAATCTCAATATGCTTGGTCTTGAAGTGTTGCACCGGGTTGAGAGAGATCTTGATGGCACTTTCATTGTCACACCAAAGAGGCACTTCATCGCAAGTGACACCGTAATCCTTCAAAGTTTGCCTCATCCATAGAAGTTGAGCACAACAACTACCGGCAACCACATACGCCTCTTCGGTGGACGAGAGAGATACACAACTTTGCTTCTTAGAAGACCAACTCACTAAAGAGCAACCAAGCAATTGGCACCCTCCGGAGGTGGACTTCCTATCCACTTTGTCTCCCGCCCAATCTGAGTCTGTATAGCCCAAAAGATCAAAGTTGGCTCCTCTTGGGTACCATAAGCCAAAGTTTGGGGTATGAGCCAAATATCAAAAGATTCTCTTGACCCCACAAAGTGGCTTTCCTTAGGTGCAGCTTGAAACCGTGCACAAATTCCCACACTCAACATGATATCCGGTCTAGATGCACAAAGGTAATGTAAGGATCCAATCATGGAGCGATATACCTCTTGATCCACCGCTTTACCATTGGGATCAATGCCAATTTGGCATTGGACGGGCATTGGAGTGGAGGCTGGCTTGACATCACTTAGCTTGAATCTCTTGAGCATGTCTTGAGTGTATTTGGCTTGGTTGATGAAGGTTCCTTCTCTTCTTTTCTTGATTTCGAACCCGAGAAAGAACTTCAACTCTCCCATCATAGACATCTTGAACTTTGAGGTCATGAGAGCGGAAAATTCTTCATTGAAAGCTTTGTTAGGGGAACCAAAAATAATATCATCAACATGTAGTTGGCACACTAACAACTCCCCTTTGACCTTCTTAGTTCAAAGAGTGGGGTCGATTTTCCCGATTTCGAACCCTCGATCTTGTAACAACTCCGTAAGATGCTCATACCAAACATGTGGGGCTTGTTTAAGGCCATAGAGCGCCTTGTTGAGTTGGTACACATGATCGGGGAAATAGGGATCCTCGAACCCTCGGGGTTGTTTGACATACACCAACTCATTAATGGGACCGTCACGAAAAAGCACTCTTCACATCCATTTGCTGCAACTTGAAATTATGATAAGAAGCATAAGCAACCAATAAACGAATAGATTCAAGGCGAGCAACGGGAGCAAAGGTTTCACCGTAGTTGATACCCTCGACTTGGGAGTAGCCTTGTGCCACCAAACGAGCCTTGTTGCGAACAATGATCCCATGAGCATCTTGCTTGTTCTTGAATACCACTTGGTTCCAATGACATTATGATTCCCGGTCGGCCTTGGCACTAACTTCCACACTTGATTGTTCTCAAAGTTGTTGAGTTCTTCATGCATGGCATTGAGCCAATCCGGATCCTCGAGCGCCACATAAACATTTTGGGGTTCGACACAAGAAATAAACGCGTGATGTTCACAATAGTTTGCTAATTGTCTACGAGTGCTTACCCCCTTTCTTAGGCTTCCAACCACATTCTCCATGAGATGACCTTTGGTAGTGAGCGTGGAAGCGATCTTCGCGGCACAACGCTCTAATTCCTCCTCGGATGTGAAAAGAGGAGGGGTAACTTGATCATCTTGAGCGTCGTCTTGAGCTTGTTCTTGATCTTGAGCTTGATCTTGATCTTGAACTTGCTCGAAAAGGAGAACTTGACCTTGGGCATCACTTGGTGGTTCACCACCACCTTGAGGTTGATCTTGCCCTTGATCTTGTTCACAAGGTTGAGGGCCTTCACTTTGTTCTTCGGAAGCGTGTGGGTCTTGGGTTGGTGATGACTCCACTTGAGTGGAGCATTGTCCTTCTCCTTCGGACACAAGGGGTTCCTCAATGGGTAGGATATGACCAACACCCATTCTTCTTATGGCTTGGGGAGGAATTTCATCACCTACATCACAAGTACCACTTTGCTCCACTTGGGAGCCGTTATTCTCGTCAAACTCCATGTTAAACGTCTCCTCAATGAGTCCGATGGACTTGTTGAGGACACGGTAAGCATGAGAGTTTGTAGCATAACCAACAAATATGCCCTCATTAGCTCTGGCCTCAAATTTAGACAAACGAACACCTTTCTTGAGAATGAAACACTTACACCCGAACACCCGGAAGTACTTGAGGTTGGGCTTGTTACCGGTAAGTATTTCATAAGGAGTCTTGTTCAAGCCTTTGCGGAGATAGAGCCGATTGGATGCATGGCATGATGTGTTGATGGCTTCGGCCCAAAAGTTGTATAGAGACTTGAACTCCGCCATCATGGTCCTTGCCGCATCCATCAACGTCCGGTTCTTCCTATCCGCGACACCATTTTGTTGAGGGGTGTATGGTGCAGAATATTGATGCTTGATCCCCTCATCACTAAGAAACTAATCCAAGGTGTAGTTCTTGAACTCGGTGCCGTTGTCACTCCTTATTGTCAAGATCTTTGCATCATGTTGACGTTGAGCTTCATTTGCAAAGTCGATGACGGTTTGTTGAGTCTCACTCTTCCTCTTGAAGAAATATACCCAAGTGTATCTTGAATAATCATCCACAATCACCAATCAATACTTTCTACCCCAAGACTATCAAAGGATGGAGGCCCAAAGAGATCCATGTGAAGGAGCTCCAAGGGTCTCTTCGAGTAGATGATAGTCATGGGAGGGTGAGCCTTCTCATGTAGCTTTCCTTCGATACAAGCACTGCAAGCACGATCTTTGGCAAAACTAACATTTGTTAGTCCATGGACATGGTCCCCCTTGAGAAGACTTTGCAAAGATCTCATATTGACGAGGGCTAAACGGCGATGCCAATGCCATCCCACATCAACTTTAGCCATTAGGCATGTCGCGGTCTTAGTAGGTTGCTCTGAAAAGTTAATCACATAAAGACCGTTCTCGACATGCCCAACAAAGGCTACTTTAAGAGTCTTGTTCCACAAGAGGGCCACGGTATCATATCAAAGAAAGTGGCAAAGCCCATGAGTGCAAGCTGACGAACGGAAAGTAGATTGTAAGCAAGGGACTCAACAAGCATGACTTTCTCGATCGTGAGATCATGATAAATGACAACCTTTCCAAGAGCCAATACCTTAGAAGACGAGGCATCACCCCACTCGACGTTGGTGGGCATAGAAGGGATCTTGTGCACGTCCACCACCAAGTCCTTGCTTCTGGTCATATGATTTGTGGCTCCACTATCGAGCAACGATGATCCCCCACCGGAAGCAAACACATGCAATAGATCAATGCTTGGTTTTAGGTACCCATTTTGTAATGGGTCATTTGATGTTAGTAACAAGGGTCTTAGGAACCCAAATAGACCATTCAATGTACTCATAAGGAGAACCAA
>LR880969.1:785786439-785809715 GCA_904067115.1 Aegilops sharonensis
AGTTTCTAACAAAAAAATTCTTTATGAAAATTCTTTTTGCTTGTAATGTTTTGAACAGAAAATACTTTGATAAGTTTAGTTGCATAAATTTTATATAATTTTAGTTTCAATAATACTAGAGGTTTATAAAAGCTTTTTAGTTGATTCCTTTTGCTATTGGAGTTTTATAAAAGCTTTTTAGTTGATTCTTTTTGCTATTGAGGAATATTATAGTTTTGTTTTAGTTGATCATAACAGAATATTCTAATTGATTATTTTTAGTTTATTCTTTTTGCTATTAGTTCATTCTTTTTGCTATTAGTTCACTCTTTGAGCTAAATGACCCTTAAATTGAAAAGCACTACAAATGAACTCTGAAAAGGTTGAAAGTTGGCATGGTATCATTATTTCACCCACATAGCATGTGCTAAAAAGTCAAGAGGGTTACGGCAAAAACTGGATGCACTTCGTGTAAATCTCTTTCGAAGTATCAGGGTTTCGGACGAAAACTCATCTGTTACAAAGGGATTTCATTTTTTGAACTTATTTGAACTCCGGACTTTTTTTGTTCAAAATGCATCATTTAAAGCCACATCATCAATTTTCAACCCTTTCTGACTTCATTTGGTATTTTTCATGCATTTACTGATTTTTTTAGCTAAATGACCCTGAAATTGAAAATCACTACAAATAAACTCTGAAAAGGTTGAAAGTTGGCATGGTATCATCATTTAACACACAGAGCATGTGCTAGTTGAGAGGGTTAGGGCAAAAACTGGATGCACTTCATGTACAAAATGGACAATCTCTTTCGAAGTATCAGGGTTTCAAACGAAAACTCATCTGTTACAAAGGGATTTCATTTTTTTGAACTTATTTGAACTCCAGACTTTTTTGTGTTCAAAATGCACCATTCAAAGCCACATCATCAATTTTCAACCCGTTCTGACTTCATTTGGTATGTTTCATGCATTTACTGACTTTTTTGAGCTAAATGACCTGAAATTGAAAAGCACTACAAATGAACTCTGAAAAGGTTGAAAGTTGGCATGGTATCATTATTTCACCCACATAGCATGTGCTAAAAAGTTGAGAGGGTTACGGCAAAAACTGGATGCACTTCGTGTACAAAATGGATAATCTCTTTCCAAGTACCAGGGTTTCGGACGAAAATTCATCTGTTACAAAGGGATTTCATTTTTTTGAACTTATTTGAACTCCAGACTTTTTTTGTGTTCAAAATGCACCATTCAAAGCCACATCATCAATTTTCAACCCTTTCTGACTTCATTTGGTATTTTTCATGCATTTACTGATTTTTTTTTAGCTAAATGACCCTAAAATTGAAAAGCAGTACAAATGAACTCTGAAAAAGGTTGAAAATTGGCATGGTATCATCATTTCACCCACATAGCATGCGCTAAAAAGTTGAGAGGGTTACAGCAAAAACTGGATGCACTTCGTGTACAAAACGGACGATCTCTTTTGAAGTATTAGGGTTTCAGACAAAAACTCATCTGTTACAAAAGGCATTTCTTTTCTTCACGTGTAACTGCAGCGATATTCTAGATCAAAAACATCGTCATAATAGTTGTGGAGAGAAAGTCTTCACTTATTCTTCGCTTGTGTCCTTTTCTTATTGCGTCGTAACCATGGATAATCTTCATCGTTTAACAGGGTGCTTGGGTCAGCCTTGGCTTTGAAGGGAGGAATTTCATGAAACTTTTCATAATCTTCAGACATGTCTGTCTTGCCCTCAAATCCCACGATGTCTATTTTTCTTGGAAGAACTATGTGGCGCTTTGGATCATCGTATGATGTATTCGCTTCCTTATCTTTTCTTTTTCTCGATTAGGTAGACATGTCCTTCACATAGAAAACCTACGCCACATCATTGGCTAGGACGAATGGTTCTTCTGTGTGTACCTAAGATTGTTCAGATCCACTGTTGTCATTCCGTACTGTGGGTCTATCTGTACCCCGCCTCCTGACAGATTGACCCATTTGCACTGAAACAAAGGGACCTTAAAATCATGTCCATAGTCAAGTTCCCATATGTCCACTATGTAACCATAATATGTATCCTTTCCCCTCTTGGTTGCTGCATCAAAGCGGACACCACTGTTTTGGTTGGTGCTCGTTTGATCTTGGGCGATCGTGTAAAATATATCCCCATTTATCTCGTACCCTTTGTAAGTCAATACAGTCGAAGATGGTTCCCTGGCCAATGAGTATAGCTCATAAGAAACAGTGTTGTCACCCATGAGACATGTTTGCAACCAACTGCCGAAAGTCCTGACGTGTTCACATGTAATCCAGTCATCACACTGCTCCGGGTGTTTGGAGCGCAGAATGATCTTGTGTTCATCAACATATAAGGTCACCAAGGTAGAATTCTGTACAACTCTATAGTGTGCTTGAGACCAAGAATGCCCGTCCCTACATATTATTGAGTCCTCTCCTAGCGTGCCTTTTTCCAGCCAGTCTCCCCTCATCACTACAAAAAAACACATATCCGTGACATTTTGGGCCGAACAAAAATTTTTTATGTCATACATATGACACTTCTATGACGATAATAGTGACAAAACCCGGTATCATCATAGATGTGGTGGGATCCTACTTCTATGACAAAATATCATGACAGAAAATGGGCTTTTCGTCCTGGGCGGGCCGGAGATGCAGCTGCATGACATTCTTTGGGCCATCCATGACGGAAAAAACCGTGGTAGAAGCAAGGGGGAGGGAAATTTCAAGGAGTTCCCGGTTACGGTGGGAGGTCGGGGGCCGAGCGATGCGCGTTTCTCTCGTACACGTACGCGCGTGTGTGCGAGGCGTTGGCTCTAACTAAACCCGAGCGAGGCGTTGGGCTCTAACTGAACCCTTGCGATTGCACTGCAGGCTACGCGTTACTGAACCCGAGCGATCGATCGATGGCTGTTAACTGAACCCGATCGAGCGATTCCTTCGCTACTGCTGCTAACTGAAGCCGATCGATTGGATGAACATTGAGCGTTGTGGGGGGGGGGGTGGATGAACAGTGAGTGGTGGCGTTGCCTTTGGATGAACAGGACCCCGTGGTGTGGAGGGCTGGATGAACAGTAGACGGTGGAGGGGTTCCCGTGGAGGGGTGGTTGAACAGGACCCCATGGTGTGGAGGGTTGGATGAACAGTAGACGGTGGAGGGGTGGTTGAACAGTAGCCGGTGGAGTAGCGCACGGTGGAGGCTGGATGAACAGGAGCCCGTGGAGGCTGGATGAACAGGAGCCCGTGGAGGCTGGAGGAGGTCGACGGTAGCCCGTGGAGGCTGGAGGAGGTCGACGGTGGAGATGAACAGTATCCCGTGGAGTCCCGTTTTGCGGTACGCCACACCCCTCCTGATGAACAGGACCCCCGTTTCGACCGTAGCGCTCCAACACAAGTCTGTTTCGTCCGTTTTGCGGTACGCCACACCCCTCTTGATCAACAGGACCACGTTTCGACCATAGGAGGTCCGTTTCGTCCGTTTTGCAGTACGCCACACCCCTCCCGATCAACAGGACCCCCGTTTCGACCGTAGGAGGTCCGTTTCCTCCCTTTTGCGTTACGCCAGACCCCTCCCGATCAACAGGACCCCGTTCCGAACGTAGGAGGTCTGTTTCCTCTGTTGTGCGGTACGCCAGGCCTCGTTTCCATCGCCGGTTCTGTCCAAGCCCTCCCGATGAACACGACCACGCATTCCGTTCCGACCCAGCCGGTTGGCTCCCACGCGTTCCGTTGCCTCCCGATGAACACGACGCATTCCGTTGCCTCCCCATGAACACGACGCATTCCGCTGCCTCTCCATGAACACGATGAGGACGATGTTTCTCGGTTCCGACCCAGCCATGTACACGAGCCCTCGCCGTACGTATGCGCGAGTAGGCGTTCGAGACCCCACCCGTATGTACACATACGTGGCCGTATTTTCTTTCTTGCACCCTGGCCACTATACGTACGTGTACATGCTATGTGCGCGCCTGTACTACGACACGTGAACCACCTCTACAACGACCAGTATGTACGTACACGTTCGCGACCAGAATGAAAACGCTACGTACGCTTCGACCAGGTGGGTCCCGACTATCACGCACTTCCTTACGTGCGAAGATATAGCTGGTGGGTCCCAGCAGTCAGGGGGCGAATCGTTTTTTTTTTGCCCAGACAAACTTCCGTGCGTGCGAAGGTGTAGCTGGTGGGTCCCAGCAGTCAGGGGGAAACGATTTTTTTTCACAAAATACGGTGGCCTGTCCGGTGGGTCCCTGCTGTCAAGTGGAGGAATCATTATTTTCTGCGTAATAAGGAGGCACTTCCTTGCTGCGGCCGTGGACCCAGCTGTCAGCCTCTCCACATACAGTCCACGTCCGATGGAAGTCGTTCCTTGACCATGTTGACCACGCTGCACCGAGAGCACCAGGGCGGTGGACGACGGCGAGGCCTAGGAAGGGTACGACACGGAGCCGGGGAAGACGCGGCACTGGATGCCCACGCACAGAGGAGTATGAGGGTTCACTCGTTTGGCTGCGGTGTGAGGCTGCTGTCGCCGCAGGGCCTGGCCAGCGGTGGGAATAGTAGGGGGCGGTGAGGCCTCCGCGGTAGCACAGCCGGCCACGGGAGGCAAGAGCAGGCGGCAGGACCGGCGCTGCTTTGGGCGGCTGGAGCAACAAGACCAGAGGTTGAAGAAGCACTACAGCCATTGGATGGACATCGTACGGTCACTAGAGCTAAAATCGTTCATATTGACTAAGTTGACAAAGCCCTCTGTCCCCGTCAACTTAGTAGGCCCACAAGTCAGCCTCACGCCAAGGTGGGTCCCAGCTAGCAGGGGGTATTCATTTTTTGTGCGTAATAAGGAGGCACTTCCGGTGGGTCCAAGCTGACAGCGGGGGGGGGGGGACGTTTTTTTCGCGAAATACGGTGGCCCGTCTGGTGGGTCCCAGCAGTCAGGGGGAAACGTTTTTTCGCGAAATAAGGTGGCCCGTCCGATGGGTCCCTACTGTCAGGTGGAGGAATAATTATTTTGCACGTAATAAGGAGGCACTTCCTTGCGGCCGCCGTGGACCCAGCCGTCAGCCTCTCCATGTACAGTACTCTTCCGATGGAAGTTGGTCGTTGACCACGTTGACCACCCCATGCCGAGAGCACCAGGGCGGTGGACGACGGCGAGGCCTAGGAAGGGGACGACGCGGAGCCAGGGAAGACGCAGCAGTGGAAGCCCGCGCGGAGAGGAGTACGAGGGTTCACTGGTTCGGCTGCGGTGTGAGGCTGCCGTCGTCGCAGAATAACAGGGGGTGTGGGTGAGTGGAGGGATGGCCTAGCCAGCGGTGGGAGTAGTATGGGGGCGGTGAGGCCTTCGCGGCAGCATAGCCGGCCATGAGAGGCAGGAGCAGGCGGCACGACCGGCGCTGCTTTGGGCGGCTGGACCAAGAATACTAGAGGTTGAATAAGCACTACGGCCGTTGGATGGACATCGTACGGTCACTGAAGCTATAATCGTTTATATTGACTAAGTTGACAAAGCCCTTGTACGCTCCAACTTAGTAGGCCCACAGGTCAGCCTCCGAAACGGTGCGCCCCAGATGTCAGGGGGAGGAATCATTTTTTGGGGCGGCCGAAGCTAAGAATATCCGAGATTGAAGAAGTACAACATCCGTTGGATAGACATCCAACGGCCACTGCTGCTAGAACCGTGTGTTGACTATAATAAGTTGACAAAGCCTTGCATACGCGTCAACTTATTTTTTTAGGGGACGCGTCACTTAGTAGGCCCACAAGTGTGTGGCAGAGAACTTATAGTCCATTTGCGTTTTGTAAGAATGTACAGCCCATTTTTGAATTCTAATGGAATTTCCAACAGCCCATTTACAGTTTGTTAAAAGTACAACCCATTTTCTAGCTAGGACAACGATTAATAATTTCAACCAACCGTTGAAGACAGAATTCAATAAAATTTCCCACATTTTGATGGGATCCGAAATATTTTTATCCCAAAATTTCTAGTCAGATTAAATATAAATTTGTATTACGTATAAATCCAACGAAACATTACGCGCGCAACAATGAAAATTTAAGATTTTCAAAATCGATAAATAATATTTTATAAACTAATTTCATGTTTGGTGCATTTTTTACAGTTACTGCCCAGTTTTTATAATTACATCCCATTTACTATTATTTTAAAGCCCATTTTCCTGTTAAGCCTAATGCATCCCTCCTAGGAAAGATTTGCAGCGCAGCGGGGCGGAGAATAACAAGTTGACCTTGCCTAGGTATTCCTCAAAAAGACGTATAGTTGGGCTAGCCATTTTCATCTTGAAAAAATTTAGTATCTGGCCTGGATATCTGGCCTGGGCTAGACGGGCCACAGCCCGCCTGTCGGTGTCAAAACCGGCGGATCTCGGGTAGGGGGTCCCGAACTGTGCGTCTAGGCGGATGGTAACAGGAGACAAGGGAGACGATGTTTTTACCCAGGTTCAGGCCCTCTCGATGGAGGTAAAACCCTACTCCTGCTTGATTAATATTGATGATATGGGTAGTACAAGAGTAGATCTACCACGAGATCAGAGAGGCTAAACCCTAGAAGCTAGCCTATGGTATGATTGTTGTTCGTCCTACGGACTAAAACCCTCCGGTTTATATAGGCACCGAATAGGGTTAGGGTTACACTGAGTCGGTTACAATGGTAGGAGATCTACATATCCGTATCGCCAAGCTTGCCTTCCACGCCAAGGAAAGTCCCATCCGGACACGGGACGAAGTCTTCAATCTTGGATCTTCATGGTCCAGGAGTCCGGCCGAAGGTCATAGTCCGGCTATCCAGACACCCCCTAATCCGGGACTCCCTCACCGCCCAGTTAATACCCTGCTCTCCTCTGAACAACAACGAAATCATCGCCAAGAAAAACTCTGCAGTGCTCACGCCTCAAAAACACAAATACTGCTCGAGCTGCTTGGTCCCAACTGTCGGCCGCACCTTGTGCTATTCTCTCGTTTATATTGACTACATAGGTTGACAATGGTGTGGGACTGTGATGTCAGGAAACCAGGAGAAAGCAAAAAAATAGTTGTACTTAATAAAGAGGCACTTGCGTACGTACGGCTATGGCCCTAGTGGGTCCCTAGTGTCATCCAGTCAAAATAAAGTCATCTCCTGAATCCTCATGTTCGTTGACGATGTTAACAATGCTCGGCGCCACGGCGAGCTGAACAACTCGAAGGACAACGGAGAGGGCCTCGCGGGCCCTACGGATGGCCTGATACAGTGCCTGCTGCTCATTCAGGAAGCCAGGATCATCGGACACCTATGATCACCTTCGAGAAACTGAGACGGCATGAAACGGTAAGGCCGCGCTTGGGAGCTCTGGTTTATTTCAAACATGTATTAACATACAAGTGTAATTTACTCGTCATCGGAAACAATGCGTAAAATACAGGCGTAATGAAACCGAGGGCCCGAGGTCTGTAAGTAAAACCGGCGGGTTACGCGTGTAATTTGAGAGACCAGTGTATATTTTGCGAGCACTGCTATATGGACGACATTACCAGACGATACATGCACGACGTGCGTATCATGCCATCCACGGGCAAGGCTGAAACAGTAGCTAAAAGCTGGATTAGCAATCGTCCGAGTGTCGTTCAGCGTTTTTATCGTGTGTGAAGTACTTCCGATATTTTACGAAATCGACCAACCAAGCGCCTTCGCACGAGACCATCTGCTTTAATTTACAAGCGTCAGTTTTACAAGCGGTTTTTGTTGGAAAACGACGATCCAATCACGGCCTAATATCATGAGTTGGTCGGAAGATCATATGGTTTCACCTCTAACCTACCTGACTTGTCGTATAGGCTATGAATGAAACATCAGACTATGAACTTCTTAAGCACGGAAACAACAGAAGAGGATGATCTTCTTAAAAGCAAATCGCTGGCATTAGATCGACATGCAAAACAATACGAAGCATTATTCTCCGGAGGCACGGTGAACAGCTCATGATGCCGCATGCCACAACATTCCAAGCTCAACTTTGCAATCAAACACAAGGCCTGGCATTACATAGACAATATTCAGAACAAACTCTTAACACAGGAATATCTCAGCAGAGTAACTATTTACTTCTAAACTGAACACAAGAATAGGAAAAAACACTCGACGCTGCTCACTGCATGGGCGTCCCACTCAAAAATATCAAATGCATGTCTTCTGGCTAACATCAATGAGCAAATTTTGACAAGGTTTTTCAATTCCAATATATTAAACTAACGTCTTCTTGCTAACATCAATGATTAAACTTTGACAAGCTTTTCCCATTCAAAATATGTAATGCCTATGATCATGGAGTCCTGTCGTAGCTTCTTGTACTTGTTTGGGCACTTTTTGCCCAGGGCACTCCATGTGTTGTTAAATTGCCAATGGTCTCTACAGACTAGTCATGTCACCGGTGTCTAATAATACTCTGTAAAGCTTCTCGGTCATTCCTTTTGTAATGTAGCGCAAACAGTGACTGCTTCTTTCTGCAAAGTGGAACGACCAACTGGACCCAGTAATGCAGCAGTTTGCCTTGGACACATTGCTCCTTTTGTGCAGTTCAGCTAAAATCAAAGTCGGAATAAAACCGAGCTTTAATTTTGATATCCCTGTAAGCAACAATAGGTATAAGGGAAACAATTACTGAAAAATAATGGTTGACTTGTACTCCCAGAACAAAAGCATCTACTGATCTACTTTATCTTAATGGGAAACAAAGCAGGAGAGTAGCAATTCTCCATCAGTGTGATTCATTCATATTGACTGAGACATTATCTTAACAATGCCTTGTTTCAACATGTATAAAGAACGACAAGGCAGAAAAGTATCATTCCTAAAACAATGCAACTGATTCATTTTAACAGAGACATTATCTTAACAATACCTTGGTTAATCATGTAGAAAGAACTACAAAGCAGGATAGTACCATTCCTAACAAGTGTTGCAGTTTTGAACTAAGATTCAGTAGTTAATTAATTCTGAGAGTGGCATTGCTTAATTTTACCAGCGGCATTTGATTAACGAAAAGCATAAACAGTTCTAGGGGAGAGTGGGTGCAACAACAGTATTTGCTTCCATCTACTTATAAAGGGGGTGATGCAGAGTTTGTTGTAACAAAGCAACAAGCATCATGTCTGGGTTGGTCCCATTTTTGTTAACTACTTAGTGGGAAAAGACAGCAATACAATAGCTTCAATTCAACATTTATTTAAAATAGTACCAATACAAGTATCACAACATCTCAAAGCACACTACACAATCATGTGGATGAAGGCCTGTACTGACCTTTCATGAGAAGACCAGGATAAAATACGAATCTGCCAACACGAATAGCAAATCCAATCTCGTTTTGTGCAGTTGCACTGAAATCAAGCAAAGTGTTTCGCGTAGCGAAGAAAAATGTCGCAATAGCAACAAGTTGAATAGATATCCCTATTTAAACAGAGGCAAAAAAGGAATCAATTACTGGCTAATAAAGGAGGATGAAACATGCGGCCACAAAAATGGTAATCCCGCCAATCCCTAACAATTATTGCAGTTTTGAAATAAGATTTAGTAGTTAATTCTGAGAGTGGCATCAATTACTGGCTTATAAAGGGGGTGATGCTGAATTTGTTGTAACAAAGCAACAAGCATCATGTCTGGGTTAGTCCCATTTTTGTTCACTACTTAATGGGAAAAGATAGCAATACAATAGCTTCAATTCAACATTTATTTAAAACAGTACCAAAACAAGTAGCACAACATCTCAAAGCACACTGCACATCATGTGGATGAGACCAAGATTTGAAACAACTCACCACGAAGACTGGAAACAAATCTCAATCTCCTTTTGTGTAGTTCCACAAAAATTAAGCGAAGTCACCACATTCAAGTTGAACTGCACAAAACAATCTTAAAACATAAGTGTTTTGAGTAGCGAAGCAAAATGTCGCAATAGCAACAAGTTGAATCGATACCCCTGTTTTAACAGAGGCAAAAAAGGAAACAATTACTTGCCGATAAAGGAGGATGAAACAAACGGTGACAGAAAGAAGCATCTAACTTATCTTGGATGGAAAATAAAGTAGGATAGTAGCATTTCTAAAACGGTTGCACTGATTCATATTAACAGAGACATTCTCTTGAAACAACATTCGTTAAAAAATGTAATTTACTTTTAACAGTGGCATTGCTTCAATTTTCGGCGGCATTCTTAGATTAACAACAGCAAAATAGCTGTATGGGACATGCCAGCACCATGTGCGTCCACACGTATAAATGGGTGATGCAGAGTATGTAGCCAAGCAGCATATATCCGTTGGTCCCATATTTGTTCTCTTTGAACCTTTTTCCTATGTGAGGGCAGCAAATCTAGTCCTGCACAAACTACCCGACCCCCCAGTTTCTTTCCCTTTTCAACAAAGAGATCGGTTCCTTACAGATGTGTGTACTGGGTTACCCCCTTTTTCCCTTTACGACCTACAAAGCGGCTGGATAGCCAGTCTATACTACTTTCCGCCCCTCCTTTCCTCATTGAACCACGTCCTAGATTCTTGCTCCAGCCCACCGCACCCTTCTTTCCTCTTTGAACCAAGACCTAGATTCGACTACAGATCGAAAAAGATCCACATGCAGCTAGAGCAACGACGGTTTCAAAGAAACTTATACCTTAGGGTCGTCGGGATGTGGCAAGGCATGAGGCGGGAGGCCGGATCTGCCCACACTACGTACGGCAGCGAGGAAGAAGGGGTCGATGGCCCTCCCACACAGGCGTTGGGTGAAAGAGAACAGCGCAAATGTGGATTGCCTCCCTCACCGAAGGCGATAGAGTGAACGCTGCACCTCCTCCCCTTCCCGGTGCGACGGGATACGGACGCCTCCTTCACCAGCTATGAGGGGGGAGAGAGAGACAAGAGGCCAACGCAGTATTGTTTAGATCTGGTGAAGAGAGGGTGAGAGTCTGTGAATATAGCAAACCCTAGCAAATGAACGCTGAGCCTCCAGCGTGTAACATATATGTAACATATATATAGGCGAGCATGTGGAGAGTGCAAACCCTAGCGAACAAGTGCTGAGGCTCCCGCTTATATATACACTACTGTAGTACGGACTGAGCTTCGGTGCCTTCACTGCACCTGCTTTTGGCTGCATGACAGGTGAGCCAGCCACATTTTGGGCCCACCTGTCATAAACCCAAAGGCAGGTGCACTAAGTCAATGAAGTTGCGTCCATATAGTACTCTCGTGTATACGACTAATATATAGTGGAGTGGTTTTCTTATTCTCTCCATAACAATCATTTTAAATTGCGTAAGTACGAAACGAAACTCTTTATTTAATGTACAGTGAAGAAAACTAGTACTACTTCCGATGAACTAACGATCCACACCCACGCGTCCTGGTCGCACTTCCTGTCCTTCACGTGTGGTACACTACCCTCCCTTAAGTGAACAACCACAAATGCGCCAAATTATCGGAAACATGTGAGAGTGTGTACAAATAAAGAATTTTAATTTCAATTATCAGAAAGGTCTGAGAGTATTACAAAGTTTAACTTCAGTCAAATCTAATATGCGGAGTAAATAAAAATGGAGGGCTACTACGTCCATCCGGGTTTTTAGTCCACACCATTTTTTAAATCAAAGATAATAGCTGGACAAATAAAATTACAGGGGAGCTGGAGACAAAGTTGTGAGAAGGCTTAGAAATCAATACAAAACTTATGCTCTTAGTACCAACGTCGATCCTTCTTCGAGGAAACATTTGGTTCATAGCCAATTGTGTGATAAAATTGCACCAACGTGAAAGACGACTGCGTCTCCAACGCAACCAAGGTGAACTGACGAAGGATATCATCTTTGTGCGAAACAAGCAAAGAGCACTGATGGAAGAAAACTTGTTTTTCATTTAAAATCGATCAGCTTCACCAGCCGACACAACCATGAGGCGCAACCATGAGCATCGATAGGTCATCGTGGTGATGCATCATCCATTTGGCATCAAGTTTGGGTGAGGCACCTATGAAGTTTGACAAATCCTCACTGTGGTCTGTTTCTTGTCAGTAATCAAGCTCGAGGAAGGAAGAACCACGTGGTAGAGGACAGTGAGGCGGAACAACAATGGCCATCCAATTTTGTGCAGTTCCACTAAAATTGAGGAAGACATGCCCGGGTATGGAGACACACATCGTTGTTTCCAAAAATATAAAAAAGGTTAGCAACGACATCTCAATTGTCAATAAGAATTAATGAAAAGTACACCAACAAACAGAAGCATCATAATTATATCTTGATGGGAACTAAACCAGGATACCCGAGAAAAAAGCATTTCTTCATTTAACCAGTGATAGTACTACCACCATATGGACAATGACCGCACAACCACCATGTATTTTTTGTCAAAACAACATGTATACCTCCACCGAGGCATAAATCAGGACAACTTTTCGAGTGGCATTTCCACTATAATAGTACTAGTAGGTGATGTTGGACCAACCAACGAACCCTAGCTACTATGCATGGGGAGCTGGGGAGTAGTCGCATAGAAGAAAACCCGCACGCAGCGACCTGGGGAGCTGGACCAGTACAAGAAGTTATACCTCAGGTGGGCGAGATGTCGTTTAGGCGGGCGGGCGGGATCTGCCCGCACGACGGCAGCGAACAAGGGCGCGGAGGATCTTCGTCCGCGCCAGCGCCGGCTCCGAGAGGACGGTGCGCATCGGCTTCCTCCGTCGCCGATGGACAACGTCAACGCTGCACCTCCTCACCTCCCGCAGCGGACGGGATTCGGCCGGATCTGTGACCACCGATGAGGAGAGAGATAGGGTGGATACTATCATCTTGTTTTGATATGGAGAGGCTAGAGAGCGAGACGCGAGAAACTCTATCAAACAAGAGGCTATAATGGAGTAAAAAAATCTCTCCATAGCAGTGGTTTTCAATAGAATACGTGCGTTCCTGGAAAAAAGAAACGAAAACTGGCAGACAATTTTTTAAGGGTCTGTCTAGGACACATCTAGATGTGACATAGTTATGTCACATCTAAGTTGATGTCCACTCTGTTTGTGGTCTATTTTTTTCCTAGTTTTTTTTTCTTGTTGCTACGTTATATACTTGTGGGAGCTTAGATGTGATATCCTTAAATAACATCTAGATGTGAATTAGATAAACTGATTTTCTAACGTACCAAGACAGAAAACTCGATCAAAAAACACGCCCCCGCTTCCCCCGCTTCCAGGTCGCGAGAGTCGTCGCACACACACACATAGACATAGACATGCATATCCGTGTTTACATAAAATTCCATCTCCATCTCCAATCATATTTGTCCAACTGGCACATTATTTATGTTGTTAATTATATACGCAGCAATATTAACGTACAACATCTCTTATTTGCGCACGTCCGGACCGCTGCCATGGCCGGTCCTGACCAACCCGAACCCTCTTCATCACCCGCGCGTGCTTCCCGCCCGAAATGGTCAGTGCCGCATTCATGCCCGGCCAGAGCGTACGTGACCTCTCACTGGAGTCGGCATTGAAGCGGCGCGCCGTCCAAGAGAGCGTCGCCCGCGCCGCTTCCGGGTGCACGCGGCTGCTCCGTGTTCAAAGGTCGCAATAGCCGGCTACAACATGCTTGTAAATAGTTCTTGGGAGTCCGTGCTACAGCTACCTGTCCTCCCCCAACTCGTCAATCTCTTCCATTAGTGCTAGTACTCCATGGCGCGATCCATCGACAAGAAGATGGGAAAGTTATCATATACTCGGTTTGCGGTGAGTGGCATGCCGAGCGACCGTGTGGGGTCGAGCCGTGGAGGAGCGTGAGACACGAACACGGCATACGTGATTTAAATGTTGGTTTTGCTCGATGGCGCGATCCAACGGTCGGTCTCTCTCCGTTTCCATTTTTTCTCCGGAAAAACAGAAACTTTCCACTCCATTTTCATTCCTATTCCAAGGTTGCCCCGTTACAACATTCCATCAAATACAAAGGAAAACTAACACGCATGCTGATGCATCTCAATGATTCACAGATCATAGCCAATATTTCCTTCACAACTAAAGAAAAAAGTTGTGAGAGCGTGTACGAAAGAAAAACTACTGATGGGGTCACTACGACTTAAACCCTAAACCCTAAACATGATTTAATTTCCTGGCCAGGTAGAACCTGTCGAAGGAAAGAAGGCTGGCACCCTCGGATCATATGATGCTTTTGTCCAGTTCCACTAAAATCGACCTGAGCATCCCTGATGGCAAAGATATTGAAGAAGTGTGATTAGAATAATAGTACTGTCACTAGTTCATGAGACATAAACTCATCACAAGTAGAAAGCCGGTAGAAGTAGAGAAAGATCGACATGGAGATGGAGCTACGACAGTGGAGCAAGACGGCTCCAAAAGGAAGATGGACTACCTGGGACGTCGGGTTGTAGCTAGAAGGGCGGATGGGACGCGGCATCGGCCCATACTGCGGTGACCCCCGATTGGGACGCACCGACTGTGGGTTTTCTCCCTCACCGATGTCGACCGCGTCTATGCAGAACATTGTTCCCTTCCCCCAGCTGCGGGATCAGGCCCGTTGTTCTATGCTTGTGAAGAGAGCAACCTAAGCAAGCAGGCTTGTAGCTTAGGCTCCTGCTATTGTATATATAGTGGTTTTCTTTTTCTCTCCATATCAACCATTTTATATTGCGTACGTGTCAAGAGTGAAATGATGGTTGCTTCTTCCGACTAACTTACTGTGTGATTTGACTGCTCCTTAGTGGCCCCTACACGTACTCCCCCTGCGTGTATGCAACAGTCACACGTACACATGGACACAAAAACGCGCGGGACGCCCTAATGCATGCATGTCCAAGCACACGAGGAACACACACGGTCAAGCTCAAGTGCTCAACCTACACGTGCATGCACACACATACTCAGGCAGGGTGAGCTAGTGATCGTATAAACACCGGAGAATATATACATTGAGCGCAATGAGCGTATTATGAAGTCCACTGACTGTATTTTTACAAATATACAGTGACAGACAGTGTATTTATCTCGTATGAAATTAGGCAATATTAACCGGAGAGGAGGCAGTATGGACTAGCATTACTTTCCTGTGTCCCGTCAACTTGCCGAACGAGGAGAAGGCTGCACTCTGAATGTGGCCGAGAGCTGGCTTGATGAAACACCTCGCTTCCTGCTTCTTTTTTTGCGGGGTACCTCGCTTCCTAGTGACCAGTGTCTTGGCTGATCGTCCTAAGAATGCTTATATATGAATAAAGCTCTCTCATTTACCCGCAAAAAAGATTAAGCCATACTAACCGGGAAGGAGGGAGTATGGACTAGCACTACTTTTTGGTGTGTCCCATCAACTCGCAGAACGAGGAGAAGCTTGCAGGACAAGGTGAAGCTCGCTTACGCCTTTTGACTAATGCAACCTACCCTCGGTGGACATGCATCAGTCCATTCGGTGTCAGATTGTTAGAGGCATACACTGTAGTAGTACCCAACATGCGGAGTACCATCATTGTTCGACTTCACGAAGAGGCGAAGAGCCAAGCGCAGTAGTACGAGTAGTACTACTACTAGAACCGCATGGTGGAGCATCTGTACTCTTATTTTTTATCTCTGATAAAGTACACGTTTATTCCGGAGAAGGGCGGAAAACGGCAGCCCAACATGTAATGAATGATATCAATCAACCAACCATGCTCGAATATATCTTGGCCTCCGTGCGAGACCGTCTGTGTGTTCTCGCTCCTCGTCTCTCTCAAGGAACGGCGGGTTGGCTCTTTGCCGTCAATTGAGATCGGTTTGCTCACACTCCTGTCCCACATGTCAGTGATATGCCAAGAGGAGGTGCGTTGATCGACTGGCCATACGCGTACTTGGCTTTGCACCTTCATACTACTCGTCCCTCCGTCACAGTTCACAGGGCGCGCTTCATTATGATGCATTTCTCTCAATGCATTTCCACCACCAGAGAGACTTTAGACGCGTTTGGTTTAATGCTCAATTAATTAGGGCGTGGTAACCTCAATCAAGTCCACAATTTTCTCTCCATGTACTGTACTACTACGGAGTGGAGTAAGTGCATGCATGTGTGTACCCGGGGTGGAAGCACTTCATGCATGTGTGTATGCATTATTCCCTCTAGTAATAGACGCCGTGCTATAACTACCAATGCTATTTTTCAGGCCGATCGCTAGTCGTCTTGGTCCCGCAGATTTTTTTTTCTTTTTTCTGAAGCGCGTTGTATAAACAGTGACGGATGGAGTAGTATGAGCGGATTCAAAGAAGAGCGTATTGACGGTTGCTTCTTCAGAGCAACTTACAGTGGGAAAGGTGGGGCTTATGATTTGACTGCTAATTACTCACTATTAATGCGGTGCAACGACCGGGCTGGGTCTCCCATGCGGTTGTGCACTACCCCCTTGGTTCTTAAATATACTCCAGAGTATTTTTCTTTTTAGAGATTTCAACGAGTGACTGCTCAAATATTTGTCTTTTTAGAGATTTCAAATGGACTGGCACATACGGATGTATATAGACATATTTTAGAGTGTAGATTCACTCATTTTGCTCCGTATGTAGTCACTTGTTGAAATCTCTAGAAAGACGAATAGAATATTTAGGAACGGAGGGAGTACACATATGAAGCAAAATGAGTGAATCTACACTCTAAAATATGCCCGTTTGAAATTTGTAATAAGACAAATATTTAGGAACGAAGGAGTATAATTTTGTGCATGGCACATGGACCCGGATGATGAAGAGGCTTCTGGCAATGCTATCAAGCTTCCATCATTTGTTTACATAATTGACGTACTATACAAATAATTTTCCAGCGACATGAAATTGTACAATGGTGTGAGCTTTCAGCTTTTGTTTCACGTGTCTTGCCATCGATGCTCTTTCGGAAACAATAAAAAACTAACTTCCTTGCTAATGCATGTCAATTATTAGCAGATCAGAGCTAATAATTACATCACAACTAAAGACAGAGTTGTGAGAAGGTGTTAAATTAAAATTGATCCATGCTTTCATTGGCAGCAACGTCCCCCCGGCTCTGTCTAAATTAACAAGGCATGATGGGAAAAAAGTAGCTGTCTGGAGCATGCAACATTCCGATCATTTTGTGCAGTTCCACACGATAATAGAGGACTGCTGATGAAACAATAAACACACAAATAGAAGCCGGTCACCTTTGCAGTCTCTCTTAAGACTAACTAGTTGGAGAAGATTAGGCTCGGAGTTGGATGAGGAGGATAGAGCAAAACCAATCTCCCTTTGTGCAGTCGCACTGAAATGTAGAGACGTTGCCCGTGTGACATTTTAGTACAACTGCACAAAACACTCTTAGGAAAAAAGTGATTTGTGCAGTTCACCAAAAGGTCGCAATAGCAATGAGGTGAAATGGATAGCCCTGTTTGCAAAAAAGAGGTAGAAAGGAAACAATTACTGGCCAATAACAGTTGGTGACACATGCGACGACAAAAAAGAAGCATATTCCTTTTCCTAAGGGAAGATAACTACACGGTTGTGTTTGTCTAAAACGGTGTGAGGACGATAATGCAATATGGAAAGTACGCCGGGCAAAGAACTATGGAAGATCCACATGCAGCGACGTGGTAAGACGGGCAGTGGAGCAAGGCCAGAGGGGATACTTGGAGGTCGTCGGAATGTAAGTAGGTGAGCGGCGGCGGGCGGAATCTGCGAGCAGGTGGTGTAGGCCCTGCTGCGCTGGAGCTTGGTCAGAGAGAACGGCGTGTACCGCAGATCGGGACGTGCTGCCTCGGCGCCGTCGAATGAAGAAACGATGCACTTCCTCCCTTTCCCCCAGCGGACGGGATGCGGCCGGATTAGTGACCAATGGTGAGAGAGAGAGAGGCCACCGCACTCCCTTTCCCCCGGCGGACGGGATGCGGCCGGATCAGTGACCAACGGTGAGAGAGAGAGAGAGGCCACCTCAGCCTTGTGTTAGATACTCTGAAGAGCGACAAACCAGGCAGGGAGGCTCCATTGTATATAGTGAGCGGACTACCTTTTTCTCCATAAAAGTCGTTTTATATTTTGTGTACGTGCCATTGAGCACTATAACTTTATTTAAAAATAATGCGGCAACGCGTCAAGTCGAACTTTGTTTCGTGCACGCGTGGTACACGACCTCCCTAGGTAAACAACCGCTACAGCGTTCAAATTAGCACGTGGGCTGCCATTTCGTAAAGAAATTAGCTCCACCGTGTACCCGCGCGGGTGTGGCTGGGCACGAAGCGTGAGTACGTGCACGGTGCACCTATTCTCTTCTTGTATACGTACACCACCTACGTGGGGTTGTGTGAGAGAGATACAAACCTAGAGAGATATAGTGTGTGGGTTCTTAAGAGTTTTGGGGGGGTCAATTAAAAAATGTAACATATGCAATGTGTGTGAAATAGAGTCCTGGATATAACATATATATAGAGGGGGCGATCCACGAGAAGAGAGTGGAGGTATCATCGGCTTGAGGTGTCCATAGAATCGAAGAGAGGGATGATGATGTGTGTGTGTGTGTGTGCGCGTGCGCGCGCGATCGATAAAGAGTGCCATCGAATTTGTGTGTGCCCACGTCAAAGATATAGAGTGGCTGGCCTACTGGACCGTGAGAGGGGACATGTGCAGTTTGTCTCTGTGGCATGGATACCTACCTGCAGCGCTCGACTATCGGTGTGTGGTGGGGGAAGAGGGAGGCCCAATTAACTATAGAGGTACAATGGCTAGTATATGTGTGGAGGAGGAGAAAGGCCTACCTCATGTATTAAGGAGATCGATCTGCCTCATGTATTAAGGGAGATCGATCGGCATCCATGCATATGTGCAGGAGAGGAATAAGGTTGGGAGAGAGACAGAGCTAGAGTGTTGGACGGGGTGGTAGTGGAGTTGCTTCTAACAAATGGTGGGATACGCTTGCTAGACAAATGGAGGGCACACCCGCCATATCAATAAGAGAGGAGATGGCTACTTGTTGTCTGTGCACGTGCGTGTGAGAGACGGGTCAGGAGGCATGCACGAATGATGAGGGGGGACGATGTGGCTGTGGTAAGTAGACGTAACTACATAGGAATATCAATCGCCCCTTGTTAGAGAAAGGAGAGACATAACTTGTTTTAAGGTATGTCGATCGATGGGGGGGGGGTAGTTAAAGTCGATCTAGGTATATGTTGGGAGATCGATCGATATACATGCATGTGTGTGTTAGAAGCAAATGAGGCACGAGGAGAAGGATAGAGAGAGAGGGACGCATGTAGGAGGTGGTACGAGAGGCATACTTTATCGAGGGGGAGGAGTGTGAGAGTACGAGAACGATGAAAAGAGTGGTGGGAGTGAGGCATGGACAGTGACAATAGAAAAGGGGAAGCTTGTGTTTGTGCTAGGCACACCTGGCTAGAGAGGCATATCGATCGATGTGTGTCGTAAAGAAGGAGCTGGGGGCCTACACACACCGTGGGTGAACGACCTAAAGTGAAAAGACAAATTTGCGCGATGGAGCTAGAGAATGCTGAGGGAGGGTGAGAGGGATGCGGGCGTGTGCATGCACAAGAGAAAATTAGCGCTAGCTACAAAGATAAGAGGGTTGTGTGGGTGTAAAAGACGAATAGAGATCATATATACTTCATTATAAAAAGTGAATTCGGATATTTGAAGAATTTATCATAGTGTTTTAAACCGACGCATGTGTGAATATATATAATGGTGATACACATGGTGTGTTTATGAACATGTTATACTACATTTAATATATTTTATCTCCACTCTTATAAAAAACGGAGTTGTTGATGATGGTGTGCCTGCCATCCTGCATTATAGGTCGTCTGATTTATATCTGGCGGATAGCAAGGAAACTATATATGATGGTTGAAGTTGGCAACAATCATGATTGTAGATTCTTATTGAAATAGAGAAACGAATTCAAATTTAGTTCGAATTGCAGCGGTAGTATAGACATTTGGAATGCACTAAAATGTTGGTATGAGTAGGTTACATGCATTATACAGCAAGCGAAAAAAATTAATCGGACATAACATGGATTCATACTCCCTCCTTCCATCTATATAGGGCATAATGAGATTTTTAAGACCGCCTTTGACTATTGACAAGATTAATAGTACATGACATGCACAATGTGAAAATTATATCATTGAAAGAACCTTTCACAGTCGAATTTAACGGTGTGCTTTGTGTAAGTTGCATGTCATATATCATTGCTCTAATATTTGGTCAAAGTTAGCATCAAAAAAAACGCATTAGGCCCTATATAGAAGGAACGAGGGAGTAGCTTTGAGTAGCATTTGTATAGTAAAACGGGGCAAGACTCTCTCTTTGTGTGGTGTGAATAGTTTTATTTTTTTTGTTTTCTTTTTGGTTGAGGGAAGTGTGAATTAATTTGGTACGAACAAGTACTCCCTCTGTCCGGAATTACTTGTCGCATAAATGGGTGAAAATGGATGTATTTAGAATTAAAATACATCTAGATACATTCATTTCAACCACGAGTATTTTCGGACGAAGGGAGTACAATATTACTACACGTTAGGCTTGTCCCTAAAATTCAAACCGCGTCTTGTTATATCCCGAAAAATCAGATATCGTGCTCCCAAAACTGGCGCCTTCACAACCCGCGCCTTGCTATCCCGAAATTACAACGCGCGCGAAAACTCCCTCCAGTTGCCAAATCCCGACACGCGAAATCCCCCTTCTAACCCTGAGCCGAAAGGGCCGCTAGTTCAAATTGGTGGGGGGTACTTTTATAACACACCCTACATTTTGGACAAGCGCGTCCTAAGTCATGCTTCACCCCCTCCCATCGCCCCCTTTTCGCCATTCGAAATCCCAGGCCGCCATCACCTCTCTGCTCCAGCCGCGAAACCCCACCCTCCTCCGTCCGCCACCTCACCGCTGCCCAGCCGGAGCCTCTTCCCCGACGACGTCGTCCACCGCAACAGCTCGACGTCCCTTGTCCACCTCCCCGGATGAGGATCCGTCGTCCATCTCGCCGTCCCGCCGGTTCAGCCGCCCCGTCCTCCACCTCCAAGGAGCTGCTTCGACGATCGCCTCGTCTATCGCGGCTGCTCCATCCCCACAGGGCCGCCTTAACCTGCTCCACCAGAACCGCAACATCCTCACCGACTCCTCGGACAAAGCCGAGGCCTACTCGGCGCCACCAAAGAGGTTGTACACTCATCGTATCGCACCTTCTCCTTAACTCGACCTCCCGGTGCCGACGGTGCTCCCCCGCACCCCCATGGAGCGGCTACCTTGAAGACGGCGCCGCGGGCGACATCTCCACGGCGGCTCTCCCCCAGTGCGAGGCCCCTTCGGCGGCGGCGTCCATACCAGCCGGATCTGCTGCTGCTGCTCCGGCTCTCGCTTGCTCGCGATGTTGCTGCTGCTCCGGCTCTCGCTTGCTCGCGCTGCTGCTGCTGCTCCGGCTCTCGCTTGATCGCTCGCTCGCCCAGCTGTTGTTGCTGCTCTCCCCCTCGCTCGTGTTGCTGCTCTGCTCCGATTAAGACACACTTCAGTCGACTGAATCGAATTTTGGGTCAGTCGATTTTTCAGGGGCTGGGGGGGCTCGCCGGAGTTAAGGAAGAACCACCCGCAGCGGGGACGGGGGCTCGCCGGAGAGGTACCCCACTATCTATCTTAGGGTTCAGGATGGGGGCGGGGGTCCTAGAGGGCTGGCCGGGGCGGCGGTGGCGAGTTGTTTCGGGGCCGCGAGGCGGCGCTGGGGCCGGCGGTTCGGCCAGTGGTGGGTGGCGGCTCAGGGAGTGCAGGTTGAAGATGAACTGCAGGCCCTCCCTAAACTACATGGCAAGTGCCTCTGTGCTACCATTGCGTTTAGTTTCGACAGTAGCATTCAGATTCCACAGTAAATTTCAGTTTCGACAGTTAAGTTCAGAGTCAACGGTTTTTATCTCATCTGTTGTAGTCAGGTGGTTTTTGGTGATGTTAATTTTACATCCATTTCAAATCATCTATTGGAGATGCTATTAGAATCCCACTTTTGATTGACGATGTCTGTCTTGTGCTGCTTCAGCCTTGACGTCTTATGGCTCACCGGAGCTGCTCCAACGACAGAATGATCCATCACAACATAGCAGTGCCCTGGACGCCGTCTACAGATTCCTCAGATCTTCCTCCACACCTCCGACAGCCACCTCTGCCTCAACTGCTTCAGCGACCAACCCAATGATGCTGAGGTCGGCACGGCTATGGCAAAGAGGTTGTACACTTGTTGCATCACTTATTACTATACATTCGCGTCGATCCATTAGGGCTATTTTGGTTCAACGGAAAAACGTCGATCCACTGGTTGTTACCATCACTCTAAATTTCTGCATGCTCTCCTTACATAATCTCACCATATTTTTTCTGTATGCATGTCAGATATTGTACACAGTCATGCTGAACATGTAGAGAAAAAGAGAAGAGTTTTGCGCGGTAATACAATGTCATGCAGACATCGCTCCATGGTGGGTTCAATGGCAAACCCTCCCCACCCCTCTCCAGATTGTATTCCAGAGGAAGATATCTGTTTTGAGGCGGATTCAGACGCCGCTGACCACTCCTATTTACCCCCCAAGGGGTTTGCTCTACCTTGGCATGATGATGTTAGTCATATCATGCATATGTTGCCTTGGAGTGCCTACTTTTGACATCATATATGTCATCTGCTTAGTTTAGACATGTTCTGTAATGCCACATGTTTAGTTTCTATATCATATATGGGAATTATGCAGTCTCATGTCTTTTAGCCAGCCATAATATATGTGAAATGTGCAATGCCATCCTGTTTAATCAGGCATCATATATTTGAATGATATCTTGCCCATCCTTTTCTTCATTACATTTCCATTTGTCGACAATGTTTGTACATTAAACTACTCTTCAGAGATGGATTCAGAGCAGACAGTGCTACCTATCGAAGCAGATCTCTTGTTGGGTCCCGATAGCTCCTCAGAGATGGATTCAGAGACAGATGACTAGTCCTATTCCCCCACTGAAGTGTATGCTCTAACTTGGCACGGTTATACTGCTCATATCATGCATATGGTGTCTTGCATTGTATAGTTTAGACATCATATACACAATATTCAACACCATGTTCTTAGTTCAGACATCGTACCGAATGCCCTCTGTTTAGCATATAAATCACATATGTGAATAAAATGATGTGATCCTGATTACTTAGATAACATGTAGGTGAATTATGTCATGCGATCCTGTTTAGTTATTCATCATATCTTTG
>LR880969.1:785822333-785845588 GCA_904067115.1 Aegilops sharonensis
AAAAAAGGGGGCCAAAGAAGCCCGCCCAAAAAGAGAAAAAAGAAAAGGGGCAATGTTACTATCCTTTTACCACACTTGTGCTTCAAAGTAGCACCATGTTCTTCATATAGAGAGTCTCTTGAGTTATCACTTTCATGTACTAGTGGGAATTTTCATTATAGAACTTGTCTTGTATATTCCAACGATGGGCTTCCCCAAATGCCCTAGGTCTTCATAAGCAAGCAAGTTGGATGCACACCCGCTTAGTTTTCAGTTTGAGCTTTCATACACTTATAGCTCTAGTGCATCCGTTGCATGGCAATCCCTACTCCTCGCACTGACATCAATTGATGGGCATCTCCATAGCCTGTTGATTAGCCGCGTCGCTGTGAGACTTTCTCCCTTTTTGTCTTCTCCACATAACCTCCACCATCATATTCTATTCCACCCATAGTGTTATATCCATGGCTCACGCTCATGTATTGCGTGAAAGTTGAAAAGGTTTGAGAATACTAAAGTATGAAACAATTGCTTGGATGACACCGGGATAGGCATGAGGGGTACCTTGTGCTAAGAAAAGGGAGAACACAAGACTATATGATTTTGTAGGGATAACGTTCTGGAAGCATTGATATATTTGAAAGACATGATTGTTTGTTGGGATGCCGTAAGTATTATTGTTTTTATGTCAAATGATGGACTATTGCTTTGAATCACTCGTGTCTTAATATTATGCCATGATTAGATATTTGATCAAGATTATGCTAGGTAGCATTCCACATCAAAAATTATCCTTTTTATCATTTACCTACTCGAGGACGAGCACGAATTAAGCTTGGGGATGCTAATACGTATCCGTCGTATATATAATTTTTATTGTTCCACGCCAATATTCTTCAACTTTTATATACTGTTGGCAACTTTTTATATTATTTTTGAGATTAACATATTGATCCAGTGTCAGTTCCTGTTTGTTGCATGTTTTATATTTCGCAGAAACCCTATATCAAACGGAGTCCAAACAGGATAAAACAGACGGAGAAATATTTTGGAATATTTATGATTTTTGGGAAGTAAAATCAATGTGAGATGGTGCCTGAGGTGGCCACGAGGCATGGGGCACGCCTGCCTACCCTGGGCGCGCCCCTGACCCTCGTGGGCCCCTCGTAAGGAGGTAGCTGCTCTTCTTTGGCCGCAAGAAAGCTAATTTTTGGAAAAATATTTGGGCGAAGGTTTCAACCCAATCGGAGTTACGGATCTCCGGATATAAAAGAAACGGTGCCAGGGCAGAATCTGAGAATGCAGAAACAGAGAGAGACGGAGAGACAAATCCAATCTCGGAGGGGCTCTCGCCCCTCCCACCCCATGGGAGCCAAGGACCAGAGGGGAAACCCTTCTCCCATCTAGGGACAAGGTCAAGGAAGAAGAAGAAGAAGGGGGGCTCTCTCCCCCTTGCTTCCGGTGGCGCCGGAACACCGTCGGGGGCCATCATCATCACCGCGATCTTCACCAACACCTCCGCCATCTTCACCAACGTATCCATCACCTTCCCCCATCTATATTCAGCGGTCCACTCTCCCGCAACCCGCTGTACCCTCTACTTGAACATGGTGCTTTATGCTTCATATTATTATCCAGTGATGTGTTGCCATCCTATGATGTCTGAGTAGATTTTCGTTGTCCTATCGGTGATTGATGAATTGCTATGATTGGTTTGAGTTGCATGTTTTATTATTGGTGCTGTCCTATGGTGCTCTCCGTGTCGCGCAAGCGTGAGGGATCCCCGTTGTAAGGTTTGCAATATGTTCATGATTTGCTTATGGTGGGTGGCGTGAGTGACAGAAGCACAGACCTGAGTAAGTAGGTTGTTTGCGTATGAGATAAAGGGGACTTGATACTTTAATGCTAAGGTTGGGTTTTACCTTAATGATCTTTAGTAGTTGCGGATGCTTGCTAGAGTTCCAATCATAAGTGCATATGGTCCAAGAAGAGAAAGTATGTTAGCTTATGCCTCTACCTCAAATAAAATTGCAATAGTGATTACCGGTCTAGTAAAGTACTCAATTGCTTAGGGACAATTTCACAACTCCTACCACCACTTTTCCACACTCGTTATATTTACTTTATTGCTTCTTTATCTAAACAGCCCCTAGATTTTATTTACATGCTCTTTATTATCTTGCAAACCTATCCTATCACACCTACAAAGTACTTCTAGGTTCATACTTGTTCTAGGTAAAGCGAACACTAAGCGTGCGTAGAGTCGTATCAGTGGCAGATAGGACTTGAGAGAATATTTGTTCTACCTTTAGCTCCTCGTTGGGTTCGACACTCTTACTTATCGAAAGAGGCTACAATTATCCCCTACACTTATGGGTTATCAGTTTCAACAGTGGTATTATAGGAGCATACCACATCACCTTGGCAGGAACCCTCTTCCTGGGACACTCGCCGTTAACATCACCAGGGTCATCTCGTCTGATCTTATACTGCAATGCACCGCATACCGGGCATGCGTTCAAATCCTCGTACGCACCGCGGTAGAGGATGCAGTCATTAGGGCATGCATGTATCTTCTGCACCTCCAATCCTAAAGGGAATACAACCTTCTTTGTTGCGTATGTACTGTCGGGCAATTCATTATCCTTTGGACGCTTCTTCTTCAATATTTTCAGTAGCTTCTCAAATCCTTTGTTAGGTACACCATTCTCTGCCTTCCACTGCAACAATTCAAGTGTGGTATCGAGCTTTGTGTTGCCATCTTAGCAATTGGGGTACAACCCTTTTTTGTGATCCTCTAAGATGCGATCGAACTTCAGCTTCTCCTTTACACTTTCGCAATTTATCTTTGCATCAACAATGACCCGGCGAAAATCATCATCGGGCACATCATCCGGTTCCTCTTGATCTTCAGCTTCCCCCGCTGCAGCATCACCGTATTTAGGGGGCACATACTTGTCATCATCCTCTTCTTCTTCGTTGTCTTCCATCATAACCCCTGTTTCTCCGTGCTTGGTCCAAACATTATAATGTGGCATGAAACCCTTATAAAGCAGGTTGCTGTGAAGGATTTTCCGGTCAGAGTAAGACTTCGTATTCCGGGCATGGACAACACATAAAACCATTCTGCTTGTTTGCCTCAGCCACTTCGAGAAAATTATGCACGCCCTTAATGTACTCGGAGGTGCGTCTGTATTACCGTACATCCATTGTCGGTTCATCTACGTGCATTATATATAATTAAGTGTGTCAAAAACCATTACAGAACATCATGAATACATAAGTGACCAAATTAATGGAAGTTCAACATCACATTAAAACCAAAGTACATACATAGTTCTCATTGAACAACATATAGCTCTCCAGAGCATCTAGTTAAACCATACATTGAAACTATCTAAAACATTTCAATGCAACAACAAATGCGATCACAATCGCAACTAAGGTAACAATTGATCCAACGGCATAATGATACGAAGCCTCAGTTTTAATGGCATATTTTCTAATCTTTCTAATCTTCAAGCGCATTGCATCCATCTTGATCTTGTGATCATCGACGACATCCGCAACATGCAACTCCAATATCATCTTCTCCTCCTCGGTTTTTTTCAATTTTTCCTTCAAGTAATTGTTTTCTTCTTCAACTAAATTTAACCTCTCGACAATAGGGTCGGTTGAAATTTCCGGTTCACATACCTCCTAGATAAAAAAATCTATGTCACGTTGCTCGGCATAATTGTCATAAACACTAAATGACACAAATAGTTATAAAAGATAATAAATATACCACATCCGAATCATAGACAGGACGAGGGCCGACGGAGGCGGATATCAAAACTATCGCAATATATAATAACAAACAATAATAAGTAAGAAAACTACAAAAGTATCTATCTAAATCATACAAGTAAGAACTTTTTTCTTTTAGAAAAAAAGATAAGAACAAGAGGCTCACCACAGTGGTACCGGCGACGAGATCGACGCGGGCAATCGATGGCGGTGAGGACGGGGACGGGACAGGACGGACAACCTAACCTAGAAAAATCTTGAGGAAAATGGAGCTTGGACAAGGAGCTTCGAGAGGAGAAAGCTTAAGTGTGGCTCGGGCATTTCATCGAACACCTCATGTGCATAAGAGGTGAGCTAGAGCACAACACACCTCTCACACACCTCTCCCAAAAAAAAAGCAGAGCACTCCACTGCTCTGCTCGCGGGCAAGGGGTATTTTATAGACATCTCATTGGTCCCGGTTCATGGTTGGAACCGGGACTAAAGGACAACATTTGGTCCCTGTTCAAGCCACCAACATGGACCAATGGTGGTGGTCCAGGAGCGAGGCCCATTGGTCCCGGTACGTGCCTGGAATTGGGACCAAAGGGGCCAGACAAACCAGGACCAAGGCCCCACGAGGCCCGGCCGGCCCCCTGGCCTCACGAACCAGGACCTATGCCCCCATGGGTCCCGGTTGGTGAGTGAACCGGGATTAATGGGCTTTTCCTGCTTGGACCAAAGCCTTGTTTTCTACTAGTGCACCCCTACTTTACTCCACCGCTTTGGCTTGGAGCAAAACTCTCGTGCCTCTCTACCGCGTCTCCCCCGCAACTGGCTCTTCGTCGGTGACCGGCCGCCGGCCCCCGCTGCTACCGCGTCGCCTCCCTTGGCCCTCGCCACCCTTCTGTCCGATGCCCAGCCTGCTCGTCCACCCTCGCCATCGCTGGAATCAAGGTGAAACGTCGCCGCCGTCGCCATAACCGATTTGTCGGATTGATTCTTTTTTTTTCTTCCTCTTTGGCGGTCGCTGCTCCTGACCTTGCTTCCGCGTAGCTGCAGGTCATTTCCATGATTCGCCACCTGCCGATTTGGCCCATACAATTAGGATGGCCAGTTGGCCGTTGCATCATCACCGCACCGCAAGTGTTGGACAGATTGCCTAGGCGAGTTTATGTATTTACAATTGAGCCATTTGGATTGAGCGTTTGGATCGTAGATGAAGAGGTTGAGGGAGATGGTCTTCTCGGACTCGTCTCACCCGAAGAGGAAGAAGACGATGAAGATTTTAAAAGTTTTAGGCATGGTTTTAAATAATGATATTTGGCGCCCTAGGAGAGGATCATAGTTTGGTTGCATACACATCAACCATGATAGAGCGTAGGGCCATGCCAAGATCATGTATATGCAATGTATAATAGAATTGCTTAAGTTTACAAAAAAACAAAAAAGATATTCCGTTATATATAGGGGATCGGCTATGTCCGGATAAAACTTAATGGAGTAAATATACTCCAGTAAGGATTTACTTCGCCGGATTCTTCACTATTTTTAGGGGATCAGTTAGAGTTGCCCTAAGTAACCCCTCCCTCCTTGTGGTTCAGTCATATGTGTGAACTTAGTTTGTCTATATTTACAATTTAGGTAGGTTAAAATTGAATTTGAGTGAATCGATTTTTCAGTCAGTGATATGCGCTCCTTGTTTTTTTTGTCTGTTGTCCTATTTTGGGCTGAAATTTCCAGTTGACCACCGTTCGGGTCACTCGACTCCTTATTGGGCGGAAGCCCATTTCATGTTTCCTTCTCTGTTGGATGTTTATAGGCCGACAATGCTTCCATTTTTTCTGTTTGTATGCTTTTCTTATTTTTATTTTTATTTTAGTCAGTTTTATGATGGGTATTTGGGATGTTAGGTGAGTGTAAAATACATAGACGCAAATACTATAGCTAGTTTTTACTTTTAGTTTAAATACATAGACGCATATACCCAGGCCGATAATGGGTATCATTGAAATACATAGACGCATAAGTAACTCCCTTCATTCAGAAATAACCGACGTCGTTTTAGTTTAAATTTAGTAGGGATCTATTTTTCATGCGCTATATCCAGTTATGATACATTTGCAAAAAAAAAACAAAAAAAACAGTTCTGATACAGAAAACTGGATCTGGTATACAAAAGCACATGATGAAGGCACACGAAGCGGCTTGTTTTATTCCAAATCAAAAATTAATACCGAGTAGTACGTGATTTGCTGTGTATCTTATGACAGTGAGTGAACATAAGGTAGTACGTTATGGCAACCAACGACCTCACATTGCCACACGTAGATGCGTACACGAGTAGAAACGATCGAACCACGAAAGAAATAAACACGTACGTAGACAGCCTGTTACTCTTCAGACGCAGGTGGTGGTGCAGTGGCTCATGCAGTCCGCCGAGCACTGCTTGCTGGCAGCCCTCGTGCAGTCCGCGCACGCAGAGCTGTTGGAGCAAGAGTCGTAGCACGATCGGGTCGCTTCGCCGTCGCAGTCGTCGCAGCTGGCGCCGGCGCAGTCGGCCCTGCTGCACTGCTCGAACGCGGCGGACCTGCACTCGTCGCAGCTCGGAGCGCCGCAGGGCTTGCTGCATTTCGGGGGGACGGAGACTCTGCACGTCGAGATGCAGAGCGGGCCACAGTCGTCGCACCGCATCGCCTGCCCCGGCCCCGGTGCCGGAGCCGGCACCGGCGGCTCTGGGCCGAGCGACGGACAGCGTCCCAGGGAAGGCACGACCAACATGGCGAGGATGGAAGCGACGGCCACCGCTTTGAGAGCGAGGGTGGCTGAACCCGGAGCCATGTTGATTGGAGTAGAAATTAGAATGTGTGATGTGAAGATCGACTATATGTGGTGCGGTGTGCATACGAAGGAGCAGAACGATGCTATTTATAAGCACCCAGGAGCTGCACGTCCTGACACTTGGCTAAAGCTGCTAAACTAAACGTATACTCTACTGTGGATTGTTTATGTGTTCATGGCCGTGTAGCACGTTATAGCTCAATCGAGATCTGCGTCATGCACGTTACTTCATGATTGCTCTTCTGGCATGGGCGCGGTTCCTTGTGCTGTTTGTGGAAACGAGGTAAGTTTAAGCATGATGGATTCGACAAAATGTCAACTATTTTAGGTTACTAGTACAACGGAAGTGCATAAATAAACGGCACGGTGTGTACTGCAGATGCGGCCGGGATTCTTGGCTGATCGTTCGCGATTGCCCTGCGTGTAAGATAATATGGGAAGCGTAGAACCCTACAAGAAAGTCCGACCCTCCTGCGAACCAGACTGCCGTGCGAGGGTACTACGCCCATACGCAGCCAACACATGACTAGCGTTGTTCTGCCAACGGCTACACTGTGTAAATACAACCTTTGTAGCCTCAAGGGCTGCTAAACTGTTAATCTCTTCAACGAAAGACCGGTGTTGCGATCTATCTGTTGTGGGTGCTTTGAGCATTGCCACAGCCTCTGCACTATCCATCTCAACAATGTGCGTGTGTTTTTCACGAGGGCAAAGAGCATCATTTCTTGAAGTCTATTCTCTCGGATATTCAGAGATTCCAGTTTGTTTTTTGCTAGGAAGAGGGCTGTACTTAACTTATTTTTTCTAAACACACGTTAAACATTTTACAAATACAGTACATGTTTTTTCAATGATACAATTTTTTTTAAAGTATTTGAACGTTTCTGCACATTTGTATTTTAAAATGTCATGATCATAAATTTGAAACTCGTAATTTTTTTGTAAATGTATATACTTTTTTAATTGTACAAAACATTTTCTTGAATTATGCAAATATTTTTGTACATTCTATAAACGTTTTTTAAATGCCATAAACAATTTTTTTAATCCGTAAACATTTTATAATATTTTTTAGATTATGCTAACATTTTTTACACTGCATTAGGATTTTTTTTGTATTGATGGTTTCTATAATTTTGAAGTGAAATTAAGTGTTGGAATATATGTAATTCACACGTTTTAAAAATATTAACAAAAGTAAAAATGACAAACAAATGAAGAAAAAAGTCCCTCCTTGGCCTATGAAAAATGCATGATCACTACAGTTTGCTATCCCATGGAACGCTTCTAGCTAGCTGGGCCAGACCCATTAAGGTGGTAATGATCATGTTTGAGTCGCTACCAGCGATTTATAGACTCGCCCGATGGTGAGTCAAATTAGTGCGCTTGTTTTACCAAAAACAACTTATGTTTACCGATGCTTACAACGCAGGCATGCGTGATCACTAAATGACCCAAAAAATTACATTTATTTATGTGTTTTCTTTTAATTCTTACATGCAACGAGTCAATATACCTCAAAGTCTAAACTGGTGGTGGGGAACATTAAAAATAGGACTTACAAAATGGGGAAAACAAAAAAATGAAATGGGCTCTCTAAATTAGAAGGGAGGGACTAATTCCACATTTTTTGAATAAAATGCCTAGAAGGGTGGTTCTAAAAAAATCATCATCTATTTCAAGATATTAATGGGGATTGCGGACCGTATTTTGACGGAAAACCATCAAGCGCGATAAAGTTTCTCCTCCAACAAATGGAAAGAAAATCGACAAATCATCCCGTGCAAGTGAATTAGTTTTTATTCTTCTTTTGAACTCTTCTTCTTTGTGCAGACGAAATACATAAAAAAATTCTTAGAACATGCAAGCGAATTAGGTTGTCCGAAAGCAGAGACCATGGTTTTTTTTTTTTTGAGGAGAAGGCCTTCATGGCTAGCTTTATTAAATTATGCAACGCTTACATCGTTCGCTAAAAAACCAGTAATAAATTCCGGAGGTGAGTCCAACCACAAGCTTGGTGGATCAACACGTCCATTTTGAGCTAGCGCATGAGCTACCCTATTAGATTCCCGGTTACAATGCTCTAATAAGGCCTTTCCGAAATCACTAAGAAGTGAGCGACAGACATCTAGTATAGGAGCCGCGATCATTGAGAGTCCTAAGTTTCCCTGGAGAGCTTCCACAATGATCACATTATCAGATTGTATCAAAATAGAGTTCAATCCCAAGTTGCCAGCAAGTTTGAGACCTTCCACAAGAGCGCCTGCTTCCGCCGATATCACGTCCGCCACATGCTCTAATTTGGCCGTGGCAGCAGCCACAAACATACCATCGCTGTCTCTTATAACTGTACCACAGGATCCTGCATTGTCCTCTTCTACGAAGGAAGCATCAACATTAACGAGATATTGGCCAAGTAATGGCTTCCTCCATTTGTTCAACCGCGGCAGTGTTGTAAACCAGGATCGCCTTGTGAATGTCGGATTTAAAACTATTCCTGGTCGTCGGCCCATGTAACACCGCTTTAGGCCTCGTCAATAGCCCAATTCATATCGTATCTTTTTCAGTCCAGTCCATTTGGAACGATAAGGATCCGCAGAGCCTGAGACCTCATAAGCCTCTTGCTGCCGCAAAAAAAAATTGATTGCATTATAACGAAGTGTGATGACACATTGCATGCATGCATTCACTCGGTGCTCAGATGCAGCGAGCGCATGGTGAGGCTTGTCATAGTGGGAGGTAATTTAGACAAGTACAGGGCGGAGCCAGGATTTGAGTATAGGGGGGGCCAAGTAAAGTTGATAAACCAAAAAATTATGTGCGAAAAAGAAACATACAACGTAATATCATATTCATTTGTGTTAGTCTAAATTTCTCCTGCAATTGCCAATAAAATCAAATTATTAATAATTTCATCAGAAGATCACCTAATTTCTAAATGTTTTCCTTTCAATTTAGATTATCTTGCAATTCTGAACAAGTCGTCTCCATTTGGACCGGGATTGGCAACTTGCACATTAGCCCCGTTAACTATATCATTAGATTGGGAACCCAATACAACATGCTCAAAAGTTAAATTAATCATTATGATGTTTGTCGGCGCTTTTCTTTTCATAACCCCTTTTTGAGTTTTGCGAATGCTTTTCATAACTACTTGGCAGATCAAACTATGAAAAGAAATTTCAAAGGAACTACCGTCGTAAATCACCATTAGAATAAGTAAAATTGGATATGCAATTCAGACGCGCATAGATGAGGGTTGAGAAAGAATAGCAGACCGCTATAGTGATGCTAACCTTGACTGGTTGACTTGGACCGCTGGAGATCTGGTGGGAGTAGTCTGCAAGATTGCTCATTGCGGAGCCAGTGTCGGTTGATTTAATCGGACTCAAATCTGATCATGGCTAGGGAGGGCAGGAGGCAGCCACAGCCGCCAGCACTTCGCCTCAAATAACGCCAGGGGCTACGTACTTTTTTGTTTAGAGAACCAGGGGCAGATGCCATGACCAAAGTGGGCTTTATTATGGGCCTTTACCTTTTGCAAATTTTACTTTATTAAGGGGGGCCAAGTACGTCCAGTAAATCCAGTTTTATCGCTAAATACTCTTAGGTGTTATAGAAATCGTCGATCCTCCCCCTGGCTCCGCCACTGGACAAGTAATATGCATATGTTACTAGTCTACATTATTATCTTCATAGTAGATAATAACATAAGTGTAGTATTATATGCAAACCTTAAATTATTAGGTTGTAGACTCATTTTGCATTGGGATGCATTTAGTTACAATAACATATTATGTTACTGCATACACTTCTCTCCTCATTTCTTGTAGGCGGTGCTATGCTAGGTATCATAACGGGCATCAGCGCATAGCCACGCCCCAGTTGCAAGCTTATGTTGCTTACACGACCACGATACATGTGATTCCCCCAGCTACCACAACGAGGAACTAGAGAGAGAAGCACATATCTTTTTCCGCTATTTTTATTTTGTTTGTTTTATTCTTTATTTAAAATTCACTAATATAAAAGAATTTGAATTTGAAAAAGTTCATAAATTCAAAAAGGTTTTCCAAATTCTGAAAATATTCACTAGTTTGAAAAATATTCATGAATTCAAAAAATTTCACAAATTTAAATAATTGCAAATTCAAAAAATCTTGCAAACTTTAAATTTTGAATGTTTATAAATGTTTGCAAATTCAAAAAAAGTGAACTCAAAATGTGTCTGTGAATTCAGGAAATGGGCAAGAATTCAGTAAATGATAAATTAAATAACATTCATGAATTCCAAAAAATAAAAATGTAGCAAAATTAAAATTATTCATGAAATTAAAAATGTTCTAAAATTTTCATTAAAAATGAGAATTGAAAGATTTTTTTAAAAAAATGAGCAGGTTTGTTTTAGAAAAATCTGCAATCTTCCCGAAATCGCAATGTACTATGCATCTGCGGTGCCAGGGGTATTCACCTGTATTCATGTGAATACCCAAGATTTGGTCCAAAAAAATCAATATATGTCTTACTCAGCGGCCCACAAGCCTACAGCCCACCAGTACTGCAGCCCGCACAGCAAGTCCAACACGGCCGACCACCTCGGCACCTCGTTTCGCTGATTCGTTCGACCTCGACCCGAATCCATTCCCTAGTCCACACTCGGTCGTTCCCAACCTAACCTAGCGCCTGCTGCGGCGGCGGCGGTGAGCAGCGGCAAGCGGAGCCGGTGGCGGCCAGTGTCCGACGAGCGCCCCCCTTGTCCATGTCTTATCTCTCTAGTTCTCTTCCCTTAAGAAAGTAAGAAGGTCAGCCCCAGCCAGTTCGGTAGTTCCTATGGTGTACAAAACTACATATTAAAACGGGTACTAGTTTGCTGGCGTTTAGTATCCGGACAAATAGCAAAACTGCAATCGTTCTTAAGCCTAGCCAGTTCCTAATTTAGTATCCAGGCACTAGTTTGCTAGATTGCAGTTTTGCAATTTTAATGTAGTTTGCTGGAGCGACCAGGACCAGCAGAGCATGTTGTTTGCTTCTTCCTAGTACACAATACTGCTAGTACATCTAGTTTGGTGGAACGACCAGGTTGCTAGATTGAAATTTTGATATTTTAACATACCAATTTTCAGAGTGTATATTTTGGTAGATTGGTAATCTATCTTTTCTTGATCTTGTATCATAGATGAAGGGTTTTAGCGTTGTTGCATTGTGGTAAAGAGCTTCAAAGGCAAATAAAAGAACTTCCACATCTACAACAAATTCTACTGATGTTGAAGTTGAGAGCAGTAGCATTCCTTCTGCTATTGGGAGCAATCTGCAACTGGCACTAGTGCAAGCACATGAACCGGATGATAGTCACACGGAACCAAAAAGGCGACCGCGGAGTTATATTGTAAGACGGATATCATCACTTTATCAATCAAAAGGTACTTATGTATTCATGTCGTTATGGTCTGATACATTGAAATATTGCTATTGTCGTTATGCTAGTGTTGTTTCCTTCATATATTTCTAGTGTTGTGTTGTTTGACTCATATACTACATTTAGAGCAAAAAAAAAATTGGATGAATACCCAGCCTTCATTTCCTGGCGCCGCCACTGGTACTATGGCCCACACTCGTGCACTAGTGAGTGATCGCAAGGATAGCACCCAGAGCCAGCAGAAGTTTTGTTTTAGAAGGTGCAGCAGAAGTTTATGTGCCTCCAGCTTCTCCCTATCGGAGCAGTATCTTTTTCGATGTTTTTCTCTCGTCTGGTCCGGCCTTCTGTAAATTTCACACTTTGACACCATCGGATAGTGCCTCACTGTGCTCGAACATTCTGGGGATACATGTTCACGACTAATGAGGCGTGTGTGTGTGTGTGTATACGCATCCTAAAACACGACTACGTCCCCTAAATAAAGACATGACTATGTTCCGTCAAAAAGAAAACAACACGACTGTGTTTCTCAATGTCATAGTCACTGTTCCAACTCACTGAAGTCGGTGGTTCACGATGGTCTTTTTTTCCTTTCCACCCAATCCAAAAAAAGATCTGGTTCACTATGAAATGAAATGATAGCGGGACGAAATGGAAACGGATCGTCTGACACGTACTGCACCCCTGACATATGGGGTCACTAACATGTGAGGCCGGATCCACCTGTCAGTGTGCCAACGGCGGGAGCACAAAACGACGCCACTACTAATCATCACATACAGAAATTCGCAGGGAAGCAGGTGGTTGCTGCATAGGATTCCATGTGCAAGGCCTCCATTTCCCTGACCACCGTAGAACACAGCCTATGAATGCATGCATGCATACCTACAACGGTGGAAGTCGGACGCTAGCGCCAAAATAAGCCTGAGAATGGCAACTTTTCACGCGCACGGGGGACCGGCTTAAGCGCGAAAGCCTACTGCTTTTAAACATGGCGCGAACTGAAACAAACAAAGGCTCAAAGAGTGCTCTGCTGCTAGCCTGTAAAAAAAAAGAGTGGTAGGGCCGGGCGTTAGACAGTGTCTGCTGCATTGGCAGGGCCGCCATACCACCTGATCATGCACCGTGGGCCGCTGTGAGTTTTGCGCGCGCACACACACACGAGCGGCGCTGGGTTCCGCTACTTTTTACTCGTGTGGAACCAGCGGTTAAGTATCAAGTGATCACAACATTCAGAAAAAGTATCAAGTGATCATAACTCGTGCAAATCCACTAAAATTCTCTCTTTTCTTTTCAGGTAAAAAGAGCCCCCGGCCGCAATCTGAACCATCTCTAACATTTTTTAGGCTGTTACTGAGCAAAAGGGTTAGATTTGCCAAAATCCCGATTGAGTATTGTTTTGTTTGAACTTTCGGAAAAGGACGAATTCTATTGGTTCTCCCAAAAATGGCAATTTTTTGGGCCTAAAAGTTTGATGGAGGTGCTCTTCCTTGGCACAAGTCTTGCGACTTTGCCTCGCAAGATCATAAATTGGAGTTGTCTTACCCTTGATGGCATTTAACTGTCTGGTTCGGTTGACATGGTTTTCGGCATGACTTGTGTTATGACAATGGGTTGGGGTTTTCCAAAGGTGAAATAGAAATAACTAGATTCGGGAAAGTTAGTTACATGCACAAATCCCTTCTGCCATCTCACGTGTGTAAAATGGAAAATAATCAAAGTTACTCTCATGATAAAACCATTTTTCGATTGAACTAACTTTGAATCATTCGCTTACATAAATCTGAAGTTACATAAATCTAGCTGATCTTGCCCGTTGAATCATTCCCTTACATAAATATTAACTTACATAAATCTAGCTGATCTTGCCTACAGACGGGCATCAGCTTTGAAGCACGAACAACACTAATCTAAACACCGATCTTTCCTCATACACTGAGCATCAGTTTGAAGCACTACCTTAACTAAACTACAGAAATCTAAATTGGTTTCAAACTCTAGATACTAATCAGTTTTGGGTCAAGGATACCCTAAGTTAGAGACAGTGAATGGTTGTCGATACACAACTCTAACGAGCACGAATAGAAAGATAGTCAGGAGGCTCCTCACGCACTTGGTCTGTATCTCTAGGGAGTAGTGAACTGCAAGTTCTACACAAACAGAACCTGCGTAATGTGCACAAACAACCGAAATGAAAGCTGAACACGCAACAATTCTCCACCATTTGTTCACGCGAGCAATACCTTCCTTGGGCTTCAGGCATTCCGCCTTATCCACGGCGAGCCTCAGCTTATGGACAAGCTCATTTATTTATACAGCGTGTTCCGTGCTAGAGCCAAAGTTGGAGGGGGAGCAGGGATCCCTCGTTTGGGTAGACGGGAAAAACGTCCCCCACAAAGCCCGCGGCTAGATTGCTGCGATCCACGTCGTTGAGCTTGTCGACGGTCTTCTTGGTGGCCTCAACAGCCACCTTGGCCACCTCCGCAACATCGTACGCAGCCTTGTAAGTAGCATCCTTCTTGGCGGCGACCCGCTCGTGGTCCTTGCCTGCCCCATCCTAAACCTCCCAAACAAAAATCATGAACAACAGGGCGATGACCATAGCATAAACTACATAGCGCATGTAAGTTGCGATGAGTCTACGCAACTCACCTTCATCGCAAGTGGTATGATAGGAGGTGGGATTAGCAGGGGAACACACGGAAATGAATGAGTGAAAATGGTGGCAAAAATGATGAGCTAGAACTAAGACAAACATGCCAAAAATTGTGCCAATGAACCAGCAAAACATCTCAGCGGCTTTAAGGAAGATGTGACCAAATTTATTTGCCATTGTGCTAAGTTGTTGCCTTGGCGTGGGGAGTTGAACTACACTATGAGCGTTTATATAGGTGTGGAAGAGACACATACACAAGGATGCTACTCGTACTCAACCATGTCACGGAGCAACAAACAAAGTCATGATTGACGGACATGCGCAAGCAACCCAGTAGCAGCAAAGTACTATGGGAAACCGGTCAGATTGGTTTGGCTTGGTCTTACTCGCCATTTCTCTCCCCTGCTACTAGTAGCAACAGCAAATAGTGAAAGTGTGTAGAGTAAAAAAAAAAGGAAAACCGATGCCACCTCTCTCCCACACACACACACAGTGGAAAAAAGAGACAGAGAGAGGTTTTGCTGAGGTGAGGAGATCTTTTGCCCGATCTATATGTTTTCAGGCTCCAACTCAGGCGCAACCTATGTCTGCATCCTTATCTTCTCCTGCTTTAGTATAAGTAGCCAGTCTAGGGCTATGATTATGACTCAGTAGTAGTACTCCAAGCTAGCCTAAATACATGCACAAATCCCTTCTTCCATCTCACGGATGTAAAACGGAAGATATTTGTCAAAATCCAGAAGGAGGATTGTTTTGGTTGAACTTTTGGGAAATGATGGATTTTGTGGGTTCTAAAAGTTTGGTGGAGGTGCTCTCCCTTGGCACAAGTCTTGCAACTTTGCCCCGCAAGATGATCGTAAATTGGAGTTGCCTTACCCTTAATGACATTTGACTGTTTGATTCGGTTGACATGGTTTTCGACGTGACTTGTGTTATGAGGATAAGTTGAGGTTTCCAAAGGTGAAGTGGAAGTACTTATGTTCGGTAGTGCTTGGTCACATGCACAAATCCCTTCTGCCGTCTCATAGATGTAAAGCGGAAAATAATCAAAGTTACTCTAATGAAAAACCATTTTTTGGTTAAAGTAAGTTTGAACCATTCCCTTACATAAATCTAGCTGATCTTGCCCATAGACGTGCATCAGATTTGAAGCACGAAGAACACTAATCTAAACACTGATCTTTCCTCATACACTGAGCATCAGTTTTGAAGCACTAACCTTAACTGAACTACAGAAATCTAAATAGGTTTCAAACTCTAGACACTAATCAGTTTTGAGTCGAGGATACCCAAAGTAAGAAACAGTGAATGATTGTCGATACAACTCCAATGAGCACGAACAAAAAGATTGTTAGGAAGCTCCTCACATGCTTGGTTTATATCTCTAGAGAGTAGTAAAATGAAAATCCTACACAAACCGAACCTGTGTAATGTGTACATACAGTTGAAACAAAAGTTGAAACACAACTATTCTTCATCATTTGTTGAGGTGAGCAATACCTTCCTTGTGCTTCATGCGTTCCGTCTCATCCATGGTGAGCCTCCACTTCTGGACGAGCTCATCCAGCATATTCCGTGCTTGAGCCAAAGTTGGAGGAGGAGGAGATCCCTCGTCTGGGCGGACAGGTGGGGCAACCCCCACAACGCCCGCGGCTAGATTGCAGCGATCTATGCCGTTGAGCTTGTCGATGGTCTTCTTGGCGGCCTTGACAGCCACCTTCGCGGCATCGTACGCAACCTTGTAAGTTGCGCCTACAAGGCGGCGACCCGCTCGTGGTCCTTGGCTGCCCCATCCGCAATCTCCCGAACAGAAATCATCAACAACATGGCGATGACCATAGCAAAAATTACATAGCGCATGTAAGTTGCGATGAGTCTATGCAACTCATCTTCATCGCAAGTGGTATGATATGAGGTGGGACTAGCAGGAGGCACACAAGGAGATTAATGAGTGGAAATGGAGGCAAAAATGGTGAGAGCTAGCACTAAGACAAATATGCCAAAAATTGTGCCAATGAACCAGCAAAAGATCTCGACGGCTTGAAGGAAGATGTGACCGAATGTATTCGCCATTGTGATAGGTTGTTAGCTTGTGGGGAGTCGGACTACACTATGAGAGTTTATATGTGTCGAGTAGACACAGACAAGGATGCTACTACTATATTACTACTCGTACTCAACCTAGTCACGGAGCAACTAACCAAGTCTTGACTGACAAACATGTGCAAGCAACCCAATAGTAAAGTATAGTGGGAACCCGGTCACATTGGTTTGGCTTGGTCTTACTCGCCCTCTCTCCCCTGCTGCTGCTTGCAGAAGCAAACATAAAAGCGTGTAGAATAAAAAACAGAACCCAATGCCACCTCTCAACCACTCACAAAGTAGAAAAGAGAGAGAAAGAGAGGTTTTCCTGAGGTGAGGAGATCATTTGCCCGGCCTATATGTTATCTGGCTCCAGCTCAGGCGCAACCTACGTCTGCATCCTTATCTTCACCTGCGTAGTACTAGTATCCAGTTTAGGGCTATGATTATGACTAGGTAGTAGTACTCCATCTAGCCTAAATACATGCACAAATCCCTTCTTCCATCTCACGGATCCAAAACGGAAGATATTGCCAAAGTGCCAAAGGAGGATTGTTTTGGTTGAACTTTCGAAAAAGAATGAATTTTGCCGGTTCACCCGGGAATGGCAAGTTTTGGGCCTAAAAGTCTTGTGGAGGTGCTCTCCCTTGGCACAAGTCTTGCAACTTTGCCCCACAAGATGATCATAAATTGGATTTGCCTTACCCATGATGCCATTTGACTGTTTGGTTTGGTTGACATGGTTCTCGGTGTGACTTGTGTTATGAGGATAAGTTGAGGTTTTCCAAAGGTGGAGCAGAAGTAACTTGATCGGGAGTGGACGGTTACATGCACAAATACAATCTGCCATCTCATGGATGTAAAATTAAAAATAATCAAAGTTACTCTAATGATAAAACCATTTTTCGATTGAACTAATTTTGAACCATTCCCTTACATAAATCTTAAGTTACATAAATCTAGCTGATCTTGCCCATAGATGGGCATCAGCTTTGAAGCATGAACAACACTAATCTAAACACTGATCTTTCCACATACACTAAGCATCAGTTTTGAAGCACTAACCTTACTACAAAAATTTAAATAGGTTTCAAACTCTAGACACTAATCAGTTTTGGGTCGAGGATACCCAAAGTAAGAGACAGTGAATGGATGTCGGTACAACTGCAACAAGCACGAACATGAAGATAGTCGGGAAGCTCCTCACCCACTTGGTCTGTATCTCTATGGAGTAGTAAAATGCAAATCCTGCATAAACCGAACATGTGTAATGTGCACAAACAGCCGAAAAGAAAACTGAACGCGCAACAATTATTCACCATTTGTTGAGCCGAGCAATACCTTCCTTGGGCTTCAGGCGTTCGACCTTATCCACGGCGAGCCTCCACTTCTGGACGAGCTCATCCAGCGTGTTCTGTTCTTGAGCCAAAGTTGGAGGGGGCGAGGATCCCTCGTCGGGGCGGACAGGCGGGGCACCTTCCACAACACCCGCGGCTAGATTGCAGCGGTCCACACCATTGAGCTTGTTGACGGTCTTCTTGGCGGCGTCGACAGCTACCTTGGTGATGTCTGCGGCATCGTACGCAGCCTTGTAAGCTACATCCTCTGAGGCGGCGACCCGCTCGTGGTCCTTGGCTCCCCCATCTGCAACCTTTCAAAAAAATCATCAACAACATGTTGATGACCATAGCGTAAACTACATAGCGCATGTAATCTGCGATGAGTCTATGCAACTCATCTTCATTGCAAGTGGTATTATAGGAGGCAGGACTAGCAGGAGTTGCCCAAGGAGATGAATGAGTGGAAGTGGAGGCACAAATGATGAGATCTAGCACTACGACAAACATGCCAAAAATTGTGCCAATGAACCGGCAAAAGATCTCAGCGGCTTTAAGGAAAGATGTGACCGAACATATTCTCCATTGTGCTAGGATGTTGGCTTGTGGTGATGAGTTTGACTACACTATGAGTGCTTATAGGCGTCGAGGAGACACACACAAGGATGGTACTTCTACATTGCTACTCGTACTCAACCAAGTCACAAAGCAACCAACCAAGACATGATTGATAGACATGCGCAAGCAACACAGCGGCAACAAAGTACCGTGGGAACCAGGCCACATTGGTTTGGCTTGGTCTTACTCGCCATCTCTCTCCCCTGCTACTTCTAGCATCACCAAACATTAAAAGCATGTAGAGTTCAAAACGGAACCCAGTGCCACCTCTCTCCCACACACAAAGTAGAAAAGAGAGAGAGTGAGAGAGAGAGAGAAAGAGAGAGAGAGAGAGAGAGAGAGAGAGAGAGAGAGGATAGAGAGAGAGGGAGGGAGAGGTTTTGCTGAGGTGAGGAGATCTTTTGCCTGGTCTACATGTTTTCAGGCTCTAGCTCAGGCAAAACCTATGTCTGCATCCTTATCTTCACCTCCATAGTACTAGTAGCCAGTCTAGGGCTATGATTATGACTAGGTAGTAGTATTCCAGCTAGCCTAAATACATGCACAAATCCCATCTGCCATCTCATGGATGTAAAATGGAAGATCTTGCCAAAATCCCGAAGGAGGATTGTTTCGGTTGAACTTTCGTAAAAGGATGAATTCTGACGGTTCTCCCTTGAATGGCAACTTTTTGGGCCTAAAACTTTGGTGGAGGTGCTCTCCCTTGGCACAAGTCTTGCAACATTCCCTGCAAGACGATCGTAAATTAGGGTTGTCTTACCCTTGATGCCATTTGATTGTTTGGTTCAGTTGACATGGTTTTTGGTGTGACTAGTGTTATGAGGATAAGTTGAGGCTTTCCAAAGGTGAAATAGAAGTAATTAGATTCAGGAGTGGTTGGGTACATGCACAAATCCCTTCTGCCAGCTCATGGATGTAAAACAGAAAATAATCAAAGTTACTCTAATCATAAAACCATTTTTCAATTGAACTAAGTTTGAACCATTCCCTTACATAAATCTTAAGTTACATAAATCTAGCTGATCTTGCTCATAGACGGGCATTAGCTTTGAAGCACGAACAACACTAATATAAACAATGGTCTTTCATCATACACTAAGAATCAATTTTGAAGCACTAACCTTAACTAAACTACATAAATCTAAATAGGCTTAAAACTCTAGACACTAATCATTTTTGGATCGAGGATACCCAGTGCAAGAGACAGTGAATGGTTGTCGATAAAACTCCAACGAGAATGAACAGAAAGATAGTCAGGAAGCTCCTCACGGACTTGGTATGAATCTCTAGACTGTAGTAAAATGCAAATCATGCACAAACCGAACCTGCGTAATCTGCACAAACAGCCCAAAGGAAAGTTGAACACGCAACAATTCTCCGCCATTTGTTGAGAGAGAGAGAGAGGAGAGAGAGGGAGGGAGAGGTTTTGCTGAGGTGATGAGATCTTTTTCCTGGTGTACATGTTTCCAGGCTCCAGCTCAAGCGTAGCCTATGTCTGCGTCCTTATCTTCACCTCCGTAGTACTAGTAGCCAGTCTAGGGCTATGATTATGACTAGGTAGTAGTACTCCAGCTAGCCTAAATACATGCACAAATCCCTTCTGCCATCTCATGGATGTAAAATGGAAGATATTGCTAAAATCCCGAAGGAGGATTGTTTTGGTTGAAATTTCGTAAAAGGATGAATTTTGATGGTTCTCCCGAGAATGGCAACTTTTTGGGCCTAAAACTTTGGTGGAGGTGCTCTTCCTTGGCACAACTCTTGCAACTTTGCCCCGCAAGATGATCATAAATTCGAGTTTCCTTACCTTGATGCCATTTGACTGTTTGGTTGGGTTGACATGGTTTTTTGCGTGACTTGTTTTATAAGCAAAAGTTGAGGTTTTCCAAAGGTGAAGTAGAAGTAATTAGATTCGGGAATGGTTGGTTACATACACAAATCCCTTCTGCCATTTCACAGTTGTAAAATGGAAAATAATCAAAGTTACTCTAATGATAAAACCATTTTTTATTTAACTAACTTTGTACCATTCCCTTACATAAATCTGCTACCTCTTAAGCACTGCGTTGGTTTTTCCCTTGAAGAGGAAAGGGTGATGCAGTAAAGTAGCGTAAGTATTTCCCTCAGTTTTTGAGAACCAAGGTATCAATCTAGTAGGAGACCACGCTCAAGTCCCTCGCACCTACACAAACAAATAATAACCTCGCAACCAACACAATAAAGGGGTCGTCAATCCCTTCACGGTCACTTACGAGAGTGAGATATGATAGATATGATAAGATAATATTTTAGGTATTTTTTATGATAAAGAGAAACAAAGATGCAAAGTAAAATAAAAGGCAATAGAAATAGCTAAGTGTTGGAAGATTAATATGATGGAGAATAGACCCGGGGGCCATAGGTTTCACTAGTGGCTTCTCTCAAGAGCATAATTATTACGACGGTTGAACAAATTACTGTCGAGCAAATGATAGAATTGAGCATAGTTATGAGAATATCTAGGTATGATCATGTATATAGGCATCACGTCCGTGACAAGTAGACCGACTCCTGCCTACATCTACCACTACTACTCCACACATCGGCCGCTATCCAGCATGCATCTATAGTATTAAGTTCATAAGAACATAGTAACGCTTTAAGCAAGATGACATGATGAAAGTGCAACTATCCCTAGGTGGTTTTGGTAATTTATACCAACATATAGCTCATTGAGCTAATGCTATTCCAAGACAAATATTTCAGGAAAGCTCAATGTATGGCATGGCATGGATGATGAAAGTGGATCCCTCAAAATGTTAAGGACAAAGGATTGGCTCAAGCTCAAAAGCTCAAGACTCTACATTTTACATTTTAGTGATCCAAGATCACATTGAGTCTATAGGAAAAGCCAATACTATCAAGGAGGGATGAGGTGTTGCTTAATGAGCCTCTTGCTTCATGTGCTTAGTGATATGCTCCAAAACCCTCCACTACTTTCTCACATCCACATATGACCTAAACCTAAAGTCAAACTAGGCCCTACCGATTCTTTATATCCGGCGCCACCGAGTTCAATTGTCATAGCCACTGCCACAAACCCTAGGCAAATCGGTCTCACCGATAGGGATCTCGGTCTCACCGAGATGGGATTGTGATCTCTCTGTTGCTTCGCAACGTTTCGGTCTAACCGAAGTGAGCGATCGGTCCCACCGAGATTGCAATGTAAACTCTCTGTTTCCCCTTCGTAACTTTTCGGTCCAACCGAAAGAGCGAATTGGTCCCACCGAGTTTACCTGACCAACTCTCTAGTTAGCTAATTACCAAATTCGGTCTCACTGAGTTTGTGTAATCGGTCTCACCGAAATTACGTTATGCCCTAACCCTAACCATATCGGTCCTACCGAGTTGCATGTCAGTCCCACCGAAAATCCTAACGGTCACTGGGTTTACTAGATTGGTCAGACCAAGTTTGGTAAATTGTGTGTAACGGTTAGATTTTTGTGTGGATGCTATATATACCCCTCCACCTCCTCTTCATTCGTGGAGAGAGCCATCAGAACAAACCTACACTTCCAACTTACCAGTTCTGAGAGAGAACCACCTACTCATGTGTTGAGGCCAAGATATTCCATTCCTACCATATGAATCTTGATCTCTAGCCTTCCCCAAGTTGCTTTCCACTCAAATATTCTTTCCACCAAATCCAAATCCTGAGAGAGAGTTGAGTGTTGGGGAGACTATCATTTGAAGCACAAGAGCAAGGAGTTCATCATCAACACACCATTTGTTACTTCTTGGAGAGTGGTGTCTCCTAGATTGGCTAGGTGTCACTTGGGAGCCTCCGACAAGATTGTGGAGTTGAACCAAGGAGTTTGTAAGGGCAAGGAGATCGCCTACTTCGTGAAGATCTACCGCTAGTGAGGCAAGTCCTTCGTGGGCGACGGCCATGGTGGGATAGACAAGGTTGCTTCTTCATGGACCCTCCGTGGGTGGAGCCCTCTGTGGACTCGCGCAACCGTTACCCTTCGTGGGTTGAGGTCTCCATCAACGTGGATGTACGATAGCACCACCTATCGGAACCACGACAAAAACATCCGTGTCTCCAATTGTGTTTGAATCCTCCAAACCCTTCCCTTTACATTCTTGCAAGTTGCATGCTTTAATTTCCGCTTCCTATATACTCTTTGCATGCTTGCTTGAACTGTGTGAAGATTACTTGACTTGTTCAAAGATAGCTAAAATCTGCCAAAGTCTAAAATTGGGAAAAGGTTAGGTTTTTAATTGGTCAAGTAGTCTAATCACCCCCCTCTAGACAGACTTCAAGGTCCTACAAGTGGTATCAGAGCTTTGGTCTCCATTTTCTTTGATTTCCATAGCTTTTGGTGCTCATAGCCTTGGTTTCACAACCTAGGAGAGTATGGCGTCTAGCGAGGGAAATTATCACCGTAGAGGTCCTTACTTTGATGGCACTAATTTTGCTAGTTGGAAGCATAAAATGAAAATGCATATTCTCGGACATAACCCCGCTGTTTGGGCTATTGTGTGTATTGGTTTGCAAGGTGAATTCTTTGATGGG
>LR880969.1:785862961-785875707 GCA_904067115.1 Aegilops sharonensis
AAACCATGTGTAGGGCAATTACGTATCATTAATTTCATTCTCTCCCAAGATTGTGCAACATGTTCATGATCAAGTTGCTTAAAATTCATAATATCGTTTCTAAGAGAGATGATCTTAGCGGGAGGAAAATACTTAGAGATAAAAGCATTTTTGCACTTATTCCATGAATCAATACTATTTTTAGACAAAGACGAAAACCAAGCTTTAGCACGATCTCTAAGTGAAAAAGGAAATATCTTCAATTTAACAATATCATTGTCCACGGCTTTCTTCTTTTGCATATCACACAAATCAACGAAGCTATTTAGATGGGTAGCGGCATCTTCACTAGGAAGGCCGGCGAATTGATCTTTCATGACAAGATTCAACAAAGCAGCATTAATTTCACAAGATTCGGTATCGGTAAGAGGAGCAATCGGAGTGCTAAGAAAATCATTGTTGTTGGTATTGGTAAAGTCACACAATTTAGTTTTGTCTTGAGCCATAGTGACAAGCAAGCAATCCAACACACAAGCAAACAGGAAGCAAGCGAAAAAGAGGCGAACGGAAGAAAGAGAGGGCGAATAAAACGGCAAGGGTGAAGTGGGGGAGAGGAAAACAAGAGGCAAATAGCAAATAATGTAATGCGAGGGATAAGGGTTTGTGATGGGTACTTGGTATGTCTTGACTTGACTTGACTTGGTGCGAATCTCCCCGGCAACAGCGCCAGAAATCCTTCTTGCTACCTCTTAAGCACTGTGTTGGTTTTTCCCTTGAAGAGGAAAGGGTGATGTAGTAAAGTAGCGTAAGTATTTCCCTCAGTTTTTTAGAACCAAGGTATCAATCCAGTAGGAGACCACGCTCAAGTCCCTCGCACCTACACAAAAAAATAAGAACCTCACAACCAATGCAATAAAGGGGTTGTCAATCCCTTCATGGCCACTTACGAGAGTGAGATTTGATAGATATGATAAGATAATATTTTTGGTATTTTTTATGATAAAGAGAAATAAAGATGCAAAGTAAAATAAAAGGCAATAGAAATAGCTAAGTGTTGGAAGATAAATATGATGGAGAATAGACCCGGGGGCCATAGGTTTCACTAGTGGCTTCTCTCAAGAGCATAAGTATTACGGTGGGTGAACAAATTACTGTCGAGCAATTGATAGAATTGAGCATAGTTATGAGAATATCTAGGTATGGTCATGTATATAGGCATCATGTCCGTGACAAGTAGACCGACTCCTGCCTGCATCTACTACTACTACTCCACACATCGATCGCTATCCAGCATGCATCTAGAGTATTAAGTTCATAAGAACAGAGTAACGCTTTAAGCAAGATGGCATGATGTAGAGGGATAAACTCATGCAATATGATATAAACCCCATCTTGTTATCCTCGATGGCAACAATACAATACGTGCCTTGCTGCCCCTGCTGTCACTGGGAAAGGACACCGCAAGATTTAACCCAAAGCTAAGCACTTCTCCCATTGCAAAAAAGATCAATCTAGTAGGCCAAACAAAACTAATAATTCGAAGAGACTTGCAAAGATAACCAATCATACATAAAAGAATTCAGAGAAGATTCAAATATTGTTCATAGATAAACTTGATCATAAACCCACAATTCATCGGTCCCGACAAACACACCGCAAAAAAAGATGACATCGAATAGATCTCCACAAGAATCATGGAGAACTTTGTATTGAGATCCAAAGAGAGAGAAGAAGCCATCTAGCTAATAACTATGGACCCGAAGGTCCGAGGTAAACTACTCACACATCATCAGAGAGGCTGTGGTGTTGATGTAGAAGCCCTCCGTGATCAATGCCCCCTCCGGCAGGACGCCGGAAAAGGCCCCAAGATGGGATCTCACGAGTACAGAAGGGTGCGGCGGTGGAATTAGGTTTTCGTGGATGCCTCTGATGGTTTGGGGGTACGTAGGTATATATAGGAGGAAGAAGTACGTCGGTGGAGCAACGTGGGCCCCACGAGGGTGGAGGGCGCGCCTGGGAGGGGGGGGGGGTAGGCGCGCCCCCCTGCCTCGTGCTCTCCTCGTTGCTTTCTTGATGTGGACTCCAAGTCCTCTGGATCACGTTTGTTCCGAAAATCATGTTCCCGAAGGTTTCATTCCGTTTGGACTCCGTTTGATATTCTTTTTCTGCGAAACACTAAAATAGGCAAAAAAACAGCAATTTGGGCTGGGCCTCCAGTTAATAGGTTAGTCCCAAAAATAATATAAAAGTGTATAATAAAGCCCATTAAGCATCCAAAACAGAATATAATATAGCATGGAACAATAAAAAATTATAGATACGTTGGAGACATATCAAAATCTAGTTGATCTTGCCCATAGGTGGACATCAGCTTTCAAGTGCAAACAACAGTAATCTAAACACTGAGCTTTCCTCATACACCGAGCATCAGTTTTGAAGCAGTAATAACTACACTACAGAAATCTATATAGGTTTCAAACTCTAGACACTAATCAATTTTTTGTCAAGGATACCCAAAGAGACTATGAATTGTTGTCGATACAACTCCAATGAGCACGAACAGAAAGATAGTCAGGAAGCACCTCACACACTTGCTCTGTATCTCTAGGGAGTAGCAAAATGCAAATCCTGCACAAACCGACCCATGTAATGTGCACAAATAGCCGAAAAGAAAGCTGAACGCGCACCAATTCTCCATCACTTGTTGTGCTAAGCAATACATTCCTTGGGCTTCAGGCGTTCCGCCTAATCTACAACAAGCCTCCACTTCTGGATGAACTCATAAAACGTGTTTCGTCCTTGAGCCAAAGTTGGAGTGGCAGGTATCCCTCGCCTGGGTGGATGGGCGGGGCGCCCTCCATAACGCATGTGACTAGATTGCAGCGATCCACACTGTTGAGCTTGTCGGCTGTCTTCTTGGCGGCCTCGACAACCACCTTGGCCACCTCCACGGCAACGTACGCAGCCTTGTAAGTTGTGTCCTCTGAGGCGGCGACCCGCTCGTGGTCCTTGGCTGCCCCATCCACAACCTTTCAAAGAAAAATCATCAACAACATGGCGTTGACCATAGCGTAAATTACAAAATGCATGTAAGTTTTGATGATTCTATGCAACTCATCTTCATCGCAAGTGGTATAATATGAGGTAGGACTAGCAGGGCCAGCACAAGGAGATGAATGAGTGGAAGTGGAGGCAAAAATAGTGAGAGTTTGCACTAAGACAAACATGCCAAAAATTGTGCCAATGAACCAGCAAAAGATCTCAGTGGGTTTAAGGAAGATGTGATCGAATGTATTCGCCAATGTGCTAGGTTGTTGGCTTGCAGTGGGAGTCAAACTTTACTATGAGCATTTATATAGGTGGAAAGGAGACACAAACTAGGATGCTACTGCTACATTGTTACTCGTACTCAACCTAGTCACGGAGCAACCAAGCAAGTCATGATTGACGGACATACGCAAGCAACCTAGCAACAGCAAAGTACCGTGGGAACCCAATCGCATTGGTTTGGCTTGGTCTTACTCGCCCTCTCTCTCTCCCCTACTGCTAGTAGCAACAGTTTGTTAAAATGTGTGGAGTTACGAAACGGAACCCAATGCGACCTTTGTCCCACACACAGAATAGAAGAGAGAGAGAGAGAGAGAGAGAGAGAGAGAGAGAGAGAGAGAGAGAGAGAGAGAGAGAGGGGTATTGTTGAGGTGAGGAGATCTTTTGCCTAGTCTATACTAAAGGAAATATGCCCTAGAGGCAATAATAAAGTTGTTATTTTATATTTCCTTATATCATGATAAATGTTTATTATTCATGCTAGAATTGTATTAACCGGAAACTTGATACATGTGTGAATACATAGACAAAACACCGTGTCCCTAGTAAGCCTCTACTAGACTAGCTCGTTAATCAAAGATGGTTAAGTTTCCTAACCATAGACATGTGTTGTCATTTGATGAACGAGATCACATCATTAGGAGAATGATGTGATGGACAAGACCCATCCATTAGCTTAGCATGTTGATTGTTCAGTTTTATTGCTATTGTTTTCTTCATGTATAATACATACTCCTTCAACTATGAGATTATGCAACTTCTGGATACCGGAGGAATACCGTGTGTGCTATCAAATGTCACAATGTAACCGAGTGATTATAAAGATGCTCTACGGGTATCTCCTAAGGTGTTTCTTGGGTTGGCATAGAACAAGATTGGGATTTGTCACTCCGAGTATGGGAGAGGTATCTCTGGGCCCTCTCGGTAATGCACATCCTGATAAGCCTTTCAAGCAATGTGACTAATGAGTTAGTTACAGGATGATGCATTACAAAACGAGTAAAGAGATTTGCCAGTAACGAGATTGAACTAGGTATTAGGATACCGACGATCTAATCTCGGGCAAGTAACATACCGATGACAAAGGGAATGACGTATGTTGTCATTGCGGTTTGACCAATAAAGATCTTCGTAGAATATGTAGGAACCAATATGAGCATCCAGGTTCCGCTGTTGGTTATTGATCAGAGATGTGTCTCGGTTATGTCTACATAGTTCTCGAACCCGTAGGGTCCGCACGCTTAACGTTCGATGATGATTTGTATTATGAGTTATGTGTTTTGGTGACCGAAGATTGTTGGAGTCCCGATGAGATCACAAACATGATGAGGAGTATCGAAATGGTCGAGAGGTAATGATTGATATATTGGATGATAGTATTCGGGCACCGGAATGGTTCCGGAGTGTTTCAGGAATTTATCAGAGTACTGAGGGGTTACCGGAAACCCCCGGGGGAAGTAATGGGCCATAGGGGAGAGACAGGGCAGCCCACAAGGAGGTGGCGCCCCCCCCCCCCATGTGGAGTCTGAATTGGACAAGGGAAGGGGGCGTGGCCCCCTTTCCTTCTCCCTCTCCCTCTCCTTCCCCCTTTCCCCCTCCAGTAAAGGGAAGGGGGTCCGAATTGGACTTGCAATGCTAGTAGGACTCCTCCCCCCTTGGGGGCGCGCCTAGGCCGGCCTCCTCCCACTCCCTCCTTTATATACGGGGGCAAGGGGGCACCCCAAAGCACATCAATTATTTCTTAGCCGTGTGCGGTGCCCCCCTCCATCATTTACTCCTCCGGTCATATTGTCGGAGTGCTTAGGTGAAGTCCTGCGCGGGTCACATCACCATGCCGTCGTGCTGCTGAAACTCTCCCTCGACACTTTGCTAGATCAAGAGTTCGAGGGACGTCACCGAGCTGAACGTGTGTTGAACTTGGAGGTGCCGTACGTTCGGTACTTGATCGGTTGGATCATGAGGACGTTCGACTACATCAACCGCGTTAAACTAACACTTCCGTTTTCGGTCTATGTGGGTACGTGGACATACTCTCCCCCTCTCATTGCTATGCATCTCCTAGATAGATCTTGCGTGAGCGTGGGATTTTTTTTTGAAATTGCATGCTACGTTCCCCAACAATGGTTTCAGAGCCAGGTTTTTGCGTAGATGATATGCACGAGTAGAACACAAAGAGTTGTGGGCGATGATAGTCATACCGCTTACCACCAACATCTTATTTTGATTTAGCGGTATTGTTGGATGAAGCGGCACGGACCAACCTTACATGACCACATTCATGAGACCAGTTCCACCGACAGACATGCAACTTGTTTTGCATAAAGGTGGCTAGCGGGTGTCTATTTCTCCAACTTTAGTTGAATCGAATTTGACTATGGCCGGTCCTTGTTGAAGGTTAAAACAGCAAACTTGAGGAAACATCGTTGTGGTTTTGATGCGTAGGTAAGAACGGTTCTTACTAAAAGCCCATAGCAGCCACGTAAAACTTGCAACAACGAAGTAGAGGACGTCTAACTTGTTTTTGCAGGGCATGTTGTGATGTGATATGGTCAAGACATGATGTGATATACGTTATTGTATGAGATGATCATGTTTTGTAAAACGTTATCGGCAACTGGTAGGAGACTTATGGTTGTCGCTTTATTGTATGAAATGCAATCGCAATGCAATTGCTTTACTTTATCACTATGCGTTAGCGATAGTAGTAGAAGCAATAGTTGGCGAGACGACAACGATGCTATGATGGAGATCAAGGTGTCAAGCCGGTGACGATGGAAATCATGACGGGGCTTTGAAGATGGAGATCAAAGGCACAAGATGATGATGGCCATATCATGTCACATATTTTGATTGCATGTGATGTTTATCTTTTATGCATCTTATTTTGCTTAGTATGGCGGTAGCATTACAAGATGATCCCTCACTAAAATTTCAAGGTATAAGTGTTCTCCCTGAGTATGCACCGTTGCGACAGTTCGTCGTGCTGAGACACCACGTGATGATCGGGTGTGATAAGCTCTACGTTCACATACAATGGCTACAAGACAGTTTTGCACGTGCAGAATACTCGGGATAAACTTGACGATCCTAGCATGTACAGACAAGGCCTCGGAACACTGGAGACCGAAAGGTCGAACGTGAATCATATAGTAGATATGATCAACATAGAGATTTTCACTATTGAAAACTACTCCATCTCACATGATGATCGGACATGATTTAGTTGATATGGATCACGTGATCATTTAGATGACCCGAGGGATGTCTATCTAAGTGGGAGTTCTTAAGTAATTTGATTAATTGAACTTAATTTATCATGAACCTAGTCCTGATAGTATTTGCATATTATGTTGTAGATCAATAGCTCGCGTATAGCTCCCCTGTTTTATTTTTGATATGTTCCTAGAGAAATCTAAGTTGAAAGATGATAGTAGCAATGATGCAGACTGGGTCCCTGATCTGAGGATTATCCTCATTGCTGCATAGACGAATTATGTCCTTGATGCACTGCTAGGTGACAAACCTATTGCAGGAGCAGATGCAGACGTTATGAACGTTTACCAAGCTCGGTATGATGACTACTTGATAGTTTAGTGCGTCATGCTTTACGGCTTAGAACCGGAACTTCAAAAACGTTTTGAACGCCACGGAGCATATGAGATGTTACAAGAGTTGAAATTAGTATTTCAGACTCATGCCCGTGTCGAGAGGTATGAGACCTCTGACAAGTACTTGGCCTACAAGATGGAGGAGAATAGCTCAGCCAGTGAGCACGTGCTCAGAATATCTGGGTACTACAATTGCTTGAATCAAGTGGGAGTTAATCTTCCGGATAAGATAGTGATTGGCAGAGTTCTCCAGTCACTATCACCAAGTTACTAGAACTTCGTGATGAACTATAGTATGCAAGGGATAACGAAAACGATTCCCAAGCTCTTCACCATGCTGAGATCGGCGAAGGTAAAAATCAAGAAAGAGCATCAAGTGTTGATGGTTAACAAGACCACTAGTTTCAATAAAAAGGGCAAGGGAAAGAAAGGGGGCTTCAAGAAGAATGGCAAGCAAGTTTTCACTCCCATGAAGAAGCCCAAAGCTAGACCCAAGCCTGAAACTGAGTGCTTCTACTGCAAAGGAAATGGTCACTGGAAACGGAACTGCCCCAAATACTTGGCGAATAAGAAGGATGGCAAAGCGAACAAAAGTATATTTGATATACATGTTATTGATGTGTACTTTACTAGTGTTCATAGTAACCCCAGGGTATTTGATACCGGTTCAGTTGGTAAGATTAGTAACTCGAAACAGGAGTTGCAAAATGAACATATACTAGTTAAGGGCAAGGTGACGATGTGTGTTGGAAAGTAATTCCAAGGTTGATAAGATGGCCACCGCACACTCCCTCTACCTTCGGGATTAGCGTTGAACCTAAAATAAATGCTATTTGGTGTTTGCGTTGAGCATGAATATGATTAGATCATGTTTATTGCAATACGGTTATTCATTTAAGTTAGAGAATAATTGTTGTTCTGTTTGCATGAATAAAACCTTCTGTGGTCATACACCCAAGGTGAATGGTTTATTGAATCTTGATCATAGTGATACACATATTCATAATATTAATGCCAAAAAATGCAAAGTTGATAATGATACTGCAACATATTTGTGGCACTGCCGTTTAGGTCATATTAATGTAAATCGCACGGAGAAACCTCATGCGGATGGACTTTTGGAATCATTTGATGCTTATAGACCATGCCTCATGGGCAAGATGACTAAGACTCCATTCTCCCGAACAATGGAGCGAGCCACTAACTTATTGGAAATAATACATACCGATGTATGCGGTCCGATGAGTGTTGAGGCTCGCGGCGGGTATCGTTATTTTCTGACGTTCACAAATGATTTGAGCAGATATGGGTATATCTACTTAATGAAACACAAGTCTGAAACATTTGAAAAGTTCAAAGAATTTCAGAGTGAAGTGGAGAATCATCGTAACAAGAAAATAAAGTTTCTATGATCTGATCGCGAAGGCGAATGTTTGAGTTACGAGTTTGGCCTTCATTTAAAACAATGTGAAATAGTTTCACAACTCGCGCCACCTGGAACACCACAGCGTAATGGTGTGTCCGAACGTCGTAACCGTACTTTATTAGATATGGTGCGATCTATGATGTCTCTTACCGATTTACCACTATCGTTTTGGCGTTATGCATTAGAGACAGCTGCATTCACATTAAATAGGGCACCGTCTAAATCCGTTGAGACGACACCGTATGAATTGTGGTTTGACAAGAAACCTAAGCTGTCGTTTCTTAAAGTTTGGGGTTGTGATGCTTATGTGAAAAAACTTCAGCCTGATAAGCTCGAACCCAAATTAGAGAAGTGCATCTTCATAGGATACCCAAAAGAAACTGTTGAGTACACCTTCTATCACAGATCCGAAGGCAAGATCTTTGTTGCTAACAATGGATACTTTCTAGAGAAGGAGTTTCTCTCGAAAGAAGTGAGTGGGAGGAAAGTAGAACTTGATGAGGTAATTGTACCATCTCTCAAATTGGAAAGTATCTCATCACACAAAACCGTTCCCATGATGTCTACACCAACTAGAGAGGAAGCTAATGATAATGATCATGAAACTTCAGATCAAGTTACTACCGAACCTCGTAGGTCAACCAGAACACGTTCCACACCAGTGGTACGGTAATCCTATTCTGGAAGTCATGTTACTAGACCATGATGAACATATGAACTATGAGGAAGCAATGATGAGCCCAGATTCCGCAAAATTTCTTGAAGCCATGAAATCTGAGATAGGATCCATGTATGAGAAAAAGCATTATTGAGGAAATCGTTAATTGGTAGCTGCTCGGTTGGCTGGCGAGTAGGGGATTAATAGGCTAATAAGCAAGATAATCGACCATGTAATCAATTAATTGGATGATTTATCGGTTTATCGGCTACTCGGTGATCCTACGAGTAGGGATTAATCGGAAAGTTAACTGGTTAATTGGACGAATTCTTGAATAGGGGAACAAAGTATGGACTTTGGTTGACTTGCCCGATGATCGGCAAGCCATTGAGAATAAATGGATCTATAAGAGGAAGATGGACGCTGATGGTCGTGTTACTATCTACAAAGCTTGAATTGTCGCAAAAGGTTTTTGACAAGTTCAAGGTGTTGACTACGATGAGATTTTCTCACGCGTAGCGATGCTTAAAGTCTGTCAGAATCATGTTAGCAATTGCTGCATTTTATGAATTCTGGCAAATGGATGTCAAAACTGCATTCCTTAATGGATTTTTTAAAGAAGAGTTGTATATGATGCAACAAGAAGGTTTTGTCGATCCTAAAGGTGCTAACAAAGTGTGCAAGCTCTAGCGATCCATCTATGGACTGGTGCAAGCATCTCGAAGTTGGAATATACGCTTTGATGAGGTGATCAAAGCATATGGTTTTATACAGACTTTTGGAGAAGCCTGTATTTACAAGAAAGTGAGTGGGAGTGATGTCTACTACACAACCTTCTTCTTGTAGACGTTGTTGGGCCTCCAAGTGCAGAGGTTTGTAGGACAGTAGCAATTTTCCCTCAAGTGGATGACCTAATGTTTATCAATCCATGGGAGGCATAGGATGAAGATGGTCTCTCTCAAGCAACCCTGCAACCAAATAACAAAGAGTCTCTTGTGTCCCCAACACACCCAATACAATGGTAAATTGTATAGGTTCACTAGTTCGGTGAAGAGATGGTGATACAAGTGCAATATGGATGATAGATATAGGTTTTTGTAATCTGAAAATATATAAACAGCAAGGTAACTAATGATAAAAGTGAGCACAAACGGTATTGCAATGCTAGGAAACAAGGCCTAGGGTTCATACTTTCACTAGTGCAAGTTCTCTCAACAATAATAACATAATTGGATCATATAACTATCCCTCAACATGCAACAAAGAGTCACTCCAAAGTCACTAATAGCGGAGAACAAACGAAGAGATTATGGTAGGGTACGAAACTACCTCAAAGTTATTCTTTCCAATCAATCCGTTGGGCTATTCCTATAAGTGTCACAAACAGCCCTAGAGTTCGTACTAGAATAACACCTTAAGACACAAATCAACCAAAACCCTAATGTCACCTAGATACTCCAATGTCACCTCAAGTATCCGTGGGTATGATTATATGATATGCATCACACAATCTCAGATTCATCTATTCAACCAACACATAGAACCTCAAAGAGTGCCCCAAAGTTTCTACCGGAGAATCACGACGAAAACGTGTGCCAACCCCTATGCATAGGTTCATGGGCGGAACCCGCAAGTTGATCACCAAAACATACATCAAGTGAATCATGTGATATCCCATTGTCACCACAGATACGCACGGCAAGACATACATCAAGTGTTCTCAAATCTTTAAAGACTCAATCCGATAAGATAACTTCGAAGGGAAAACTCAATCCATTACAAGAGAGTAGAGGGGGAGAAGCAACATAAGATCCAACTATAATAGCAAAGCTCGCGATACATCAAGATCGTGCCAAATAAAGAACACGAGAGAGAGAGAGAGAGAGATCAAACACATAGCTACTGGTACATACCCTCAGCCCCGAGGGTGAACTACTCCCTCCTCATCATGGAGAGTGCTGGGATGATGAATATGGCCACCGGTGAGGGTTCCCCCCTCCGGCAGGGTGCCGGAACAGGGTCCCGATTGGTTTTTGGTGGCTACAGAGGCTTGCGGCGGCGGAACTCCCGATCTATTGTGTTCCCCTAAGTTTTTAGGATATATGGGTATATATAGGAGGAAGAAGTACGTCAGGGGAGCCTCAGGGGGCCACGAGGGTGGAGGGCGCGCCTGGGGGGGGGGGGAGTGGTGCGCCCCCTACCTCGTGGCTTCCTCGTTGCTTCTTTGACGTGGACTCCAAGTCTCCCCGGTTTCTTTCCTTCCAAAAATAACTTCTCCAGAAGATTTCATTTCGTTTCGACTCCGTTTGATATTCCTTTTCTTCGAAACACTAAAACAAGGGAAAAAACAGGAACTGGCACTGGGCTCTGGGTCAATAGGTTAGTCCAAAAAATAATATAAAAGTGGATAATAAAGCCCAATATTGTCCAAAACAGTAGATAATATAGCATGGAGCAAACAAAAATTATAGATACGTTGGAGACATATCATGGAGCTATGTAGCATTTCTAATATTATATGTGGATGACATATTGTTAATTGGAAATGATATAGAATTTCTGGATAGCATAAAAGGATACTTGAATAAGAGTTTTTCAAAGAAAGACCTCGGTGAAGCTGCTTACATATTGGGCATCAAGATTTATAGAGATAGATTAAGATGCTTGATAAGACTTCCGATGAGTACATACCTTGATAAAATTTTGAAGGAGTTCAAAATGGATCAGTCAAAGAAGGAGTTCTTTCCTGAGTTGTAAGGTATGAAATTGAGTAAGACTCAAAGCCCGACCACGGCAGAAGATAGAGAGAGAATGAAAGTCATTCCCTATGCCTCAGCCATAGGTTCTATAAAGTATGACATGCTGTGTACCATACGTTTTATGTACCTTGCCATGAGTTTGGCAAGGGGGTATGATACGTCTCCAACGTATCTATAATTTTTTTTTATTACCCCTTTTGGATGTTTATGGGCTTTATTTCACACATTTATATCATTTTTGGGACTAACCTACTAACCGGAGGCCCAACCCATATTGCTGTTTTTTTGCCTATTTCATTATTTCGAAGAAAAGGAATTTCAAACGGAGTTCAAACGGAATGAAACCTTTGGGAGCGTGATTTTTGGAACGGACGTGATCCAGAGGACTTGGGGTGCAAGTCAAGAAGCTTTCGAGGAAGCCACGAGATAGGAGGGCGCCCCCCCCCCTATAGGGCGCGCCCCCTGTCTCGTGGGCCCCTCGGGCGGCCACCGACGTACTTATTCCTCCTATATATACCTACGTACCCTGAAAACATCCAGGGGCACCACGAAACACAATTTCCACCGCCGTAACCTTCTGTATCCACGAGATCCCATCTTGGAGCCTTCGCCGGCACTCTGCCGGAGGGGGAATCTACCATGGAGGGCTTCTACATCAACACCATAGCTCTAGTGCATCCGTTGCATGGCAATCCCTACTCCTCATGTTGGCATCAATTGATGGGTATCTCCATAGCCCATTGATTATCCTTGTCAATATGAGACTTTCTCTTTTTTTGTCTTCTCCACACAATCCCCATCATCATATTCTATTCCACCCATAGTTCTATATCCATGGCTCACGCTCATGTATTGCGTGAAGGTTGAAAAAGTTTGAGATTATTTAAGTATGAAACAATTGCTTGGCTTGTCATCGGGGGTATAGAAGTTGGGAACATCTTTGTGTGACGAAAATGAAGCATAGCCTAACTATATGATTTTGTAGGGAT
>LR880969.1:785900345-785913675 GCA_904067115.1 Aegilops sharonensis
CGTGAAGGTTGAAAAAGTTTGAGATTATTTAAGTATGAAACAATTGCTTGGCTTGTCATCGGGGGTATAGAAGTTGGGAACATCTTTGTGTGACGAAAATGAAGCATAGCCTAACTATATGATTTTGTAGGGATGAACTTTCTTTTGCCATGCTATTTTGAGAAGACATGATTACTTTGATTAGTATGCTTGAAGTATTACTATTTCTTTTATCAATATGAACTTTTCTTTTGTGTTCATTTGGATCTGAACATTCATGCCACAATAAAGAAAATTACATTATGAATTATGCTAGGTAGCATTCCACATCAAAAATTCTCTTTTTATCATTTACCTACTCGAGGACGAGCAGGAATTAAGCTTGGGGATGCTTGATACGTCTCCAACGTATCTATAATTTTTTATTGTTCCATGCTATTATATTACCCCTTTTGGATGTTTATGGGCTTTATTTTACACATTTATATCATTTTTGGGACTAACCTACTAACCAGAGGCCCAGCCCATATTGCTGTTTTTTGTGCCTATTTCAGTATTTCGAAGAAAAGGAATATCAAACGGAGTCCAAACGGAATGAAACCTTCGGGAGCATGATTTTTGGAACGAACGTGATCCAGAGGACTTGGAGTGCAAGTCAAGAAGCTTCCGAGGAAGCCACGAGATAGGAGGGCGCCCCCCTGTCTCGTGGGCCCCTCGGGCGGCCACCGGCGTACTTCTTCCTCCTATATATACCTACGTACCCCGAAAACATCCAGGGGCACCATGAAACACAATTTCCACTGCCGTAACCTTCTGTATCCGCGAGATCCCATCTTGGAGCCTTCGCCGGCACTCTGCCGGAGGGGGAACCAACCACGGAGGGCTTCTACATCAACACCATAGCTCCTCCGATGATTCGTGAGTAGTTTACCACAGACCTACGGGTCCATAGTTATTAGCTAGATGGCTTCTTCTCTCTTTTTGGATCTCAATACCATGTTCTCCCCCTCTCTTGTGGAGATCTATTCGATGTAATCTCTTTTTGTGGTGTGTTTGTCGAGATTCGATGAATTGTGGGTTTATGATAAGTTTATCTATGAATAATATTTGAATCTTCTCCGAATTCTTTTATGTATGATTAAGTTATCTTTGCAAGTCTCTTCGAATTATCAATTTAGTTTGGCCTACTAGATTGGTTTTTCTTGCCATAGGAGAAGTGCTTAGCTTTGGGTTCAATCTTGCGGTGTCCTTACCCAGTGACAGAAAGGGTTGCAAGGCACGTATTGTATTGTTGCCATCGAGGATAACAAGATGGGGTTTATATCATATTGCATGAGTTTAGCCCCCTACATCATGTCATCTTGCTTAATGTGTTACTCTGTTCTTATGAACTTAATACTCTAGATGCATGCTGGAAGCGGTCGATGTGTGGAGTAATAGTAGTAGATGCAGGCAGGAGTCGGTCTACTTGTTATGGACGTGATGCCTATATACATGATCATGCCTAGATAATCTCATAACTATGCGCTTTTCTATCAATTGCTCGACAGTAATTTGTTCACCCACCGTAATACTTATGCTATCTTGAGAGAAGCCACTAGTGAAACCTATGGCCCCCGGGTCTATCTCTTATCATACTTGCTTTCAATCTACTTTTATTTGCATATTTACTTTTTGCATCTAGATTATAAAATACCAAAATAATATTTATCTTATCATACTATCTTTATTAGATCTCACTTTCGCAAGTGGCCGTGAAGGGATTGACAACCCCTTTATTGCGTTGGTTGCGAGTTCTCAGTTTGTTTGTGTAGGTGCGTGGGACTTTTGAGGAGCCTCCTACTGGATTGATACCTTGGTTCTCAAAAACTGAGGGAAATACTTACGCTACACTTGCTGCATCACCCTCTCCTCTTCGAGGAAAACCAACGCAAGCTCAAGACGTAGCAGGGTACAATAGTGATCCAGGAGTAGATCACTCGAAAGCGGTCAAAATTATCCTTAGTTTCCTAAGAGAACTAAGGAAATATTTCGCGGTTATGGAAGTGATAAAGAGTTCGTCGTAAAGAGTTACTTCGATGCACACTTTTACACCGATCCAGAGGACTCTGAGTCTCAATCTGGATACATATTGAAGGTGGGAGCAATTAGCTAGAGTAGCTCCATGCAGAGTATTGTAGACATAGAAATTTGCAAAATACATATGGATCTGAATGTGGCAGACCCGTTGACTAAACTTCTCTCACAAGCAAAACATGATCACACCTTAGTACTCTTTGGGTGTTAATCACATAGCGATGTGAACTAGATTATTGACTCTAGTAAACTCTTTTGAGTGTTGGTCACATGGCGATGTGAACTATGGGTGTTAATCACATAAAGGTGTGAACTATTGGTGTTAACTCACATGGCGACGTGAGCTAGATTATTGACTCTAGTGCAAGTGGGAGACTGAAGGAAATATGCGTAGAGGAAATAATAAATTTGTTATTTTATATTTCCTTATATCATGACAAATGTTTATTATTCATGCTAGAATTATATTAACTGGAAACTTGATACATGTGTGAATACATAGACAAAACACCGTGTCCCTAGTAAGCCTCTAATAGACTAGCTCGTTAATCAAAGATGGTTAAGTTTCCTAACCATAGACATGTGTTGTCATTTGATGAACAAGATCACATCATTAGGAGAATGATGCAATAGACATGACCCATCCGTTAGCTTAGCATGTTGATCGTTCAGTTTTATTGCTATTGCTTTCTTCATGTCAAATACATATTCCTTCGACTATGAGATTATGCAACTCCCGGATACCAGAGGAATACCTTGTGTGCTACCAAACGTCACAGCGTAACTGGGTGATTATAAATATGCTCTACAGGTATCTCCGAAAGTGTTTGTTGGGTTAGCATAGATCAAGATTAGAATTTGTCACTCCGAGCATCGGAGAGGTATCTCTGGGCCCTCTCGGTAATGCACATCATGATAAGCCTTGCAAGCAATGTGACTAATGAGTTAGTTATGGGATGATGCATTCCGGAATGAGTAAAGAGACTTGCCGGTAACGAGATTGAACTAGGTATGAGGATACCGGCGATCGAATTTCGGGCAAGTAACATACCGATGACAAAGGGAATGTCGTATGTTGTCATTGCGGTTTGATCGATAAAGATCTTCATAGAATATGTAGGAATCAATATGAGCATCCAGGTTCCGCTGTTGGTTATTGATCAAAGATGTGTCTCGGTCATCTCTACATAGTTCTTGAACCCGTAGGGTCCGCACGCTTAACGTTCGATGATGATTTGTATTATGAGTTATGTGTTTTGGTGACCGAAGATTGTTCGGACTCCCGGATGAGATCACGGACATGATGAGGAGTCTCGAAATGGTCGAGAGGTAAAGATTGATATATTGAACGATAGTATTCGGACGCCGGAATGGTTCCGGAGTGTTTTGGGAATTTATCGGAGTACCGAGGGGTTATCGGAAACCCCCGGGGGAAGTAATGGGCCATATGGTCCATAGGGGAGAGGCAGGGCACACTACAAGGAGGTGCGCCCCCCCCATGGGGAGTCCGAATTGGACAAGGGGGGGGGCCCGTTTCCTTCTCCCTCTCCCTCCCCTTCTCCCTTTCCCCCTCCGGTAAAAGGAAGGGGGCCCGAATTGGACTTGGAGTCCTAGTAGGACTCCTCCCCCCTCTGGGGCACGCCTAGGCCGGCCTCCTCCCTCTCCCTCCTTTATATACGGGGGCAGGGGGCACCCCAAAGCACATCAATTGTTTCTTAGCCGTGTGCGGTGCCATCTCCACCGTTTACTCTTCCGGTCATATTGTCGTAGTGCTCAGGCGAAGCCCTGAGCGGATGACATCACCACGCTGTCGTGCTGACGAAACTCTCCCTCGACACTTTGCTGGATCAAGAGTTCGAGGGACGTCACCGAGCTGAACTTGTGCTGAACTCGGAGGTGTCGTATGTTCGGTACTTGATCGGTTGGATCGTGAAGACGTTTGACTACATAAACCGCGTTAAACTAACGCTTCCGCTTTCGGTCTACGAGGGTACGTGGACAAACTGTCCCCCTCTCATTGCTATGCATCTCCTAGATAGATCTTGTGTGAGCGTAGGAATTTTTTTTGAAATTGCATGCTACGTTTCCCAACATATACGTTTTCAGGCTCCAGCTCAGGTGCAACCTATTCTGTATCCTTATCTTCACCTGCGTAGTACTAGTAGCCAGTATAGGGCTAAGATTATGACTAGGTAGTATTAGTCCATCTAGCCTAAATACATGCACAAATCCCACCTGCCGTCTCACGGATGTAAAACGGAAGATATTGCCCAAATCTTGAAGGAGGATTGTTTTGGTTGAACTTTTGGAAAAGGATGAATTCTATCAGTTCTCCCGAGAATGGCAACTTTTTGGGGCTAAAAGTTTGGTGGAGGTGCTCTCCCTTGGCACAAGTCTTGCAAATTTGCCCCGCAAGATGATCTTAAATTGGAGTTGGCTTACCCTTGATGCCATTTGACTGTTTGTTTTGGTTGACATGGTTTTTGGCGTGACTTGTGTTATGAGGATAAGTTGAAGTTTTCCTAAGGTGAAGTAGAATTATTTAGATTCGGGAGTGGTTGGTGATGTCGATCCATGGCGCTACTCGTCAATGTCAACTATCGGATTGTGTAGTTGCTCGAGTCAGAAACCATGTTGGCACCCAGGTAGGCGCGAGGTGTCTTGTTTCATAACAGTCTTGTGATATTGTAATCTCGGTTTTTTCTTGGCATTTTTGTAATTAGTTTGGCAAATCTATTGCAGGTTGGGAGATCATGGTCTTGCAATAATCAATGATGAAAATGCAAGGGGAAGCTTCAGCTATCAGCCAAAGCACAATTCCGTGTCATAAGTAGTTTAAGTGTATGTAGTGTCAATGAGAAGACGCTATGCCGGATATTGAATCCTTCTTCTTTGGCGGCCTTGTCATTTGGCTTGTGCAGCTAGTCTAAAGACATATGTGCATATATCGGAGCACCGTTTGTCGTCCTTCTTTCTCCTTCTTCGCCGACGTGTTCTTCTACCTCTATCACGTCTACTCATCTTCATCCAGCTACATGCTTATTCTTCCCTCTCCCTCTTAGGTTGCGCTTTTCTTCCTCTACCTTGTTACCATGTCCACATGTGTCGGCCTAACTATTGGTGGTGTTGTGGCTCCTCGTATCACCCCATAGCCTTATTCGAGCCACAACAGGGGGGCATCCCGTAACCCTACACTGCACTCACCACTACCACCATCTCTGGAACCGCCGATACCTGCACGACACCACACCATAACCCATCGACACATAATTCGCCTCCGCCAATGACACCATGGCCAACCACGTCATCTCCATCTTTGGCAAGGTCCCCACAATGTCATGTCAGACCGTCTTACACATACGGGTGATGCCCTCCTCTCTGCTAAAATTTGAGTGGTCCAAGAAAAACACAATTACCTTGCGAATATCAACATAATGCATTCCTTGTTTGTTATGTATTGGACTAGTGTAGTTCAAGCGGAGTCTAATGTGTGAGCAATAGAAATCTTCCAGGCCAGCGGTGACGTGCTCCAACTCCACACGAAAACACCATGCATTGTAAGGAACGAGGTACAACCGCGAGCCACTTTCGTAAGTTGCCTGGAATTTATTTTCATTTAAGCCACTTTTTTTATATTTTCTTTAGCCTGTTTTTGTTCCTTTTCATTTGTATCGCCTTTTTTTCATGTGTGTGCCTAGGTATGCTGATGTGTGTAAACGAGACCCATATGTGTGTGACGCGTGTGTGAGCACATGTGCGGATGCATGTGTGTGTGCGCGCGCGTGTGTAATGAGATGGGTACACAACACCACCAACCTAAGATCCAGTTTATTTTCGTTGTGTTGAGAGTCGATTAATCTCCAACATTGTTGTTTTACTGTTTGAATATTGAGTACACCATGATGTATAGAAGCAAATTCAATGTAATTAGTGTGCAAATCATATTGTTGTCCGAAGGTTACACTGCTATATGATTATTCTTGCATATTACGGATAATTTGTGGATAGTGCAAATTGTATGCATATTACTCTTGTTTTCTATCTATCAATGGAATGATACGCATCTTGCGTATTCGCGAAAAAAAAAAGTACAGTTACCCTATGTTTTGAATTTTTTTCTTCTTCATTTTGTCTCTTCTTTTTGGATACAAATGCCTTCAATTCATTCTACCTTAAAAAATATATTTTTTCCTTTTGTTTGTGAATATGTGTACAATACTAAGAAGAAGAAGAAAGATGTTTTTTTTTTTTGCGAGTAGAAGAAAGATGATTGTGATGCTTATAAATGAGTCAACTCCAGATATTTAAAGTATCGTGCAAATTATATAGTTTAGATTTACCCTTCTCTTCATTATTGAAAAATTAAAATTGATTTGTTCACGGGATGCAAGTGCATGCGCACGTACGTTAACTAACACTAGTAGTGGACATTGAACATCATATCCTCGCTTAATTAGCCCTTGTGAAAAGTTAGATACTGCACGTTCTAGACTTGCCACTGGAAAAACTGTGCACGCCTCATGTGTGTAAAATGAAAAAGAAGAAACCAATACTACACAGCTAAAAGGATGGCTTGCACAAATCCACGAGAGCGCGTGTGTGCACGTACATCCGCCAGACACGATTGCTCTTCATTGGATGCCCGGCCCTGACGAAGATGCCGCATGTGGTCGGGCGGGGCACGCACGCACGTCTCCTTGCTTGCGTCGGGAAGCGTGCGCGGCTCGATGATAATTGCCCGGCTACTCCACGGAGATTCGGCCGGCAGCCATGGAGACGCAGACGGAGATTCGGCCGGCAGCCACGGAGACGCAGGTCCGCGGACCTGGATAGTGTCATACAAGCCTTTATTTATTATGTTATAAACTCATTTTATATAGGGATGCGTTATGTTATGTTAACATATTATGTTACCATAAACATTTTTTTTTCATTAACTTCATGCCACATAAACATATATATTTTGGGATGTGCTATGTTACTACCTAAGTTACTTTTACTGTGGATAGCCTTAGGCTGGTCATAGTGGGGAGTAAGACTAGCCACAATGCATAGTAACATACACTAGTAACATACACATATCCCTAAACTATGTTACTACCTTCATAGTGGGTAGTAACATTAGTGTAGTAACATACAAAGCTTTATTTATTAGGTTATAGACTCATATTGCATTGGGACATGTGATGTTACAGTAACTAGCTAAGTTACTGTAACTACCTCTTTCCTCATTAACTCATTGCCATGTAAGTAAATTTGTTGAGTTGGACTCGATGTTACTGCTGAAGTTACTCCCACTGTGACTAGTCTAACTTAGACTAGTAACATGCATATGTTACTAGTCTATGTTACTACCTTCATAGTGGGTAGTGTAATAGATGTGGTAACATAGAGCACTTCATTTATTACTTTGTAGACTCATTTTACATTAGAAACCGTTATGTTATGGTAATATATTATATTATTCCATTTGCATCTTTCCTTATTAATTACTTGCCACATCATATTTCTTGCCTATATGGCATGCATGTTATTACTATGTTACTCGGGCTGGTTTGACTGGTCCTTAGCACGCGATCCCCACGGCCACCACGGGGACACATGCTCGATCGTATGCGTGGTGAGTGGTCATTGGTCGGGCAACAGTACGTGGTGGGCACACGACACGATCGACAAACCTAGAGCAACTTTCGCATTTTGTATGTAGTGCATGTACATGTGCACGATCCGTCGAAACCGTAAACCTGTTCCTGTTGCGCATGCACGTGCGCGCGCTCCAGGGTGGTGCACACCATTAGTTTACTCTCCAGTCTCCCTCAAAAAAAAAGTTTACTCTCCAGTCTCCACAGATTAAAACTAATCAAGTGCTGGTTTTCATTGTTTGACCCGCCGATTCCCGGTTCGCCGCTCTACTCTAATCAGCCACAGATCCCCACGGCCACTCTTCCTCCATTGCATATCGCTCCACCAGTGCAGAGGGTGGTTCTCTTACCGATCGAGCACCAACAACTCATCCTTCAACTGGGATACCCTACGCAAAAATGCTACACTCACGGGCTACTTTTTACTTAATCAACGGACTTTCCTTTTCCCCCTCACTAATCTCACCCCCTGATTTTCAGGATGGGCCCGCGTCACCTAACGCCCAATTAACGCAACCCCCGTCCGCTTAGCCCTGTAAAACGCCCGTAAAGCTCTCGTGAATGTAGCATTGCCGTACCCTACGACGTGTACTGCCACATTACTGCGGTCTCTCTAATTTTTTTCTGAAACGAGAGGTCTCTCTGATTTTCACTGTACCCTTCTGTACAGCAGCCGTAGACACAACACAGGTAGAGGAAAATAAGGCAAATGCGGAAACAAACAAACACTAAGATTGAATTTGGAAAGTTGAGTCAGCTCAGGCGCCGTATGATATGATCATCTCCGTTCATAATTCCTAGCACTCCTACTAATTACACCTGTCATCTCCAGGCAGGTACCCTGACAAGCTCGACGCCGTGTGGATCGCCTGCGTCGAATTGAACTGAACGCATCTTTTTGGGAGAAGCAAGCGTGTCCTTTTGAAATAATGGTCGTGTCGCTTGCCGGTCGACATGTACTACTCCCCAAGACCAGAACTTGATTACTTGAATTGAAATAGTGGGCCCGGCTGGATCCATGGTGTCTTGTCTGGAGGTAGGGGACGACGCCAGTTCAACTGAGGGCGCGTACTACCTCCGTCCTGGTTTATAGGTCCCCTTTGTAGTTTGTGCCAAATTTTGACTAAAAATTTAACTGACAAAATGTTAATGCATGTCAAGAAAAATTATCTTATTGGATTCGTATTTGAACATAGTTTTTAAAAATATAATGTGTGGTGACATGCGTGAACATTTTATTAATTTAATCTATGGTCAAAGTTTGGCACGAAATACAATGGGGACCAATAAACCCGGACGGAGGTAGTACGTGCGTACGTCTCTCGGTGTTAAAATTTTCTGTTTGTACCGTCTCCTCTCCTGCGTGCAGCCTGTGCGGTGCAGTGCTCTTTCTAGGCGCTAGACGCCCACAGCAGTAACTATTTTTCGGAAAGAGAGGTGGATTTGTACATGGTAGGGCACGTACAGCCTAGCCCAGAAAGCTATACCAGTAGCACTGAATACTTACTGATCATGGGGGTATGTATTTACTTTTGTCTTTTTCCTACAGTTCTGCTCTGTTGTAGTAGCACCACAACGCTGCTGCTGCCACTAGTACCTACGGTCGAGAGCCATGCATGGATGCAAATGGAGTTTGGAGCCATGGCGCCAAGATTTTGGCGGGAAGGGGTGGGCTTCGCGCGGTTCCAGCCGAGGGGAGACCCGAATATGCACCACAAGATTCCCTGCCTCGAGTTTCTCTACCCGAGCAGCAAGTGCTTTTCACTCCTACTGCCCCGACCTGCGTAAATAAATTTTACACCGGCAGCGTTCTACGATTTCTCCGCACCTGCCTGAATAGCTCGTGCTCAGCATGGACAGTCGTCATGCTGCTGCGTTCCATGGTGCAACATGTCCCAAGCACAGAAGCACAGATGTGGCCTGTGTGTGTATTTATCCCAGAAGGCACTCGACTATGCTTCTCGATGCTATGTCCACTGTTCTATTTCAGCTGGCCTGCCTATGTATGCAGATTACCGTTGTGTTCTACAACGGCAAAGGATGCCACTTGAGCTGGTTGCTGCCTGCCTATGCAAATTCATGCATGGGATTCCATGTGCAAAGCCTGCAGTTTCCCTCAAGACGAAGAGGCCAACCACTGTGTAGAACACAACCCATGCTGCCGTGCATGCGTGCATGCATTGCATCAACGGTGGGAGTCGAATGCTAGCGCCAAATTAGGGCCGAGAAGGGCAACTTTTCACGCGCACGGGGGACCGGCTTAGACGCGAAAGATTACCACTTTTAAACATGGCACGAGCAGAAGCTAACAAAAGAGTGTCCAGAAAACACTAGGGCCGGGCAGTGGACAATGTCAATTAACAGCAGTGGCAGGCAGGAGCGCCAGCTGCACGATCCAGGGCCAGGGCTAGGCCCGCCACCCATACCTGATCATGCACCGTGGGCCGCTCTGTGTTTTGTTTCGTCTGCACTTGCTTCAGCTTTTCTTTACTCTTTTGAAACTCGTAAGCACTTCCTTCAGCTTTTCTTTACTCTTTTGAAACTCGAAACCAACGCAGTTCACTATCAAGTGCACATAGTTGTAAAAGAAAAACGGTGTCATAGCTTGAAGCCTTGAGGTCAAATACGAAGACGTCTACGTGATGACTACGCGGATGGAATGGGCGGGGCGTGGCGGGTTCATTCAACCTACCCCCTGGCGCACGCAAGTCTCATCCCTTGCCTCAGTAAGCGTGCACGATAATTGCACCGGCGACTCCACGGAGAGTCAGGTGCGGCGGGGTCGCCACAACAAGCAACGGCGGGGACGCGGGTGTCTGTGTACGTACTTCTACTCCAGGTAGTTTCTTTCTACCTCGGGTAAAAAATCCGGCAGCCTGGCGAGCCGAGCTAGGACGCCAACGCTGATCTGTTCGGGCGGAATTGCAAAAACAACCACATTTTAAGTTCAATGTTTGGATTTGCCACCGTATTTCTTGTGCGTCCCAAAAATCTATCGATTTCCTTGCTAATTTTCTCAATAAACACTGATGATTGATTTAGGATCAATTAATTCAATCTCTAACGTATCGGGCCCATTGGTCACGTCCACATGACACTCAATGGTCAACACCGTTTTGTTTTGACTGTTAAAACAAATCCCACCGCATCCACCATGCCCCACCTCTTCCCGTCTCTGGCCGGCGCGGCCCCGTGGCCTCTCTCTCCAGCGCCACCCAGCCTCCTCTCTCTCCCGTTGACCCCTCCACCTTCCTCCATCTCTTCTCCCTCCCAGTGCCAGCGAGATCCGCAACACTGCATCCCATTCCGAGCCATCCCGCACTGGATCGGGTGGATCCCGCGGCGCTGCTCCTTCCCTGCCCTGCCTCGATGAGCTCCAACCCCACCTCTAACGCTCGGCGAGCGTGATGCGTGGGACGGCACGACACGGGCGGCAGGAGCAAAGCGCGGAGGCTCACGAATGAGGACGACCAACCGCGACGGAAGCTACGCATGAGGAACACGAGCACGTCCTCGGCATAGAAGAGCTGGCACGCTTCGTCGACACCGCGCACCACCAACATGGCCACGGCATGTCGCCAGCACCGGAGCCCACGGTCACGCCTCACGTCGAAGAAGCCCGCCAACCGCGCCATGGAGTTTCCGTTGGCCATGAATCTGCAGCGGCATGCTCCACGTCTCACGGCCTCGCCATGCCGGCTCACGCCACCGTGTCCGGCCTTCTCTAGCTAGGGAAGACCGCCACCGGTCAACTCACCTGTTGTTGCTTCCTGTGCCAACCCATGGAGCACGGCTGATCCGCAGTCCATCACCTCTGCCCTCCCGTCCATCTCTGCCCATGCACGCAAGGTGTTTGTTGGACTGCCCCCAAGGAGGAGAAGGTTTGAGAGAGATGATGGACGCTAACGGGTGGGCCCTCTGTTCAACTTAACGGTCAACAGACGGTGTTGACCATTTAGTGCCATCTGGACCTTACCAGTGGGCTGGATATGTCAGAAATTGAATCAATTCGACCCAAATCGATAGTTAGTGTTTATTGAGAAAATTAGCAAGGAAATCGGTAGATTTTCGGGACGCACAAGAAATGTGGTGACAAATCCAAACATGAACTTAAAATGTGGTGGTTTTTTGCAATTCACTCGACATATATATATGCGTGGCCGCGCGCTTGCGTGGGTGCAATCACATTTTCCAGCGTGCAGTTTCCTCTTTTCAAGACGCAAAATTTGTTTTCCATCCAGCAGTACGTGCTAGGCACACGACAAACTTTGAGTAATTCGCACCCGTCACCATAGTTTAAACTTTAAACAGACATACACACAGTTTTACCAAGCTTGGCGTGGCCCGATTTTTCATGGCATTGCTGAATGCATGTGTGTGCAATTCAACCATCTCATCCTCTCAAATGGGCGAGGCTATTTCTCCATCAACGGGAGTGCTACCGTCACTATTTATAGCCGTTCATTCTCCCTCTGCGATCTCCCTAATTTTCACTGTACAGCAGTCAGCGGCACTATGTATTGGCAGAGGAGAAAAAAGGCAAAGGTGGTAAACAAACACGTACAGTGCTGTACACCAGGGGCGGACCCAGAACAAAAGTATCCCGGTGTCCATATGTATACTATACATTGGTGGATATATATATATATAAATGAAATACACTCAATAATTTAAAATATTTGACGGTAAAAATGCTTAGCAAAACAAAGTGTTCAAAGTTACGAAGCTTTTACTCGTTTGTTTTACTCATGTTGTATGGTCGAGCAATAATCCAAATGACGATATTAAGGAAGATACGCAAGTCATGGCAATCCAATTTTCTTGTAATACCCATATAATTTGGAAAACGTGAATTAGAAATGTAACAAATTAAAATACATATGCGTTAAAAAATTTGAAATACATACGAGTACTTATAATTCAGACAGATTGGTGACCTTGCAAAGTGTTGTATATTTGTGAATCGACGTGTGGTTGGATGGTTAGAATGATAGTGATATCCCAACCTATAGGGTTAAAATCCTGTGCTCGCATTTATTTCTGAATTTATTTTTGAATTTCTAACCATATGTATTCAGTGTGAGGATACATTCTCGTCGACTACAAGATACCTTATTTAATTTTATTAATCTCAGGATGATAACCGGCTTAGTCTTTCGTAGGTGCTCATATGGATAGGTGTGCGTTTATGTTAATAGTGATAAATGTATGCGTGTATATATAAACGCATACGTCTTTACTGTGTTAAAAAAAGTGTTGTATATTTTCCTTTAAATTACCCACCGATCTACAAGTGGGTGAGACCGTTAGGAGGATTCTAGGCGTGAGGAGACGAACAGACTAGCACGAACAGGCGCACGTACAGAGGATCGGTCCAATCGATCAATAATAACGGCAAGGGGGACACGCCTCACTAGAGAAATGGGCTGCTACCAGGCCCTCACTAGCCAAATAGGCCACGCCTGCTGGGTGCTTCGTCGCTCGCTCGCTTTCAGTCCCACGATTCAGCCGGTGTCCATGTCTTGAATTTACCGGTGTCCTAGCCGTAACATGCGGATCATATACAAGGGCGAGTCAAATTTACCCGGTGTCCAGTGACACCGGTTGGTTCAACGTGGGTCCGCCCCTGCTGT
>LR880969.1:785913760-785935400 GCA_904067115.1 Aegilops sharonensis
TCTTTACTGTGTTAAAAAAAGTGTTGTATATTTTCCTTTAAATTACCCACCGATCTACAAGTGGGTGAGACCGTTAGGAGGATTCTAGGCGTGAGGAGACGAACAGACTAGCACGAACAGGCGCACGTACAGAGGATCGGTCCAATCGATCAATAATAACGGCAAGGGGGACACGCCTCACTAGAGAAATGGGCTGCTACCAGGCCCTCACTAGCCAAATAGGCCACGCCTGCTGGGTGCTTCGTCGCTCGCTCGCTTTCAGTCCCACGATTCAGCCGGTGTCCATGTCTTGAATTTACCGGTGTCCTAGCCGTAACATGCGGATCATATACAAGGGCGAGTCAAATTTACCCGGTGTCCAGTGACACCGGTTGGTTCAACGTGGGTCCGCCCCTGCTGTACACGATTATAATTTTACGTAGATGGTAACGGGTGCGGCCGCGCGCCGCAAATGGGAGCGATCGCCTTTGCGGCGCACGGGCGCGCGTGCGGGTCGGTGGTGACAAGGCCGGCCGGCCGGCGCCATTGGATGCCCCTGAGGAGACGAGGGAGGACGCGATCGATGCCGCCGTACGTGGTGACTACGCGGATGGAATGGGCGGGGCGGGGCGGGTTCATTCAACCTACACCTGACGCACGCACGTCTACTCCTCCCTATCCTCGCGTCGGGAAGCGCGCACGTACATATGATAATTGCACCGGCGACTCCACGGAGATTCGAAGGCCAGTGCGTGTCTGGCCACGACGAACCAGGCAAGGGCCGCGCGCGTGCGTGTATTCCGCTCCTGGTTTCTACCTCGGGTAAATCCTTTTTTTTTTAGGAATACCTCGGGTAAATCCTGCTGCTTCGCGAGCCGAGCTGCGACGCCTACGTTGATTTATTCTGGGCCTGGCGTGCGTTATCCCCACTGGCATATGCATATGCGTATGCGTGGTTCCATCGGTTCCATGCGTCTCATCTGTGTTTTCTTTCCTCGACGCCACGGGGATTTGCTGCATTTGCAGTTGGATGGATCACCGTTGGCAGTCCAAAAGGACAAAAGGTCAGGAATCTTATTCTGCGCCGCGCCGCGCCGCACTGTGATAAACAGTACTACAGTACGTACTAGTATAGGATCATGGGACTATGAAAACTTTGCGTTTTGGCTCCATGCACGGTATATACGCGTGTATATGAACGCTTGTGTCTGTATTGTGTTAAAAAAATATTCACACACGCCCACGCGCTTGGGTTGTCCGAAAAACATTTTCAGCAGTTTCCTTTCGAAACGCAAAAAAGGGAATTCCATGAAGCAGTGCACATGACAAACTTTGAGTAACTTTGGTATTACTTGTATATCTTTATGTCCAAGATGCTAGTATGTGAACCCTGTTGTCTGCATGCACACGCGAACGCGCTGCCGCAGCAGGGTCAGGGTGGCACATCCGTACGTGCACGCCATTAGTTTACTGTACTCCATTAGAGATTAATTAAGCCATGTCCGTATCTGCCAGATGCTAAACAAATGGCTCATTGCTCTAGTTTAATACCCCTCCGTTCCAAAATAAATGTCTCAACTTTGTATTGGGACTGAGGGAGTAGTAAGCCAAATGCACCGTGGTCCCTCTCCCCACCCCTTCTCTCACGTTAGGGGCGACTAACCCTAGATCCCCTAGCCCTCCTCCTTCCCCCTCCGCCTCCCGAAGCGGTCGCCGGCGCCCCCACGCGGGTGTTAATGAAGGAGGCGCCGAGGCTTTTGCTGCCCCGAATCACTTTAGGGAACTCTGGACAGCGGCGCGGCGGCCCCAAGTGCGATGGCGGCGTCGACCTTGTCCGGCGGGTGCCGCTGCGGGTGTTGGCTGGCTCCTCCGATCATGTGGGCGACGGTGGCTCCTCGCATCGTGCTCTGCTCCGGCAGGTACGCCAGATTTGGATCCCGGCGTTTCTTCTCGGCGCCATCCGTCCTTGCTAGCTGTGGATCCGGTCGGCCGGTGGGCATGGTGGGGGATGGCTTGGGACGGGAAAACCCTGGTCGACCTCCTGTCCGGCCAACTCTCTTCTGCGCAAGAAAAGGTGCTTCTGTTGTATCCGGCTCATGTCGTCGCGGTGATCAACAAAAAAAAAATTGCAAAGTGGGAAGCTTAACCTATGGGCCACATTTAGATTGTGTGTCAAGAGTGCTCCAAGTGTACGTACGCAGGTAGCGTCAATGAGAAGGTTGACTTGAACGAGCTGCTTTGCTGTTGAATCCTTACTCTATACAATAATCGCCAGGCTTGTCAGGCCGGCCTGAAGAAACCGATGTGCGTTCAGGCATGGACCGATCGATGAAGTTCCAGTTCCGCAAGAAAGCACCGCAGCCCGCACCCCGTCGCCGTGCACGTGCACGTGGTGACACCGTGACATGGGCGGCGCCGTTGGATACCACTGAGGACCGATGCCGCATGTGGTGACTACGCGGATGGATGGAATGGACGGGCGTTGCAGGTTCATTCAGCCTACCCCTGAGCCCTGAGGCCAAAGCCATCGTGCGATCCCAAAGGGATATCCGCTTTGGCCGAATTCTGTCCATTCGGGTAGGGCGATGGGATCGTGTCCGGAAGTGTTCTGAAATACGGTGGCCGTGCGTTCAGCGCGCGGCCGCATCTTTTGGTCCCATCTTGTCCACCTTCATTAAAAAAAAGAATAATGTTTCAAATATCAAACCCTAGTTCAGGCCAGCGGCCCTAATTCATGCCGGCAACACAGCCAGCGGCCTACACGTCCTCGCCGGCAACACAGCAAGAGGCCTACACGTATTGCCGGCAGCACAGCTAGCGGCCGGCAACACAGCCAACCTCCAAAATGAATAGTTTTGTTCGCCGACAACACAGCCAGCGGCCGGCAACACAACCAGCCTCCAAAATGAATGTGTTTCTCGCCGAGACACAGCCAGCGGCCCAGCGGGCGGCACCCATGCCAGCCTCCAAAAAAAGAACGGCCACGACCGGTCGAATGACCTAGTTCAGGCCGTCGGCGTCGAACATCTCCTTCTGCCTGGCCTCGAACCAGTTCCTCGTCTTCTCGCTCATCTTGGTCAAGTCCACGCTCATCATCGCAAGGGCCACCTTCTTTGCTTTGGTTGCGGCATTGATGGCCTCGATGTCGAGTTGCCTCTGCCTGGCCTTGACATTGGCGGCCTCGATGTCGAGCTGCCTTTGCCGGGACGCCTCCTCCATGTCGATCTTCCTCTTCTTGGCCTCCTCTTCCATCTCAAGCTTCTTCCTTTGTAGCTCTAGGTATTGTTTCATTTACTCGTCCTTTTGCCGCTTCTTCTCGTCCCTCACATCCTTTTGAGACATCATGTCATGCAAAGTCTCATGCAAGGCCATGGATGAGGCATCACGTATGTCGTCCACCTTGCAATTGGTCTTGCCCCTCGGCCTCTTCAACGCCTTGCCATCTCCACCTCCGGCGAACTTGGCCGTCTTCTTGCCTCTCTTCCTTTGAAGTTCACGGTATTGATCCTTGAACTTAGGGTAATTGTTGATGATCGTCCAACAATGCGTAAGAGTGAATGGCTTGTCATTGTGCCGGGCATTGAATGCTTCCAAAGATTGAAATGCCTACACCACATGACCAACAACAATTAAACATGCAAACATATACAAGGCCGAAGTCTCATGGCCGTAGCAAGGAAAGGACTAGGATGAGGAGAGCATACCATGTCCCCAACGCCGATACCACTCATGGGCTGTGCTTCAACGCTCTCAAATGCGGCGCAATACTTGTTGCACTCTTGTTGGATGAACAACCACCTCTTTTGAATCGAGGTGATGCCACGATTGCTTGTAATTTGGTAGGGCTCAAACATATTCCTTTTATGGAATGTTTTGTGGACTCTCCTCCAAAAAACAAGGCCCTTTTGTTGCGCGCCGGTCCTCGTATCTTGGCTAATCTCCTTCCAACATTGGCAAATCATCTTGTCCTCCTCTTGTGTATATGAACCCATGTGAATGCTCTTCCTCCTCTTTTGTGCTTCCGCTCTTTGGGTGAGCTTGTCCATGAACAATGGCTCGCCACCAATATCAATGTCATTGCCTTCTTCTTCATCACCATCACCTTCACAATAGATGTCATCGTCTTCATGCCACGAGTCACCATGGTCGTAGTCAGCACGGTCGTCGGCCTCTTCATCGGCAACGTAATGGGCGCGGCCATCCTGACTTTGGGTCTCGTCGGGATCGTAGGCACGGCCATGCCCACCCTCGTAGATCACAACCTCCATGAACTGGTTGTAGAAGGGGTCGTCGACCGGTGGCGTTGGTGTTGGCATTCCGTCGAACAAGACGCGGGGGGGACGTCATGGTGCCCGTAAACGGTGGACGTGCTTGCTTTATTTGCATCTCGGCGGACGGCCGGCCGCCGCTGCTGGACCCAAGCGTGACGTTGAGGTCGATGACGGCCGAGGGGCGCGGGGTGGACGACACGATTACGCCAACGTCCGGCGACCCCGAGAAACGGGTCTGGCCGTCGTGCCTTGGCGGGGGAAAGCCGGGCGGCACAGGCGTGGTCCACGACGTCGGCGATTGATAGTGCGGAGGCCGGGCGACCGACGAGCCAGTGATCGCCGGGCTGACGGCCGCTGCCGAGAAACCCGCCGGATGACAAATGCCAAGCATGAGGAGGGCGCGCGCTTTGTTGACGATGGCCTCCTTCTCCTCGACCTCGGCCTTGCGCCACGCGGCCTCCCTCGCATCGCGCTCGGCGGCGAACTTGGCCGCGGCGGCATTGCCCTTGATGACCGCCCTTCGGTTCCTCCTCTTCGCCGATTCCGTGTCCAACTTGGCGAACTCCTCCGGCGTGCACTCCGATCGCGGCTTCCTTGGCGCCTTGGCCGCCTTGTTCTTGACCTTTCAGGGCGGGTTGACGGCCAGGCCGCCGGAATTTGGCTGGGCGTCGGCCGTGGACGGGGAGGGAGGGGGCGGCAGGACGTGGGAGGATTTGAGGGGAAATGGCGCCAAATGGAGCGCGGGGGGTTTTGCTTTGTGCCACCGACAGGCGGGCCAGGGGAGGACAAGCGCGCGCAGTCCGTTTCACCCCAAAATCGGTGCAAACTTGGGCCGGGGATGGGTCGAAAGCGGACAGAGAATGGACAAAAGTCTGTTTGCTCCCGCGCGCTGGGCCGCCTGGTTCGTCCGTTCTACCCCAAACGGACGCGCGCGGACAAGATGGGGTCGCGCGGTGGAGTTGGCCTGACGCCCGCACGTCTGCTTGCATCGGGAAGCGCGCATGTACATTATGATTATTGCACCGACGACTCCACGGAGAGATTCGGACGCCGGTATGTGTCGCCACGAGCACGGCCAGGGCCGCGGGCGTGTGTGTATTCTCCTCCAGGTTTCTTCCACCTCTACCTCGGGTAAAATCCTGCTTCGTGATCATGAGCCGAGCGTCGATTTGTTTGGGCCCTCGCGTGATCCCCACGGTGGTGCCATCAGAATTTCCTTTTCTCGACGGACGGATCACCGTTGGCAGTCCGCGGCAGCGTGGGACCAGCAAAATCGCAAAAATCCTTACAAAAGGGTCAGGAATCTTTAGGCGTGGCTGGCTTCTTCCATTAATTAGGCCAACTCCACCGCGCGACCCCAAACGGACGTCCGTTTTGGCCGGATTTTGTCCCTTTGGGGCGCCGATGGGTTCACCCGTGTCCGCTTCTGTACGTTGGGTCGTGCATGCGCCCACCGTGCGGCCGCACCCCAAATCTTGTCCGTGTTGGTCGTGTTTAAAAAAAATAAAAACATAAACAAAATGACTTAAAAAGGTAAATAAACGCAATTTAAAATACTTAAAACTTAAGTTAGGGTCCATGACCACAAAACGGCCCAGTTTCACGTCCAACTTGACATAATTAAACATAAAAGGGAAAATAAGAAACGGCCGCCGCCAATGCGCTCCTGCCCATGCCCGTCGATGCCGTCGTCGTCTTCAGTGGCCGTCGGCGTCGTCGTCGCTGCTGACGAGGTCCACGTAGGCCGGCGGCGTCCAGAGGTGGGCCGGCGGTGCGTGGTAGACGGAGGCGGGCTGGACGGCGGGAGGTGCCTGCACGACCTCCTCCCGTGGCGACACCTCCCGCTCCGGTGACCGCGGCGGAGTGGCGCACCAGTTCACGCCCACGGCGGCGGCCATCTCCGGAGCAGTGCAGGACCAGCCCCACCCCTGGCCACCAGGCCCGGGTGGAACGCGGCCACCGGCTCCTCCTCCATCGCCTCCTCCCTCCTCTCCTCCTCCTTGACGGCCATCATTTGCAGCTCGGGGAAGGCGACATCGCCGGCGGCAGAGAGTGCCATCGCCTCCTCCAAGCCGTCCCATTGGCGCTCGTCGTGGGTGTACATGGAGTCGTCCATGACACACTGTACGAGCCGGGCCTCCTCCTCCGCTGTCATGCGAGGAGGTGGAGGTGGTGACGGAGACGGGGAAGGCGATGGCGTGGGCGTGAGGCCGCGCACCTCTCGACGTGGCCGCCGCGGCCCCGACACCGTGCCGGCGAAGTATGACGCACGGCGCGTGTCGTGCTCGTCCCGGAGCCACGTGTTCCAGAGGTCGGAATCTGGGGCGAACAGGCCGTCGGGGAGGAGGCGGCGGCGGCGCTCGATCTCATCACGGGGCGCGCGGCCGCTTGCCGGCACAGGCGGGATCGGGACCCGGTCGGCGCTGAGGTGCCAGCCGTTGGGGAGGTGGACGTCGCTCCATGGGACCGGCGTCCTCGTATCCCAGTACTGCCAGCACACGTCCGCCGCGAGGTACTGCCGGTCGCGCTCGCCGGCTGGCCTAGGGTTGATGGCGAAGGGGGCCAGCACGGGGGCTCGACGGGAGGAGCGCGGCGGAGACGCGGGCTCCTCCTTCTTCACGGAGCCGCGGCGGCGCCCCGAGGAGGAGCCAGCCTCACGGTCGTGCTTCCCCTTGCGGTTCCAGAAGCTCATGGCGAGGTGGCCGGCCGGCGAGCTCGAGGACAATGGAGGGCTTCGGCTAGGGTTCGGCGCTGTCGGGTTTCGAGTAGGCCGCAGGGTGGCGTGGGGCAGTGTGGACGACGACCGGTCCATGCTTCCCACTTAAAGAAGGACGACGACCTTCCTATGTGCGGATGACAGGTGGTGCCACCCGCTCGTGCGCATTGATGTGGGCGGGTGGGAGGTAGGTGGCCGCCTGCCACGCGGCACCGACGCGGACGAGGTGCGCGTCCGTTTGGTGTCCGTCGCGACCCAAACCTGGCACAAGTTTGCGCTCGAAATGGGTTTGCCCGGACACAAAACAGACAGGATGGGTCCGGGCCGTCGCGCGCTGGGTCGCCTCGTTTGTCCGTTTTACCCCAAACATGACGGGACCGGACAGTATAGGGTCGCGCGGTGGAGTTGGCCTTACTACTCCTACTAGACATTGCATTGCTGAATACATGTGTGTGCAATACAAACTCACATAGCCCTTCTGTCTCTCTCTGCGGTCTCTAATGTTTTACCGTACAGCAGTCAGCGGCAGTAAATATATGCACTATATATTGGCAGAGGAGAAAAGACAAAGGTGGTAAAGAAGCACGTACTGTGCTGTAGACGATTATAAGGTTGGAAACAGTAGTTCGCTCCAGCCGTATCTTACCGATTGATCACTCACGTCTTCCTCTGGTACGTACTTGCGCTGCTGACACGGTCGAGGGCCGTATATATGTATGGCCTGCGTCCAATTGAACGCATTTTTGGGGAGAAGAGGGTCCTCTACTCTGCAAATAATGGGCGGCGAGTACACTGGGGAAAGATACATAGTGTATTTATGCGTGCAGACAATAAAAATGGGAGGCGGCATGGGAATGCCATGCGTTTTTACTAGAGTCTACAGGTTTAGAGCATCTCCAGCCGTTGACCTATCAGGGGAGCGTAAAATCACTGCCTGGAGGCAAACCGACATTAAAAATCGGCGTGGGGGCTTTCGGGTTCCCAGCCGCCGGCCCCAGCCCTCAGGGTCCCTCCAGAAGGCGTTTTAAAACAAAATAGGAATTCGGCTAAAGTTCGGCAAACTGGACAAATATTTGGCTAAAGTTCGGCGAACATAACATTACATAACAAAGTTTTTTTTTAAAACGGCCGCAACTACAACTACGGGTCGAAAAACGCGCTGACTGCGGCAAAGTCGCCGACATCACCGCCATCCTCGTCGTCCTTCTCCTCCTTGACGCGGCCGCCCCTACTGGACCCCTGCCCGGCGTCGCCCTAGCGGACTGGTGGCGGCGGCGTGTCATCGTCACTGTCGTCGAGGACAACGACGCCTCCCTCGTCGCGGCTACGATGCCGAGCGGCAAACTGCTCGTAGGCGCGGCACTAGCGCTCCAGCTCCGTCCGCGCCCAGTCTTCACGCGCCCATTCAAGGCCGCCGCGTTGTCGAGCTCCTCCTTGACGCCGTCGGCGAGTCCTGGCTCCGTCTTACGACGGCGAGCCCCGGCTCCATCTTCGGTTTGACGTAGCTGGCAGGAGGCGCACCCGCCGCGCTCATTGATGACGATGCCGGCGCTGCGGGTGCGCTGCCCGAGCGGCGTCTCCGCTGCGGGCTCGGCCTTGACGACGAACACCGCCGGCGAGCCGAAGGAGTGGGAAGAGGAGCGAGAGAAGGAGTGGGAGGAGGAAGACGAGGAGGAGCCGAACCTCCTGGGCATCCATTGCCCGGCGCTCCGGCGTGGGACCGGGGCGGCGGCCGCGACAGGGTATGACAGCGGCGGGTCGTTGCCGCCCTCGAGGTACTGGAGAACCTCGTGGAGCGTGCGCCCGGGGGCGCCCCACCATAGGCGGCGCCCCTCGTTGTTCTTGACGCCCCCACCACCGGCGCCATGTTGGTGGATGCCAGCCGCTGCGCCTGCCGGTGCTGGAAGTACGCCGCCCACGACTCGTGGTTGTCGGCGGCTTATTGCGGGAGGGCGCGCTGCTCCTTCGTCAGCGATGCCCGCACGCGATCGACCTCGGCGGCGAAGAGGTCGGGGCGCATGTCGGGCACCGGGGGAATGGGGACGCCAACGGCGCTGAGCCTCTACCCCGTCGGCCCGGCGCGCAAGTTCGGTGGCGCCGGGATGTTCGCCTCGAAGAACAAATACGCCTCCCACTCATGGAGCGAGCGGTGGCCGAAGCCGTTGGCCGCTGCCCCATCGCCGGGGAACCGCTCAGCCATCGTCGCGGATGGGCTTGGGTAGTGAGGGGAGGAATGTCGACGGCGGCAGCGCACGGGGAGGGAGGCAGATCTCGTCGGCGGCTGTGGGCTGGTGTGGCCAGAGGCGAGGAGGAGGCGTTGCTTTTAATAGCTGCGCGCTGTGTGTATGCGTGGCGGGAGGGAAAGCGTCGCGGCACCGCCCGTGAAGCGCCGCCCGTGAGGAATCAATGGAAGGCTGACCGGCGGCAGCCTTGCCATTGATTCCCTGCGGGAAACCGAGCCGTTCTGAGGATGATGAGGCGAGTGTCGCTGACTCCGCGGGGCCATAGCTCATTCGCATCAAAATCGCTAGCCCCGGCGCCTCCGGCGCCCCCAGCACGCCGGGTTCGGCATGGGTCCGTTGGCGCCAGCTTCAACCCAAATCGGCGAAAAACGGTCTCCTGGAGGCGCGACTGGACCGATTTTTAGGCGCCGGCGGTGAAAAATTTCCTGGGAGACCTGTTGGGGGCGCGGCTGAAGATGCTCTAAGAGCATCTCCACTAGCCTCCCAGGACACCTTTTTAGGCTCGGTTTTAGGCTCGGACGGCACTTTTCGCTGAAAAAGGCCCAGTCACGCCCCCAACGCCCCCAGGACGTCAAAATAGCACCGGCAAACCCTGGCGAAACCCGGCGCGCTGGGTCTCTTGGGGCACCGGCGGAAGTTTCAGCGAATTGTGTTTCACTACATGTCCTTTTTCTTTGCCCACTTAATCATTCTCCTCACAAACTTTTGCTTGGGATGGGGTGTGACTGGAAAAATGCCCTTTATTTCATCGGATGATCTTTAAGACACCAACTTTTTGGTTCGGTGATGTTCTTAGGGTGCCAACGGCTGAAGATGCCCTTAGTACTTGTACCATTTCTAGCATTAGCCGGCAGGACACGGCGACGTTGAAGTAGCTAGTAGCACTAGTACTCCGCCGTCGGGAGGCGTCCGCTTGGGCGTTGAAAAGTCAGTGGCTAGGACTAGTCCCACGAGGTGGAAGTGGAAGGAACATCGTAGTACTCGACGACCATTGATTTCGAACACGTGAAGTAAAGAGATTTGGATGAAAAGGCTTCAGGAGGATCCTGTCGGATGAAAGAATTTTGGTGGGAATGTGGGACAGGGGGTTCATGTATTTTCAAAACCAGAAGTAAGCATTTCTTTAGAGCGGAGGCCCTTGGCCCGGCCTCAAGAATGAGGCCTCTTTTGGTTTAGAGGAATCTTGTAGGAATTTCATAGTATAGGATTTCTATAGGAAAAAAATTCTTTAGAGCCCTTTGTTTTGTAGGAATGAAATCCTATTTCTATGGAGGAATTCTTCCTACCCTCCATATTTTATAGAAAAATAAACATTAGCCTAGACTCAATGGAAAAAATCCTATGATGTGAATCAAAATGCATCTCCTTTCCTATTCCTACCTATAGGATTTGAGATACATGTCATCTCATTTCCTATAACTTTTTTATTTCTATGATTTTTCTACCCTATGAACCAAAGGAAGCCGAGGCTTTTACATTTGACAACTACTAGTACACAACGTAAAAAGATACTCCCTCTGTCCGGAGTTACTTGTCTGAGAACTGGTTGTATCTAGACGTATTTTAGTTCTGGATATGTTTATTTTATTCATTTCTGCGATAAGTAATTTCGGGCGGGGTGCGTAAAAAAATAGGTTCAATACATGACATAACACGCAGCTTATGGGATGTCGTCAAGATAAACTACCCATGCAATTGACGCATGTGGATCATCCCGGCTGCGGCTCGGCAAGAAAACGGGTGGTCCCTAGCCTGGGGTATCCCGTCTAGACGCCGCTCGGAGTTGACGACACTTGGTGTGAAGCTTGTCAATGTATTTAGCCGGTCCTTTTGTCTCCCTAGAAGCTTCCATAGTTGTAATAACACAACATTTTTGTAGATAAGATTAGCAGGATGTTTGAAAGTTCTTATCTCAAATAGGGCTTTGTTACAAGTGGTCCACAATGACCAAACTAAGGACGCAAAGGCCACCCATGCCAATCCTATCCTCCCTGTTGTTCCATGGATGATAAGAAGGTAAAGATCAGTAAAACCCAAAGGGTTCCCAAAACACCCCGAGCGTCACTGATCGCGCTCCAAGCGAATATGGCGATGATGCATAGGAAAAGAATGTGATAGCAAGTTTCATCATCGCCAAACCAAACGCATTTACCGTCACCGGGTCCATGCCTCTTTAAAACTTGATCCCATCTAGGGATTCGGTTTCCTACCGCTTGCCAAAGAAAAATGATAATGTTTGCCCGTCAGCCTAGCCTTCCATATTCCCATGCATGAAGTCCTATAGCGGCAACACCCTAAAGATTTCTTTATATTTGGATCCCGCGGAGAAGATTCCTGAAGGCTCGAGTTTCCATGAGACCCTATCCGCACCATCGGATAAATGATGAAGGTTCAGGTCATCGCGCAAACTCTGGCGTCAGAAATGAAAACACTTTCAAAGTCTAGACATGATTTTGAAATATGCACACCATGATGTAGTATTGTGTCCATCTATTACAAAACAGATGCATCCATAATTCATAGAGCCAAAAAAGTGTTGGGTCGACGGTTAATAGCGTCGAGGGAGACTTCGGATAAAATCAGTAGACTTGACAAAAGTACAACCAACAATTCTAACTCTAACCTTACTTTCCCCATTGATGCCCGTATTTTAACACGGGGCCATCGGGCGGAACAGGATATAGACTCAGACATAAAAAAAAGATTCAATTTTTAATGAAAAACCCTAGATGGCAAAAATTCATCCAAACTGTTTGCAGGAACCCAAGAAAACTTGTCGTAAATTAATAGCCTGTGCGTAGAGAAAAGCATTAGTGTTAAAAACGCTATTACATTATAGGACGGAGAGAGAGTAGTAAAAACTGGTATACTTATGTTGCTTTGGACGATGGCATTGATGCTTCTCACCCGGACGCCTTCAGAAAACTTGGCGGTCCATTCAAAACGCACAGTGCCGGAGAAACACCGCGTGCCATATCAGAAAAAGTCTCGCCTACTAGATCGACGTCGTTACTTCCCGTGAGCAACACGGAGCAGGATGCCCCCGGCCCCGGGCTTTCATTGCCGAGCACTGGAGCTACCGCGGGAGCGATACATATGATCCCACGCACGCGCGGCACGGCCGCCGGCACCGTTGGCCTGTGCAAACCGGGGGCGGCCTGGCCGGATCCACGGCCCTGCGTCCTGTCTGTCCGCAGGGAGGGGACGTCGCCAATTCAACCTACGAACGTACGTCTACAGGGAGGGATCAGGAGTACGTGTTTTGGTGTTAATAAGTTGCGGTTGTACCGCCGGTGGCCCGACGATGACATGCCTGCGGCCGCGTGGAGCGCGCACAGTCCTCTTAATTTTTCTAGCCGCGGGCCGCCGGCGTTAGTTCATCATGGCCAGGGCACATGATCCGTTCATGATTGACATCGGCCAACACTTTGTGGGGCGGAGCTAACTAGCAGGTGCACGCTCACATGGCCATGTTCCTCATTTTGCAGAGATCAGGCTCTCTCAGAGAAGCGTGCGCGTCACATACCTCCGCGCAGTGCGTGTGCACAATGTTCTTTCCAGTCTAATGACGAGCTGTATGTAGCCAGTCACGGCCGGTGGAGTCGATCGGGCCTTCCGGCCCTGCGTGCGCAGGCGCCGTATCATATCGTGGAATTCAAACCGGGCTGCCTAAGACAGGTTCAATTATGTGCAGTCAGAACACTGTTTCCAGTCTTGTTGATCTTTTTACCGAAAAAGGCTTTCGCCCCGCTTTATATACAAAGCAAAGATCATCAGCTCACGGTACAAACGCACGCCACCATAACATACGCACACGCCCAAAGCAGGATATATAGGGGCTGAGTGCAGAAACACCACCCCTAGCACTAATGCCACCGCGAGAAGATGAAGCCGCATAGAACGAACCGTGAGCACCAAGGCGGCGCCTTCAGGAGGTTACGACATCGAGCGCCGCCGCTACCCGATCCGAGGATCCCCCTGGAGCAACACGACGGGCAATGAGAGCCGCGACGACGCCTTCAAGAAGGGAACGAGCTTCGCCGCCGCCGGTCCGTCCGAAGATAGAACAGGTTTTCACCCCGATCAACACTCACCGCCAGCGACACCACACCCCGGCTACCATGCCGCCCACGCGGCCATGGCCACTGGACAGCACCAAGCTATGGGCTCTTCCCGAGTGCACTGCGCTATCACGCCCAGGGCCGCCGCCCCGGCATCCCATACCTAGACACCACCTCACCCGAGATTCGCCGCTACCCCAACCAAAGAGACAAGCGGAAAGGTCCCACCTTTCGCACCCTTGGGCGAACCCCAGCGCCTGGCTTCCATCAACCCGTCCTGCGGCACCGGGCGCGAGATGAGCTAGGTCCTGCAGCACCGTGAGTGAGACGAGGTTGGTCCTACTGCACCGTGCGCGAGACGGGCTCGGTCCTGCTGCACCATGCACGAGATGGGATCGGTCCTGCCGCACCGGGCGCGAGACGAGCGATGGGCCACAGCTGGGAGAAAACCAGTCCTTCGATGAAAGTAACGGCCGGACGACGAGGAGAAGGATCGAAGGCCGACACAGACCGCTTACAAGCGAGACGATGCCGAACAAGCCAGCCGCCGCCACAACCGACCCGCCACCTCGTGAGCCACTCACCGACGGCCGCTACCGAGGAATGACCCGGACCACCGCCATGAGCCACTACCACGCCGTGGCAGCCCAGATCCACACCGAGACCCTGAGGGACAGCCCCGAGCTGCCCACCGCAGCCATGGGCCAGATCCAAGTTGATCTGTCCGGCACCACCGCCACCAGCAGCAGCTGGCTCGCCGCCGAGGACCACGGCCATAACCATGACCCCACCAGGGCACAGCCCGCCCCCGCGCCGCCCACGCCCACGAGTCCGCCAGACCGGATTTGACGGAGCCGCCGCCGCCAAGCGCACACCGCCGTCCCTTCCATCCCTGCCGCGCGCCACCCCCACCAGTAGGCCATGGCAAGGGCAGCAGCCCACGCCCCTATTGACACACGAACACGTTACGTGTACCCTCGACGCCGGGGGTGATGCACCGCAGCTCACGTCGAAGGAGACCCGACCGACAGCGCGATACGCAAGACGGTCGGCGGGTGCTTTTGCAGACCCGAAACACCGCGCACCCGGGAGGGACCCCGTCAGGGATTGCGGCGGCTATGGGCTGCCCTAGGTCGATTCGCTCGCCCCTAGAGCCTCGGGATTCGCAGCTCTCAAACACGGAGAACAGCGAAGAACGAGAGAGAAAACGGTGGAGAGATAAAACGTAGACAGGAAAAAGTAGTATATTGATTTGTTCCATTGTGTGTTTTTCAATCGGCCGTCACCCCCAACATATATAAGAGGCGGCTGGACTTCCCGTACAAGAAAAGGATTCATCTAGGCTTTCCTTACAAGAAAATTGCATCAATTCACGTCCAAAACCCTAGTCAAATTCGGATTGGTTTTGTCCAAACTTTCCAAAACTGTTCGGTTTAAACTGGCTGCACCTTACGGGTAACTTTTGAGGTGGTAAACAACCTCGGATGGAAACGAGCCCAAAAGCAATCTTGACCGTTTCGACGAGACGAAAAACTTTCGTGTTGAACGTTTTCCGATTCGAGGTCATCTTCTGGGGCAAAACACTCATGCATTACGTCAGACACTTGCCAAGACATGTCTGGTCTCCCGCGTCATATTTTGCCTCTTGACAGGGCTGCATTCAGATAGCTCTAACTTTTGCATACGAACTCGGATTGAAATGATTTTTATATAAAAATCGACCAATTTGACGAGACGAAGACAATTCATGTAGAGCATTCCTTCATCCGAGGTTGTCCTGGAGGCTTAATTGACCAAAAAGAACTCAGAACACCTAAACATGACAATCTGAGTGTAGTTTTGGTCTTTGATATGATGCCGAATAATTATGGTCCAAACATTAAAGTTGTTCCATTCGGTGATGTGAAACTTTTTCATGCTGAAAACCCTTTCACTCTGTATCTTGCCAAAATCAGGCGACAACACATGCCCCCCTGTTTTTCGGCAAAGCTTGCACACCGAAAAATAATATGCATAGTGTTCGTTCTAACGACGATGTCAACACTCCATCGGCCATTTATTTTCCTCAGGGCGATAATTATGTATCGTCCATGTTTGTGCTAAGGGCGATAGTGGTATATCGGCCATTGCCTACTCAGACTTCCTGCCACACACTCGGGTGGTACTTCTTCAAATATTTTCCGTTGAGAGCTCGGGGTAACAATGCCCCTTGTATTGATTCCACCAAATATGAATTTCCGGGAACAACCCTTGTAATTCTAAAAGGACCTTCCCAACTCGGAGACCACTTCCCGAATTTCCTATCTCTTGAACCAATCGGTAGAATCACCTTCCAGACGATATCACCAACTTGAAAATTCTTCAACTTAACTTTCTTATTGTAAGCTCTTGCAACCCTCAACTTGTCTCTCTCTATGTACTTCAAAGCAACCAAACGTTTATCGACAACTTCATCAATATTGTCCATCATCAAGTTATAAAAGTCTACTGCCGATAAATCATTTTGTTTGGCTATTCTCAAAGCATTCAAATTTACTTCCACTGGTAAAACAACCTCTTGGCCATATACAAGCTCATATGGAGTCACCTTGGTAGCTCCATGCCATGAAATTCTATGTGCCCACAAAGCTTCAGACAACAACTCATGCCATCTCCTCGGATTATCCTCAATCCTCTTCTTGATGAGCTTGATTAAAATTTTATTGCTAGACTCAGCTTGTCCATTAGCTTGGGCATAATACGGAGAGGAATTGAGCAACTTTATGTTATAAGATTCGGCAAACTCTCTGACTTGGTGTGACATGAAAGGTGAACCTTGATCCGTAGTTAACGTTTGAGGAATACCGAATCTATGAATAATGTGCTCGGTGATGAACTGAATTACCTCCGTATGTGTCATGTTCTTGAGAGGTACTGCTTCAGACCATTTAGTGAAATAATCAGTTGTCACCAATATGAACCGATGCCCTTTTGAAGAAGACGGGTGGATTTGTCCAATGAAATCTAAACCCCAACCTCTGAAAGGCCACGGTTTGATAATAGGCTGTAACATAGCAGCAGGAGCCAATTGAATATCACCAAACTTTTGACAAGCTTCACATCCTTTATAATATCTGAAGCAATCATTAATCATAGTCGGCCAATAAAACCCAGCACGTCGCAATAACCATTTTATCTTGGGAGCCGACTGGTGAGTGCCACAAATACCTTCATGTACTTCCCCCATAGCAACTCTTGCCTGGTCCTCATCCAAACACTTTAGAAGAACATCATCGACTGTTCGGCGATAAAGACCATCATCTCTCATTGTATACTTAAAAGCCATACGCCGAACAGCCCTGTCCACCCTTTCACTCGGATTGCACAAGTAATCAACAATGGGCTTTCTCCAGTCGGAATTATCATCTGCAGTAGATTTTTTTGTTAATGGCCGAATCAGTGGGTTCAGGTTCGGCCTCTCCCATATTGGCAAGACAAGACATCGGTTTTTGAGAGATATGAAACATGCCACGATCAACATGATATCCAGATGCTTGCTGTGCCAACTCATTTGCTTTCCAGTTGTCATGTCTAGATATATGTGCAATGCTAAAACAATCCAAAGTAGAAATTATATCTAGACATTTATCAAGATAACCACTAAGTGATTCGTCCAAACACTGAAAGACTCTGGATATTTGCTGCACCACTAGTAACGAATCACCGTAAGCCTCAATATGTGTAACACCTATAGCAAGTAGCATCTCTAAACCGAATAACAATGTTTCATATTCGGCTTGATTGTTTGTGCAAAAATATTCTAAGCGGCATGAGGCTTCAAAAACAGCACCATGAGGAGATATATAAACAATACCCACACCTTGGCCATTGCTACAAACTGAACCATCAAAGTACAATCTCCATGGCACTAATGAAACAAGGTTTATATCAACATCATGCTTGTCATTAATCCGATATTCAACAATGAAATTAGCAACAATTTGGCCTTTCATGGATTTTATAGATTCATAAGCCAAATCATATTCAATCAAAGCATAAGCCCACTTGCCAATTCTACCACTAAGAATTGGCCTATGCAACATGTACTTAATGACATCGGTTTGACAAACTACTACACAAGCACTCGGCACTAGGTAATGTCTCAATTTTGTGCAAGCATAATATAAGCATAGACATAGTTTTTCAATAGATGTATACCTTGTCTCGGCGTCCAATAAGCGTCTGCTCAAATACGTAATGGCATGCTCTTTTCCTTCGGTATCTTGAGTCAAAACAGCACCAATAACACCTTCCTCTGCTGCGATATAAAGCTTAAAAGGCTCTCTATGCTTGGGTGCTTTCATTACCGGAGGAGTGCACAAATAATTCTTGATCATATCAAAGGCTTCTTGCTGTTTTGCCCCCCAAGTGAAATTAACATCATTCTTTAACCGAAGGATAGGAGTAAATGCATCAACTTTCCCTGACAGATTGGCTATGAACCTTCTCAAATAATTGACCTTGCCAAGGAACTTTTGCATATCTCTCTTGCATGTTGGAGCCTCCACTTTCTGTATGGCCTCTATCTTTTTGGGATCAATTTCGATGCCATCTTCATGAATAATGAAACCCAAAAATTTGCCAGCTGACACGCCGAATGCACATTTCAAAGGATTCATCTTTAGTCCATACCTTTTCATTCTCTCAAAAGCTAAACGCAAATCGGCCAAGTGAGATTCAAAAGCATCCGATTTGACAACAATATCATCAATATAAACTTCAAGTATGATACCGAGTAAATCATGAAAAATCAAATTCATAGCTCTTTGATATGTGGCTCCAGCATTTTTTAATCCGAATGTCATCACTGTCCACTCAAACAAACCAAGGAAACCAGGACATCGGAAAGCTGTTTTGTACATGTCCTCTTCAGCCATAAAAATTTGATTGTATCCGGCATTACCATCTAGAAAGCTAATAACCTTATGTCCAGAAGCATCATTAATAAGCATATCGGCTATTGGCATGGGATACTCATCTTTGGGTGTAGCCCTATTCAAATCTCTGAAGTCAATGCACACCCTCAACTTGCCGGATCCCTTCTTCTCCACTGGGACGATGTTAGAAATCCACTCGGCATACCTGCAAGGTCGAATGAAATTAGCTTCAAGCAGTCGACCGATCTCTTCCTTGATCCAGTCATATGTTTTCGGATTAAACTTTCTGGTCGACTGTTTATAAGGTCTAAAACCGGCCTTTATAGGCAACCGATGCTCCACTAGCTCTCGGCTCAACCCTGGCATCTCATGATATTCCCATGCAAAGCAAAAAACATATTCTTTCAATAGCTCGATTAATTTAGCTTTACAATCGGCTTTCAAATTTTTGTTTATAAATGTCGGTCGACTGACTGATCCGTCTCCGATATCTACCTCTTCTAACGGATCGGCCGATGTAAAACCTTGTCCAAGTTTATCCATGTCATCCAACTCCTCAATAGACTCATACATATCGTTCTCGCTGGACCGATATTTTACAAGACGTTTTTGTAACCACTCGGAACTAGAATCCATTTAAACATATCATACCTTGGAGCCGATTGCATTCAGTCGGCTTTAAAGACACGGGCACAAAACCATTCTTGGTCGCGCTGAGAAAATCAAACTCTGATAAGTCACGTCCCGTCAAGCAAGTAGCATTGGGATGTTGCCAATCCACGATGCATCGGTCAAAGCAACACAGGCCGAATTATCCGCATGAATGACTTCCACTTCATCATCAACCCACTGAATCAAAAACTGGTGCATAGTGGATGGCACGCACTGGTTTGCATGAACCCAATCACGGCCTAGTATAACGTTGTAGTTACCTTGCACCTTAGCGACAAAGAATGCAGTAGCCAAAGTTTTGCTTCCGACTGTAAGCTCCACATACATCACACCTTTGGCTTCAGTTCTCTCTTTGCCTTCAAACCCATTGAGCACCATATTGGTCTTGATCAATTCTTCATCAGGCAAACCCAATTTCCTGAAGACCGAATAGGGCATAAGATTTACCACAGCACCACCATCAACAAGTATTCGACTGAGTGGCGATCCATTGATATGACCTCTGAGATACAACGGTTTCAAATGTGTTACTGGTTCTTTTGGCTTCTCGAATATTGCGTTTTTAGGGCCAAAATCCAGTTGACCCACTTCCCCTTCCTCATCTACAGCACGAAACTCAGCAGGTAAGTAATATACCATATTGATATCCATACCTTCATGGACCGGTGTAGACTCATAGTCTAACATATCGGCCTCTTCTTCAAGTGCATCGACCGATTCTGAAATCTGGTCAAGTGAAGGAGAAGTAAGAAGTGTTGCAGACGATGTAATAGCTGTCGCATCGTCCTCCTTGGGTGGTGTAGGCACCTCTGTAATAGATGTAGAAGCTGATGTATCTTGTATTTGTTTAGGCCTCCACACTTGTTTTGCTGGAACCATGGGTCGAGTGTCATTGAACAACTTATCCCTTTGCTTCTCGGCCTCCTGCTCTGTCATCTCTTGACTCCTTAACCTCTGTAGTTTCCTCTTCTGTGTCTTTGTTAGCCCTGGAGGACACCACTTTGGTTGAGTGTATTTAGCATCTTTCACCTTTACTTGGCTGGTGCTTGCTTCATGGTCATTAACCGAGTGCTTTGGCGCGATAGCAAGTATCGGCTCAGTCGAGTGGTTATGCACAGTCGGCTGCTGTATGGGGAATGTTTCGGTGCCCAAGATAAGTGAGTCGACATCCATTTTCTCCTTGCCTTTTCCTGACTCAACTGCTGCAACACTTGGTGACTTAACACGCCATTCTTTTCGATTTTCCAGATGCATGAAATTTCCACTAGGGCGCACCTTTTTACTCGGATGGAATCCACTCGGATGGACGTCACTCTGATGGAATCCACTCGGATGGAACTTAGTCGGATGGAATCTACTTGGCCACATTTTTTCACTTGGATAGCTTCCACCAGGGTGCATTCTTACACTAGGATATTTTCCACTCGGTCGCATATTTTGACCAGCCGACTGATAGTCACCGATGTTCAGTCGGCCATTATATGGGTAATCAAGTCGATTCCACACAGATTGCCTCTGCTCTTCTGAAAACTGCGCCCTTGGTCCACTCGGTTTTACATACTGACTGAACATATAATCCGATGGTGACCTTGGTCGCTTCAAGTGTGATGGCCGGTTAGAGTTGGGACCAGCCGACTGATTAGCATATTTGGACAACAACATATCAAAAGTTGGCTTGATCCGCTTGCGTTGCACTTTAGCTTCATTCCTCTTCCATTTGCCAACTTCTGGACTCTTGGGCTTGACAAATTTAACTCGAGTGTCCTGCTGCACCTGTGTTTGCCCCCCGAGTGTAGGATTCTTGATGGTGATCGTGATCACTTCCTTGCCATCGGGTTGCTTATCAAGCACAACATGTCTCCCCAAGACCTTGTCACCCTCCTTGTCTTTCCTGGGCTCACCAACAATGACATTAGCTTTATTAGCAGATTCGGCTACCTCCGGCCGAATGAGCAGCTTCTTCCCTTCTAAATCCATGGTGTTCATTGGATAGGGCTGTTTATCAACTTGCATCTCAGAAAAGTTCAATCGTCCATCATTAATGGCCGATTGTATCTGTCGTCGAAAAACATTGCAATCGTTAGTAGCATGAGAAAAAGAGTTATGATACTTGCAATAAGCACGCCGTTTCAGCTCTTCAAACGGCGGTAAAGTATGAGATATTCTAATAATCTTAGCCTGCAGCAAAGCATCAAATATTCTATCACACTTAGCAATGTTAAAAGTAAACTTCATCTCTTCATCACGATTCTTATGAATCGGTTTCAGATCATTGCAAGTAAAGGGTTTGGCCTTAGATGGCCAAACAAATTCAGTAGCAAAAACATCACCCTCATCGTCCGAGTGATCACTATCATATTCCACCATATTCATCTTTGGTCGATCGGCTTTGTATCTATGCACTTCTTTGAGATCTTTGCTTCGGCTTTCCTGAGCCAAGGCCCTTTGTAAGACTTGGTTGATATTTAAAAACTCATAGCCTTCTAGCTTTTCTCTAATGGGAGTTCTCAAACCACTCAGCACTAGGTCTGCCAAGTCTCTCTCGGTTATCACCAAACTAAAACATCGGTTTTTCGTTTCTCTGAATCTCTTGACGTAATCGGAGACCGATTCATCATGTTTCTGTTTAACCGATGTTAGATGTGACAACTTGAGTTCATTGTCGCCGCTGTAAAAGTGATCATGAAATTTCTGCTCTAGCTGCGACCAAACTCGAATGGAACCATGTGGTAAAGAAGAAAACCATGAAAATGCGGTACCAGTTAATGATAAAGGAAATAAA
>LR880969.1:785954017-785964456 GCA_904067115.1 Aegilops sharonensis
CACCATCGTGCACATCGTCTGGTGCAACTTGATGTTCAGTAGCATCACCGTATTCAGGGGGCACATAGTTGTCATCGTACTCTTCTTCCTCGCCGTCTTCCATCATAACCCCTATTTCTCCGTGCCTCGTCCAAACATTATAGTGTGGCATGAAACCCTTGTAAAGCAGGTGGGTGTGAAGGATTTTCCGGTCAGAGTAAGACTTCGTATTCCCACATATAGGGCATGGACAACACATAAAACCATTCTGCTTGTTTGCCTCAGCCACTTCGAGAAAAGCAAAAAGAAAAAAATAAATATAGCAGAAAAGAAAAAAATCTATATAAAAAACTACTCATAAATGAACATAGATACGCTTATAGAGATTATTCAACCTAAATTCTTACTAACTTCAGAGAAATTCGGTATGAATTTAGGTTAAATTTCCTGTATAAGGGCATCTATTTTCATTTTGAGAAGAGCTCAACATGGCAGAAAGGGAGGTGCTTATAAACTGGTTTGATTCCCCTTCGATTGACGAGGTGGGACTAAACTCTGGGCGCAATGAGGACCAACCCTTTAGTCCCGGTTGGTAGGACGAACCGGGACTAACGGGGTGCCTTTGGTCCCGGTTCAAGCCGCCAACCGAGACCAATGATTGTGGGCCAGGAGCGAGGGCCAATGGTCCCGGTTCGTCCCACCATCCGGAACCAAAAGGTCCGGACGAACCGGGACCAATGGCCACGTGCCCCGGCCGGCCCCCTGGGCTCACGAACCGGGATAAATGCTAACATTAGTCCCGGTTCTGGATTGAACCGGGACTAATGGGCAAAACAGGCCTCAACGATAGCCTCTTTTTCTACTAGTGTATGCCACCCCGGCCGTGCGCTTCCATGCACGATCGAGGCCGTAATTGCCTGCTTCGACGAACTGATTAATGCATGCATTTTCCGGGAGAAGAGTGTCCTCTGGATATAATGGGCGTGTACGGTGGGGAAAGATATGGACTCTAAAGGCTCAGTACGAGTGCAGGCCGCAGTGACATTCATCGGTACTGCTACTGTTACTTCGGACATGTTTTAAATTCCGTTTTCGGTTTGAAAAGTCAGCGACTGCTTGTCCCAGCACCACCAGCCTGCAGTGGAAAGTGGAAAACGGCTGAAAAGATATTCAACGCCTCGACAATCATTTCGAAGAGAAGGAAAAATTGGACCATCCTGTCTGATGAAAATTGATTTGGCGAGACTTGCAACAGGTCCCATCCGCACGCATCTCCAATGTAGATCCCTAAAACGGATAACTGTATTTAGCTACAGACACTCCGACGATAGTGATACGAGAGCCGGTCAACCAACCATGTCGGCATATATTTTCAAATAAATTTAAGCAAAACATTCGAATAACACCCAACCACGTCTGCGTACATTCTAAATATATTTTAAAATAATAGAGAAGGAAAAATAGGAGGATCATGTCGGATGAGCATCAACAAAACACAAGTACCAAACTCTGGTTCCCAAACATCCACGGGCAGTGACGAACATCACACAAAAAATCGATTCCATAACTCGATGCCTCATTTTCAAATCATCAAATCCATATGCAATGTGAAAGCTAATCTAAGCGGAGCTTGTTCGGCTCCACCATGCACATGTTCGACGGCCAGTTGCACCCCTCAAAGTGTTGCTCTGGACGCCGGCGAGGTAGAGTAGGACAATGGACACGTACCGGCTCAAGGGACTCAAGTCGTCGCCGTCTCCTATGCCCTACTATTGCTCGCTCGAGCACGTCACGTACACATCGCCGGGGGACGTGAGATCGATGATGTATCTGTTGTGGGAGGAGCCAGCAATGTCCACCACGACGAGGTTGCGACGCCTGGGGTGGCCGTGCAGCATATGCGACACCAGAGAGTGCGACTCCGCCTCGCCAATGTCCGCCCAGAGGGACTCTGCCGTCTCCCGCGCCCGCTGCCTCGCATGATGGGCACGCCGCCTCATACTTGCGTTGGACGACATCCATGCGTTCACCTCCGCCTCGGCGCGTCAACGTAGTGGTTGTGCATCCATCAGCGTGTTGGGGTGCCAGACGAACCGCACCTCCTTCGATGAGGCCGCGGTAGCACACCTCCCGTCGGATCCATGTGAAATTTGGGCAGACGCAATGCATTCCCAACGAAAGGTGTCTGACCGCTGCCATCAGACTGCCTCCTCTAGGGAGCAGGGCAACGTCAAGTGAACGTCCATCTCCTCCTCGGGCTGCGTGGGACGAGCTCCGGGCAAGCGGTTATGGAGGTCGGCTAGGGTTTCGTTCGAAGTGCAGATAGGGTCCACTTTATGTGGGCCGAGTGGGCCAGAATGGGCCGGATCCGATGTGGCGCCCGTGCTCAGGCTCGTCCGGGCGTCCCCACATCCGCTCCAACTTTGGCCTGGATATGGGAGTGCCTGTCAGTCTAGGCGCTTGCACTACAAAAAAAATACACTTCCGTGATGATACGTGTTTGTCACAGTAGGTCGCATTTTTTTGTCATGCATGTACATCCATGACAAATTTATGACAGAATCAAGATAGTCATACCTGTGCTGTCGTAGAAGTGTTCCATGACATTATCAAAATTATCATCACGGAAGTGTCCACTTCCATGACGATAAATCGCGCGTCACAGAAGTGCTTTCGTCAAGGGTGACCGACACGTGGCATCCACCGTAACGGAACGCCCTTAAGCTATCGGGTTGGGTTTTGGATCCGATAACCCGTTAACAGCCCCGACCAATGGGGATTTTCCACGTGTAAAATCATCATTGGCTGGAGGAAACACGTGTCGGCTCACCGTTGGGACAGATGTCATCCACTCATTGGACAGAAGGCGCCTATGATACGTCGACACGTGGCACGGCCCAACATAGGCCCATTCCTGTAAAAAGTCCGGCCCGTTTGACTTGGTCAAAAGGTGGAGGCCCGGCCCATGTAAAGCCTGTTAACGGCCTGTTCGCATATAGCCCATTTACAGCCCGCTAATCCAAGGCCCGTTACGCCCTATCCGAATTAGGCCCAATACCGTCATCACTTCTGGCCCATGTATGACCCATGACGTCTTTCGGCCCATATGAGGCCCTATGTAACTCTTGGCCTATTAACGGCCCGTGGTGAAACTGACCCATAATGAAGAGTGTATTACTTTACACCCATTAACGGCCCGTGGTGAAACTGGCCCGTAATGAACAGTGTATCACTTTATACCCATTAAGGGGTCGTTATTCCGTTGGGCCATTTCCAGCCCATGTTATCTTTCGGCCTTCTCAGAGCCCATTTATTCTAGGGCTCATTTCTAGCATTCGTTTACTTACGGCCCGTTACTGTCATTTTCTGCTTATGGGCCAAATTAAGCCCGTGGTTATAGTCGGCCCGTTTGTGGTCCGTTAACACGTTGGGCCGTTTTCATAGCGTCATGAAATACGGCCTATTAACGATGGCCCGTTATGATCGGCCCATGAACGGACGATTCCAACTCTAGCCCGTTTATGGCCATAATGCGGTCTCTTATTGGCCCATGTTTGGCCAATCCATCATACTGCCCGTATAAGGCCCATTGATGATACGGCCCGTAGAAGGCCCATTGTTTCTACGGCTCGTAGAAGGCCCACTGTTTCTACGGCCCGTAGAAGGCCCACTGTTTCTACGGCCCGTAGAAGCCCACTGTTTCTACGGCTAGTAGGAGGCCCAGTGTCACTACAGTAAATATTAGCCCATGGTTATTGTGCCTAGTTTTAAAAAATAGGTTATTGCAGCCACTAGCAAACCGCGGAAAAAGAACTGCAATGACTACAAGCAAACAAATAAACAAGACAATAAGGAAATAAATAAGCAATCAACTTACGCTAGGCTATCACGGCTATCGCACATATTACATCCACTGGGAATCAAAGTTCGCCACCAGTGCAAATAAACGCGCCGACAAAAGAATATACAAAACTGAGAGTACTTCAGAAGGCACTAGGCCTGGCCAGGTCGCCCCCCCCCCCCAAACAGCTGAAGAAGCTGTCAGTTGTGTCAACGATAGATGCATCAACACTAGATTTAAGGCATGATGGTGCGCACGGCAGTCCTCTGACATCTTCATTGCATCTTTGACTTCAAGTCGGTGCTGAGCTGAAGCAAGCCTTTCCGCTTTAAGTTGAGACTGAAGAAGTCGAACTGATTGAGGCAGCGACTGCACAGAGATTGTCTCACACCTGCTGGTGAGTAGCTTCAACTCACTGTCTTCATCAAGGCAGGACCTTGGGGTCATCTCGCTGTCCTCAAGATGGTTTGGCTCACTATCTTCCCTAAAGTTCTGCCTGACGTAAGAGATACGACTCTGAAAGAGAAACAAGGAGACATGTAACATGTTTCACAAATATATAAGCAAATAAATGGATCTATTCTGCATAAGGAACATGTTTTTACAACTACAATTTGAAACTGGTAGTTGTTGCAAACATCCAATCAGATGTAAACAGCAAAGCAAACAGCAGTGGAGGCAATGATGCCTATCCAAATCTATACTAGAACAAAGTTTGAAGGCTTAAGAAGGATGAACTTACATTACATGTTAACACGGGCTGGACAAAGCCCTTCTCCATGTTGATGGAAGGATAATTCAATAAATTCCCCAAAGAAAATTCTTTATAAGCGTTGCCATTATTCTACATTTTGCATAGAGTAAATATAGATCAAATAACATTGGAAGAAACAGAGGATAATGAAGCTCAGGTGCAGACTGATGATACATAATCAAATAGCAATTAATTAAGTACAGCGTTACAAGGCAAAAGGGAGAGAGGTACTGACAAGAGCAATGCAGGGCCCATTATTGTTTTGAGATCGTATGATCCTTTGAGCAAGGAGATTCATCTGAAATTAGTTTTCATACAAGAGAGAAGGTAAGGCACAAGCAGAAATTTAGGAGTTCAAATTTTGTATTGATATCAAAGATAGTACCTGACGCTGGGCTCCCAGCAGTTCTAATAGGGGTTTGGCCACTGGAGTAGGGGTAAAGTGTGGTACAGTTGGGCCTGTGTTTTCTGTGGCTGCTGATCTATCTGATTTAACAGGTACCACTACCTTTTCCAAATACCTAGTTTTTACTCCTTGAGGATCTGCACTCACCCTCTTCCTTTTGGACATCTATCATGAAAGAACAACATTTGAGTGGAAAAACATAGTGTGACGACACATGGAATAGGTACAGAAAATGGATAGTTATGGCATATACTCATATATGATGCTTAAACTAAGCAGATGGTGTAACAAAGTAGAAGAAATGCAAGAGGTCAGATGCAAAATATGTGCGACCAATACAACTTTGCAAAGTTAGAGCAAGCACCTTGATGGGTGAATAAGATAGGCCATCCTCCACCATGCCAAGTTTGATAGCCAGTGGATCGTTCCGCAATATTCCTCTCGTGCGCCCATTCTCATATTCATTTTGATAATGTTCAATATTTGACATGCATGAAAACATAAAAACAAGTGAGATTTTCTTTGTAATGCAGAAGTGATTCTAATCCAATACTGCCTCCTGTAAACCCCTTTGTGCTATCTCTGCAATTTTTTTAAAAGATGATATGCATGCTGTAATTTGTTGTGTGCATTAATATAATGTGGCCTACTACTCAAAATATGAGAGCTCCAGAAGTGATGACACTTCACAGATGATAGCTTCAACATATAGTAAAGAAGAACAAGTCGACCTGACCTGACAGATTCAAAATATAGTAAGGGAGAACAACTCGACCTGACCAGTCGACCGCAAGAGAAGAGTATCATCTTAAAGAAGAGCAGAAGAGCAAGCATATTGAAGATATTACAAGTGTTTTAATACAATGTCGGTTAGCCACCCATGATGAACCAGAGCGCACAGAGAAATACTATTCTTTCCGGTCTCTCCATATGTGGCTCACATGCATTTCGAAACTAAAGTAGGAACATTTAGCTAACCAATTAAACATATCTCAGTTTTACTAATATCAGCAACAATATCATATATGAATTTGTGCAACTAAGCTTTTTTAGCTCGATGGGTGGAGCAGTGCTATTACGACACGAACCATGTAGGCTGATTGTGGTCATCATAAAATGGGAAAAACATAAGCATGATCAGTACAGTGTTGACCGTGGCAGTGGGATGGCAGATCTGAAGCTGCAAACCGCGCAAAGGGTAGTTAGCAACCGATGTTTGCTTTGAAATAACAACTAAGATTTGCTATGGACAAGAAAGTACGGTCAATAAGTGACAAAGAAATGCAATTATGTTGTCTATCTATATGTCGCGACATGCATTTGGAAACTCAAGTGGGACCTTTAGCTAACCAATTAAATGTGTCGGTTAACTAATATCGGTATCATATCACAATCATATTTGAACAACTAAGCTTTCGAATTCCGAGTGTTGTGTTGTTTAGCTTGAAGGGTGCAGTAATGCTAGTACGACAGAAAGCACCTACGGAGATCATAGTAGAGTAGATAAAAGGGGAAAACCCTAAGCATCAAGAGAAAAATCGGGAGAGTGGAACTAGCTGGACCTGTGGGTGGCGCACATGCTTTTCAAGACGAATATAGGAACATTAGGTGACCAATTAAACGTTTTTTGTTTTAGTTATATGAGCATCATATCAGATTCGTATTTGAACACATAAGCTTTGGGTTGAGGTCTTGAGGAGCAGTGCTAGCACGACACGAAGCACCTACGATGATGGTAGTGAATATAAAGGGGGGAAACCATAAGCTTTACGAGTATAGTGCTCGTGCCATGGCGGATCTGAAGGTGCAAACCGGACAAAGCTACTTCGCAACCAATGTTTGCTTTCAACTAGCCACTACGATTTGGTACGGACAAGAAAAGTACAGTAAACAAATTACGATCTATTTTCCGAGTGAGATCAATAACTTAAGCACATATAGAAGAGTACCACCTCTCTTGTGACACCGTGTAGGCCTATGCTAATACGTTGAGGGTGCTGCGGGTGCGATGGCTGTCGGCAGCGGGGAAGAAGACTTCAGACGGCAGACGGCCGTGTCGGGGGATATAGCCTGTTGCCGTGGACGAGGCGGTCGTAGGAGCGGCAACGGCAAGGTGGACGACGGTGCCGATGAAGCGAGAGGAGGCGATGAAAGGATCCTGGTCCAACGCCGTGGATGGGAGACGTCCATCTCTTGTAGTGGACGACGGGGTAGGGGTAGCGGCTCCGGCAAGGTGGAGGATGGGGTGGCGGACGGAGGAGGCTGGCCGCAGTGCGGAGGTTGTCGTGCCGCCGACGGTGTATGAATGGGGAAATGGAGGGGAGGGGGGATCTCAAACTTTGGGTCGCGCTTCTCTGAAATGGGGGAAAGTTACGAACTTATCCCCCGTTTAAAATATCAGACATCGTGTCGGTTGGGGATAGGACGGCAATCTCGCATCTCCCAAATATTTGCCGTTAACTATTTCGGGCGAGGAGAGGGTGTTTTGCCGCCCACGGTTGGCGCCCACGGTGTATGAACGGGGCTGACGGGTAGGGCGGTTGTGTCACGTCTGATGGTAGTTACACATCTGCCCCTATTAGCCTACATCGACTTCGGACGAGGAGAGTTTGTTTTTCCGCCCACCGTGTATGAATGTCGAAATGGAGGAAGAGACACATGTCTTTCGGACGAGCTTGAATCAAATGTGTTTTGCCGCCCACGTTTGGTGCCCACCGTGTCTGAATGGGCTCAGAGGCCGTCGTGTCACGTCTGATTGAAGTTACTAGTCTACCCCTATCGACAGCAGTGTAAATCCGGTCGATAAGGATGTCAAGTGTCAGGGGTAGATAGTAATTTCCATCTCGCAAACACTTGCTTCGGGCAGCCCACAAATTATAGTGGGTGTTTAGCCGCTTTGTTCAAAAGTTGGAAGAATTAGCATTCACGTTTGCCCTGGGACCTGGCAAACTAAATTCAAATCCAGTTTGTATTCAATTACGAATATCCACAGATAATTATACGTTTTGTTATTTATTTCTACAAAACCACAACAAAGATTTATTCCACCTTTCTATATGATTATGATTTAGAAATGCCGTGATCTTCGAATTCAGTAGGTTGGATACACTCTGATTCAAACAGTTATTTCATCCAATACAATATGCTCACACGAAAAACATTTCACCTTATGTCAATCATACAAGTACTGAGGATTACCTCGCCTAAAAAATTCGGATCATTACCACACATGGACAACATGGAATTCCGGACAACATAGGGGGTCTTGCAACATAATCCATTCAGAGACATGACACAACATGCAAGTACAATAATCTGATGACAATTTCAACTGGTATCTAAAGAAGAACCGGGATTACCTTGGGCTTCAGATAGCAGAAACAGTTGGACCTCCTCCGTCTTCAAATGCAACATTCTTACTTCCTCCAATTCTTGGGTTTCTTGCATAATGCGTGCCGCTAATTCCGTAATTTCCAGCCTCAAGATAAAGATTACCTCATTCATGGTAGCCACACCATCTCTTTCTGCCTCTAGTAGAGCCTCAAGCACTATAATATCTGTGCTCAGACTGCTCTCCGGCGGTGTTGCCTCTGAACTGCTACCATCTGGTAACATGGATGGCGCACTGCTTCCACAAATAGATTCTGGGTTTGTACATTGTGTCCTAGTGTGAACGGCATCCTGAAAGGTTTCCACTGGACATAAGTAAGAGATAGTTATCGTATGATCCATGCAGTAAGCTTACATGGTAAACGACGGGCGAATTATTACCGAGCATGGCAAACTATATTTAAATGGTTCAAAGCAGCATCAGCCGAAAATAAATTAAAATGGTAAGATGAAAGTTGAAAGGGAGTTTACAACCGCTATATTTAAGTTGCCAAGGCATCTAAGCAGTTGAAATAATATGAGAAAGCACTTAACAGTGTGGCCTCACATAAACTACGAAGACAGTCTTGTGATGAAGTTGAGAGGAAAAGTTTAGGACTTAAATGAAATAGGCATGCATTTCTTTACGATAGTACAACAAGCACTGCTGACATATTGGCCAACTCGGGTATAACGTAAAAACAAACAAGCATTCGAATCAAGCAATACAACAAAACAGACAACTGAACTATTTGTAATTCAGTAGGATTACACGTTGAGGGCCCAAGCCAAGAAAGCAGCCCACTCGCATTACATTTAACATGTACTAAAACACACTGGCTTACCATATGTTGCTGTGAAGCATAGATGCTGTTGCAATGTTCTTTGAAGATATCGTCAGCATCCCGTGGTTGCAAATCTAGTGGTTTGTAGTTTATTCTGCACCATCTATTTACGTAAAATTAATTTTAATCGCATGCACTGGTCTGAATTGATCATCAATGATTCATATAAACTAATGAAAGAAGGGTGTGTGCATACATGACAATATATCTGCTTCCCTCTATTTTTATGCTTGTTCGAGGTGCCAGCACCAAAAGAACAAATATTTTGCTTGATGGGGTTGGCAGCTCCATAATTAATAGAAGCATCAAATTACTCATGCAACTTGGGAAGATCAAGAACACACAAACAAGTAATGAATAGAGGCTCGGAGCAGTGATGTAATAGCTAGCATCATAAAATGTAGGGTAAAACGAACAAAAAGCAGCGGAACCACATGCTAGTTTGCTGATGTGTAATTAAGCATAGAGAACATTAAGCAGTCTGATGGAACCAACAGGTGGCATCAGAACAAAACTAAAGCATATTAACTATATGTGCACCCGTATGTAATTTAACACATGTAACATGTTCACTGCCAGAAGTATGGCCCTACAGGTGCAAGCAGAATAACGCGTCTCATGAAAAGCTGAATGATGCCCTGAAGAAATTCAAAGGTGCGGTGCTTATGCTAGGAAAGTGAACGTAGGCGCCGGCCGTTGGATAATAGTACCTGATTCTCGGCGGCGTATGGGTATCGTTGTCATATTTGATAGCTAAGGATCGTCGATGGTGCTCGTGTTGTGGTTGAGTTTGGGCCGGCTGTCGCCGTCGCTGAAACTGCTCCGGTGCTACGGTTGTGGCGCCTGTCGACATACAAGAAAGCTCTTCTGTGGTAAGTGACAGTTGCACGATAAAGATAAAACCGAAGGAGTACAAATCGAAATAACCTGATGAGGCTACGGCGTCTGTAAAGTAGGGCCGGTGGAGTTGAATATGGCGTCCATGGAGCGGGTGCGGTGCAGTGGACGAAGGCTTCGGCGGGCGCGTTGTATAGTGCTTTCGGTGAGGCGGATCTGTTGCGTCGGACGAGGGCTTGTATGAAGGGCCAACAAAGGGGCGGACGAGGGAGTCAGTGAAGGGCCTACGCTGTGGTGGAGGGCGCCGGTTAAGCAGATCCCGTGCGGTGGACCATGATGGCGGTCAAGGAGATCTGGAGCGGTGGACAAGCCAGTCGCTGAAGCGGCTTCGGTGAAGTGGTGAGTTGG
>LR880969.1:785977550-786002666 GCA_904067115.1 Aegilops sharonensis
CTTTTCTCACCAACATCCCACTTGTCTACCAATTTGCAGAAAATCCCATAATTAGTATCTTAAAACCAACCAAATCCCTCCCCGACCTCACCAAAACAGCCCAAAGAATATATTCTAATTGAAACATATGTATATCAAAATTAGAGTGTTTTGTACCAAGTTTGTGAATAAGTATTATTCTAATTATGATTCGTTGCAACGGACATGAACATTGCTAGTATTTCCAACCATGCATTTTTTCCTAGTATTCCATAGTTTCGAGTTTTCCATCAAGATATTAGTCACTCATGGTTGATATTTATTTTCAATCATGTACACATATGCACTATGTAGCTAGCCTTGCTTATTGGCTTCCAAAGCTTAACTTTCACTCTTACTTGCAATATGTAGAGTATTTAACAAAAAACTACCACTTTCAACCAGCCCCTAGGAAGAATCTATTGTATAAAAAATAGCAAAAACATACCCAAAATTTCTTAATCCACGCCGAAAACTACTACCTAGTACTCCTACCGATTAGGTTCGTTTAAACCCATTTATGACAGGGTTGGCCCACACGTCCGTGCTGACGAGGCAGCTTAAACCAACACATTTTGTTTGACCGTTGACACGAGAGACCCATATTTGACCTTCTATCCTGTTATTCCCCCTCAAATCATTATTTTTCCTGAACATTACTTCAAACAGTACTGATGCGTGTTCGTCGATGGTGACGAGTACATGTATTAGGGGTAGGGTAACAGGCCTGACCTAAACACCCTACCCATGGACACCGTACACTTTGTACTGGGCCCCTGGCCTATATCGCCGTCCAGATCTACCGCAACTTGAAAGTCAGTCGGACAGCAACGACAACTCGGAGCACGGCACTCCACTTGACGAGCTCATTCCACTCGGCCGTGTAACTCACTTGGATATGCGAAGACCAATAGTCAGCATGACGGTTTTGTAGTGGGCAGGCGTTATGGCATTGATACTTCACATTGTAACATAGGAGGTGAGGGGGTGGCGCACTCTATATAAGCCACCCCCACCACTAGACTAGGGGGTCCTTTTCTTCCACCTCTCTCTCTCCCTCTCTAGTCTCCGGACTTAGCTCAGGCATGAGGATCCGTTCCTCTCTCTCTCACACATACATTTTAATCCCCGGATACATACTAAGATAAAACAAAGCCTCTCCAGAGCACGAGACGTAGGGTTGTTATCTCCATCGTGAGAGGTCCGAACTCGCTAAAACCACCGTGTCACCCATATGCATCTCGATAGATCATGCTCCTTTACCCTACCCCCTTTTTATTGTCGGAATCGTTACCACGACAGTTGACGCCCACCGTGGGGCGTAGCGTCTATCGAGCCATGATGCAGATGGTTTTTTATTTATTCATCTATATTAATTTATGTTTCTACAGTTCATAATGTTCATCTCCACGACGAGTAACCGAAGCAAAAGAGAGAGAGGAGAAAAGATACATCTTCACTTCACGTCAGGCCGATCTATTCAAGCATGTACAGGAGTCAGAGAGCAACGGGCGTGGGTTCGGGTGGTCATATCGTGCGGACCTGGCACGGCGTACAGGCCGAGGGATGACCTCAACGCCACACACACGGCGGGTCTGTCCAATGAAGCACTGCATCTGACTGCCGCGATGCTCCTTCCTCCGGCCTCAGCTGTGCGGAGGCGGCGCGGACACACGGCGGCTCCTCCCTCCGACATCTTCCTCCATCATCGATTGCTGAAACGCGGCATGGACATGCGGCGGCCTCTACCTCCCCTGTCGGCTGCTCGACACAGCGTAGACGGCGGCGACCCCATCCACCATCTGCTGCCCGACGCAGCACTTCGACGGCCGGCGTCGAGTAACCGTCCTCGCGCACGGCAGGCGACGAATCGCTGTGCCTGGCAGCGCACCGCTCCTCCTTCCGATTGGCAGCTTGGCCGCAACTTCTGCGCGGGCTGGGTGGTCCCGACCGGCCGCCTGACTCCCCAAGCAATGAGACGAAGAAGACGGCAAGCAGGGCTTCATCCTCATCGGATGCGGCCGCGTCTCCACGACGGCTCGGCGGTGACCTCCGTGGCCGACCAGGGAGCTCTGCACCCCGCCTTTTACTCTCCTAATCTAACCTTGATTGCTTTCCATTTACTTCCTCAATTCCTTCCCATTTGTTTCCTGCATGCAGGGGATAAATGGCCGTGGGAAAAGGAAACCTCCCTTACATGCATGAACGGTTCCTTAATTAACATTAACATCACTTGCATGCAGATTAATTCGGCGCTAGACGTGAGTAACTCCTCCCGCGGGCTTTGGATCAGGATCACCTGCAAGTGATGGAGCCGCCCGCCTCCAGTGGATGGAGCAACGCTCGTGAGCACGTCCACACCGAACCTAGCCAGCTCCCTCGGACCAGCGGATGCACTTGGTTCACTCGGTCGTGCAACCCCTGGGTTCACTCGGCCGGTTCACCTTTTGTTTAATCGTCCGGCTAACGTCTAGATCATCATCGATGGCAACCGTCACAAATGGCCTCCGGCGCGGTCCGCCGCGTCGTCTCAGGCCTCGTCTGCAACACCGGCGAGCTCCAACAAACGGCCGCTGGCGCGGTCCGCCGCATCGTCTCTGGCCACGTCTACGATGCCGTCGGCGAGCTCGTACAAACAACCACCGGCGCGGTCCGTCCCGTCGTCACCGGCCTCGTCTATGACGTCATCGGCGAGCTCCTACAAACGGCTACTGGCGCGGTCCGTCCCGTCGTCTCCAACCTCTCGTCTACGACGCTGCCGTCGAGCTCCTGCAAATGGCCGTCGGTGTGGTCCGTCCCGTCGTCTCCGACCTCGTCTACGACGCCCTCACGCACGGCCACCTCCTCCAACCAATGTCAATGGCTCTGCGGCTGGGTTTGCGTTTGTCACGCATGCATGCAGGCTCATGCATATCCCACTTGCATGAACGTTGAGAACGGAAAGAGAAGAAAGGAAATGCTTTGATTGACTAATCAATGTCCATTAGTGCGTGGCCAAAAGAAGGAATAACGGAAGGAGAAGAAAGGAGTAATTGCCAAATCAATGTCAATTAGTGCATGGCCAGGAAAAGGAAACTGTCATTTCATCAATTGGGCAAGAGTTATAGCATGCAGATTCGCTGGACGTGGGCAACTCCATCAATGCCTAGCAACGTATCCAGAAATAAGAGAAGGATGGATGTCGGAGGCTCCTCAGAGCTCAGCGACTCTCGGCCGTCGGATCAAATTTTTGATGCGACTTCGTCCGTCCGATCTTGCTGCTGGACGATCTTGTCAGTTGGATCAAAAAATAGCACTGCTGGAATGAATAGTTAGCTCTCGCTCGTGCCACCGCGGGTAATTTCCTTGCCCCGCCATGGGCATTTTCGTAATTTCGCGCACAGGGGTATAAAAGGGGCTGCTCCCTTGGAAATAACCTAGCCCGCTCACTCCCACACTCGCGCGCGGCAGCCTGCTTCCCACGCGACGCCTCCGCCCGCCCTCGCCGCTGCCTCCGACTCCGCCTCCGCTCGCCCTCGCCGCCGCCTCCGCCCGCCCTCGCGCCGTCGCGTCTTCTCCTCATCCCCGCCCTCTCGGTGCTCCTGCCAGGCGAGCGCGAGCGCGAGCAGCCAGAGAGGAACGGCCACGGGCCTCTCCCTCAGCGGCGCCGACGTCGGCGGCTACACCCATAGGGTTTCTCCCCAATCGGCTTCCTCCCCTCTTCTTGTTTACGCGAGGGAGAGCCGCCGCCGCCCCCTCCCCTTCCAACCTCCTGCTCCCACGCCACCGCCGTCCTTCGTCCAGGTCGCCAGATCCTCGCCGTCGTCGTCGCGTCCACACGGGAGGTGCTCCGCCTCTTCCTCCCATCCGGCCAGAACCGCGGCGCACGGCCTCCCGCACTCGCTCGCGGCCCTTGGCCATGGCTAGGGTTTCGGGCTGTGCATCACCTTCATCGCCGGCGTGGCTCCGGTGGACTCCGGCGACTCATCTTCGTCTCCTCCCTCGCCCCTAGTGCGTCGCTGCCCGCCCCCTTTTTTTTCTAAGATTTTGGTTGGGCTTCAGATTTGATCGTAGGCTAACCTCTTTCTCTTTGGTTTTGGGCTGCAGGCGAAGATTGTGCTCGGGGAGGACCCACACGACGCGCTGCTCGCCGTCGCGGTGCACCCCAACGGCGACGAGCTCGTGGGTGTCACGGCCAAGTGGTGCAGGTGTGTGCATGACTCTGCTTCTCTCTGCTTACTCTGTCTGTGCCCTGCTCCATTGTTTGAATAGTGTTGAATCGATCTCATCTGAGGGTGTTTGTTGTGATGACTGATGAGGGAAGATTTGGTTGCTGCTGGCTGCTGGGTTGCGTCATTTTTGTGGGAGTACTGTGGCAAATTACATATTTAGATTATGGTGTGGTCATGGAAACCTAGAGAAGGAAATTGGCTTGGTGTTCTAGAGCCAGGTGTGTGCCCAAACAATTAAAAAGCTAATAGAACCACTATAAATCGAGGGACAACAGTCTTCATTGCCTAATTCCCTTTGTATTTAAATCATAAATATATCTATCATCTCCTAACCATCGGCTCACGGGGACAGGACATGATCCAGGAGATGTTCGTAGTGTCGAGCCTGCTAACCATAGGAAGCTAGAGTTCCTCGATGGTTCGTGTGGCCTTAACCGCAGCTAGGCTCCCTGCGCCCACGCCTCAATTCTTCTGCCTCCTCTCAGGTATATTTTGTGTCATTTTTTCCTTATTTATTTCTCTTCCATGGTACTTTCGATGGCTGCTGATATGTGTGTCCATATTTTCACCGATGTCATGTTTGCAGTATATGAGGTAGCTTTCCTGTTAAAGTGACATTGCATGTCATGTTTTCTTTAAGGAAATCTTCCTACTTTTATTTTTCTACAATGTAGAGCACAGTTTAGACATGTTTCCTTTCTTAACTCGACCTGTTCCTGAAACTTTTATATTGATATGGTCTTGGTGCTCTCTGGTTTTGGTAATTAATTTGAAGGTCCATTTATCAAAAACAAAAATTTAATTTGAAGGTCTACCTTTCTGGTTTTCATTACTTATATGTGTGTATAGATGCCCAACTTTTCACAACGTCTTGTTCTTGCAGGCATGATGTTACATCAATGAAAATCTTGCAAGGAAAAATGACTGGTCTGAATGGGTAAGACAAACATATACTGCATCAATGGAAACAAGGAATGTTTTGTCAATCTGACCTTAGCTCTACATATCTCAGAGTTCTACGATGACACAGACCAGCAGCGGCCAGTGGGTGGAGCCACGTCGTCCGCCGATTGGGACTAAGATAGGCCCATGTTTCCTCCAAAGGATTCTCCTCTATATGGCGATGCAGGGTCTTCTGTAACAGGTGTGTTATTCATTTGAACGGCGGTCGCCTTTGTGCAGTGGTCGACCACTATCGCCATCTTCATCACTCCCATGTACTGGTACTTCACGTCAGTCATACAACCTTGAGCACCGGTTTGATATCTTGGAGGTGTTACCTTTGGCAGCACATATTACGTATAATATAATCCACTCTTCATGATTGTTGCGCTCCGTTCCCATAAAATCAGATTTGATCATCCATTTAGTACAATTTATTTCCTGCCAACAATCTGCTATGCAAGCAATCTTATGAGTAATTTTTATTTAGGCCATGTTTTTCATAGTATTATTCAGGCACTACTTTTTGGTCTTTGGATATCAGAATTACTGTATCCTACACAAGCTAGATTTGTACGTGACACTGAAAATTCAAAATTACTGTATCCCATTAGTCCCGGTTCATGCCTCAAACCGGGACTAAAGATTAGATCTTTAGTCCCGGTTTGAGGCACGAACCGGGACTAATGGAGTTGAGACCTTTAGTCCCGGTTCGTGCCACGAACCGGTACTAAAGGTCCCATTTTCAAACTCTACCCCCCCCCCCCCTGTGGATCGCCTTTTCAATTTTTAAAAAAATAAAAGAAAATGATGAAAATGTAAAAAAATAAAAGAAAATAAGTTTCCCATGTGATATGTGGTCTAGTTGTTGGGAAAATTTGCAAATGTGAATTTCGACTTTATTTGCAAAATCTCTCTGGAATTTGTAAATATGGGCATAACTTTTGCATACTAACTCGGATGAAAAAAAATTTTATATGAAAAATCATCTACTCGAAAAGTTACATCCAAATTTAACGGGGGAACCCCGTTAAGCATTTTCAAAATCCTCAAAAATCTAACAGAAAAAAAGTTACGGGGCTTTTAATATCTAGAGTGGAAAAAATCGAAAAAAAATTCAAACTGTGGTCAAACAATGGTCAAACCATGGTCAAACTAATTATTCTAGAATATTAGTGTTACTAAATAATTTGTTCAGTTATTTTGAATTTTGGTCAAATCTGGTCAAACTGTGGTCAAACTGTGGTCAAACCATGGTCAAACTAATTATTCAAAATAACTATTGTTTTCTAAATAATTATTGTTTTTGAAAACAATAGTTTGAAACTCAAACAGTGAAATGTGTCAATTAATGCTCAAGCAAAGTTCCTGAGGGTTAATAGGATTGACATCTTACTATTGTGAGGAAAACAACAAGTGCAGACTTGGAAACGAGGGAGAATAGAACCCGGAAGTTAAGCGTGCTCAGGCTGGGGGAGTGGGAGGATGGGTAACCGTTCGGGAAGTTAGGTGATTTGGAATGATGAGAGTGATTAGAGAAGAGGATAAATTGAGCAGTGATGAGGGGGTGCTGATTAGAGATTAGGGGTTAAAATAATTCAGAAATTTGAAAATAAAAAATTATTCAAAAAAATTCAATTTTTTTTTTCAAAAAAACATTTCAAAAAAAAAATCATAAAATTTCCATTAGTCCCCGTTGGTGTTACCAACCAGGACTAAAGGATTGAACCGGGACTAAAGTGGGGAGGCATTAGTACCGACCCTTTAGTCCCGGTTCACCAACCGGGACTAAAGGCCCTTACCAACCGGGACAATAGGCCCTTTTTCTACTAGTGATACTCTGCTGTTATGCAACACCAAGACTCTTGACCTTTTCAGTCCAGCAGTATCCCATATCTACATAGATAGAATAGAACTATCATAATCTGTACAGCAGCAGAAGAGCTAACCAAAAAATTATAAAGTTATTTTTACAGAAAATACTAGCTTTCCCCTTCCTTCTACTTTGTTTAGCTCAACAACAAGCATTTGAGATCAGAGGTATGCCCAATTTCAGAATGTGAATCTGTTAATCTTAAAATGAAGAGGAAGAGAGGGCGTCCTGAGTAATTTATTTGCTTGCCACTGAAGATAAAAAAATTGAACAGATATATTATTTGCTATTCATACTAGCTCAAATATTTTGTGATGTAATTATGCTCGATTTGATAGAGACTGCATCATCATATTAAGAATATATGAAAATATGCATTAGGTTTATGCATTCATAGAATGGTTACTTCTTTATTATAGCAAGATAAAATGGTGTTAGATTACCTCTGCAGCTGTTTGACATATAATATATTATATATATCAAGTAGCGCTTTCATTGTAATTAGTGTGATGTCTACCATTAATGTATATTTTCTTTTGAACATTTTTATACTAGATGCAGGGGAGCATCACTGGTAATTAGCATCATAGGCGGACCTTTTGGTTCAGAGTGTAGAAGCCGCGCGATGTTACCCTGTTGTTTAGGTTCTATTAAAACAATGCTGACAGAAATATTTTCTTTCCTCACTACCCATGCTGACAGAAATATTCGGTTATTCTATTTCAGATTACACGATCTGCTTCCTTTTATTCTCTATGCACAAATTATTTACTTCCTTGAGCTATGATTTTGGACTGTCAATAGTTGATCAATGTGGAGGTAAGAAAGATTGTCTGATGCATCTAGCTATATCAGTTCATGAGTATTTACAGCTATGTACACTCAGGTGATCATTCATTAATTCGTCCATTTCTTTCTCCTTAGAATTAATTCTCTGAATCTTGAGTCCACTGATTGATTTGTTTACATGAGTTACTATGAGGTATTGTGCGTGAAGGCTCTTACTGCCATGGTTTTATATATGACACCAAACAAAGTTCACTGCCTTAAATGGAGGGTTAATTAAAGTGGTCCCATGTTACTTAAGTTCATATTTGATATCTTATGGTATGTTGCTTCAGCAATTGTGCCGTTTGCTTAATTGGCAGATCCGGCCAAGGGTGATGAAGGCGCCACTCACATTTTCATGCGGCCTGAGCAAGGAGGAGCGGTGGATCACTCTCGTGATGTTGGCCATGTTGGATGCAACCGGCGATCTCCTCGAGGAAAAAGAGCTGGTATTGTGGTTTAGTATGTCATTATAAGCTTAAATTATTTGCTCTGTAATTTCTGTGTAGTTCTTGCATAATATTTATTTCTGCTTTCATTTTATTATGTCATTACAATCTAACTGTTCCTTCTCACCTAGCTTGCTAGCTTATTCTTTGTAGTAAATATGCTACTCTGGGATATGTTATAGTAAGCATGTATGCATGTGGCTTCCTGATCTTATTTCGACTATATACATCATTTTTTTGTTTCTTCAGCTGGCTTTTTTAGTATCACTAAGTAGGAGTAATAAACAATACGGAAATAGGCGGTTCTCCTCTTTCATATGCATGTTTAGGAACCATATTGACCTGTTTCATATGTTGTGGGCTCAGTTTTTTTAAATGAGTGGCACCTATGGTATGGACTGTTTCACTAACAACACTCCTTGTTTTTTTTGCTTCAACAAATTTGATTCGTTTTTAAGGTTTATGACAAAGTGGAGATGGAGGACTCCCGATGACGAATGCATGACGCTGAGGTGATAACTGTTGGTTCTCTTGAATGTTATATTGTTTTTCTCCTTGAAGGTGTTGCACATAATTTAAATGGGAAAAGACCTTGCGGCTTGGATGTTTATAGTGAGGTGTCAAGAAATCTAGCTTCAAGATTATTATGTACATGTTTCCTATTTTATTCTGTTTGCGGAACACAATAGGCAATAACTCTTTTAGTTCTTGCATCAATGTGTACTCACCATGTATTTGATTTTGTCTTGCTACACACATGACTTGATCATGTGAATGATCAACACCAGTCACATTATGGTAGCTCTTTTACAAGTAACAGAAATTAGCTAACCCCTCCTCCTACTGTATAGAGGTTGCCTCTACAAGCAACAGAAATTAGCGAATGCCTCCTCCTACTGTATAGAGGTTGCCTTAACATATATTCCCTCTTTAGTTTTCAGTCTCCTACTGTTACGATTTAATTTCCTTGGAGTTTCTTTGTGATAGTCTAATGGGCAGTCGTTGTTTCTTCCATGCAGAATTTGTGAAGGAAATAAAATGCATGTGTATGTGCGTGTGCGTGCACGCCTGCACGTGTGTGTATGTTTTGTTTACTCTCTCTTTTCCCCCTCTGATTTGTCCACCAAACTATTGGGTTCACTTGAAGGCAAGATGTTATTGATTTACTCTAGCAGGAAATTTTTATAGAAAATATATAGTTTTTCTTAACGACGAGGGCTCACCCTTGGATTTCTGTTATCATAAATAGGTGTCCTATAGGAAGTAGAAAGTATATAGCAATTTTTTTAGTTTTCTCTTTGTGCCTTTCATGTTGAGTTGGACTATTAGTGTAGTGCTTACTGAACTTCTTTTGGAAAGGAGGCCAGTAAGAAGATGGCACCGTCCATCTCAGTGCCACTGATTTTTTGCTTGGGTAATTAAACATTCAGTATACATAGAGTATTTTCTGTTTTTCGCCACTGAAATCCATGGTACTAAGCTATTTTCTTAATCTATTAACATCTGGCATACTTCATAGATTAGGCAAATGCAACCTATGCCTCAACTAATCGATATATTATACCTCCTTACCATAATCAGAACTGGCATGATGCAGAACTCGCATGGCGTAGCCTGTTACAAAGGGGAAAAATATATTTTTGTTATTTTGTACATTTTGTTCTTTGGTTTTATATGAAGAACCAAGCGGCACCTAGCTTTTCATCGATCTCCCTGTCATTGTTCATTATCTAGAACCATGCATGATATTGCATCTGGGCACTTAAATCTCGGTTTTAGTTTTGTAGGCTGTGCATATCCGAGATGGAAATCATCGTGCTCTTATCACAATTACTCAAGTGATCAATTGATTGGTAGGAGAAGGAGCAGGAGCGGGTCATGCCCAAAGGGACCACGCCCAGGAGATGGTCGTGGATCAAACTGCTGCGCCATGGGGCTGGTGCTTGTGATGTGCGACGAGGAGAAGCAGAGATCTGGGAACACATGAATGAAGGATGAGCGCCTGGGACCTGGATGATGGATGAGTGGATGATGGATTCGCCTGGGGCCCGAGGAGAAGCCATTTGAAATAGCGGGATCAACGGAGGAAGATGGTGATGGGGATAGCGATTCAAAACAGGGGTAGTGATGTAAATTCCTTCGTTTTCACCTGGCCGAAACATTTTGTTCAACGACATATATTCCGGAACGTTTCATACTGGTATTGAGCACCATTGTGTCTCGCTCCTATCACAATTGAATATTTCTCCTTAATTTTATTGTTATCATATATGAATACACATGATAAACCTGGATTACTATTGACTAAGCATTCCTTGCTTGACCAAAAAGTTTGGACCGGCACCCTCGCGCCAAGGCGCTATACTGTTTGGTGACTTCCCATTTTGTGCACGTGAACGATCTTTGTTTCCAACTGGTTCTTCGGTGATTCTTCCTGTTATATATGAATCTCCTTTAAAAAGAATTATATGGCTTCATTTCATTATGTTTTAGCTTTCCCTTACTTATAGTTATTGATTTCACAGTCAGCTCCTGGCATCGATAAATCGTGCTTTGTTTAGCTTACAACAGCTTGACACTAACCCTCTTGGCTCACATACACAAAGTGTAACATTTATCTATACTTTGTGATGCAATAGCTTCATGGGTGGGTGTTTCGAGGTTTCTCAGGTTGCAACGTTAAGCGAGTACAAATATTTTTTGTTACATTCTGTCTGACATCAATTTATAGCTCCAGTTCATTCAAACGTTGTTAGTCTCATTTAGATACATGGTGGCAATATCATGCTTTCACTGCCCTTTTTATCGTCCGAATAGCAATTGAGTTACTAATAACTTAACATTACACGTTTGACCAAAACATTCGGACAGGCACCCTCGCGCCAAGGCGCGTTGCCGATCTAGTTCTTCATGGCCCCGGCAGGCGGTCCGGCTCCTTGAGCAGCGAGACACAGCAGCCGCAGCGCGAGACTCCTCCACCCAGTCGACTGATCTAACGCGACCTCCGCGCAGCAGAGACGCGTCCGATTGAGCGGTTCGCTGGTTCACTCGGAAAAAATATTGCGCTCGGGCGGATTGTTCACTCCGACAGCTAACCTGCTCGCTCAACGAATCCTAATAATATCCATGGCGACCGCGGTCGGAGGGGCACTTCAGAAATTCGCATGGATGCGCGGGTTTGATGCGGCACTGACACAGAGGATGGCCACGTCCCCGGCCACAGCACAGCACAAATCCGACGCGGCGCCCTGCACAACGTCACTTGGACACATCCTCATCACTCGGCAGCAGCAACAACGGCGCGCGGCTCTCCATCCTCTACACATGCTCAACGATGCACCATGGGTACCAAGCAACTCCTAGGCCCAGCGCCGAGTAGCTCCGCTCTCCCTTGCGGGTACTCGACAGATATGAAACCACAGGAAGCATCATCCACAGCCACTCGGGAGAAAAGATTCGGCGCTCGACAGGGATGGAACCAAAGGAAACGTCATCCACGACCACTCGCAAGAAAAGATCAAGGACATTCGGCTGCTCGTCGCTCGGATGCCCCGCACGTCGCCACTCCGTGGCACGGGTCTACATCACCCGTACGCCGCGCTCGCCCACTCTACGGGATGCGTCTACTTCACTCGGACTCCTCGCGCATCAACACTCCGCGGCACGCGTCTACTTTACTTGATCGCCCCGCGCGTCGTCATTGGTTGGTCACCTCATCACCACTCGGCCGCCCCGCGCGTCGCCTCTCGGTTGGTCACCTCATCATCACTCGGCCGCCCCGCACGTCGCTATCGGTTGGTGACCTCATCACCAATCGACCGCCCCGCGCGTCGCCATTGGTTGGTCACCTCATCACCACTCGGCGCCCCGCGCGTCGTCATCGGTTGGTCACCTCATCACCACTCGGCTGCCCCGCGTGTCGCCTCTCGGGTGGTCACCTCATCACCACTCGGCCCCCCCGCGCGTCGCCATCGGTTGGTCGCCTCATCACCACTCGGCCGCCCCGCGCTTCGCAATCGGTTGGTTACTTCATCACCACTCGGCTGCCCCGCGTGTCGCCTCTCGGGTGGTCACCTCATCACCACTCGGCCCCCCCGCGCGTCGCCATCGGTTGGTCGCCTCATCACCACTCGGCCGCCCCGCGCTTCGCAATCGGTTGGTTACTTCATCACCACTCGGCTGCCCCGCGTGTCGCCTCTCGGGTGGTCACCTCATCACCACTCGGCCCCCCCGCGCGTCGCCATCGGTTGGTCGCCTCATCACCACTCGGCCGCCCCGCGCTTCGCAATCGGTTGGTTACTTCATCACCACTCGGCTGCCCCGCGTGTCGCCTCTCGGGTGGTCACCTCATCACCACTCGGCCCCCCCGCGCGTCGCCATCGGTTGGTCGCCTCATCACCACTCGGCCGCCCCGCGCTTCGCAATCGGTTGGTTACTTCATCACCACTCGGCTGCCCCGCGTGTCGCCTCTCGGGTGGTCACCTCATCACCACTCGGCCCCCCCGCGCGTCGCCATCGGTTGGTCGCCTCATCACCACTCGGCCGCCCCGCGCTTCGCAATCGGTTGGTTACTTCATCACCACTCGGCTGCCCCGCGTGTCGCCTCTCGGGTGGTCACCTCATCACCACTCGGCCCCCCCGCGCGTCGCCATCGGTTGGTCGCCTCATCACCACTCGGCCGCCCCGCGCTTCGCAATCGGTTGGTTACTTCATCACCACTCGGCTGCCCCGCGTGTCGCCTCTCGGGTGGTCACCTCATCACCACTCGGCCCCCCCGCGCGTCGCCATCGGTTGGTCGCCTCATCACCACTCGGCCGCCCCGCGCTTCGCAATCGGTTGGTTACTTCATCACCACTCGGCTGCCCCGCGTGTCGCCTCTCGGGTGGTCACCTCATCACCACTCGGCCCCCCCGCGCGTCGCCATCGGTTGGTCGCCTCATCACCACTCGGCCGCCCCGCGCTTCGCAATCGGTTGGTTACTTCATCACCACTCGGCTGCCCCGCGTGTCGCCTCTCGGGTGGTCACCTCATCACCACTCGGCCCCCCCGCGCGTCGCCATCGGTTGGTTACCTCATCACCACTCGGCCGCCCCGCGCATTGCCCTCGGTTGGTCACCTCATCACCACTCGGCTGCCCCGCGCGTCGCCATCGGTTGGTCGCCTCATCACCACTCGGCTGCCCCGCGTGTCGCCTCTCGGTTGGTCACCTCATCACCACTCGGCCGCTCCGCGCGTCGCATCTCGGTTGGTCACCTCATCACCACTCGGCCGCCCAGTGTGTCGCCACTCGGTTGGACACATATACATCAATCGGTCGCCCCTCGCATTGCCATCAGTTGAACACATCTTGATCACTCGGCCACTGGCGCGTCTTCAGACAGCTAATTCATTCTACATGCACTTCATTCTGTTATTTTCGTGTTCCCGAGTATCCTGTAATTCACACATCACGTTCACTTGGAGGCCACGCCACCGAGTGTACCTCTACGCTCGGCTGCTTATTTTCACATACTTGCTTAGTACTGGTTATGTGACTCCCGAGTCCAACTTCCATTTTTTCGCATACATCATTCACGAACACCATGTGTCGTTCTTCATTTTGAGTTTGCATCGGTCCTCCGGGGCTGCAACTCAGTCGAAACACTACACTTTTGTTTTATTTGAGCTAGTATTCCAGTGAGTTCAGTCGGATCCGTCGCTTTGACAAGTTCAAACGGATCCTTCGCTCTTTTAGACTCCTGCTGGTCAACCAGCAAGCCCCTTGCACTCCCAGCGGGTGTCTATGGGTGTTATTCACACAAATCATTTCAGGACACATCAAATTTCCTCGAGAAATTATTTCGTTGGCTTGTGCCATTTTTCTTACACAAGTTACGCGATCACTCGACGGTCCTAGCGCAACACAACACCGACCTTGTCACCTGTTGGCTTCAAACAAATTCGGCCAACCCCTCAGAGGAATCCTCTTCATCATATCAATGACATAGACCTCGTCAGGCATGAGACTGATAAGTCGCTTTTACAATTAAACTTCACAGTTCACTCCTTTGCGAGTTTGCCTCTTTCGAGCATCACTCGGAAGCTTCTCCTCATCTTTACCCGAGTCCAACTCGATGAATTACAAATTATCCATTCAAAACTATATTTCTCGTATTCTGGCACGTCTGTTGTCGAAGCCTATAGTACGCTCGGGGGCTACGCCGCACTCGGGAGCTGCAGCTCATTCGGAATGACACTCTCCTAAGTGGTCAAGTACTTCATCACAAGTCAGACCCTTCACTTCAACAAGTACATTCGATCCGTCACTTTGTTAAATTACATAATCACCCAAACGCTCCGCACGCCATCTTCGTTCCTACTCAGACTCAGTTGTCGCGCCGGTCTTGTTGCGGCGCAGCCACACTACACCGACCTCGTCACTACATCAGCTTCGAAAGCATCTGGCTAACTCCTTCAAGGACCATTTTTGCCACTTGCCTGGACACTTAGTCCTTCACTCGGCCACCTCGCCTAGCATCACTCGGCCGCCCCACGCGCCGCCACTCGGATTTGCACGTCTTCACCACTCGGCCGCCCCGCGCGTCGCCACTTGGTTGTGCACGTCTTCACCACTCGGCCGCCCCGCGCGTCGCCACTCGGATCTACATGTCTTCACCACTCCGCCGCCCCGCGCGTTGCCACTCGGTTGTGCACGTCTTCACCACTCGGCCGCCCCGCGCGTCGCCACCCGGATCTACACGTCTTCACCACTTGGCTGCCCCGCGCGTCGTCACTCGATTGTACACATCATCGCCCCTCGGCCGCCTCGCGCGTCGCCATCAGTTGGACATGTCTTTACCTGTACACCCCCAACACGGGAACGACTAAGTTACTCAATGATCAAACCTCATATCACACTCTGTAGCAAGCTTACCTCTTTCGAGCATCACTCGGGGGCTACGCACAGCCGTTGGCCATGCCGCCCTCAGAGGTAACGCCCATTCATCAACCCATTGATCACATCAGGAATATCTTTCTGACCAGACATACAAGTGCCACCAAATTTTTCCTTGCAGTCAACATACCCCGATCAGTCGGGAAGCACGTCCACTCGGACAAATACCCCTTTCATGCAAAAGGTGAAAATGAAGCTCCTCTACGGATACAATGTACTCTTACAAATACCCCTTTAACGCAAAATCTAACGGTCAATATAAGAAGTACTACTGGAACGATTACTCCCTGGAGTGTCCAGCTTTTTTCTACAGTCGGCAGTTTCAAAGCCGAATTCATTCCCATGCCGAGAGCACGAAGATTCACCTTCTTGACCAAGTTCCAGGCTGAATCTATTCCGTGTCGACTGCACGAAGATCAGGCCGACTGACTCAGCTCCAGGCTGAGCTTATTTACCATGTCAAGCGTCGGAATATGCATCCGATTGACTCAATTTCAGACTAAAAGATATTTACCGTGTCAACTGCATGGAGGTTTACCAGGAGACTTAAACCCTCTGCCCGACTCATCTTGTCCGATAGAGGCTCGGAGATGCACCCACTGGGGACTAGCTGCAGCTAAGCCCGTGAGTGGGAGGCGGACTCACCACTCAGTAGGATTAGCTGCAGTCCAGTACTCGCCTAAGTTTGAAAAATCCTACCGAGTGGTGAGCAATCCTCCCACTCGGGGGCTTAGCTGCAGTCCAGTACTCGCCTAAGTTTGAAAAATCCTACCGAGTGGTGAGCGATCCTCCCACTCGGAGGCTTAGCTGCAGTCCAATACTCGCCTAAGTTTAAAAAAAATTACCGAGTGGTGAGCAATCCTCCCACTCTGGGGCTTAGCAAAGTGCGGGTCGGCCACGACCACCACTTCAGGGCTGCACCGACAAGAAGAAGAACGAGATTGTGCGCACTGTCAAAGGCCCATCCAACGACTGGCGCCAAAGCAGACGGCTGACAGGAACGTCAAGACAATTGCTGAGTGCCTTCCTGGTGAGCCGAGACAGGAACGTCAAGACCATTGCTGAGGGCCTTGCTGATGAGCTGATCAATGCTGCTCAAGGATCGTCCAACTGGTCGACTGCTGATTCCTCTTCAGAAGCTGTATCAAGCAAACATAAACCAATCCGAGAGAAGAACAAGTTCGATCAGTACCAGCTAAAAAGAGTTTTAGTTCTCTCAGACCCCCGCCGACTGCCCGCAGTCGATGGCGGTCTCGGGGACTACACCCAGTGGGTGCACTAAGCGTGCCCCCACCGGAGTAATCTCCACTCTGTATGGCGTGACCAGTCCGAGTGATGAACAACAACAAAAAAAGATAGGCTCTAAAACTCTCGCCGACTGCCCGCAGTCGACGGCAGTCTCGGGGACTACACCGAGTGGGTGCACTCAGCGAGCCCCTACTGGAATGGTATCCACTCGGAATGGTCCACCCAGTCTGAGGGACGGCCAGACAACAACAAAAAAACATATTCCAGGCATGACGAAATTCCGAGTAATCAGATATTCGATGCAAGACCAGCTCCAAATCACTCCAAAAAAATTGCTATAAGGTGAGTTCAACGCTCCTCCGTGGACCCTTTTGAGCTCATTTCACTCGGACACCATGCAGTTTGGAATCCGTCAAGGCAACACGTGGAGATAAGACCGCCGGGTGACCAGAGGAAGTTCATAAGTGCCTCCATAGCACTCGACTCATCTGGGAATTCACCTCGACTCGACCCGCTCAACCTCGACCGATTCGGGAGCTAATGACGAGGACATGTATTAGGCGTAGGGTAACAGGCCTGACCTAAAGACCCTACCCATGGACATCGTACACTTTGTACTGGGCCCCTGGCCTATATCGCCGTCTAGATGTACCGCAACTTGAAAGTCACTCGGATGGCACCGACCACTCGGAGCACGACACTCCACTCGACGAGCTCATTCCACTCGGCCGTGTAACTCACTCGGATATGCGAAGACCAATAGTCAGCATGACGGTTTTGTAGTGGGCAGGCGTTATGGCATTGATACTCCACATTGTAACATAGGAGGTGAGGGGGTGGCGCACTCTACATAAGCCACCCCCACCACTAGACTAGGGGGTCCTTTTCTTCCACCTCTCTCTCTCCCTCTCTAGTCTCCGGACTTAGCTTAGGCATGAGGATCCATTCCTCTCTCTCACACACATACATTGTAATCCCCGGATACATACTAAGATAAAACAAAGCCTCTCCGGAGCACGAGGCGTAGGGTTGTTATCTCCATCTTGAGAGGCCCGAACTCGCTAAAACCACCGTGTCACCCATATGCATCTCGATAGATCATGCTCCTTTACCCTACCCCCTTTCTATTGTCGGAATCGTTACCACGACAGGTGGCGCCGGTGACGAGCGAGTTGGCCGCCGCTCCGCCGGATGGGCCGGACGCCGCGCTGGCCTCCGCACGGGTTGGCAGGCTGGCCCGAGGATGACTCACGAGCGAGCAAGCCGCCGCGCTGGCCTTCGCTCGAGACAGATGGCTGGCCTGAGCGCGGCGCGCGCGAGCAAGCCGCCACGCTGCCGTGCCAATCTAGCTAGCAAACCTTGCAGACAAGCAGCTAGACGGAGCTATCTTGGCTAGCTAGCGGCCGCGAGGGCCGGACGGAGCTGGCATCCGGGCTGCCGCAACATGGGCTCCGCACCGCCGACGGTTTTGACCTCGCCTTCTGCCGGCGGCGGTAGCTGCGTCCCATGGCCGAGGATGACTAGGTGGACGGGCCAGAGGTAGGAGGTCACTCGAGGATTTTTGTTGGTAAGAGCATGTACAATGGTTGATAAGGTAGTCTTATCTTAAGTCTGCCACGTATGCAAGTGGTAGTAGTTTCTTGGCATTTTAGTGGTTTCTTGCATTATTAGGGGTTTCTTGTAAGGAAATGTACATACTACTAGTGACAAAAGGCGATTCTAGGTTGCGGTGTACTCCAACGAGAAATACTAGTGGTCGCGGGAGTGTATACCTCGTTTTGTGGGTCCGATCCTGGCCGAATGCACGGCGGCCTTTTAAAAAAAATATTACTACTACACTTTGCTGCGAGCCATATTTTACACGGGTAGTTTGAGTTTTGAAGTCGAACGGACATGCGGCCCCACAATCTGGGTGCACTGGACAGCCTAGCCACGTGAACGGGTCTTCCTTCCCAGCATCCCGTGGCTCGCGTGCTCGCCCTAGCTGCACCTCGCTTGCAGCTTCCTCATCAGCTAGTAGCATATTTAAACTAGCGCCTCCCAATTAAGCCCGAGGAGCCGGAAAAGCCTGGCGGGGCATTGGGAACTGTGCAATATGGCTCCGTGCGTAAAGTGCTCTACTACTACTCTGTAGCTTGTGGCGTTGCACGCATGGACTTCACTCCATTATCGGCTCTACTATAAAAGAAATTCCTCTTGTCGTGTTTTTTTAAACGGAGGCAAAAGCTTTGCTTCATCTCATTCATAAAGAAGGAACTAGTACTAACAAAGTTCGACGAGATCCATTACACCTCCATAAATGGAAGCGAAAAGCCTAGTCTCACTGTACCAAATAACTCAAATGTTCTGCCCCCGCAGTAACCGTCGCTGATAAACAGGCTGCTAGTGTGTGCATGAGAGGAGCGGCTGAGTAGGTCAGCTACTCCTACGTGAGAGGAGCGGCTGAATATAGCACCGAGAGTAACCACTAGGCCACTACGCAGGTATACTTCCCCTGCATTGATAGTACAACGATGGTTCTAGAGAATAGTAGTACCCTCCACTTCCAGCTGTAGCTCCTTGGCCCTGAGATTCAAGAGTTCAAAACTGGTGCACTATACTAGACTAGACTAGAAGTACAGTACATCGCACTACTAGTTGAGAAAAGTAGTACTGGTACCGCTACAGTATGAGTACGTACTCCTCCGTCACATAATGGAAGACGTTTTTTGACACTAGTTGGCGTGTACAAAAAATGGCAAAAACATACCCAAAATTTCTTAATCCACGCCAAAAACTACTACCTAGTGCCAAAAAATTCTTACTAGTGCTATTATTTACAGTATAATGCAATCCCATAACGTTCCATAATGCTAGTACTAGTAGTAAATAATAGCCTCACCCCTTCGCTGAGGAACGATCTACAGTTGGAAGGGACAAGGCCCTGCGATTACTACGCTCTTATCTCCTCCTCGCCAGTTCCCCTCCCCCCGAAGAGAAGGCAGTTCGTCGCTGCTCCCATGGATTTGCCAGGCGGTTCTCCTCCTCGTCGGGGCTGGGAGACTTGGGACGACGATCCTCTGGGAGAAATCGCATGCAGCTCCGACGTACTCACCGCCGCAAGACTCGGTGCTTCCTGCACCAACTTTTTCAAGACGCTACTTAAACAGGCTTGGGAAAAGACCATGCTTGTTGGTCTTCCATGCATCCTCGAGGAGAAGGTTCTTCTATGGGACAATCCTTCGAACAGTCCACTGCTCCCTGGCCATGGTTGCACGTTGACTCCGCTAGAGTTGCCGATGTTGAGAGGTAGTCGGATTTTGTCCGATGAGCAGGTCAGTAATGGAGTTTGATCATGTAGTACTTAGTTATTCCATTTCCATCCCGTAATTTCTCCGCTGCCCACCATCTTATATATAGGTCTGGGTCGGTGCCAACGAAGATTGGCTTGCATACCTCCGGCCGGATACCACCATCATTTTGCACAACATCCACAGCAGTGCGGCCGTTCCGGTAGACCCCTTCTCCACCATTGGGATCGGCCTTCCGGACTGGCTGGGCTTGAATACGTATGATGATGCCTACATGAGATTGAAGAAGATAGCAATTGTGGCCCGCCGACAAAGCGACGCGGCTACAACGATTACTATCTCATTGCAGTGTTCGACATAAGGATTGCCATCAATGCAAGACGCAGTAACGGCAAAGGCTGGCGCATGTTGGTGACGGCAGATTTGTACCCCTACACGTTCGAAGACGCCGTGCGCCATCTAGGCCGCTTCTTCGCGGTGACAAGCCAGGGGACTTGTTTCATCTGGTTGCCATCCTACGGTACGGGAGATTACAAACGGAATGCACAAACCATCATTTGCATCCCTAACGGTACTCCATTATTTTGCAGGGACCAGTCATCCCCCGATCAAAATAAGATCGCCGATCCTGGATGTGCATTTGCATCCATGATTCGGTCTAACCTGGAACCTTGTAGCTGACTTTGGCATATTGGGATCAACTATCTTAGCAGTCGTTACTCATGGTACTACTGATGTGCAACATGGCCACACAATCTACCACGATCGGACCGTCACCATCTACCCAGGTATTCCATTTTTTAACCCTCTCGCCTTCTCTTTCATTGTTGTACTAGTAGTATACTTAGTAGTACTAGTAGGAGTACTTTTTACCTTGGAGGACACGTATAGCTAGCTAGGCCCTTGAAGACTTGAACCCACTAGCTGCCACCATTTTTGTTTTTCCATGTCTTACTATGTCATCCATGTAGCCAAGAGTGGCTATATATAATAAGCCGGTTATTTTACTACCTCTATACCGGAGTAGTACTATTTGCTGCACAGTATTACTGACCGCCATATTTGAGCACAAAATTATTATGCATGGACCTTGACTATGTACGTCACCATGTGTCCAAATCTGGGATGCCGCGTGTACCAGATGAACGGCGCCGAGTTCAACCCACGTGATGCTACGTGGATGCCGAGGAACACTCTTGGAGAGTACTCGCTTTTCATCGGGGACAGCTACCCCATTATGAAGCGGATGCCACCTGCCGTGCACGACACGGAAGGCCTGCCGTTCATGAAGCATGGTTGTGTCTTCATTGCGCACTGCCGGATGAACGACATGCTGGGACACGCTATCCCTGATTTATGCCGCTTCAGCTTGGATGAGTCTCCATCGTGTGGAACCGAACTAGAAAGCTGCGACAATGATTCCGGTTGCCCACCTCTATGGATCATGCCATCCATTAAGAACACCTGGGACTGGAACCTGGAGGACATGCATGTAGTCCATCTATAACGTGTAAGTGGAGTACGGTAATTGTGAACGGTAGCGCTGTGAATATATGTAGACTAGTCGTGCACAAATTTATCATATGAATTGGAGATGAACTTGTGTGGCATACTGGCATTTGTCCTTTAGAATTTATTACTAGTAAATGTGTTATGTGTACGTGCAACTTGTGTGGTTGTTGCACGGGCTCCAACACGCTCTTTGAGAAAAAAGGTGGCACAGCTTTGGATATACGTGACGTGGCGGCATCATGCAGTAGCATCGTTCGCTATAGTTGTAGTACACTCCTACTAGGACGACAACTCCTATAAAACCTTGCGCTTGGCTCTTTGCCTCTTCGGGAGGTTCAACAGTTCGTACTCGTGTGAACCTTGCACTTGGCTTTTCGCCTCTTCGGAAGGTCCAACAATGATGATACTACAATACAATATGCTTCTGGCAATCTGACACCGATTGAACTGTTGCACGTCCACCGCGAGGTCGAGGGCGAGGGCGAGGGAGAGGGAGGGAGTGGGAGAGGGCGCTGTAGTCAAAACCCTCGCCTCGTCCTGCGAACCACCGCGCGCGTGGGCGAGGGAGAGGCGTAGTAAGCAAGCTTCTCCTCGTTCGGCGAATTGACGGGACACATCAAAGGAGTACTAGTACTAGTAGTAGTCCATACTGCGTCCTTTCCGATTAATATGGCTTAATTTAAAACGAGAAAAATACACTGGCGGTCAACGTATGTAACAATACGCTCTTTACGGTCACTATATATAGTTTTGCGGCGATTATACGATCACTAGCTCATCGTAGAGCACCGTATTGCACCCTACTGACCGGCCACATAGTCGACGTGGCACTTTGTTGACTGGTTAAATTGTCACCTGGTTTCTATGTCCCACCTGTCAGTTGGCAGAGCAAAGAAATCAGTTAAACAAAACTTTACGCAGGCGCGACACGAGTCCAACCCTTGCGCGCGAACTGCCCTGGCTGTGTATGTGAGTGCATGCACGTGTCCTCCCTCGGTATTCCAACAAAGAGTGTACATCCGCTACAAAACAAAGAGTGTGGTACATAATGTACATCTACACTTCCAATGCATTTAGCCTTTAATCTAAATAGATATTGATTGACTAATGCACCAACTTGTGCTGTAGGTATAGGCTACATGTCTATCCTTAATTACAGCATGCAACGACCTTCATTTAATCTTCTTATCTCAATGGTCGCATGCACACATAAGTCTGCTACTTTTGGGCGTTAATTATGCCCTTGTCAATGTGTAAATCTCTAAATGTACAGTCTTTCACGGACGTTGGGAGTAGGTTGAGCACTTGAGCGTGAGCTGTGTGTGTTGCATTGTGTGCTGTGTGCCGCATGGGTGCGTGAGTGTTGCGTGCGTCCATGTGTAAGTGTGAGTGTTGCATGTTGCATGCATGCATGGGGCTTACTCCCTGCCATTGACATGTTCATATTTCAAGCTTCCTCTGTTCCCTCCATATGGTGATACTCCCTCTGTTCCCAAATAGTACGGAGTAAAAGCCTCCATCTGTTCCCAAATATGGAGTATTTGTCTTTCTACAGATTTCAACAAGTCACTAGGTACGGAGCAAAATGAGTGAAGTGAGCGTAGAGGCATAGGGATACTGTAGAAAGGAAGTCCTCGCGGTCCATTATTCCCCATCTCGGTCAGAGAGAACTATTCAACTAGTCTTCGCAGTGAAGTGACAATACACGCTGCAGCAGATGGGACACGTAATTAATAAGCTGAACCAGCGTGTTGTTGTTACTAAATCAGACTTACCCAGTACTGCCATCATGTTTGCTAGTAGAGCATGCTTCCGCAAATACACCTACACACCTCTGTCCTCCATTAACTGACATATGGGTCCTCTTGTGGTAGACCCTCATGTCATCGGTGTAACTATTTACACTCTGAAGGATGGTATATCCTGGTAGTAGTACTAGTAGAATTGAGTTTTAATGCACTTTCTTCCCCGTCTTCCACTCTTCTTCCTCCTCTCTTCTTCTTCCTCCTCTCTTCCCCATCGTCGGCCGCACACCATTTACCCCCGCTCACTGCTCGCCCGCCCACGCCATCTTCCTTGGTAGCTCGTGCGTACCATATCCCCCCGCTCACTGCTCGGCCACACGAGGAGAAGCTTCTTCGCTCGCCCGCCCGAATCCACTTCCCCGCTGGCTCGCAGGCACCGAAAACCCCAATGCAGAACCTACTGACACGCAGAGCCGCGATTGGAATTCCCTCCCCGATGTTCTCTTGGAGCAGATCTGTAGTCGTATGGACCTACTCAGCACCGTCCGTCTGGCCGCATGCTCGGTGTATTTTTACCCTCTACTCGTCTGCAACCGGCCGGCTCTTTTCAAGACACCCTGCTTGCTGATGCCCGATCCTCGCAGGTGGCCCAGACACCGACTTGACGATCCTACGGAGGTTGCCGTGGTGCCCCTCGACATGCTACCACTACCTGTCCACCTGTCCTTCATGCGCGGCCACTACTGGGCAGGCATGAAGGCCAACTGGATCGTCCTCATCCATCACACCGGTAGTCCATGGCGTCTCGTGGATATCTACACCCAGCGAGAGATCACCCTTCCATCGTTGGATACCGCCGACATCGAGCCTCGCGGCCCGCCGGACACTCCTGCCTACTACGCACGAGACGCGTCAAGCTTTTGGCTCGACCTCTGTTTGCAGAAAGTTGTAATCTGTGAAGTGCCCACACCATCCGAAGACTACATGGATTACAAGCTCATTGCCTTTTTCAACATGGGATTAGTCTATCTGGAATCCGGTCGGCATACATGGTTATGGCTCATCATCAATCCTGTTGAGGCAACATTTCTGTCTGATGCTATAGTGCACGATGGCACAGATTGGCTGCCTATACTCGTGGAATCTATCGTCGTGTAATTGTTCTATCTCTGTCACGCCCAATATGCGACCCTATCCAAAAGGAACTCGAAGGTCCCACCAAGGATAGACCCGCATATTGAAACGCTTTTGCAAGGTGGATATCATTACATCAACATTACATAATACATAGGGATACAACCAAGACATACAATGTCACATGAATACAACATCATATACAAGATCAACATCCGACTACGGATGAAACATAAACAGAAACTCAAACGACATCCACCCTGCTAGCCCAGGCTGCCGACCTGGAACCTATCCCCTGATCGAAGAAGAAGCAGAAGAAGAACTCCAAAACAAGCAAACATCGCTCTCGCGTCATGATCATCACATAACCTGTACCTGCAACTGTTGGTGTAGTAATCTGTGAGCCACGAGGACTCAGCAATCCCATTACCATGGGTATCAAGACTAGCAAAGCTTAAAGGGAGAGGAAGGGGTAAAGTGGTGAGGTTGCAGCAGCGGCTAAGCATATATGGTGGCTAACATACGCAAATGAGAGCGAGAAGAGAAACAAAGGAACGGTCGTCAACTAGTAATGATCAAGAAGTGATCCTGAACTCCTACTTACGTCAGACATAACCCAGAAACCGTGTTCTCCTCTCGATCAACCCCGAAAAGAGACACTCACGGTTACGCACACGGTTGGTGCATTTTAGAAGAGTTTGCTTCAAGTTTACTACAACCGGATATTAACAAATTCCCATCTGCCACATAACCGCGGGCACGGCTTTCGAAAGTTTATACCCTGCAGGGGTGTCCCAACTTAGCCCATGATAAGCTCTCGCGATCAACGAAGGATATTCCTTCTCCCCAGGAAGACCCGATCAGTCTCGGAATCCCGGCTACAAGACATTTCGACAGTAATAAAACAAGACCAGCAAAGCCGCCCGGATGTG
>LR880969.1:786048192-786062274 GCA_904067115.1 Aegilops sharonensis
GGCATCTTTTCAATAGCATCAACTTTAGCTTTATCAACTTCAATACCTCTTCCAGAAATTTTATGCCCCAAGACAATGCCTTCATTAACCATAAAGTGGCATTTCTCCCAATTCAAGACAAGATTAGTTTCTTCACATCTCTGCAAAACTCGATCAAGGTTGCTCAAGCAATCATCAAAAGAGGATCCATAAACGGAGAAATCATCCATGAAAACCTCACAAATCTTTTCACAGAAGTCAGAGAATATAGCCATCATGCATCTTTGAAAGGTAGCAGGTGCATTACATAAACCAAAAGGCATACGTCTGTAAGCAAAAGTACTGAAAGGGCAAGTAAAAATGGTCTTTTCTTGATCCTCAGCTGACACGGGTATTTGAGAGAAACCAGAGTAACCATCTAGAAAGCAAAAATGTGTATGTTTGGATAATCTTTCTAGCATTTGATCAATAAAAGGCAAAGGGTAATGATCTTTTTTAGTAGCTTTATTTAATTTGCGGAAATCAATTACCATCCTATAACCTGTAATAATTCTTTGCGGGATCAATTCATCTTTATCATTAGGAACTAAAGTAATACCACTTCTTTCATCTTAGGATTTAGCCGTCGTTGGTGATCAATAACTGGTTTGGCGTCTTTCTCCAAATTTATTTTGCGTTGACATAGAGTGGGACTAATGCCCTTAAGATCATCAAGAGTATATCCAATAGCAGCACGGTGCTTCTTCAGAGTTTTTAATAATTTCTCTTCCTCCTTCTCTGAAAGGTTAGCACTGATAATAACAAGATATATCTTCTTTTCATCAAGATAAGCATATTTAAGAGTATCAGGTAATGGTTTAAGCTCAAACACGGGATCACCCTTGGGTGGAGGAGGATCTCCTAGGATTTCAACGGGCAAGTTGTGTTTCAGAATGGGTCCCTGTTTAAAGAATACTTCATCTATTTCCCTTCTTTCATTCATAAACATATCATTTTCATGGCCAAGCAAAAATTGTTCTAAAGGGTCATTAGGAGGCACGGGAATAGAAGCAAGACCAATAATTTCATCCTTATTAGGCAATTCCTCATCATGGGGTTGTCTACGAAATTTAGCAAAGTTAAACTCATGAGACATATCACCCAGACCAATAGTAACAACATCCTTTTCGCAATCTATCCTAGCATTAAAAGTGTTCAAGAAGGGTCTACCAAATATAATGGGACAAAAGCTATCTTGTGGGGAACCAAGAACAAGAAAATCAGCAGGATATTTAACCTTCCCACACAAGACTTCAACATCTCTAACAATCCCAATTGGTGGTATAGTATCTCTATTGGCAAGCTTAATTGTAACATCAATACCTTCTAACTCAGCGGGTGCAATATCATGCATAATTTCTTCATATAAATAATGAGGAACACTAGCACCCATATCACATAAGCCATGATAGCAATGATCTCCTATTTTAACAGAAATAACAGGCATGGCTACCATAGGTCTATGTTTATCTTTAGCACCAGGTTTAGCAATTCTAGCAGCTTCCTTACAGAAGTAAATAACATGCCCATCTATATTATCAGCCAAGAGATCTTTAACTGATACGTCTCCAACATATCTATAATTTTTTATTGCTTCATGCTACTTTATCTACTGTTTTGGACTATATTGGGCTTTATTTTCCACTTTTATATTATTTTTGGGACTAACCTATTAACCGGAGGCCCAGCCCAGAATTGTTGTTTTTTGCCTATTTCTGTGTTTCGAAGAAACAGAATATCAAACGGAGTCCAAACGGAATGAAACCTTCGGAAACGTGATTTTCTCACCGAACGTGATCTAGGAGACTTAGACCCTACGCCAAGGCACAGAAGAGGCGGTCACGAGGGTGGGGGCGCGCCCCCCCAGGGCACGCCCCCCCAGGGCACGCCCCCTGCCTCGTGGGCCCCCTGTTGCTCCACCGACGTACTCCTTCCTCCTATATATACCTACGTACCCCCAAACGATTAGAACAGGAGCCAAAAACCTAATTCCACCGCCGCAACTTCCTGTATCCACGAGATCCCATCTTGGGGCCTGTTCCGGAGCTCCGCCGGAGGGGGCATCCACCACGGAGGGCTTCTACATCATCACCATAGCCCCTCCGATGAAGTGTGAGTAGTGTACTTCAGACCTTCGGGTCCATAGCTAGTAGCTAGATGGCTTCTTCTCTCTTTTTGGATCTCAATACAATGTTCTCCCCCTCTCTCGTGGAGATCTATTCGATGTAATCTTCTTTTTGCGGTGTGTTTGTTGAGACCGATGAATTGTGGGTTTATGATCCAGGTTATCTATGAATAATATTTGAATCTTCTCTGAATTCTTTTATGTATGATTGGTTATCTTTGCAAGTCTCTTCGAATTATCCGTTTGGTTTGGCCAACTAGATTGGTAGTTCTTGCAATGGGATAAGTGTTTAGCTTTGGGTTCAATCTTGCGATGCCCTTACCCAGTGACAGAAAGGGTTGTAAGGCACGTATTGTATTGTTGCCATCGAGGATAACAAGATGGGGTATTTATCATATTGCATGAATTTATTCCTCTACATCATGTCATCTTGCTTAAGGTGTTACTCTGTTTTTAACTTAATACTCTAGATGCATGCTGGATAGAGGTCGATGAGTGGAGTAATAGTAGTAGATGTAGAATTGTTTCGGTCTACTAGTCTCGGACGTGATGCCTATATACATGATCATACCTAGATATACTCATAACTATGCTCAATTTTGTCAATTGCTCAACAGTAATTTGTTCACCCACCGTAGAATACTTATGCTCTTGAGAGAAGCCACTAGTGAAACCTATGGCCCCCGTGTCTATTCTCATCATATCAATCTCCGTCACTTTAATACTTGCTTTGTTTTTACTTTGCTTTTTACTTTTTAATTTGCATCTCTATACCAAAAATACCAAAAATATTATTTATCATCTCTATCAGATCTCATCTCGTAAGTGACCGTGAAGGGATTGACAACCCCTAATCGTGTTGGTTGCGAGGAGCTATCGTTTTGTGCAGGTACGAGGGACTTGTGCGTGGCCTCCTACTGGATTGATACCTTGGTTCTCAAAAACTGAGGGAAATACTTACGCTACTTTGTTGCATCATCCTCTCCTCTTCGGGGAAATCCAACGCAGTGCTCAAGAGGTAGCAAGAAGAATTTCTGGCGCCGTTGCCGGGGAAGCTCACGCAAGACCAAGTCAAGCACCATACCAAGTACCCATCAAAATCTCTATACCTCGCATTACATTATTTTCCATTTTCCTCTCGTTTTCATCTCCCCCACTTGACCCTTGTTGTTTTATTCGCCCTCTCTTTTTCATTTGCCTTCTTCTCGGATGTATCTTTGTTTGTGTTTCCTTGTGCCTTCTTTTTGCTTGCATCTTCGCTTGCTAAGAGTTTATGGATCCTCATCCACTTGCTAATCTCTTTAAGAGATCCAATTATGATGAACCTATTGCTAGTGAGTTGAGTGCACTAGATTATCTTTATGAGGTTTTGCTTGAAATTCGTGAATCTGAAAATTGTGATGAAGTACTTTATGAAGCAATTCACGGTAGATCTTTGAATAAAAAGCATGATTGCAATGACTTTATTATAAATTCTATTGATGTAAACTGTGCTAATAATATGCAAAAAACCCTAAGCTTGGGATGCTAGTTTTTCTATGTCTACTACTTGTTGCAATGATCATGATTGGGGTGATTCTTCTTATGATCTTGAAAATTTATTTAAGCCCCATGATGAATATGAGATTGATAATATTGTTTGCAATAATATTGAAAGTGGGTTTGGAAGAGTGTCAACTTTAGATCCCACATATTTGGAGAATATTCAATATTATGAAATTTTTGATAAAAGTGGGTTTGGAGAGGTCATGACTTTAGTTAATGTTAATCCCACTATCTTGGAAGAGTGTCTACTTTGCATGCATGTGGATCGTGTTGAGAATATGTTTTGTGATAGCTATATTGTTGAATTTTCTTATGATCCTACATGTAATTATTATGAGAGAGGAAAATTTGGTTGTAGAAATTTTCATGTTACAAAATTACCTCTCGTAATGTTGAGATTGCTATTATTTCTTTCCACTTCCTTGCATGTGCTAAATTTTGCTTGCTATGATAATTCGTTTGCTTACAAGATGCCTATGCATAGGAAGTATTTTAGACTTAAGTGTGTTTGTCACATGTTTTATGATGCTCCCTTTATGCTTCAATTCTTGTCTTTCATGTGAGCATCATTGAAATCTCTATGCCTAGCTAGGGGCGTTAAACGATAACGCTTGTTGGGAGGCAACCCAATTTTATTTTTAGTTTTTTTTAGTTTTTGCTTATGTTTAGGAATAAATAATCCATCTAGCCTCTGTTTAGATGTGGTTTTATGTTTTAATTTTTGTTTGTGCCAAGCTAGACCTAATGGATCTTCTTGGATGATAGTTATTTGATCTTGCTGTAATTTCCAGAAACTTTGCGCTCAGTGCCCGAATTATTAAAAATAACCAGAACGTGATAAAATACTGATTCTAATTGATTCTGATCAATAAACAAATTGTATAGGTCTTATAATTTTGGTAGATTTTTTGGAGTTCCAGAAGTTTGCGTTAGTTACAGATTACTAGAGACTGTTCTGTTTTTGACAGATTCTGTTTTTCGTGTGTTGTTTGCTTATTTTGATGAATCTATAGCTAGTAAAATAGTTTATAATCCATAGATAAGTTGGAAAACAGTAGGTTTAACACCAATATAAATAAATAATGAGTTCATTACAGTACCTTAAAGTAGTCTTTTGTTTTCTTTTTCTAACGGAGCTCACGAGATTTCTATTGAGTTTTGTGTTGTGAAGTTTTGAACTTTTGGGTAAATTCTTTTGATGGATTATGGAACAAGGAGTGACAAGAGCCTAAGCTTGGGGATGCCCAAGGCACCCTCAAGATAATCCAAGGAGACCAAAAATTCAAAGCTTGGGGATGCCCCGGAAGGCGTCTCCTCTTTCGTCTACTTCTATCGGTAATTTACTTGGATCTATATTTTTATTCACCACATGATATGTGTTTTGCTTGGAGCGTCTTGTATTATTTGCGTCTTTGTTTGTTAGTTTAACACAATCATACTTGCTGTACACAACTTTTGACAGAGCCATACATAAATTGGAATTTGATAGAATACTCTATGTGCTTCACTTATATCTTTTGAGCTTGATAGTTTTGCTCATAGTGCTTCACTTGTATCTTTTGAGCTTGATAGTTTTGCTCATAGTGCTTCACTTATATCTTTTGAGCGTGATAATTTTTGCTCTAGTGCTTCACTTAGATCTTTTAGAGCATGGTGGTGGATTTGTTTTAAAGAAACTATTGATCTCTCATGCTTCACTTAGATTATTTTGAGAGTCGTTAATAGCATGGTAATTTGCTTAATGTTAATATACTTGGTATTCAAGATATGTGAAACTTTCTTTTGAGAGCGTTGAATACTAAGAAAAGTTTGATGCTTGATAATTGTTTTGAGATATGAAGATGGTGATATTAGAGTCATGCTAGTTGAGTAGTTGTGAATTTACAGAATACTTGAGTTGAAGTTTGTGATTCCCGTAGCATGCACGTATGGTGAACCGTTATGTGATGAACTCAGAGCATGATTTATTTATTGATTGTCTTCCTTATGAGTGGCGGTCGGGGACGAGCGTTGGTCTTTTCCTACCAATCTATCCCCCTAGGAGCATGCGCGTAATACTTTGCTTTGATAACTTCTAGATTTTTGCAATAAGTATATGAGTTCTTTATGACTAATGTTGAGTCCATAGATTACACGCACGTTTTCCCATCCTTCCACCATTGCTAGCCTCTCTAATACCGCGCACTTTTCGTCGGTATCATACACCCAGCATATATCTTCCTCAAAACATCCACCATACCTACCTATCATGGCATTTCCATAGCCATTCCGAGATATATTGCCATGCAACTTTCCACCGTTCCGTTTATTATGACACGCTCCATTATTATCATATTGCTAGCACGATCATGTAGTTGACATCGTATTTGTGTCAAAGCCACCTTTCATAATTCTTTCATACATGTCACTCATGTTTCATTGCATATCCCGGTACACTGTCGGAGGCATTCATATAGAGTCATATTTTGTTCTAAGAATCGAGTTGTAATTGTTGAGTTGTAAGAAAAATAAAAGTGTGATGATCATCATTATTAGAGCATTGTCCCAAGTGAGGAAAGAATGATGGAGACTATGTTTCCCCCACAAGTCGGGATGAGACTCCGAACGAAAAAGAAAAAAAAAGAAAAAAAAGAGGCCATAAAAAAAGGGCCCAGAGAAAAAAAAAGAAAAAAAATATGAGAGAAAAAGAGAGAAGGGACAATGTTACAATCCTTTTACCACACTCGTGCTTCAAAGTAGCACCAAGATCTTCATGATAGAGAGTCTCTCATTTTGTCACTTTCATATACTAGTGGGAATTTTTCATTATAGAACTTGGCTTGTATATGCCAATGATGGGCTTCCTCAAAATGCCCTAGGTCTCCGTGAGCAAGGGAGTTGGATGCACACCCACTTAGTTTCTTTTGTTGAGCTTTCATATGTTTATAGCTCTAGTGCATCCGTTGCATGGCAATCCCTACTCACTCACATTGATATCTATTGATGGGCATCTCCATAGCCCGTTGATACGCCTATTTGATGTGAGACTATCTCCCTCTTTTTGTCTTCTCCACAACCACCATTCTATTCCACACATAGTGCTATATCCATGGCTCACGCTCATGTATTGCGTGAAGATTGAAAAAGTTTTGAAAATGTTAAAGTATGAAACAATTGATTGGCTTGTCATCGGGGTTGTGCATGATTTAAATATTTTGTGTGGGGAAGATGGAGCATAGCCAGACTATATGATCTTTTAGGGATAACTTTCTTTGGCCATGTTATTATGAGAAGACATAATTGCTTAGTTAGTATGCTTGAAGTATTATTATTTTTATGTCAATATGAACTTTTGTCTTGAATCTTTCGGTTCTGAATATTCATATCACAATTAAGAAGATTTACATTGAAATTATGCCAAAGTATCACTCCGCATCAAAAATTCTTTTTTTATCATTTACCCACTCGAGGACGAGCAGGAATTAAGCTTGGGGATGCCTGATACATCTCCAACGTATCTATAATTTTTTATTACTCCATGCTACTTTATCTACTGTTTTGGACTATATTGGGCTTTATTTTCCACTTTTATATTATTTTTGGGACTAACCTATTAACCGGAGGCCCAGCCCAGAATTGCTGTTTTTTTGCCTATTTCATTGTTTCGAAGAAACAAAATATCAAACGGAGTCCAAACGGAATGAAACCTTCGAAAACGTGATTTTCTCACCGAACGTGATCCAGGAGACTTGGACCCTGCGCCAAGGCACAGAAGAGGCGGTCACGAGGGTGGGGGGCGCGCCCCCCTACCTCGTGGGCCCCCTGTTGCTCCACCGACGTACTCCTTCCTCCTATATATACCTACGTACCCCCAAACGATCAGAACAGGAGCCAAAAACCTAATTCCACCGCCGCAACTTCCTGTATCCACGAGATCCCATCTTGGGGCCTGTTCCGGAGCTCCGCCGGAGGGGGCATCCACCATGGAGGGCTTCTACATCATCACCATAGCCCCTCCGATGAAGTGTGAGTAGTTTACTTCAGACCTTCGGGTCCATAGCTAGTAGCTAGATGGCTTCTTCTCTCTTTTTGGATCTCAATACAATGTTCTCCCCCTCTCTCGTGGAGATCTATTCAATGTAATCATCTTTTTGCGATGTGTTTGTTGAGACCGATGAACTGTGGGTTTATGATCCAGCTTATGTATGAATAATATTTGAATCTTCTCTGAATTCTTTTATGTATGATTGGTTATCTTTGCAAGTCTCTTCGAATTATCCGTTTGGTTTGGCCAACTAGATTGGTAGTTCTTGCAATGGGAGAAGTGTTTAGCTTTGGGTTCAATCTTGCGATGTCCTTACCCAGTGACAGAAAGGGTTGCAAGGCACGTATTGTATTGTTGCCATCGAGGATAACAAGATGGGGTATTTATCATATTGCATGAATTTATTCCTCTACATCATGTCCTCTTGCTTAAGGCGTTACTCTGTTTTTAACTTAATACTCTAGATGCATGCTGGATAGCGGTCGATGAGTGGAGTAATAGTAGTAGATGCAGAATCGTTTTGGTCTACTTGTCTCGGACGTGATGCCTATATACATGATCATACCTAGATATACTCATAACTATGCTCAATATTGTCAATTGCTCAACAGTAATTTGTTCACCCACCGTAGAATACTTATGCTCTTGAGAGAAGCCACTAGTGAAACCTATGGCCCCCGGGTCTATTCTCATCATATCAATCTCCATCACTTTAATACTTGCTTTGTTTTTACTTTGCTTTTTTACTTTTTACTTTGCATCTCTATACCAAAAATACCAAAAATATTATTTATCATCTCTATCAGATCTCACTCTCGTAAGTGACCGTGAAGGGATTGACAACCCCTAATCGCGTTGGTTGTGAGGAGCTATCGTTTTGTGCAGGCACGAGGGACTTGTGTGTGGCCTCCTACTGGATTGATACCTTGGTTCTCAAAAACTGAGGGAAATACTTACGCTACTTTGTTGCATCATCCTCTCCTCTTCGGCGAAATCCAACGCAGGGCTCAAGAGGTAGCATTAACCATAGCAATATTAGGTTCAACTTTAACTTGCTCAAGGGGTTTGTGTGTCCTACTATTACTTTTGTTGACAACCATTGAAGCTTTAGCATGATCCTTTATTCTAACAAGGAAAGGTGGTTTCTCAACATAAGCAGTAGGAACAATAGGACCATTATAAGTGATAGTCTTTTCTTCAACTTTAATAGGTGCAACTACTTTTACATCAATGGGAGGATTATATTTAAACCACTTCTCCTTAGGGAGATCAACATGAGTAGCAAAGGATTCACAGAAAGAAGCTACTATCTCAGAGTCTAGTCCATATTTAGTGTTAAATTCACGGAAAGCATCGGTATCCATAAAAGATTTAACACAATCAAACTTAGGTGTTATACCTGACTCTTTACCTTCGTCGAGGTCCCAATCTTCAGAGTTGCGTTTAATTCTTTCCAATAAATCCCATTTGAATTCAATAGTCTTCATCATAAAAGAGCCAGTACAAGAAGTATCGAGCATGGAGCGATTACTGAGAGAAAGCCGTGCATAAATTTTTTGAATAATCATTTCTCTTGAGAGCTCATGATTGGGGCATGAATATAACATTGACTTAAGCCTCCCCCAAGCTTGAGTGTTGCTTTCTCCTTCGCGAGGCCAAAAATTATATATATAATTATGATCACGATGAACAAGATGCATAGGATAAAACTACTGATGAAATTCCAATTTCAATCGTTCGTAGTTCCATGATCCCATATCATCACATAGCCTATACCATGTCAATGCCTCTCCCTTCAAAGATAAAGGGAAGACCTTCTTCTTGATAACATCATCAGGCATACCTGCAAGCTTAAATAATCCACAAACTTCATCCACATAGATTAGGTGTAAATCGGGATGCAATGTTCCATCTCCTGTAAAAGGATTAGCTAGCAGTTTCTCTATCATACCTGAAGGAATTTCAAATTAGACATTTTCAGTAGGTTCAGTAGGTTGAGGAGCAACTATTTGCTCTACTGTTCGAGGTGAAGATACCCCGAACAAGCACCTCAAAGGATTACTTTCCATAGTAACAAGTGACAGTAAATTTCAGCACACTATATAAATTTTTCCTTACCAAAGGCGCTTCACTCCCCGGAAATGGCACCAGAAAAGAGTCTTGATGACCCATAAGTGTAGGGGATCTATCGTAGTCCTTTCAATAAGTAAGAGTGTCGAACCCAGCGAGGAGCAGAAGGAAATGACAAGCGGTTTTTAGTAAGGTATTCTCTGCAAGCACTGAAATTATTGGTAACAAATAGTTTTGTGATAAGGTAAATTGTAATGGGTAACAAGTAACAAGCGTAAATAAAGTGCAGCAAGGTGGCCCAATCCTTTTTGTAGCAAAGGACAAGCCTGGACAAACTCTTATATGAAGGAAAACGCTCCCGAGGACACATGGGAATTATCGTCAAGCTAGTTTTCATCACGCTCATATCATTTGCGTTCGGTACTTTGATAATTTGATATGTGGGTGGACCGGTGCTTAGGTGCTGTCCTTACTTGGACAAGCATCCCACTTATAATTAACTCCTATTGCAAGCATCCGCAACTACAAAAGAAGTATTAAGGTAAACCTAACCATAGCATGAAACATATGGATCCAAATCAGCCCCTTACGAAGCAACGCATAAACTAGGGTTTAAGCTTCTGTCACTCTAGCAACCCATCATCTACTTATTACTTCCCAATGCCTTCCTCTAGGCCCAAACAATGGTGAAGTTTCATGTAGTCGACGTTCACATGACACCACTAGAGGAGAGACAACAAACATCTCATCAAAATATCGAACGAATACCAAATTCACATGACTACTTATAGCAAGACTTCTCCCATGTCCTCAGGAACAAACGTAACTACTCACAAATCATATCCATGTTCATAATCAGAGGAGTATCAATATGCATAATGGATCTGAACATATGATCTTCCACCAAGTAAACCAACTAGCATCAAGTACAAGGAGTAATCAACACTACTAGCAACCTACAGGTACCAATCTGAGGTTTGGATACAAAGATTGGATACAAGAGATGAACTAGGGTTTGAGAGGAGATGGTGCTGGTGAAGATGTTGATGAAGATTGACCCCGTACCGATGCGAGGATCGTTGGTGATGACGATGGTGGTGATTTCTCCCTCCCGGAGGGAAGTTTCCTCGGCAGAACAACTCTGTCGGAGCCCTAGATTGGTTCCGCCAAGGTTCCGCCTCGTGGCGGCGGTGTTTCGTCCCGAAAGGTTGCTTATGATTTTTTTCCTGGGTAGAAGACACCATATAGCCAAAGATGGGCACCAGAGGCCAGCCAGAGGCCCACGAGGCAGGGGGCGCGCCCAGGAGGGTAAAGCGCGCCTCCCACCCTCATGGGCAGGGTGTGGGCCCCCTCTGGTATTTTCTTCGCTCAATATTTTTTATTAATTCCAAAATTGACTTCCGTGGAGTTTCAGGACTTATGGAGTTGTGCAGAATAGGTCTCTAATATTTGCTCCTTTTCCAGCCCAGAATTCCAGCTGCCGGCATTCTCCCTCTTTATGTAAACCTTGTAAAACAAGAGAGTATAGGCATAAGTATTGTGACATAATGTGTAACAACAACCCATAATGCAATAAATATCGATATAAAAGCATGATGCAAAATGGACGTATCACCGCGGCCATGTTGTGGCCCCGTCGCCACGGAACCCTCGACCGCCCTCGTCGCCGCGGCCGCCGCTGCCACGGCCCCGCTGCCGCCCCCATCGCGGCCCCCTCCGCGGCCCCCGTCGCCGCGGCCGCACCCCTCACTGGTGTGGTCACTCGGGCTCGGACTGGGACAGTTCGTCCAAGCACGCGCTACACATCTGTCGAGTACGCGTGTGCTGCGTCTACCTCGGCGCTGTCTCCGCTCCCCACCTCCGCTCGCGCAGCCCTTCGGGATCTGAATTGGCTAGCTGCGATGCGTGAGGAGTTTGACGCCCTACAGCGCAACCGTATGTGGCAGCTTGTTCCGCGGCCTCCATGTACCAATGTCATCAGCGGCAAGTGAGTCTTCCGCCACAAGACTCGCCCAGACGGCTCTCTCTTGCGCTACAAGGCGCGTTGGGTGGTGTGCGGCTTCCGCCATCGTGCCGGCGTGGACTTCACCGACACCTTCGCCCCGGTTTTCAAACCGGGCATGATTCGCGCTGTCCTCCAGCTTGCTGTTTCTCGCGCCTGGCTAGTCCACAAGCTCGATGTGTCTAATGCTTTCTTGCATGGCCATCTCGACGAGCAGGTGTTCTGTCAGTAGCCTATTTGGTTTCTTCGGCACCAACTATCCGGATCACGTGTGCTTGCTCTCCCGTTCTCTCTACGGGTTGAAGCAGGCGCCTCAGGCCTGGTACCAGCGGATCACGACCTTCCTTCAGGAGCAGGGGTTCCGGTCAACACGGACCGATGCCTCCCTATTTGTTTAACACCAGGGCCCCGCCACCGCATACCTTCTCCTGTATGTCAATGACATCATCCTGACTGCATCCTCGCCAGCACTCCTTCAGCAGATCACAGCTCGCCTCGGCACCCAGTTCGCCCTCAAGGATTTGGGGCTCTCTAATACTTCCTCAGCATCGAGGTTGTGTGCCGGGCCACTAGCTTCTTCCTGCACCAGCAAAAGTACGCCTATGAGCTTCTGGAGCAAGCGGGCATGCTTAATTGCAAGCCTGATCCTACGCCTGTCGACACGAAGGCTAAGGTGTCCGCCGTCCTATTGGGGAACGTAGTATTTCAAAAAATTGGCCTACGATCACACAAGATCAATCTAGGAGAAGCATAGCAACGAGCGAGGAGAGTGTGTCCATATACCCTTGTAGACCGAAAGCGGAAGCGTTATATCAACGCGGTTGATGTAGTCATACGTCTTCACGATCCGACCGATTCTAGCACCCAACGTACGACACCTCCGTGTTCAGCACTCGTTCAGCTCGATGACGTCCCTCGTACTCTTGATCCAGTTGAGGCCGAGGGAGAATTCTGTCAGCACGACGGCATGGCAATGGTGATGATGAAGTTACCGCCGCAGGGCTTCGCCTAAGCACTACGACGATATGACCAAGGTGTAAAACCGTGGAGGGGGCACCGCACACAGCTAAGAGAAACTTTGGTGTCCCTTTGGGGTGCCCCCCTCCCACGTATATAAAGGGGAAGGGAGGAGGAGGCCGACCAAGGGGAGGAGGCGCGTCATGGGGGGGTAATCCTACTCCAAGTAGGATTCGGCCCCCCTTTCCTATTCCAACAAGGAAAAGGGGAAGGTGAGGGAGGAGAGAAGGAAAGCGGGGCCGGCCCCCTAGGCCAATTCGCTTTGGGTTAGGGGGGGCGCCACACCTTGGCCTGCCTCCTCTCTTCCACCACTATGCCCATGAGGCCCAATAACCCCCGGGGGGTTCCGGTAACCCCCCAGTACTCCGGAAAATACCCGAGACACCTCGGAACTATTCCGGTGTCCGAATATAGTCTTCCAATATATCAATCTTCATGTCTCGACCATTTCGAAACTCCTCGTAATGTACGTGATCTCATCCGGGACTTTGAACTACCTTCGGAGCATCAAAAGACATAAACTCATAATACCGTTCGTCATCGAACGTTAAGCGTGCGGACCCTACTGGTTCGAGAACTATGTAGACATGACCGAGACGCATCTCCGGTCAATAAACAATACCAGAACCTAGATGCTAATATTGGCTCCCACATATTCTACGAAGATCTTTATCGGTCAAACCGCATAACAACATACGTCGTTCCCTTTGTCATCGGTATGTTACTTGCCCGAGATTCGATCGTCGGTTTCACTATACCTAGTTCAATATCGTTACCGGCAAGTCTCTTTACTCGTTCTGTAATGCATCATCCCGCAACTAACTCATTAGTCACATTGCTTGCAAGGCTTATAGTGATGTGCATTACCGAGAGGGCCCAGAGATACCTCTCCGACAATCGGAGTGACAAATCCTAATCTCGATATATGCCAACTCAACAAACACCATCGGAGACACCTGTAGAGCATCTATATAATCACCCAGTTACGTTGTGATGTTTGATAGCACACTAAGTGTTCCTCCGGTATTCGGGAGTTGCATAATCTCATAGTCATAGGAACATGTATAAGTCATGAAGAAAGCAATAGCAATAAACTAAACGATCATAGTGCTAAGCTAACGGATGGGTCATGTCAATCTCATCATTCCCTAATGATGTGATCCCGTTCATCAAATGGCAACTCATGTCTATGGCTAGGAAACTTAACCATCTTTTATTAACAAGCTAGTCAAGTAGAGGCATACTAGTGACACTTTGTTTGTCTATGTATTCACACATGTA
>LR880969.1:786065317-786114661 GCA_904067115.1 Aegilops sharonensis
AGATTCATATGGTAGGAGTGGAATATCTTGGCCTCAACACAAGTGTAGGTGGTTCTCTCTCAGAAAATGTGTATTGGAAGTGTAGGTTCGTTCTGATGGCTCTCTCCACGAATGAAGAGGAGGTGGAGGGGTATATATAGCCTCCACACAAAATCTAACCGTTACACACAACTTACCAATCTCGGTGGGACCGAATTGAAAAACTCAGTCGGACCGATTCAACAAATCTAGTGACCGTTAGGATTTTCGGTGGGACCGACATGCAACTCGGTAGGACCGATATGGTTAGGGTTAGGGCATAACGTAATATCGGTGAGACCGATTACACAAACTCAGTGAGACTGATTTTGGTAATAAGTTAACCAGAGAGTTGGTCAGGTAAACTTGGTGGGACCGATTTGCTCATTTCGGTGAGACCGAAATGTTACAAAATGGAAACAAAGAGTTTACATTGCAATCTCGGTGGGACCGATCGCTCATCTCGATAGGACCGAAACGTTACGAAGGGAAACAGAGAGATTACAATCCCATCTCGGTGAGACCGAGATCCCTATCGGCGAGACCGATTTGGCTAGGGTTTGTGCCAGTGGCTATGCCATTTGAACTCGGTGGCGCCGGATGGAAAGAATCGGTGGGGCCGAGTTTGACTTTTGGTTTAGGTAATATGTGGATGTGAGAAAGTAGTTGAGGGTTTGGAGCATATCACTAAGCATTTTGAGCAAGCAAGCCATTAAGCAACACCTCATCCCTCCTTTATAGTATTGGCTTTTCCTATAGACTCAATGTGATCTTGGATCACTAAAATATAAAATGTAGAGTCTTGAGCTTGAGCCAATCCCTTAGCGTTTTGAGGGGTCCACTTTTCTCATCCATGCCATGCCAATCATTGAGCTTTCCTGAAATATTAGTCTTGAAATAGTGTTAGCTCAATGAGTTATATGTTGTTAGGACTTACCAAAACCACATAGGGATAGTTTCACTTTCAATCTCCCCCTTTTTGGTAATTGATGACAACATATAGATCAAAGCTTCGACAAATGATAATAAGAGTGAAAAACATTGTCGTTTTGAGAAGTATGTGAAAAGTAAGAGCTCCCCCTAAATTGTGCATAGTTTAAGATTTGCTTTGGACTACAAATGCACAATGAGTTAGGATCATGGGTTACTCTTCCATGTCACATACATCTTGGTGGAGCGCTCAAAATGATAATAAATAAATACATGCACTCATCACCAAGCAAAGTGAATGATCATATGGGGGATAAAAGGATAAAATCATCCAACAAGCATTAAGGTAGCATATGATCAAACACATGATCATCCAAGTATCTCACAAACACATAAAGTGTCTCAAACAAGCAAATAAAGTTCAACCACCAAAACAAGAGAGAACAAAAGCAACTCTCTCTCTCTCTCGAAGCCTATGATCTATACATTTTTCTCCCCCTTTGGCAACAAGTTACCAAAAAGTTCATAGAAAATGCATAGCACTAAATCGACTCTCAGGCTTGGTCTTCAGGTGGTGGTGTAGACAGAACTCCAAGAATGAAGGCATCAGTCGATGTAGATGGTGCTGGAGGAGTAGGTGCTGGAGCTGGTTGCACAGAAGCTGTAGCTGGTGCAGATGTAGTGGCTCTGGTGTCTGTAACAGGCACTGCAGCTGATCTCTGGCTCCTGGGCACTCTGGCAAAAGCATCAGTAGTAGTCTTGCCCTTCCTCTCCTGCATATCATCCTGAAGTTGCTCAACAACTGACTGTATCTCAGTGACCTTCACATCAAAGTCGTAGAACTTCTGCTCCATGATCCTCTCCAAGCTCTCCTGGTTTTGAGTCAGGGTGGCCAGTCCCTTCTCAATCCTCAGAGTGGAGGCAATCAAGTAGCCAAGATGATCCTGCTTGCTCTTCAAGAAGTACTGATATGCCTCATCAATGGTTGGTATTTGTGCAGCCTTTTCGGCCCTTGCCTTCTCCCTTTTTGCTTGTGCTTGCACAGAAGATGGTTCATCTTCATCCATCACCATTGTGTTGTCCTCAAAATCTGGATAGATGGGCATGTGTTCCTTGTCCAAGAGGTATGTGCCTGTGCCCATCTTGGAGTTGATCAGCTCCTGAATCTGTGGGGCATACCCACAACTTCTCTTCTGATCTGCAGCAGTCATCTTGATAGTTTCCACTATGAGGCTCATGACCTTGAACTTTTGAGGCACATCAAATATGTGAAGTAGGTTGATGGAGTGACCTCTGATCATTCTGTGATTACCTGACTTTGGCAGAAGTGTGTGCCTGAGGATCCAGTTGATTGTGGGCAGTCCTGACAGAAGATAATGTACTGAGCCAAACTTGTGTGTCTCAATAGCAGCATCTGGGATCTGTCTGTACATGTGTGCCATGGAGTTGTGATCGTTCTTCTTCTTGGCATAGACATCCAAGTCATCCTCATTCTCCTTAGGAGCATTGATCAACTTTGCCCATTCTTCAACTGATGATTGGTACCTAGTACGTTCAGACATCCAGACAATCCTTCCATCTGGGTAGAAGTAAGCTGTGGAGTAGAACTGCATAATAAGCTCATCATTCCACTTTGCGAGCTTCTGTCCAACAAAGTCATCAACTCCACAAGACTTGAAACTGTCATACACCCCTGGATAATGCTCTTCATTCTTCCTGATGTACTCCCAGTCTACGCATCTCGTATCACAGACAATTGGCTTCTTGTCAAGCAGCACTGTCTCATAGAAGTCCTGCTGTTACTTGGTATGGAACCTGTAATCCACAACAGTTCTTCTTCTGGTGGCATATGGATCTGACTCTCTCCATAGCCTCAATCCTGAATCCTTCCTTATCTTCATGTCCTCAGCTACAGGATGAACATCATTGTGATCTGGAATTTTGGGCTTCAACTTTCTCAAGACATGTTCCTCATCATCTTCTTCTTCAACAACAGCTTCAGGCACTGGGGCCTTGTTCTTCTCTGCAGCTGGAATACTCTTGATGTTCCTCTTGGGTGCAGATTTGGGCTTTGGAGCAGCTGCCTTAGGAGCTTCCTTGGGCTTTGATGAAGCAGCCCCTGACCTGATGGCATCACCCATAAGCTTTTGAGCTTTGGGTGCTGGTGCAACAACATCTTCCTCTTCTTCTTCTTCCATCATGGAAGGCCTTCCAACAACCCTGGCCATGGTCTTCTTGACCCTTTCCTTCCTCTTCTTCCCTTCTGCAGCAGCCTCTTTGGGTTCAGATTCCAAAGATGCTTGAGTGGAGGCTCTGGCTTTAGACATGGGAATTCTTTTGGCAGGTGCTTTGGTATTCATACCAGGCTTAGTGGCAGCAGTTGCGCCATACTCCTTCTTGAGCACCTTCTTCTTGAAAATGGCCTCATCCTCAACAACCACATAGTCTTCATCCTCAGAATCTGAAGTTCTCTTCTTTCTGGCCCTGGTGGCTGCCTTGGGTAAGTTGCTAGGTGTGCTCCTACTACCCTCATCATAGCTGCTAGAGGGACTAGTACCCTCACTCACCTGAACCTGCCCCTCTGACTTGTTCTGACTGTCACTCTAATCTGACATATTGCAAACTCTGACAGCAGACCCCGTGAATAGTTTATAGATGAGGTAGAGTGGATGAGCATCACAAAATATAGAGGTTTTTGCAAAAGAATGACTCAAAAACTTAGTTTTAGTTTTCCACATAAAGCATTCCGGATCTACCGATTTGTAAACTCGGTGATACCGAAGCAGCATTTGGAACCTAAACTGGTGAACTCGGTCAGACCGAGTCACAGTTCGGTGGCACCGAGACTGCTAGGGTTTCACAAAGTCCTGAACTCGGTCACACCGAGTTGCAATTCTCGGACAGGCCGAGAATTACATGTGCAATGGCCTTAGCCGAATCGGTGTTACTGAGTTCTACAACTCGGTTGGTCCGAGATGGTTTGAGCGGAAACCTAACTCTAAATTTTCAATTCACATCTGATCTACGGAGTGTTTTCGGTGGATAAGATGATCTCAATCGTGGCAAGATTAATGGCAGAACAATGTGCTAGGGATTCGGAGTTAGGAATAGCACAAAGATCAAGTCCATACCCTAGTTCGGCGATGGACTTGCTACGGCGGCAACGGCGGAGACGATTCCCGTTGACGACGGCGGAGACCAGCAGCAGGAGGCAGCTGGCGACGAGGAGGACGATCCGGAGACCCAGGGACGCAGAGCAGGCTGAGCGCGAGCGAAAGAGTTCGGAGAAATTTCCAAAATTTGACCCGTGGATATATATAGCCTGACCCAGTCGGAGTGACCGAGTGGAACAACTTGGTGGCACCGAGATGCATAACTGCAAGCTGTTACAGCAACTCGGTGTGACCGAAAAGTTCAAATCGGTTGCACCGTGATTGAAAACCTAGATCGACTTAGTGATCTCAGTATGACCGAAATGGTAGAATCCGTCAGATCGAAACGCACAAAGAAGTTTTGGAAGTTTAAGTCTATGACGAATCGGGGACTCCGAGTGCTCCTCACACAGAGTGGTTTGAATCTGACTTGATCAAATTTTGTGATGTAGCATGAATAGAGTTTGAGACGAGAAAAGCATAGATAGCTAGAGAAGGTTCTTAGGAATTCTTGTCCTTCCACTTGGCAAAAGAAGATGAATCCAAACAATCAAAGCAACAAGTGGATGTCCTCGAATGAGTAAATTATGCAACCAACATGCTCACACAATAAAATGGCAAGTGAAATATGTGGCAAAGCATGCACAACCAATTCTAGCATCTATCAAGCAATTGGCGATGACTAGGTCATCTATATATGAGTATATTGACTTAGGAGTCAAATGAGAACATTTGATCATAGGTCATACTCATTGTTTAAGAACAAGTGGGGTTGCCACTTTTACATAAAACGTCGTTGTGTTCACACCATTAGAGTTGCTTTAGCTCAATTCTTAGAGTAAAGCTCCCCCTAGATGTGAGATCCCCCCTAAGAGGGATGAACTAACCTTGGGTTTTGTCGATGATGACTTCATGTAGGTGTCGAAGATGTGGATGCTCAATGTTGATGTAGATCATTTGAAGCAATCCTTTTGAGTGAGTTGCACTTTCAATACCTACACGGGTTAGTCCCACAAGGAACAAACAAGGATATCCATAGACATAGAGTTATACACACATAAGATGATGTCTATGAAGGCATTGGGTTACCTTGTCCCTTGTCTTACCAACAAGAGGGTTTGTGACTTCTTGAACTAGTGCAAGATGTGGAAGTTGATTGCACTTGTTCTTGCCAAAATGATATGAGTGAAATATGTTGGCGGAGTCACCCTCAAGAACTCTCTAGTTCTTCTTCTTCGGGATCCACATCATCTTGATGGGAATCCTTGGAGTTGTAGTCGTACTTGATGAAGTAGAACTTGATGTAGTCTTGGGAACCCACTTGACCAAGGCCTTAGGAGCTTCTTCAAATGCATCAATCTCCTCTTGAAGCTTGTCCTTGTGTTTTTGCTTGTGGTCTTGTGGTGGAAGATCATCTTGAGCTTGTGTCCCTTTGAAAGAAGTAGGATCATACTTCTCCTGTTGAGGAACAAACTTCATCTTAGGGTATTGATCTTCTTCCCACTCAACTCCATTGGCATTGAACTTTCATTCAAAACCAACACCTTGGTTCTTCCGGTGCTTTCTTGCTTGCATACAATTTCCTCGAATTGCTTACTCCCGGCAAGGCTCTTGTAAACACCTTTCTCTATAATTCACTTCAATAAGCTATTTTCTTGCTCAAGTGTAACTTGGATAAGAGAATCATTAGAGGAATCAAGAGAACTACTAGAAGCTACAACATTGGATTTAGCATGATTATTGTTACTACTAGAGGAAGAATCTTTCTTGTTCTTGTTACTAGACTTGACTTGAGGCATGTAAGTGGATAAGAGTAAACGCTTGGCAATGTAAGAAGAACTTTTCTTGCGAAGATCATCATTGATTGCCTTTAAGAACTCATGCTCTTGCTCAAGGTTGAGCTTTTCAAAACGTAATTTCTCATGAGTCCTTAAAAGTTCTCGACGATCTCCTAAGATAGTTTCATGAGCAAACTTAAGAGTGTTTAGTTCTTTAGTTAGAGACTCAATCTTCTCATTATCATTGTCATTCGTTTTATCTTGATTATCATGATTAATTGACGTTTCATCATAGTATTCATCACTAGAGTTGTCAACAAGTAAATCATCACCTAGCAAGTCATCTTCATCACTATTGAAATCAACATACTCGGGGTGTGATACCTTTGGACCTTTAGCCATGAAGCATCTTCCAATTCCTTCATTTGGTGAATCAAATATGTCGTAGGAGTTGGTTAACACAAGTGCTAGACCGGCGACACCTTCATCTTGAGTATATTCGGAGTCGGAGTGATAGCTTCTCTCGGAGTGATTCTCAGAGTCGGAGCCGGATACCCATTCACCAACATGAGCTTGATATCTTCGTTTTGTGTAGCTCCTTGACGACTTGTCCTTTCTTTCCGAATCCTTGCTTCTCCGTGAGTGTCTTCGTTCATAACGATCATCTCTACTCCTTCTCTCTCTTGGTGGTGATTCTTCTCTTCTACTTCTCCTCTTAGGTGATTCTTCTCTTCTTTTGTAGGGTGTTGTACACTCATTTGAATAGTGTCCGAGTCTTCCACAATTGTAGCAATTACGCTCTCGACTAGAAGATCTTTTATCATTGTAGGACCTTGACTTGGAGCTTCTCTCTTTGCTTCTACTCTTGTAGAGTTTGTTGAAGTTCTTCACCATTAGACTCAATTCTTCATTGAAGGTTTGTTTCTCACTTGATGACGCGGGGGCTTCACATGAGGCTTTGTAAGCACCACTTGACTTGTTGTGAAGTTCCTCCTTATCCTTGAGTGACATGTCATGAGCAACAATTCTTCCATTGACTTCCGTTGGCTTGAGATCTTTGTAATTGGGCATCATTTGGATCAATGTGCACACGGTATCATATTTTCCGTCCAAAGCTCTTAGGATCTTCTTGATGATGAATTTGTCGGTCATCTCTTCACTTCCTAAGCAGGCAATCTCATTTGTGATAAGAGCAAGCATAGAGTACATTTCGGCGACACCTTCACCATCCTTCATTTTGAACTTGTCAAGCTGACTTTGAAGCACATCCAACTTGGATTCCTTGACGAAGTCAGTACCTTCGTGCATATCAATCAACGTATCCCAAATTTCCTGTGCATTCTCAAGACGGCTGATTTTGTTGAATTCTTCGGGGCACAATCCGTTGAAGAGGATATCACAAGCTTGAGCGTTGTATTGCAGCATCTTCAACTCTTCCGCGGTAGCTTCACGGTTCGGTTCTCTCCCATCAAAGAATTCACCTTGCAAGCCAATACGCACAATAGCCCAAACGGCGGGGTTATGTCCAAGAAAATGCATTTTCATCTTATGCTTCCAACTAGCAAAATTAGTACCATCAAAGTAAGGACATCTACGGTGATAATTTCCCTTGCTAGACGCCATACTCTCCTAGGTTGTGAAACCAAGGCTATGACCACCAAAAGCTATGGAAATCAAAGCAAATGGAGACCAAAGCTCTGATACCACTTGTAGGATCGATAGTATGTCTAGAGGGGGGGGGGTGATTAGACTACTTGACCAAATAAAAATCTAGCCTTTTCCCAATTTTAGTTCTTGGCAGATTTTAGCAACTTTAGAACAAGTCAAGCAATCTTAACACAATTCAAGCAAGCATGCAAAGAGTATATGAGCAGCGGAAAGTGAAGCATGCAACTTGCAAGAATGTAATGGGAAGGGTTTGGAGGATTCAAACGCAATTGGAGACACAGATGTTTTTGTCGTGGTTCTGATAGGTGGTGCTATCGTACATCCACGTTGATGGAGACTTCAACCCACGAAGGGTAACGGTTGCGCGAGTCCACGGAGGGCTGCACCCACGAAGGGTCCACGAAGAAGCAACCTTGTCTATCCCACCATGGCCGTCGCCCACGAAGGACTTGCCTCACTAGCGGTAGATCTTCACGAAGTAGGCGATCTCCTTGCCCTTACAAACTCCTTGGTTCAACTCCACAATCTTGTCGGAGGTTCCCAAGTGACACCTAGCCAATCTAGGAGACATCACTCTCCAAGAAGTAACAAATGGTGTGTTGATGATGAACTCCTTGCTCTTGTGCTTCAAATGATAGTCTCCCCAACACTCAACTCTCTCTCACAGGATTTGGATTTGGTGGAAAGAAGATTTGAGTGGGAACCAACTTGGGGGAGGCTAGAGATCAAGATTCATATGGTAGGAATGGAATATCTTGGCCTCAACACAAGTGTAGGTGGTTCTCTATCAGAAAATGTGTATTGGAAGTGTAGGTTCGTTCTGATTGCTCTCTCCACGAATGAAGAGGAGATGGAGGGGTATATATAGCCTCCACACAAAATCTAACCGTTAGACACAACTTACCAATCTCGGTGGGACCGAATTGAAAAACTCGGTCGGACCGATTCAGCAAATCTAGTGACCGTTAGGATTTTCGGTGGGACCGACATGCAACTTGGTAGGACCGATATGGTTTGGGTTAGGGCATACCGTAATCTCGGTGAGACCGATTACACAAACTCGGTGAGACCGATTTTGGTAATAAGCTAACCAGAGAGTTGGTCAGGTAAACTCGGTGGGACCGATTCGCTCATTTCGGTGAGACCGAAATGTTACAAAAGGGAAACAGAGAGTTTACATTGCAATCTCGGTGGGACCGAACGCTCATCTCGGTAGGACCGAAACGTTACGAAGGGAAACAGAGAGATTACAATCCCATCTTGATGAGACCGAGATCCCTATCCCTGAGACCGATTTGCCTAGGGTTTGTGGCAGTGGCTATGACATCTGAACTCGGTGGCGCCGGATGGAAAGAATCGGTGGGGCCGAGTTTGACTTTTGGTTTAGGTCATATGTGGATGTGAGAAAGTAGTTGAGGGATTTGGAGCATATCACTAAGCATTTTGAGCAAGCAAGCCATTAAGCAACACCTCATCCCTCCTTGATAGTATTGGCTTTTCCTATAGACTCAATGTGATCTTGGATCACTAAAAATATAAAATGTAGAGTCATGAGCTTGAGCCAATCCCTTTGTCCTTAGCATTTTGAGGGGTCCACTTTTCTCATCCATGCCATGCCAATCATTGAGCTTTCCTGATATATTAGTCTTGAAATAGTGTTAGCTCAATGAGCTATATGTTGTTACGAATTACCAAAACCACCTAGGGATAGTTGCACTTTCACATTGCATACATGATAGAACTTATGGCTGAAGCATAGGGAATGACTTTCATTTTCTCTCTATCTTCTGCACTGGTTGGGCATTGAGTTTGACTCAATTTCACACCTTGTAACACAGGCAAGAACCCTTTCTTTGCTTGATCCATTTTGAACTTCTTCAAAACTTTATCAGTCTGACTTAATTTCACACCTTGTAACACAGGCAAGAACCCTTTCTTTGCTTGATCCATTTTGAACTTCTTCAAAACTTTATCAAGGTGTGTGCTTTGTGAAAATCCAATTAAGCGTCTTGATTTATCACACTATCAAAATGTTTATTCCAACTCCGATAGGCTTGCACCAGTCCATAAATGGATCGTTGGAGCTTGCACACTTTGCTAGCACTCTTAGGATCAATAAAACCTTCCGGTTGCATCATATACAATTCTTCTTCCAGAAATCCATTCAGGAATGCAGTTTTGACATCCATTTTCCAAATTTCATAATCATAAAATGCGAAAATTGCTAACATGATTCGGGCAGACTTAAGCATCGCTACGGGTGGGAAAGTCTCATCATAGTCAACTCCTTGAACTTGTCGAAAACCTTTTGCAACAAGTCGAGGTTTGTAGACAGTAACATTACCGTCAGCGTCAGTCTTCTTCTTGAAGATCCATTTATTCTCTATGGCTTGCCGATCATTGGGCAAGTTAACCAAAGTCCACACTTTGTTCAGATACATGGACCCCATCTCAGATTTCATGGCCTCAAGCCATTTCGTGGAATCAGGGCTCATCATCGCTTCCTCATAGTTCGTAGGTTCGTCGTGGTCAAGTAACATGACTTCTAGAACAGGATTACCGTACCACTCTGGTGTAGATCTTACTCTGGTTGACCTACGAGGTTTGGAAGTAACTTGATCAGAAATTTCATGATTATCATCATTAGCTTCCTCACTCATTGGTGTAGGAATCACTGGAACTGATTTCTGTGATGAACTACTTTCCATTAAGGGAGCAGGTATAGTTACCTCATCAAGTTCTACTTTCCTCCCACTCACTTCTTTCGAGAGAAACTCCTTCTCTAGAAAGGATCCAGTCTTAGCAACAAATATCTTGCCTTCGGATCTGTGATAGAAGGTGTACCCAACAGTTTCTTTTGGGTATCCTATGAAGACACATTTCTCCGATTTGGGTTCGAGTTTATCAGGTTGAAGCCTTTTCACATAAGCATCTCAGCCCCAAACTTTAAGAAATGACAACTTGGGTTTCTTACCAAACCACAGTTCATATGGTGTCGTCTCAACGGTTTTAGATGCTACCCTATTTAACGTGAATGCAGCCATCTCTAAATCATAACCCCAAAACGATAGCGGTAAATCAGTAAGAGACATCATAGATCGTGCCATATCTAATAAAGTGCGGTTACGACGTTCGGACACACCATTACGCTGTGGTGTTCCGGGTAGCGTGAGTTGTGAAACTATTCCGCATTGTTTCAAATGAAGACCAAACTCGTAACTCAAATATTCTCCTCCACGATGAGATCGTCGAAACTTTATTTTCTTGTTACGATGATTTTCCACTTCACTCTAAAATTCTTTGAACTTTTCAAATGTTTCAGACTTATGTTTCATCCAATAGATATACCCATATCTGCTCAAATCATCTGTGAAGGTCAGAAAATAACGATACCCGCCACGAGCCTCAACACTCATCGGACTGCATACATCAGTATGTATTATTTCCTACAAGTCTGTTGCTCGTTCCATTGTTCCTGAGAACTGAGTTTTAGTCATCTTGCCCATGAGGCATGGTTCGCAAGCATCAAGTGATTCATAATCAAGTGATTCCAAAAGCCCATCAACGTGGAGTTTCTTTATGTGCTTTACACCAATATGACCCAAACGGCAGTGCCACAAATAAGTTGGACTATCATTCTTAAACTTATATCTTTTGGCTTCGACATTATGAATATGTGTATCACTACTATCGAGATTCAATAAAAATAGACCACTCATCAAGGGTGCATGACCATATAAGATATTACTCATATATATAGAACAACTATTATTGTCTGATTTAAATGAATAACCGTCTCGCATCAAACAAGATCCAGATATAATGTTCATGCTTAACGCTGGCACCAAATAACAATTATCTAGGTCTAAAACTAATCCCGAAGGTAGATGTAGAGGTAGCGTGCCAACGGCGATCACATCGACTTTGGAATCATTTCCCATGTGCATCGTCACCTCGTCCTTAGCCAATCTTCGCTTAATCTGTAGCCCCTGTTTCGAGTTGCAAATATGAGCAACAAAACCAGTATCAAATACCCAGGCACTACTGCGAGCATTAGTATGGTACACATCAATAATATGTATATCAAATATACCTTTCATGACATCCTTCTTATCCGCCAAATACTTGGGGCAGTTCCGCTTCCAATGACCAGTCCCTTTGCAGTAGAAGCACTCAGTCTCAGGCTTAGGTTCAGACTTGGGCTTCTTCCACTACAAAAAAAGACACATCTGTGACATTCTGGGCCGAATGAATTTTTTTTCTGTCATACTTATGACACTTCTATGACAATAATTGTGACAAAACACGGTATCATCATAGATGTGGTGGGGTCCTACTTCTATGACAAAAAATCATGACAGAAAATGGGCTTTTCGCCCTGGGCGGGCCGGAGACGTAGCTGCATGACATTCTTTGGGCCGTCCATGACGGAAAAAACCGTGATAGAAGCGAGGGCGAGGAAAATATCGGGGTGTTCCCTGTTACGGTGGGTGGTCGGGGCCGAGCGATGCGCGTTTCTTCCGTACACGCACGCGCGTGGGTGCGAGGCGTTGGGCTCTAACTAAACCCGAGCGAGGCGTTGGGCTCTAACTGAACCCGAGCGATTGCACTGCAGGCTACGCGTTACTGAACCCAAGCGATCGATCGATGGCTGTTAAGTGAACCCAATCGAGCATTCCTTCGCTACTGCTGCTAACTGAAGCCGATAGATGCTTCCTCTGGATGAACAGTGAGCGTTGCTGGGGGGGGGGGGGTGGGGGAGGGGGGGGGGGGGGGTGGGGGAGGGGGGGGGGGGGGGTTGGATGACCAGTTCCTGGTGGGGGGGGATGAACAGGACCCCGTGGTGGTGCCTCTGGATGAACAGTGCGCGTTGCTGGGGCGGGGGGGGTTGGATGACCAGTTCCTGGTGGGGGGGGATGAACAGGACCCCGTGGTGGTGCCTCTGGATGAACAGTGCGCGTTGCTGGGGCGGGGGGGGTTGGATGACCAGTTCCTGGTGGGGGGGGATGAACAGGACCCCGTGGTGGTGCCTCTGGATGAACAGTGCGCGTTGCTGGGGCGGGGGGGGTTGGATGACCAGTTCCTGGTGGGGGGGGATGAACAGGACCCCGTGGTGGTGCCTCTGGATGAACAGTGCGCGTTGCTGGGGCGGGGGGGGTTGGATGACCAGTTCCTGGTGGGGGGGGATGAACAGGACCCCGTGGTGGTGCCTCTGGATGAACAGTGAGCGTTGCTGGGGGGGGGGGGGTTGGATGAACAGTTCCTGGTGGGGGTGGATGAACAGGACCCCGTGGTGTTGCCTCTGGATGAACAGGACCCAGATCGATCGAGCCGGTTGGGGCTAGATGAACAGGACCCCGTGGAGGGCAGGATGAACAGGACCACCGCGTGGAGGCCAGGATGAACAGTAGACGATGGAGGGTTGGATGAACAGTAGCTCGTGGAGGGGTGGTTGAACAGGAGCTCGTGGAGAGGGCTGGTTGAAAAGTAGCCGATGGAGTAGAGCGCAGTGGAGGCTAGATGATTAGGAGCCCGTGGATGAGCTGTTGCAGGTGGAGGCTGGAGGAGGTCGACGGTGGATGAACAGTAGCCCGTGGAGGCTGGAGGGGGTCGACGGTGGAGATGAACAGTATCCCGTGCAGTCCTGTTTTGCGGTACGCCACACCCCTCCCGATGAACAGGACCCTCGTTTCGACCATAACACTCCAATACAAGTATGTTTCCTCCGTTACGCCACACCCCTCCCGATCAACAGGACCCCCGTTTCGACTGTAGAAGGTATGTTTCCTCCATTTTGCGGTACGCCAGACCCCTCCCGATGAACAGGATCCCGTATCGAACGTGGCCGGTCAAACACAAGGCCGTTTCCTCCGTTCTGCGGTACGCCAGGCCTCGTTTCCATCGGTTGTTCCGTCCAAGCCCTCCCGATGAACACGACGACACATTCCGTTCCGACCCAGCCGGTTGGCTCCCCATGAACACGACGATGACGCAGTTTCTCCGTTCTGACCCAGCCATGTACACGAACCTTGGCCGTACGTATGCGCGAGTAGGCGTTCGAGACCCTGCCCGTATGTACATACGTGGCCGTATATTCTTTCTTACACCCTGGCCGTTGTACGTACGTGTACATGCTACGTGCGCGCCTCTACTACGACACGTGCACGCCTCTACATCGACCAGTATGTACGTACACGTTCGCGACCAGAATGACAATGCTACGTACGCTTCGACCAGGTGGGTCCCGACTGTCAGGCACTTCCTTGCCTGCAAAGATGTAGCTGGTGGGTCCCAACAGTCAGGGGGCGAATCGGTTTTTTTGCCCGAACGCACTTCCTTGCGTGCGAAGATGTAGCTGGTGGGTCCCAACAGTCAGGGGGACATGTTTTTTCGTGAAATACGATGGCCCGTCCGGTGGGTCCCCGCTGTCAGGTGGAGGAATAATTATTTTGCGCATAATAAGGTGGCACTTCCTTGCAGCGGCCGTGGACCCAGCTGTCAGCCTCTCCACGTACAGTCCACGTCCGATGGAAGCCGTTCCTTGACCACGTTGACCACACCGCGCCGAGAGCACCAGGGCGGTGGACGACGACGAGGCCTAGGAAGGGGACGACGCGGAGTAGGGGAAGACGCGGCAGTGGATGCCCACGCGTAGAGGAGTATGAGGGTTCACTGGTTCGCTGTGGTGTGAGGCTGTCGTCGCCGCAGAATAACAGGGGCTGTGGGTGAGTAGTGGGATGGCCTGGCCAGCGGTGGGAGTAGTAGGGGGCGGTGAGGCCTCCGCCACATCGCAGCCGACCTCGGGAGGCAGGAGCACAAGGCACGGCCTGCGCTGGTTTGGTCGGCTGGAGCAAGAAGACCAGAGGTTAAACAAGCACTACTGCCGTTGGATGGACATCGTACGGTCACTGGAGCTAGAATCGTGCATATTGACTAAGTTGACAAAGACCTCCGTCCCTGTCAACTTAGTAGGCCCACAAGTCAGCCTGCCACTATACTGGGTCCCAGCTAGCAGGGGGAGTATTCATTTTTTTTGTGCGTAATAAGGAGGCACTTCCTTGCGTGCGAAGATATAGCTGGTGGGTCCAAGCTGTCAGCGGCGGTAATGTTTTTCACGAAATACAGAGGCCCTTTCGGTGGGTCCCAGATGTCAGGTCGAGGAATCCTTATTTTGCGTGTAATAAGGAGGCATTTCCTTGCGTGCGGCCATGGACCCAGTTGTCAGCCTCTCCACGTACAGTCCACTTCAGATGCATGTCGATCGTTGACCATGTTGACCAGGCCGCGCCGAGAGCACCAGGGCGATGGATGATGGCGAGGCCTAGGAAGGGAACGACACGGAGGCAGGAAAGACTCGGTAGTTGTTTCCCACGCGGAGGGGAGTACGACTGTACGAGGGTTTACTGGTTCGTCTGCCGTCGCCGGAGAATAACAGTAGGTGTGGGTGAGTGGAGGGATGGCTAGGCCAGCGATGGGAGTACGGTTGGGCGGTGAGGCCTGCGCGGCAGCACAGCCGGCCGCGGGGAGGAGGGAGCAGGCAGTCCCGCCGGCGCTTGTTTGAGCGGCTGGAGCTGGAAGAGCAGAGATTGAAGAAGCACGACGGCCGTTGGATGGAAATCCAACAGTCACTGCTTGTGCGTCAACCTTTTTTTTAGGAAAGCATCAAATTTGTGGAAAACAGCATACAACCCATCTGCCATTATTTCTAATAATTTACAGCCCATTTTCTAATTCTTAAGGTTTTTTTGGAGCCCATATTCTTTTTGTTAGCATTACAGCCCATATTGTGGCCACAGTTAAAAAATTATACGAAATTTTGGATATTTCGATGCGGTCCGAACTGTTTTTAATCCCAAAATTTCGAGTCACATTCAAACTGATTTTAAAAATAAATGTATATCAATATAAAATCCAACAAATTGTCCACGCATAAAAATAAATGCAATTTAAAATCTCGAAATGAAAAAAAGAAATTTGAAACTAATTGCCGGTTTGATGTGTTTTAAAAATGTACAACCCATTTCTCATTACTCATAGGCCATTTTCTCGGCCAGCCGAATGAAGCTCTCCTCGTCTTGAAAGATTTGCAACCCAACAGGCCTGACAAAGCGACTTACTTGGCAAATCACAAAAAAAACTGGTTGTGGTCGTGGACCCAGCTGTGGCCATGGACCCAGCTATTAGCCTCTCCACCTACAGTACTCTTCCGATGGAAGTCGGTCGTTGACCACATTGACCATGCCGCGCCGAGAGCACCAAGGCGGCGAACAACGGCGAGGCCTAGGAACGGGACGACGCTGAGCCGGGGAAGACGCGGCAGTGGATGCCCACGCAGAGAGGAGTACGAGGGTTCACTGGTTCGGCTGCAGCGTGAGGCTGCCGTCGCCGCAGAATAACAGAGGGTGTGGGTGATTAGAGGGATGCCCTGGCCAGCGGTGGGAGTAGTAGGGGGCGGTGAGGCCTCCGCGGCATCACAGCCGGCCACGGGTGGCAGGAGCAAGCGACACGACCGGCGCTGCTTTGGGCGGCTGGAGCAAGAAGACCAAAGGTTGAAGAAGCACTATGGCCGTTGGATGGACATTGTACGGTCACTGGAGCTAGAATCGTTCATATTGACTAAGTTGAAAACGCCCTCCGTCCCCGTCAACTTAGTAGGCCCACAAGTCAGCCACCCACTATGGTGGGTCCCAGCTAGCAGCGGGTATTCATTTTTTGTGCGTAATAAGGAGGCACTTCCTTGCGTGCGAAGATATAGCTGGTGGGTCCGACCAGTCAGCGAGGGGAACGTTTTTTTTCGCGAAATACAGAAGCCCTTCCCACGTATAGTGCGTAATAAGGAGGAACTTTCCTTGGGTGCGACCATGGACCTCGTGGGTCCCAGCCGTCAGGCTCTCCACGTACAGTCCTCTTCCGATGACTCTCGTATGTTGACCACGCTGCACCGAGCGCACCGAGGCGGTGGACGATAGCGAGGCCCAAGACTGAACCGACCTAGAGATGGGGAAGACACGGCAATGAGGTCACAGACGGAGAGGAGTGGGAAACTTGACTGATTCGGGTGCGGGGTGGGCCTACACTCGGTAGAGAATAACAGGAGGTGCAGAGTGGAGGGATGGCCTAGCCGTCGGCGGGGTAGCGTTTTGCTGAGGAGCGCAAAACAACGCCGTTGGACGCCGGAGGCTGGAGCAGGCATTCCCGGCAGCGCTGGGAAAGAAGAGAGAGATTGAAGAAGAATGCCAGCCGTTGGATGTAAATCCAACGCCTTCTTAGGCTTACTGGTCCACATGTCAGCCAGTCCATTTGTTTTTTTAGTCCGTTTGGTGGGCTGGGTGAAACAATGATGTAGCATCTATGCAGCCCGTTTATATGTATGGTAGAATTTAAAGCCCATTTGCATTTTTCTCGAAATCCGCAGACTTGCTGGGCTGGGTGAAAATATCATGTTGGGCTAGAAGGAGAAATGTTATAAAAACATAAACACATGATTGCGCGTCTATTACTGCATTGGTGTGTAAAATCTTTGCAAGCTTATGTACGCAATCACTAGGAGTTAACTTGCCAAGTTATATATAAACAATTCTTGTTATTATTTGTAAGAACTTTCAAGTTACGAAATAAAATATCATTTAAATTTGATGAGTTAATAGTACATGGGGTATTATTATTTTTTGGGCTAGACGTGGGACAGTTGAGTTGGTTCTATGGAAAAGTACTGGGACAAAACTCAGTTTACATCGAAAAAGAAAGTGGGAGAAAATTCAGATATATGATTAATGAAAACAAAAAATAGAACTGAGTTGTATAGGAAGAGGACGAAAGATTGAACGAAATAAAGAAATACAAATGGATAGGTGGTTGGTCCCATATGTCTGTGTACGAGACCTGCTGGGTCCACCTAAGGAGGGGAATATGTTCGGAGGAAGGAGATTCAAAGCATGGCAGCCGAGTGAACTAGTTTTTTTAATGGACAAGTGAACTAGTTACATACATAAGCAAATAGCCACTAAAAAAAGCAAGCAGGTTAATGGGTTCTTAAAAGAAATATTTCGGACAAAACAGATAATTACGACACTTAGGCTAATGCATGAAACACTCAAATGATAAAGGTGCTTATAAACAGATAAAGTAGAACATCTAGACCTTCCTGGAACGCTTGATCATGACGCTGTGGCTGTCGTGTACTCGTCGGTTACGGGAAGCAGACACGCCCTCATGTCCAAGATCTGCCTGTACATGTCGTAGCATGCGTATGCATCCTTGCCCGCATAGGTTATGTAGGCTAGATTCAGAGGTACCTCCCACGTGTTCAGGTCCTTGGTATCGTTGTCTTCTTTCATGTTGGCGTATCAGGGGTCGATGATGGTCTCGGCGAGGTCAACCACAGAGTCCTTCTCCTGCCCGTTGCTGATGATCTTGTATTGCTTCTGGATGTCGACAAGCTTGTTGCACCAGATGGCTGAATCGTCATGTTCTTCCTTCTCTCCACCGCAGAGAAGCTGCAGTCGGCACTGCCGATGAAACAGGCAAAAATGCTCCAGAACCTCTGATGGCCCTACAGAAGTGGTAGATGAGAACCTCGTCCCGCAGACATACCTGGGCGACGGCGATCCGCTGGTCCCTGTCAGGAGAAGAATGGATGGACACAAGGTCTAGTCTTGCAACCTTGTGCTTTCTCGTCCTATAGGTACTTCTTGAACTCGGTGAGGCGGAGCTTCACCGAGTCTGGATCATTGGTGTACATCACATTCAACTTTGGTGCAGCCATAGGACTGAACGGTGAACTCAAAGGGGAACTCTTTGCTGAAGTCCATATCCAGCAGGCTCATCCCTCGGATCACCATTGGAGTCTCTTCAAGTGAACGAGTGTGTAGGCGGCGGCAGCAGTTCGGTTTTCTGCTCTTGGGGAACTGGATTCAACAGTAAATTGAGTGTGTACAGGCGACAACAGTCACTACCCCTCCCTCGTCCACTGCACGCCCGGCAGAAGATGCACCCTCGGCGCATTCAAACGCCTCCATTAAGAAACCTACTCCGGCCACACATCGGTTCACGAGCGGGTCTATATTGGTACTGTATTAACAGGAGTTAGTGGTCACTTTACTTAAATTTAATTAGCTTTAATAGAAATTTATACTTAAAATAAGCAATGCATTGGCTCGTTCTATCAGTGCCACAGGATCAACATGCACAACAATTAGAATTATTATTCTCAGGACGCACACGATCAGCACATTTGTCGCACTTTCACAAAGATAATACTACCAAGTTTGAACTGTTTGTTATGGTTGTTTTCCTCTACATCATCATGCCGTGTTTCCCAGCTTGCAAGATTCAGAACCAACAAATAAGATCCAAATAATAAGTACAACAAAGATGCCTACACATCTCATTGATTCCCAGTTTGCAAGATTCAGAACCAACAAATAAGATCCAAAGAATCGGTACAGCAAAGATGCCTACACATCTCATTGATTCCCAGCTTGCAAGATTCAGAACTAACAAATAAGATTCAAATAATAAGTACAACAAAGATGCCTACACATCTCATTGATTCCCAGCTTGCAAGATTCAGAACCAACCCATTAGAGCCTTTTGATAAAGTGAATATCGGGATTAAATCCATCTTGGCTAGCCATGTCATACAATCGAAGAAGTTGGCGAATGCTCTTGACCGTCACAACATCTGTAGTTGAGTATTCCTGTCTGCACAACACAAACCAGGAGAGCATGATTTCACTTTAATAGTGGCCTCCTTTACTCAACCTGCAGCTCCACTCGGATGAGGCCTGCTTGGAGTTCCGTGATTCAATTCATGCGCCTTTTTCTGCAGTTCACCTGAAATGAAGCAAAGATTGCATCATTCAGCTAGCAAGAAGTACTTGCTCTCGTGAGCTGGCAGGTTCTTCTTTAGTAGTTGCACTAAATTTGAGGAACATTAAGGTTGGTTTTCCGGCTCATGTAAGGTGCAACTATAATTTTCTTATCCTTTTGTGCAGTTCCACTAAAATAAAGTGCCATTGTGGTGATAGTGACGGCTCATCTTGCAAAGGCTAATAAAATATTGCACGAGATTACTAGCAGAACTTGACGGAGATTTTGGAAACTCCAATCGCCATTTTGTGCAGTTCCACCAAAATTGAGAGATGTTGCCCACGTGACATTTTAGTTGAACTGCACAAGACACTCATTCCAAAAGAAAGTGTTTTGGCAGTTCACCAAAAGGTCACAATAGCAACAAGGTGAAATGGATATCCCTATCTGTACAAAAAGATAGAAAGTAAACAGTTGCTGGTCAATAAGAATATACGAAACATATACGAAATGAAAAGAAGCATCTTAATTATGTTCATGGCAATCACGCAAGGACAGTAGAAATTTTAAAACGTCAGCAATGCTTCATGTTACCAGAAGCATTACGATCAACAATGAGATTCCTCAAATATGGGATTACTTTAATGGTTGCATTGCTTGTTTACCAGATACAGTAAATCAACAGCAGCTAAAGAGTTGGTTTATGGGCATGGGACCGTGGGGACACCAGGACACTCAGCAGCGAAAAGGAGCAACTTACTTATCATACTGGGAAAATAGCAGGAGTGCCATTTGTAACACAGTTTAATTGCATCTTATCACTGGAGGCATTAGATTAACAATAACACTGGTTAGACATGTCCCTAAGGTAACAGTGTGATCGCTTCATTTTACATGTGCCCTTACATTAACAACAGCAAAAGGTTGGTATAAGGACATGCGATAGTGGACGCATCAGCACAATGTACCTACAAGGAGGCATAAAGTGGTGATGCAGAGTTTGTTCATGCTATGTGAGGGCAGCAAATCTAATCTTGGAGACCTTTTACTATGTGAGGGCAGCAAACCTAATCCTGGAGACCTTGTACTATGTGAGGGCAGCAAATCTAATCCTGGAGACCTTTTACTATGTGATGGCAGCAAATCTAATCCTGGAGACCTTTTACTATGTGAGGGCAGCAAATCTAATCCTGAGACCTTTTACTATGTGAGGGCACCAATTCTAATCCTGGAGACCTTTTACTATGTGAGGGCAACAAATCTAATCCTGGACATACTCTGTTGACTTGTCCACCAGCCGCCACTTTCTATCCTTTTTTCAACCAATAATAGATCTGTTCCTTATCCAGTTTATACTGCATTTTCCCATTATTTCCCTTTTCAACCAAGAGACCGGTTGGGTATCCAGTCTCTACTACTTTCACCATATTAATTCCTCTTTGAATCAAGTCCTAGATTCATGCTACAACTTTCCCCCCTTTCTTCGTTGTTTGAACAAAGCCCTAGATTCGAATGCATGAAATAGCTTTACCTCTAATAATACTAAAAATTTAGGTGGCTTTGGAAGAGCTTATGTGAGTAGAAAAAGATGCACATGCAGACACGTGGGGAGCTGGGGCAGTAGAGCAAGGTCGCTTTCGAAGAACTTATACCTGAGGGTCGTCGGGATGTCGGCGGCGGCAGGTCAGATCTGCGGATAATAGACAGGGAGGAAGAAGGGTCGGAGGACCTCCCGAGTCGGCGCTATGTTGGAGAGAACGACACGGGCAGAGGATCGGGCCCGTCCGGCAGCTGTGGGTTTCCTCCCTCGCCGGCGATGACCGCGTGAACGATGCACCTAGTCCTCTACACATACTAGCCGAAGGGATCCGGCCGGATCTGTTACCAGCAGTGAGCAGAGAGAAAATGTCGCTACCGCTGTCTCGTTTATATCTGGAGAGGATGAAAGAATGAAGAGAGCAATCCTAGTAAAGCAAGCGCTCAGGCCCCTGCGTACATATATAGTTGAGTGATTATCTTTTTCTCTCCACAACAAGCGTTTCAATTTGTGTACGTGGCATTAAAGAAAAGAAACTCTTTATCTAAGGTGACTACCTGTACGACTCCTACTTACTACTACTAGTAGTAGTAATATTCATTTGTGCTCCCCGGCCCTCCATTCATTGAAAAACCCCACGGGTGAATAAACATACAATACTAGTATTTATATAGAACGAACAAGCTCGAACTATTTTCGCGTAGTTAAAAGTTGAGGGCGGGGCTTTTCCCGGGCAGTACGCTTGGCAGTTGTCGCGTAGGCGGTTTGACAGAGAGGTGAGGAGGGTGAGGGAGTAGCGGATTCAACTTACTGCTGGAAAGGTCGGGCTGTGCGATTTGACGGCGCGTTACTGTTTGGATCCATGTGTTAGAGTTAGTTTGGGTTAGTTTGAACTCAACTAACCCAAAAATATCCAAATAGGAGGGTTAGCTTGGGTTAGTTTGTACTCAACTAACCCAAAAATATCCAAACAGGAGGGTTAGTTTGGGTTACTGTTTGGATCCACATGTTAAGAGTTAGTTTGGGTTAGTTTGAACTCAACTAACCAAAAAAAATCTAACCCACCCAAGAGGTGCTTATTTGGGTTAGTTCTTCTTGGGACACTTAAAACACATTTTTCTCTCGCTCTCCCTGCAGCAGATCCCTCCCCACTTCCTCGAAGCTTCTCGTCCTCTTCCTCCCTGTCTCCCTCTCGCACCACCCATGAAGGTACCTCGCCGTATCCGTGCTCCATCGAACCCTGTCATCCAAACACCTCTTTCTCTAGAATTACTTCAGGGTTAGTTCAGGATTAGAATCTAACTCTAATCTTTAACTGAGTTAGAGTATCGAAACAGGGCCTTTGAGAGAGACGAGGAGGGAGAAGCGATACAGGCTGCTGGATTACTAGAGATAGGTGTCGCACAGAAGCCAAGAAATATGGTGATAGTGTGGATTAGCCATGTACTAGTATGATGTAACTACACTGGGTTGCCGTGTTTCGTACTCTGCTAGTCCACTGTGGAGATGATTGGTTGATTTTATATTGCAGAATAATATAAAATATTATGAGTGCAGACGCTCCACCCCGAGGTTCCTTGCTCCTTCTCAGTCGTCAGCAATCTATGTTCTTCCACTCTATTTTTTTTACGTGAGCTTTGTTCACCCTTTTGCCAACACGCGACACATCTAGGATCAAGGTGCACGTGTCATGGAAGGATCGTTCCATCTATATGAAGAACACGTGGGACTGGAACTACGAAACGGACATGTACCCAGGAGTGGACGTGCGAACCTGTGTAACATAGCGCAGTAAGTGAAGTAGAAAGGCACAAATAGTATGAACATGTGTGGCATATAGGCATTTGTCTCTTACTACCAGTAAATGTTGTACGTGTAATGCCCGGTGATGTTATGGAGTACGTGACTAAGTACTCTACTACTACTATATTAATTGGAGGCACATATTAGGTTTTATATTTGTTTACGTGTATGCCCCGAGACCTTCCAACTAGAAGTGTCTTTCTCTTCGGGTCGCACTTTGTATCGTTCATACCACTAGTACAGTACTACTACTACGTGTGGTCTCCGACCCAAAAGTGGAGACGCTCTACCACGATGTTCATGTCCCACTCCTTTCGCTGACGTGTGCGATATCCAACACGTGCCGTGTGTTTGGCACTCCTTCGTCGTAAGAGTTGAAACGCTAGCATTCATTAGAAATAAAAAATAAATATAAATCACCAGTGATACTATACCACGCGGTTTCCTTGCTCCTCGATATCGGAAAGAATACTTCCGCTCGCCGACATGTGGGATGTCGACCATCCTGGTCCACTTGCCATGCCCGCAGAACTCCAAGGGAGATTCACCCCGGTCGCCGTGCCGTAGTAATTACTAATGAGCCGTCAAATCACAGGCCCAACCTTACCCACTATGAAGTTGCTCGGATGAAGGAACCATCATAACTTTGAATTCCGTTTCTTGAAGAAAACTACTGTACCAGCAGTACTGCTAGCTACAGTAGTTACTCCAGCAGAGGCCTCCTTTGGATCATAGGATAGGAATTTTATAGGAATATGAAAATCATAGGAAGTGAGATGACATGCATCTCAATTCCTATAGAGAAAGATATGCCATTTGATGCATAGGATAGGAATTTCTCCATTAAGTCTAGGCTAATGTACTGGTAATTTGCTCTACAAAATACAGTAGTAACTAGTAGTACTGTTACATACTCGTAATTAATTAAACAAACATACGGGCGACACAGACACACACACTAACTACTAGTACTACTACTTCTCACATTCTAGCCAGACGTCGTCGTTCTTCTTCCCGGCTTTGTCGGCGACACCCCACCGTGCTTGGATCTCCGCCGACCTCTCCGCAGCAGCCCGTGCATCCTCTTCTTTCTTGCGGCGGCGGGCCAATCTTTTCTTGAGTGCTTTCTGACTTTTCTGCTCCCTCTATGCGGCTTTGGCCGCCTCTTGCTCTACCGCCCATTCGGCCTTGGCAGTTTCAAATTCCGTCGACATAGGTGTGAGGTCGCGAGGGCGATGAACTCCGCACGGCGGGATGCCACCGCTTGCCTACCATTCTGTGTGCGGTCGTGGGCGGCGAGGAACTCGGTGCGGCGGGATGCCATCGCTTCCTTACCGGTTAGTGTGCGGCGCGGTGGCATGAACGACGCTTGGTGACAGCTTTGAGGTGGAGTGGCCGGACAACCGTAAAGTGCATTGGTTTGTCAAGAGCTCAAGGACAGAAGATAAAGGAAATTTGGATTCCCCTTCAATCCTGGTCATTTTTTACCGAGTAAAATGCATTGGCGGTCATTGAACTTGTCTTGATAGCTCACTTTGATCATTGTATACGAGATATGGTGATTATACGGTCACTGGCTCAATGTATAGCTCCATATTTGTCTGGTTGACCAGTCAAACAGTCCGCATGCGCCTCATTGGCTCGTGTTCTTTATCTATCTATCTATGCGGGCCTATCTGTCAGTGGAGAAAGAAATAAAAACCAAAATTATGCGTATGTGACATTACTCTTTAGACGTTTGCTGGAGGCTTCCACGAACACCGAGGATGTATTCACGTGGCTCAACACCAACGGTCATACTCGTGACTAGGTGCCTTTCTCATGTATATCGTCCATCACAACAACAATCTATAAAACAACCTAGCTAGAGAGGGTACCATGGTGTGGAGTATGTACTATCGTGAGCATCCGATCATAGTGCCACTGCACACGAGTGTGTGTCTAATCGATTCGTCCATTATTTGTAAGTAATGTATGTTAGTGTGGTGTCTAATGGTGGTCGTCAAATGCTAGCTGGCGACAAGAGCGGTTGCATGGATGCCTGTTTGTCAATACGTGCCACATACCCTTCAAAGGCTCGTCATCCATGAGTTCACATTTTACCACCACGCCAGCGTCTGACCGCCCTGGCCTACCGAAACCCCTTCCATCGCTAGCGCGTGCTTCCCGCCTGGAATGATCACTGTCTCTCCAGAATGTCAATGCCGCATTCACCGGCCTTAACTGCAGGTGCAGTTGGTGTGTCACTGACATGCGGGCCTGATGCCCGTTGGCCCACATGTTAGTGAGACAAAGAACCTGCGGTTAAGTCACTGAAGCAGCATCAGCATTCACGACCGACGCGGCCTCTCACTGGCGCCGGCATTGCAGCAGCGCGATGGCCGAGAGAGCGCCACCCGCGCGGCATCCCCGTGCAAGCGACTGCTCCGCGTTAATGAAACCACGGCTACCGACGAACCTACTCTTGTGCCAGCCGTCCATCCATCTGCCACGGCTCATTGCCATTCGCCCGCTATATTAACTTGAGCCCCAGCTCCCAGCCATAGCCAAAGACCCACACTCATTCTCCTCTGGTCCCTTCCTTATGTTGGCACCACTCCAACCATGGCCTCCGGGCACTCCAAAGCTCTCTTGGACGTACTGTCGCAGGNCCTGAAACGGTCACCGTCTCTCCAGAATGTCAATGCCGCATTCACCGGACTTAACTGCAGGTGCAATTGGTGTGTCACTGACATGCGGGCCAGACGCCCGTTCTGCCCACATGTCAGTAACCCAAACACATCTGCAGTTAAGTCACTGAAGCAGCGTCCCCATTCACACCCAATGAACCTACTCCGGCGCTAGTTGTCCATCCGTCTGCCGCGGCTCATTGCCATTCCCCCGCTATATTAACTTGAGCCCCAGCTCCCAGCCGTAGCCAAATACCCACACTTATTCTCCTCCGGTCCCTTCCTTCTGTCGGCACCACTTCAACCATGGCATCCTAGCGCTCTGAAGCTCTCTTGGACGTACTGTCGCAGGAGCAGACGAGGGACATCGGCGGCTCCGCTCCGGGCGCGCTCCAAAGCTCTCTTCGACGTACTGTCGCAGGAGCAAACGAAGGAGATCGCCGGCTCCCCCTCGGCCGCCCTCCGCCACCACGACCATGAAGCCGGCGCGCGTGCGCAGGCGCAACCGGCAGCGAGGAAGAGTAGTACACGGTAGGTCGCCACCGCTCTGGTCCCAGGAAGGCCACCGCTCTTCCACTCGGTCGATGCCAAGCTTGGTGGGATAAAAATCGGTGGCCGATTAGCCGCTTGACGGCGACGTGGTGGCGGAAATCTACATAACCTTGTGCTCCAGAGGAGGAGGTTATCGAGGCGGATAAGGAGGAGGCAAAGGCAATGGCCGGATTTCTTGGGTTCATGGCCGAACATGGTGGTCGGAACCCGGCGATCGTTTAGATTAAGTTTTACAGTAGGTTTTAGTACGGTTTGTGCGAAATATGTAATGAATTTTGACCAGTTTATAGGAAAAGTTCTCGAAATGTAATGAATTTCATCCGGTCAAATGGAAATTTGCTTTGTTTGCACGAATTTCGTCCGGTTAGTTCATATAGTTGTCGAAAGGTATGCGGGCAGCATTGGATGGCATCCACCATTGTCCTCGGACACATGTCGGTGTAAATTTGAGGGCCGGCGCTTGAGATGCCCTAACTATCGTGTTATAGTCGCTAACAGTGCTCCATTATTTCGCAGGGAACAGTTATCCCTCGATCAAAATCAGATCCGCCGTGTTTTGCACTCCTCCCACGTAAGAGAGTAGACTCTTGCTTACATAAAAATGGAGCAAGTGGGCGGCACTGTAGCACGTCATATCACTCAAACTAGCCCGCCTAACGCGCGGGAAAGCACCGCCCTCGTCATTTTGTTCTTGATTTCTATCAATCGATCGCACGAAAAATGTTATGCTTTGCAAGTTCAAAAGGAAAAGGCGGCTAACTTACAACTCGTACGCATCGCGTTCACGTCGCACCCCCGACAGTCCGACTCGCACGCCGCTCACCAGAGGGGACACGTGTTGTCTTGCATTTTCACTGACATGTGGGACTGCAATTGAATAAACTGTCGATAGCCGAAATCTAATCGCTCGGCGAGCGTCGGCTGAGAGGAGAGAGACGGGGAAGGGAGAAGAGATCGCCCGCCCGCCATGCACGGACTCCAAGAAATATGTGGTGATAATGTGAGGTGGGCCATGCGTGAGTCCGCACCGCTTCCAAGCCCGCTTCTTACCACCCTGGCCCACCAGAACCCCTCCCCCACCCCACCACCTCCCCGCGCGCGCTCCCCCCTCAGAGGCCAGCTACCAGCATTCATAGCAAGTAGTACCAGTAAAATTCTGGGCTATAAAGGGCATGTACAATGGTTGATAAGATAGTCTTATCATAAGTCTTGCATGTAATTTAGAGATGACAAAAAAACATGTGTACAATGGATCATCTCTTAGCCTTATCTTCAATAACTAGTTATTCCTAAAAACATGGTGAAACATATTGTGCTAAGAGATCATCTCTTATCTTCTCGACAAGCCCGCTTATGTGGAGGAGAGAGAGGAATTGACAAAGTCAAGGAGTGGGATCTGCAGGAGCTCGTCTCTACACGTGCTCCTAGGCTTAAAAAATCTAATTCTAAAAAAAGAGGCATAAAAAACAATTGTGTCTAAAAAAAGAAAGGTAAAAAACATCTGAGAGGAAATAGATAGAGAGAAAGTGAGAAAAAGTTGTAACCTTATAGTCAACACTATGGTAGTATTACATGAGGAAGGAGGGAGTGGTGCAGATGCCAAGTTCACTGGGCTGTCGTGTTTCACACTCCTCCATCGTAACAGTGGAGACAATAGGTTTCATCAAAAATAAACAATGAATACCCATTGCTCGTCCACTATATCGGAAAGAATACTTTCATCCGCCGACATGTGGGACGTCGACCATCCTGGTCCACCTGCCATGCACAAAATTATCCTGGTCCACCCCGGTCGTAGCGCAGGCTCAACCTTTCCCACTGTAAGTTAGTCGGATGAAGGAACCATCATGACTTCATTGAATTCCACTTCTTCAAGAAAACTTACTCTACCTGCAGTACTGCTACCACACGCGAAGACTGGATGGCACTGTACCACGTCATATCACTAATACCCACTAGGCCAAACTAGCTCGCCTAGGATCTGTACTCCATCCGTTTCAAAGTTAGTAGTACAAAGTTGACTCATCTATTTTGAAACGGAGGGACGTCTTTGTACTGCTATGATTTTGTGTTGTACATCTCTGTACTTTTGCTACGATTTTCCTAACCTATGAACCAAATGAGGCCTGAATGTATCCGTGTCGACTATTGTCTGATCGATCGCTAAGCCTGCAATTTTAGGAGCTTGGGCTATTGGCCGATCGACGAGGATCAGTATAAGCGTACCACGAGCTCACCAGCCCCAACATTTCTCTTCAGTGAGTGTTTTGCAAGTATTATAGCTCGCACAGTAGCTAGCCTACTAACACCAAGAATCATCAAATAAGCCCTACTGATATGATAAATAGTTCAAACTTACATCTAAGCATGACATATATTACATCAAAAGCTGGTGAGGATACATCTGTTTCCATAACTCGGAGAGGGTTCGCATGATTCACTATCAAACAAAAGTAGCAAGTACCGCCCACACAAGACAGTGCACTAGCCCTAAGATGGTTTGATAACACGCATCATTCTGGTAATTAAACACAGGGCAATGCAAACTACCCTGAAGGATTAGCGCGACCAACTATTTCTTGTCATCAATCTCTCGGGCAATGACCACAGCACGGATAGCGGCATGGGAATCGATCTCTGGGGCGATGTCCACAGGACTGACCGCGACATCGGAATCGATCGCTGGGGCGATGTACACAGGATGGACAGCGGCATCGCAATCGATCTCCGGGGTGATGCCAACACGACGGACCGCGACATCGAAAACGATCTCTGGGGCGATGTCCACAGGACGGGCCGCGACATCGGAATCATCAAGGACGTCCACCGGCACCTGCACCACCCTAACATATTAGCAAGCACATTGCAAATAATCAAAAACCACAACTTTCGGTAATAAGCCATTATTATTTTACCTTGTGGAGCACACCGGGGGATCCAATCCCTCCGGGGGCCATATCCTCGTCCTGGATGGGCGCCATCACCTTGCTAGGGGAATACTGCTTCTCAACGGCGACTATCTCCTCAAACTCGGCCTTGAGCCCCGCAAAGGTGGCCATCAGAGTTTCTGGGGTAGGCACGGTGGGGCCCTTGCTGTTCTTCCAATTTTCTTTGAGGATTTGTCCGCCAACGTCGTCAACTCTTTGGCCAGTGCTTGTTTCTTGGAGTTCTTCGTCTCCATGGGTTGACCCGCCAACATGGTCAACTCGTTGGTCAGTGCTCGCTTCCTGGAGATCGCTGTCTCCAGTGGGTTGTCCGCCGACAACTCTTTGCCTAGTGCTCCAGGATCCATCAATGAATTGACAAACAAAAGGCAATCGAAAGGAAACCACAATTGCAATGAAAACGGGAAAAGAATAGGCTGTGAGAACCGATCGGTGCTTCGCAAAAAGAAGATTCTTGGAATGAAAATATAGCAGCATCACTAATTCGCCCACCTTTCCTTCGTCGGTACAGAAGAAAAATGGTAGAAGTGAGTAGCCTGGAGTGAGGTTTTCTTCAAGAAAGGGGAGAAAGGGCTTCAACGAACGTTCCAGTGAAATGATGGTTGCTTCTTCCAGTCTAACTTTTAGGCCACTTTACCACAGCTGGTAAAGGTGTGGGTTCTGTGATATGACGGGTCATGACGGCAGGGTGACCGGTGAGTTTCGACTGTAGCACCTCGCTGTGATTTGGTGGATGGCACGCGGGCCCAGATGCTTTGATGTCTCGCATGTAGATAGAGCGGCTAGTCATATACTCAGTAGGAGTGGTCAATATTGTGCACCGCGACCAAGGCGGAGAGGAAAACGAGAGAACTACGTAATTAATGCATGAGTTTAATTAGGGTAGTTTTGTAAAGTACGAGATACATTCCTCCAATCGCAAAATGCCTTGGTTGATAAGATTTGAGATTTGAGCCCTATAAATCGGAAGGGAGATTTGAGATTTGAGATACTGCACGCGGTGTAGTCTAGTCACTTGTTGGAATCTCTAGAAAGACTTATATCGCATGATTCTTTGCTTCTTCTTACTACTACGTACTACTTCGCCGACATGTGGGACAGCCAGCAGCATCTGGGTCGATGTAATACTTGTCATGCACCAGAGTAGAGTGCGGAACGGAAGGGGGGCATCACCCCGGTCGATGGCCAGCCTTGACGCGGAGCAGCCGGTGCACCGGGAAGCGGCGCTCTCTCGGCCGTCGCGCCGCTTCAAAGCCGACGCCAGTGAGAGGTCGCATCCGCTCTGGTCGGGCATTAATGCGGCACTGACGCTCCAGGGCGACGCTGACCGTTTCACGCGGGAAGCGCGTACTGGCAAGGGAGTATAGGTTTTGAACCATTTCATGTGTAGTACTGGTAGTTTGCAAAACTACTCAATTATTGCACTCGGTTTCCTAAGAAATTATGGTAAAAAACGTCACTGCACAGCTCGCTTCCCTTCTCTTCCTCTTCCACCGCCCGCACACGTCCGCGGGAAGCGACCGGTCAACCCTTATATAGGAGTGCTAGCACAAAAAGATGCATGCATGACCACTAAAATTTCCAGATTAAACAGCCGCTATGGCGGGAGTATGGCGTATGTTGTTACCTTCGGCCGGGCCATGGCTACCGGGCGACGGCGCCCAGAGAAGAGGCGGTGGGAGGGGAATGAATGCAGCTACTATTTGGGTTCGCCGTCCGGCTTAAATAAATCTGCAACATCACGTGTACCCGCGGGTGCACAAATTGTAACATACGTGTCTGCTTAAGTGGGCGTCACGTAACTGGTGTGTGTGTGCGAGAGAGAGAGAGATTTTCTGAGAGATAGAGTGCATGTGTGCGACTCTACTCTTCGGACATGTACTCAACCTTTTGCATCGGGATATAAGTATAATGGTATTTACTTTAGCAAGTGATTTACGTGGCCATGTTAACGTGGTTGTGTAAAAAAAATGTCACTTCCTGCTCGTGATTTGCGTTATATAATTACAAGCAAGATGGTCGTGCATTGCATGGAACATCAATATGCATTTTTTTACAAAACACGTGTTGTGATTACCCATGCAGGAGTAATCCCATGTGTAAAAACAAATGATATTTTGAGAATCTTATCAGAAAACTGGTATCTCGAGAATTTCATTGAAAAAATGAAAGATGAGAGATAAGGTGAGGAGGAGTGGAGCATGGTGGTGACTGGTGGTCGGAATGGGCGGAGGCATGGGGATGGACGGCGCCGGCAGGCGGCAGCGGCCACCATGCTTGATTGTTCCGGAGACTTTCTTTTTTAATTCCTCAGCAATGAGGTGTGGGAGATAAGTATGTGGAGAGAGGCACGGCTATCTTTTGTAAAATTATCATAATTTGCTTTCTATCCGTCAGATATAGATCAGACGTTCTATATTACAAGATGGCAGGCACACCATCATCGCCAACTCGGTTTTTTATAAGGGTACAAATGATAAGTTTGCTAACTACTAAAGTAAAGTGGAATTTGTCCATGTTATACAAGTAAATTAAGGTGATTGTTTATCATACGGGTAAGGGTGGATGAAGTGTGGTAGGAACAAATGCTCCGCCTAGAGCATGTGTGTGTGAGATGGAGTCTCAGGGTGTGTGTGTGGGTGGGTGCGTGCGTGTGTGCGTGTGTGTGGGTGTGTGGGGGGGTGGGTGGGAGTTGGCGTGTGTGCGTGTGTGTGGGTGTGTGGGGGGGTGGGTGGGAGTTGGCGTGTGTGCGTGTGTGTGGGTGTGTGGGGGGGTGGGTGGGAGTTGGCGTGTGTGCGTGTGTGTGGGTGTGTGGGGGGGTGGGTGGGAGTTGGCGTGTGTGCGTGTGTGTGGGTGTGTGGGGGGGTGGGTGGGAGTTGGCGTGTGTGCGTGTGTGTGGGTGTGTGGGGGGGTGGGTGGGAGTTGGCGTGTGTGCGTGTGTGTGGGTGTGTGGGGGGGTGGGTGGGAGTTGGCGTGTGTGCGTGTGTGTGGGTGTGTGGGGGGGTGGGTGGGAGTTGGCGTGTGTGCGTGTGTGTGGGTGTGTGGGGGGGTGGGTGGGAGTTGGCGTGTGTGCGTGTGTGTGGGTGTGTGGGGGGGTGGGTGGGAGTTGGCGTGTGTGCGTGTGTGTGGGTGTGTGGGGGGGTGGGTGGGAGTTGGCGTGTGTGCGTGTGTGTGTGAGTGTGTGTGGGTGGGTGGGTGCGTGTGTGCGTGCGTGTGTGCGTGTGTGAGTGTTTGTTTGTGTGTGTGTGTGTCGCGGGGTCTTTGGTGGCGGATGTAATTTAAGTGTGAATGGCTTCATCCTAGAGAGGTGATGTGTATGGCAGAGGCCACCAATGATGGGGTGCGAGAGAGAAAATGGCCGTAGAGAGGGAAGAGAAGGTGTGTGCGTGTGAGAGTAGTCGACATCGAGAGAACGTGTTTGTTTGAGAGACACCAAGGAAGACTACTATATATCGATGGTGCATGTAGGCGGCAATTAAACGAAGGGATGGTCTTATTGGTTTCGGGGATATAGGGGAAGAGTGAGAGGGGTGTAGCTACAAGGAGATTGTTAAGTGTGAGTGTGTGTTTTACCCATCCAGGCGGAAGTTATGTGCACACAAGAAGAGAACGATTCGATGTGGCGTTAGGGTTGAGGGTAATTAACTACATATGGAGACATAGAGACCTTCAACGTGCATGTGTGAGAGGTATACATGTATATGTGGGATGTGTGTGCGCGCGCGCATGATCGAGGTAAAAGAAAGAAGACATAAGTCATAAGCTAAGATCAACGACATGGGAGAGACGGGTCGGTATGACAATATGCATGCATGCGAGAATGCAGGGAATAAGGCCCGACAATTGAGCATGTGTTCTTGTCTTTAAGAGATAGTGGCGTGGGCTGGAGCATGCATCTATGGCGAGCAGAGGGAGTGAGGCACAACGATTGTGCAAAAGAGATCAACATATAAATGAAATAAGGTTGATGGAGAAACAGATAAATAGAAAGATAAATATGCTAGCTAGTGTGCGTTAGAGATAGGAGTCGAGTGGATCAGAAGGCTGAGTTATTGGTGTGGGTGTGAGAGAGATGAAGAAAGGGTGCATGTGACTCACATACAAACAAATATCAGAGAGAAATGAGATCCTGAGAGACGGAGTTTTGTGTCTGCGAGAGAGAAAGATATTTCAAATCGAGAGTGATAGCTAGAGAAACATATGATGGAACGCAAGATATCTCTTGTGAGAGACAGTGTGTGTGAGCGACATGCAAGAGAACAGTGGAGAAATATGAGACCCTGGGAGACAGAGTTTGTGTTTGTGTGTGAGAAAGAGATATTTATGAGGAACAGTCATAGGTTCTCATACCTAAGGAGCAAAAGACATCTTTGTATTAGGGGTGTGCGAGTGGCACACGAGGGAATAGTAGAGAGGAATGAGACCCCGGAAGACAAAGTTTTGTGTTTGTGTGAGAGAAAGAGATTCCACATGGAGAATCATAGTTAGAGACACATAGCAGGGAGCGAGATATACTTAGAGAGAGATAGAGTGATGAAGGTCGAGGGAGAGAGTACCGTCAGTGTGTTACGAGGATAAAAGATCATTGTCGACATACAGGTAGCACGAGAGATACACGAGAGACGATGAACGCGTATAGGTCTAGAGAGATAGTCATATATAAGCATGAGTGATAGTTATATGAGACGAATATCTGGATTAAATGGGATTCAAATATTTAAACTGGAGATCACGACATCGATAATATCATAACGCAAATTGGTGCATCAAACATGCATATTCATTTGAATTTGGGGACACGTGTAATGTTATATAGTTTATCAATATTGGTGATCCATAGATTCTTTAATTAGAAACAATGCATGGTTTATATGCAATTAATGTCTAAACGGGATACACTATATGTTGCGTGTGTGAAACACATTATACATGTTTGAGAAGTAAAAAAACCCCACATGAAACACACATTGATTGGAGATAGTTAGCGAGGAATGCATACATTGGATTTCAACATAAAGTGGTTTCAAATATTTGAAAATCCAAATTGATGGATACAACCTTATGAATCTGAGAGCATGCCATTTGTAAACCATATTTATGTATAAAGGGTGTTGTGCTTTTGAAAGTATATATAAAAAATGATGTGTATAGAATTTTATACGAATCGAAAATGGATCCCGCCCGAAAAAAATAGAATACAAACGGGATTTGAATTGAGTTGGCACGGTAAACGTGCACTCTGCAAAATTTGAACGAAGCGGGGAAAGTCGCAGTAACCGCGCGAAACCAAAATTTGCGAGATGGAAATTACTACTGCCTATCCCTGCAACGCAAAGCCTGTCTACTCGATTTCTGTAGGTTTTGATAGGGGTAGGTTTGTAATTTCACTCAAACGTGACATAACCGCCTCTCACCCGGATTCATACACGGTGGGCGCCAAAACACACAGTGTCCTCGGCCGAAATCGACTCCCTCCCCGATTCATACATGGTGGGCGCCAAAAACAAACTCTCGTCGGCAAATATTCGGTGTATGCGAGATTACCATCCTATCCCCAACCGACTAATATTGATGTGATGTAGGAAATGTGAAACGGGCGCTAAGTTTGTAAATTTCCTCGCATTTGAGACAAGCGCGCCCTGAAGACATGGTTCCCCCCTTCCTCTCCACCTCCATTTCCCCATTCGTACTCCATGGGCGCCAAAACACTCTCTCCACCCCAGCCTCCTCCGTCCGCCACGCCATCCACCGCCATCCTCCTCCACCATGCCGGAGCTGATACCCCGACACCACCGTCCATTTCAAGAGATCGACCTCTCTCATCCACGGCTTCGCACCGGGATCCTTGCATCCCGTCCTCTCGCTTCATCCCCGCCGTCATCCACCTTGCCGGCACCGCTCCTACGACCATCTCGTCCACCGCGCCCCGCCGCCATCGTCTACCCTCCTAGAGCTGCTTCCACGCCGCTGACAGCAATTGCTATAGCAGCACCGTCAAATTCTTAGCAGATGCATACACGGTGCCGCACCAGAGGCGATACTCTTTCATATCTGCTCAACTTATTTATTGCAGCAAGAAAATAGATCGACACTGCTTTACTCTGATTTCTTGTCCATCACTTAATTGCTAGTTGAGAGCAAACATTGGTTGCGAAGTTGCCTTCGTCCGGTTTGCACCTTCAGATCCACCATGGCACGCTCAACACTATACTCCCAATGCTTATGGTTTTCCCCTTTTATATTCCACACTAGTTAATTCACAGTAGACTAAATTTCAAATTTGGTCAGTCAATTTTTCAGAGCTCGCCAGAGTTCGGCGGTGCGAACAAAGGGGCTCGGGTGGGGACTTTGGTTGGGGGCGGTGGTGGGGCCTCGCCGAACGAAGAAAAATCGACGTGGGTGGGGGCGGGGGTGGGGGGTCGGGGTGGCGGAGGAACACAGGCGGTGGGGGCCGATGGTCTAGCCGGCGGCCCGTGCGGTGTTATGTATGGGAAGAATCAGATACGAGGAAGAAGATGGGTTAGGAGACGTAGGATCTTCATCCAACCGCCTGAAATGGTCGACTGACCCAAATGCAGACATGCCTTTATATTATGTACCATCATCATACCTGTTAGCACTGCTCCTGAATCCATCAAGCTAAACAACGTGCCACTCATAATTCCAAACTTGTTGCTCAAGTACGAATCTGATATGATGTTGTAAAACAGATAACATTTAATTGGTCAGCTAATGTTCCTACTTTACTTTCAAAAAAGCACGTGCACCACATATAGATAGACAGTAGGGAGTTGCTTTCTTAATGCGCTCTGGTTCATCATGTGTGGGCACTGCGCAACGAACATTTTATTATCCAAAATCTGCTTGCTCTTATTTACCATGTTCCTCTTCCGTTCTTCTTTAATAAGTACTCTCTCCGTTTCTAAATACAAGTCTTTGTATAGATTCCACCATGGACTACATATGGAGCAAAATGAGTGAATCTACACTCTAAAATGTATCTGGATACATCTGTATGTGATCCATAGTGGAAATCTCTACCAAGACTTATATTTCGGAATGGAGGGAGTATGATAGTAGTACAGTACGTTCCTTGTAGTGAACATGAGCAGGGACATTTGCAGTGTAGAGGTCTATACGGTCGGTTGGTATGGACACTTTGAACTCGTCGGGCCTCTTTGATTCATAGGATTTTGTAAACATATGAATAGGATTTGTAGTGGCCTGCCCACTTGAATCCTATAAGAATAGCAAGAAAATGCGGGGAGTTGTGTCTCCTTTGAGAGTTACACTGATATTAACAGTACCGCACCTTCAGTTGAAGAGAGCTGGTATCCGAAGCCTTTCTAGCCGTACCGGCAATACTAGCACATATATTCCAGCAAGTTCCACTTTGCTAATTTTACTCTGATGCTTATGGTTTTCCCGTTATATCTACACTATGATCTGTGTAGCTGCTTTGTGTCGCACTAGCAGCAGTCCACTCTTGAAGCTAAACACCGCAATGACTTATAAAATTTCCACCAAGGCATTGAGTGCCATTCTGGATGCAATAAAACTGATACGCTCCCCACCTGTTGACTCTTTTTCAGAATATGATCCTAATGACTCTTGTTCAAAATTGCCACATATAGAGAGACAACATGGAATTGCATTGCTTTGGGCGCTGTGATTCATCATGAGTGGGCTACCAACATTGCATGCAATTAAGCGGAACCTCAAGAATATGCTTCCTCTTCTGTTCTTTAACATGTTCCTCTTTTGTTATTCTGTATTTAGTACGTACAGTATGTTCCTTGTCAGGAAGGGGAGCAGGGACATCTGCAGTCAACAGCTGATAGAGCTGGCATGTACTTGATCGATAGGCTTTCAATTACTAGCGGCAATACAACACCGTATTTTCAAGCCAGTTCCACTTTTCCGATTTATATATTGTGGTTATGGTGTACCCCTTTTATGTACACTATGATCTGCCTAGTTGATGTGTGCTCTTGTTATCATGGTTTGGCAATAAACTCTCTATACAATATATTTTGAACCTATCATTTGCCAACTATCCTTACTTCTGGAGCCTATTTTGTGTGTACTTGTGCCAGATTATATAAATGCACGCACCATATTACAGCACACATGAGCTCTCTCATCAGAATCCAGTGATAGTACACAAGTGTTTACAGGGGCGCCCCTATATTAGAATACCCTCTGCATTACAAAGATAATCTCACAACTATTTATGTTCTCATGGTTCTCGGATATTATACGTAATTACAGTGAATATCAGAATCCGCGCATCTGAAGAATATTGTGGAACACTACAATGACTTACAAAATTGGCACCAAGGCATTGAGTGCCATTCTGGATGCAATGAAACTCATACGCTCCCCACCTGTAGATTCTTCTTCAGAATATGATCCTGACTATTCTAACCTCGAGGAGTCAATGGCAGATGGCATGTCATGTTCACCCATCAAGGTGCCTGCTCTAATTTGGCAAGGTTTTATTGGTTGCGTGTATCTTGCATATGTTGTCTTGCATTTCTTCTACTTTGTTGCACCGCCATCTGCTTAGTTTACTCATCATATGTATGTCGAGATGCGATGCCCATACATTATCAATACATATTCCATCTGTCATCATACCATGTTTTTCCACTCAAATGATGTTCTTGTGCATCAGACATCAAAAAGGAAGAGGGTGATTGCCGAACCTGAAGGAGCACCAGCAAAGTCCTTGAAAACGTGGTTATGCCGGAGAAATCATACAGCACCCCACTTATATTGGTTGTACAACCAGTGACACAAAACGTAGGACCGACTCCAGCAGACTGTACCCATGCTTCACTGGCCACACCACTAGCCCCACCACACAGGACCTGCATTCCAGCAAAAGGTATGCCGATTTCAGTTGCCACAGCACCAGTCGTACCACAGAAAAATCCCATTCTAGCAAAAAGTACATCAAGTCCACCGGCCGAAGACCTATCCCAACTGCAGAGACGGCCAATTCCTGCAAATTGGAACCCCATTCCATTTATTCCCAGTTTAAAAGACAATGCTTTCAATGTTGTTAGGGACTACGTGCATATATTCCCATCATTGGAAGATTATAGTGAAGACGAACACCATTTTCACATCTTCCTGTCCCACTTACATGTAAGTGCTATTATTCATGGTGATTATTTTCCTGTTTTCTGCTGATTGAACACATCAGTGATTTACATACATTGTTGTAAGTAGGCGAGGGTCAATCTGGATAGTCATGACCAACAAAGCTTGCTTGCACTTTTCAAGGAAGCATTGCAGCAGTATTGGTGTTACCTGAGGAAATCACACTTTGATGGCAAGTCTATAAACGAATTTTTGGTGAAGTCTCATGTGCTAAATTTAGAAGACATTGAATGGAAAAACCTTGTTATGCACTGGTCTCGTTCTGAGGATGAGGTATTGTCTATGATATCGCATGACAATTTGAACTTCTACTTTTCTGCATGTGCCTTACGGATCTTTTTGGCAGGAAATCTGCTCGAAAAAGAATTCCGGTTTGAAAAGAACGACAGGATATCGCAAATATGCTGCCCGCTGCTTTGCTCTTGTTAGTACCTGTTGTCCTGTACCACTGTACTTGCATACATACCTGGTTCATTATGTGACAGCAGTATGCATGATAGCTTGCTTATCAATTGTTCGCTCCAAATTATCTGATCTGTATGAATGGTTACATTAGTGTAGAATATATCCAATGCTAATGAATTTTTTTAGCTCTGCATTGTTCTTGTAAGTACCTGCTGTCCTTTATCAGTATACTTATATTGACAGGTAGTTGTTCATTTATCATCACTCTGCAGCTTATTTTCCTTTTCCCTCCATTTTCTACATATAAGATATATATTTACTCTTACCATAAGGTTGGATAACACCGATGGTACTGAAGAAGTTTAGCTCTGCATTGCTCTTGGTTGTACCTTTTGCATGTATCGCTGTACTTACATTCGTAGCTACTTAGTTATGTAGCATCACTCTTCATCTTATCTTAAATATTCTCCATTTTTCTTATATTGTCACATCTATATTTACTCTTAACAAAATGTAGAATAAAGGCAATGATTATGAAGAAGATTCTGTGGTAAACTTCTTGAATGCCCCCCCCCCCATCAGCATGGACAAGGGCTTTATAGAGCCTGCCTTCACCAATAATGTAAGTTTGTCCTTCTCAAGCGTTCAAACTTTGTTGTGTATATTTGGTTAGGCATGACTGCAACAGCTGTTTATTTTTGGTGTTTGCTTCAAATTGCATGTTTAAAGTTTATTATGTACTCCAGTTCATAAACAAAAGTTTGTCCTTCTCAATTTAAGTTTTCAGTTGTACAACCAAGTTCCTTCTTCATACCATGTAAATTAAACTATACAGAGCAAGTGATCTTATTTTGCCAATCTGAAATGGGATAAATTGACAACACACTAACCATTGAAACTTATGAGTTCTTGATCTGTAATCCAGTGGTGTCGTGAAGCTGCCAACTCCTTCACGATGTCATTTCCTGCCATGTCTTGACCTGAACAATACCATATTGTGTTAATGCTATTTTAAACTATGTCACTTTATTCATCAGTAAGAAATGAGATGAATTGTCAGCAATGATACTTATATGTGCAAAACCTGTCATCTGACTGCTTGTTTATCTTTCAGAGTGAGGAGGATATATGTGTCAAACAAGTGCAGTCTCACCAGCTTGCTCAGCTGCTTGCGCTGCATCTCCCGAGCAGCGCTAACCTTTCTAGAACTCTATTGAAGTGCTATCGGTTTTGTATATTATTTTGTCGGCGTGTTTAGTTGCACTGGTGGCGATCTTTGATGCCCAATGTATGTAATCTGTCGTCTGCTTGTGCTTTATGATCATAGTGGTGAACTTTGATGCCCAGTGGATGTAATATGCCGTAATTTATTTATTGTATAGTCTAGGTATTTTTCTTATTCACGATGATGCAGTTATTTTACTGTATATATATCCTGTCTTCGCAGTAAACCGGCCAAACCGTAAAATTACGGTACATAATCGGGTCGTCATGCAAATCACTATCTATGATCCACATCATGGGCTCCGTCATCTTGGTCCGTTAACAGGCCTATATGTAAACTCGCCCACTAGTAGATTCGGGCCTTTAATAGGCCGAGTAAATCGCCGGACCTATTTTTCTAAGAAAACTCACAGGGCCTTTAGGAGGCTGAAAAGTAGGTTCGGCATGAAACGTGCCGAACAGCTCACGTGCCGAACAGCTCACGGGCCGGCAGCACGCCAAAATAGACCCCGGCCAATGAATGTGTAAATCAAATTATGGGCCTATAACAGGCCAGAATTGTCTCGGTCCTTCTTTGGCCCAATCAGATTATCGGCTGCGAGCAGGCCGGATGCAAATCGGGTCGTAGTTAGGCCCAACTATATGACGGGCTTTTAATAGGCCGAAATTAATATAGGGCCAAAATGTTAAACGGGCCCTTAACAGGCCGAAACTAATATCAGGCCGAATTACTAAATGTGCCTTTAGCAAGTGGGCCCAAAAGCATAGCGTCAAGTTGAGAGGCCGAATCTCATATGGGCCATAATTTAGCCCAAAGACTTAAAGGGCCGGACCAGATATGGGCCGTAATTTGTCCCATAACGTGGTAGGCTTTTAACGGGCCAGATCTCATATGGGCCATTATTAGGCCCAGAACGTGGCAGGCCGTTAATGGACCGGATCAAATATGGGCCGGCATTTGGTCCAAAACATGGCAGCCAGTTAATGGGTCGGCCTACTAGGGTCCTCAAAATCTTGTGGGCCTACAGCTGGGCCGTCCCATTAATGTCAGTGAAATCTCGTAGGCCTTTAGCTGGGCCGGCCATGTGACGCCCCCGATTCAATCGTACACTAATCATGCACGCAAACGTGTACGATCAAGATCAGGGACTCACGGGAAGATATCACAACACAACTCTAAAATAAAATAAGTCATACAAGCATCATAATACAAGCCAGGGGCCTCGAGGGCTCGAATACAAGTGCTCGGTCATAGACGAGTCAGCGGAAGCAACAATATCTGAGTACAGACATAAGTTAAACAAGTTGCCATAAGATGGCTAGCACAAACTGGGATACAGATCGAAAGAGGCGCATGCCTCCTGCCTGGGATCCTCCTAACTACTCCTGGTCGTCATCAGCGGGCTGCACGTAGTAGGCACCTCCGGGGTAGTAGTCGTCATCGACGGTGGCGTCTGGATCCTGGGCTCCATCGTCTGGTTGCAGCAATCGGGTAAAGAAAGGGGGAAAAGGGGGAACAAGGCAACCGTGAGTACTTATCCAAAGTACTCGCAAGCAAGGAGCTACACTACATATGCATGGATATATGTGTAAAGGGCCATATCAGTGGACTGAACTGCAGAATGCCAGAATAAGAGGGGGATATCTAATCCTGTCGAAGACTACGCTTCTGGCAGCCTCCGTCTTGCAACCTGTAGAAGAGAGCAGACTGAAGTCCTCCAAATAGCATCGCATAGCATAATCCTACCCGGCGATCCCCCTCCTCGTAACCCTGAGAGAAGCGACCACCGGGTTGTATCTGGCACTTGGAAGGGTGTGTTTTATTAAGTATCCGGTTCTAGTTGTCATAAGGTCAAGGTACAACTCCAAGTCGTCCTGTTACCGAAGATCACGGCAATTCGAATAGATTAACTTCCCTGCAGGGGTACACCACATAACCCAACACGCTTGATCCCATTTGGCCGGACACACTTTTCTGGGTCATGCCCGGCCGCGGAAGATCAACACGTCGCAGCCCGACCTAGGCCAACAGAGCGGTCAGCACGCCGGTCTAAACCTAAGCGCCCAGGGGTCTGGGCCCATCGCCCTTAGCACACCTGCACGTTGCGAACGCGGCCGGAAGCAGACCTAGCAACCTCCATTACAAAGGAAGCCATGTTACGCGGTCCAATCTGGCGCGCGCCGCTCATTCGCCGACGTCACGAAGGCTTCGGCTGATACCACGACGCCGAGTGCCCATAATTGTTCCCCCGTAGTTGGTTAGTGCGTATAGATGGCCAGACTCAGATCAAATACCAAGATCTCGTTAAGCGTGTTAAGTATCCGCGAATGCCGACCAGGGCCAGGCCCACCTCTCTCCTAGGTGGTCTCAACCTGCCCTGTCGCTCCACCACAAGTAACAGTCGGGGGCCGACGGGAACCCAGGCCCACCTCTACCGGGATGGAGCCACCTGTCCTTTCAGCCCCCATCTCCGAACAGTATCACAGGTAATGCAACAGTGTAAAGTATATAGTATATGCCCGTGATCACCTCCCGAAGTGATCACATCCCAGTAGTATAGCATGGCAGACGGACAAGAGTGTAGGGTCACTGATGGAACACTAGCATCCTATACTAAGCAATAGGATAGCAGGTAAAGGTAACAAGAGTAGTAGCAAGGACAGGCTATGCAGCAGTATAGAATTAATTGAAAGGAGTAACATGCTACACTACTCTAATGCAAGCAGTATAGAGAAGAGTAGGCGATATCTGGTGATCAAAGGGGGGGCTTGCCTGGTTGCTCTGGCAAGAGAGTGGGGTCGTCAACACCGTAGTCGTACTGGGTAGCAACGGCGTCGGTCTCGGTGTCTAGCGGAAGAAGAGGGGGGAGAAACAATAAATACATAGCAAGCAAGTGCATAACAGGATAACAAGCAGAGCTAGATGTGTTCTAACGCGGTATGAGGTGATACCGGTGAAGGGGGAAAAATCCGGGAAAGTATTCCCGGTGTTTCGCGTTTTCGGGCAGAGGAGCCGGAGGGGGAAAGTTGCGTGTTTGCTATGCCAGGGATGTGTAGCGGACGAACGGGCTGCGTATCCGGAATCGTCTCGTCGTTCTGAGCAACTATCATGTTGAAAATAATTTAATCCGAGTTACGGATTAGAAGTTATGATTTTCTAATGATTTTATTAATTTCTAGAATTTAATTAATTATTTAAATAAATTCGAAAAATGTATAAATGACATCAGCATGATGTCATGCTAACGTCAGCAGTCAACAGGGTTGACTGGTCAACTTGACCAGTGGGTCCAATTGGTCAGTGACACAATTTAATTAAATAGATTAATTAAATTAATCAAAATTAATTAGTGGGTGGGCCCCACTATCATTTACTACATAATTAACTAATTAACAGATCAGGTTAATTAGGTAGCTAATGTGTAATTAGTTTAATTAGTTGTTTAATTTACTTAGCCAAAATTAATTAAGTTAATTATTTCTTTAATTAAATAATTAATTACTTATTTTTATTTTTATTTTTTTCTCTTTAAAATGCGTTCTGGGGCTGGGCCCCGTTTGGCAGTGGCCCAGAGGGCTTAACGGGCGCTGGGTACGGGTAACGGGCGGGCGATCCTGCTCGAACGGGCATGGGCGATGGGGCGCGCCAAGGCGTCAGCGCCGGTTGTGAGAGATGGCCGCGGGGTTGCGCGACCGGCGGCCACGGCGCTGTTGCGGGGGCGGCAAGAGGAGGAGCAGCGGGCAGGGGCGGCGGCCGGCAGAGGCCGCGGGGCGCGCGCGGCGGGGCGACGTGGTTCACGCGCGGGCGAACCGTGACGGGCCGTGGCCACGTAGAGTCGGCGAGGTGAGGTGCGCGGCCCTGGGTGGCCGCGTACGGCGAGGCGACGGAGGGGGATGCCTCGGGCGCGACGAACGCGGGGAGGCCGCGAGTGAGCACGGCCACGGTAGCGCGGAGACAGGGGAAGAGGGGAGAGGAGCATGGGGAGGCGCTCACAATGGCCGTAGGGGTTCAGGGCAGCGGGCTCGACGGCGGTCGGGGACGACGTGCGGCGTGGCGACGAGAAGACGAGGACGGCAGGGCAGTGGCGACTCGGGCGGTTCGGCGAGGAGGAGGACGGCGAGGTCCGACGGCGGAGCGCTCCGGGCGGTGGCGGCCAACGGCGAGGAGGGGGCGGTGTCGTTCAGTGGCGAGGCCGATGCGTGCGTGCGTGTGTGCATCGATCCGATCTGGATCGGGGGAGGGAAGAATGGAGGCGCGAGTGGGGGGGGAGTGAGGTGGGTCATGGGTTAGGGTTTCCTCCCTGGTGGGGATATGGAGGGTGTGGGTCGGCCGGCTGGGCCAGTCGGCTGGGCCTTTGCCCAGTTGGGCTGGCCAGCTGGGCCACAGATGGCCCAGTGGGGGTGCCTCTTTTCATTTTAATTAGATTTGTCCTTTCTTTTTATTTATTTCACTTTTCTGTTTTATTTCATTTTAATATATTTAGACATTTTCAAAAAGGGTGTTTGTTGCACTATAATCACCTAGGCATTTAACTGCACACTCCGAACAATTTAGTTTAATATTTTGAAAACTTTTTCGTTTGAAATTAATTTGAATTTGAATTTGAAAATGTTTCGAATCATTGCGAGGTTAGCAACAGTAAGAGTGGTGACGTGGCATCAGTAACAGAGGTTACTGTAGCTTGATTATCCGGGCGTCACAATTCTCCTCCACTACAAGAAATCTCGTCCCGAGATTTAAGAGGGGAGTAAGGGGGAAAGTTCTGGTTAAGAAATTCTAGCGAGGGTTCTCGGTCTTCGTTACTCTTCTCGAAGAGGTTGATCCAATACATTGATGTCTTAATTTCTCTGCTGCAAGCCATCATGATGAAGTCATCGTCCCTCCTTCGGGAACTCCATCGTACTTACGTAAAAGGATAAGGGGTAACTCGGAAGAACGGAACTCTGCACGGTTGCTTATCCGGTAGATAACATTAGGGAAGGTGGCGAAAAGTAACTCTCGAATTGAAACTTAAGAAATTATCGAGAGCAAGGTAAGAAGGTGCAATAAGAAGTTTCAAGGGGATAGGCAATCATTTGTTGCCTGATACGAAATGTGAAAGGGGTTCAGAGCAATGGGAATAAGTATTGCGTCTGATACCAGAATAGATCAATAGGCAGGTGGCCCGTGAACTACATACAAAGTCAAGCTCTAGGAATAACTGTGTCAACAAGGTGTACAGGAGAGTCAGGTTTCGATCCCGTGGAACTGTGGGTTATGGTCCTACCATGTGGGTTAAAAGTAGGAAGGGCGGTGACGTCTTGCACGACCATGTAAGCGTGGCAAGTCAGAGGACAGTCTGTCGGTTATGTCGGCAACAACATCGGTACCAAGGGCGAGGGACGAAGAGAACCATTTTCCTGCTCGTTGAAACGAGGCGGACCAATAGGCAGAGTTCTCGTCCATCGATGGTTATCGAAATGTCATCAGCTGTAGAAACAGGGTTTCACTGACAAAGTTGTACTCCGATGTGTCTACATAAGTAGTGAATTATTACTGCTTAGATCATATAGATCACGAGAAAGGTTAAACAAACCAATAGGAAGGAAATATGATTATCAGATTAAACAGACAATGGAAAGGAAAATATGTTAAAACACATATTTCAGGGGTGTTTCCTTCCCAAGGACAAACAAAGTATGATATCCGTGACAGGATATAATGTAGAAAATTTTTTAGGTAGGGGAGAGGAATTTCATGACATTACCCATACAGCGGTGTTTGGATAATTGAGCAGGAAACATTTAGCATTGGGCTTCAAATGTTCTTGCTGAAAATCAGAGTACAACCGACATGCTTCGAGATAGCATTGACATGGTCATCAGGTGAAGATTAGACTTTGGAAACACAAAGGATCCATCAGGAACAACTTATAGAATAAGTCTTACAATTTCCTCACGGAAGAATGACTAACATTTCTAAAAGGAAGAACTATAACAATAGGCCCTCCGGGCAGGTGTGTTAGGATGACATCACCTTATCGGGTTAAAGACCAATGTTATAACTCTTGGAAATATGTCCCAACCATCATATCTAACCGAGATTCAGATCTGATTGGTGTCAGGATACCTCACACACATGATGCCCGAGAAGGAAAGGGGGCAACACAATTTAACGAGATGGAGTTGCAAGATTATCGGGATATGGACTATGGAAGCAAGTTTCGAAACAAGAATTCATCATTAAATCAATGAGAGGATTAGGAGGTGGCTGATGGACCCAGCGACAATTCATTGAGATTCCCAAAAGATGGATTTCCACAATCATGTGAACAAGGAGATAACATTTTTCAGATCAAATGACATAATGATGTATTCTCGAGGGAAACATACACAATTTAACATTGGTTGATAGGTGCACCCAAAATATGGGATGGGTTGCACGATAAATGTTAGAACGGCAACTTAATGAAACAGAATCAATCGACCATTCACTTCAAAGCGATAGGGTTGCTAGAAGTTTTGAAATCGCACATCATAGTTCAATTGTCAGTTTTCCAGTTAGAAACAACACGTTGACCAAGGAACGAACAGATATGGCAAGAAGTATCACCTGTATCAAGATCTCTTAAGAGGTGGTGAAATTTTCACGACTTTCTTGACATAAAAGATGGTAATACTTCCAAGGTAAAGAAGAACAAATGCTGGGTAGCAAGGATCTCAAGGTATAACACAAAATACAAACAAGTTTGTGTTGAGAGGGAAATCAAGGATGTTGTCGATGACAACACAAATCATCAAGGGGCAAGGATGGTATTCCCCATCATGAATTCAATTGATATCCTGGAAAAGCTCGGAATGCTGATGATGATCATGACACATTTGTCGAGAGATTTCATGAAGATGTAATCGATCGGCGATAACATCAAGTCGAAGGAATTATGAAGCAAAAGGTTATTGGAACCATGCGTACGACACAAACTCAAAATCAAGCTTGTTGTCCAAAGCGAAATGATATGATGAGGAAGATCGACGTAAGCTTAGCTTATCGTCAAAAATTATGCTCTGGGAAGAGGACCAGGTAGCACAGTTAAAATCAGCACGACAAGGATATAGCCAAACAGGCTAGGAATGACGTGATTGAGTTCAAACTCGTAAGTAATGAAGGTTACCAAGAATTGCTTAATCGTGATGCGGACTCGAGTCAGTTATCGGTGTCTTTGAGTGTTAAATAACTCAGAGCCCGTGAAAAATTGGAATCAATGAGAATGTAGCACTTGATGAAGAACTCATAAGAAGTTATGCAGTTCCGTGATAATCTTGAGATACCAGGGGGGGTAATACTCGACGACAAATCAAAGTAGAGGTTGGACTGGGGTATTACTCTGTAGAAGACAAGTGCTTAAACTTGCACGAGAAATGGTATTTAAAGGAGAACATGGTCGGAAACCACGATCATAAATGATCAAATCCCAGATATAAGATGAACTTATACCAAGGGAATAGTTATTACTTCAAGAAGCTTCCATGATAGGATCTACATCGTGTCCATGGGCATGAACACAAAGGTTCAATGTCGACTCCCACTTCCTCAATGCATAACCTTCCATTCACTTCTCATTTTTCGGAGAAGTTGTAATGTTTAAACTTTATCCAGCAAAACACTGGAAGAGTATGACTCGTGAAAATTTTCGAGTTCACACATATTAATGAGGGCATAGGTTCAACCCATCAAGGCATCTTAGGAACGTATACCATCAACTTCAGGGGTAAATAACTCAAGCTCGGAGGTAGAGCATGGTTAAAAAAGCAGAGGATACAATTTACCAAGGGCATTATGTATCAGGGGAAGGTCTCACAAAGTTATTGAATATGAAGGATGCTGACGGATAAAATCCAACAATGGACCTGATGGTCCACAAGGGGTCTGACGTGAGCATCGGTACTTAACTAGAGGAAGAAGAATGCAAGGAGATTAGATTATAGAAACAACTGACTAACTCAAATCTCAAATGCAAAGGAATTATGATTTCCAAATCAAGGGACCAGAAGCAATGCTCTGATTAGGGATGGATAAGTGGAATAGCCTTAGGGTACAATCAACGACAATTGGATTGGTCGGGAACCAATTCCAGTTAAAAGAATGGCGGCTCAGCCGGAAAGGTAATTCATAAGGATCAATGATGATTGCGTGTATTCACAAACATATTGAGTCATCAGACTCAGAATGATAATGACAAGGGATGCCAATAAGACTACAAGACTTATGGGATTAACCATAATGCAAGAAAGCAAGAATTTCAAGAGGAATAGGCTGCTCGGGATTTTTGGAAGATCGAATGGCATTTCGAAGACTTTTGTGAACTACATGAATCAACTTGGGATGAGCGGATACTCTATAAGTGTGAGGAATTATCCATAGGGGGTATTCATGTGGCAAGGATCTGCAATGCAATGGCTCAAGAGATTCTTAAAAGTCGAAGAACAATTTGATGTAGGGGAACATAGCAGAAATTCAAAATTTTCCTACGTGTCACCAAGATCTATCTATGGAGAAACCAGCAACGAGGGGAAGGAGAGTGCATCTACATACCCTTGTAGATCGCTAAGCGGAAGCGTTCAAGAGAACGGGGTTGAAGGAGTCGTACTCGTCGTGATCCAAATCACCGGAGATCCTAGTGCCGAACGGACGGCACCTCCGCGTTCAACACACGTACAGCCCGGTGACGTCTCCCATGCCTTGATCCAGCAAGGACAGAGGGAGAGGTTGGGGAAGTCTCCATCCAGCAGCAGCACGACGGTGTGGTGGTGATGGAGGAGCGTGGCAATCCTGCAGGGCTTCGCCAAGCACGGCGGGATAGGAGGAGGACTTGGGAGAGGGGGAGGGCTGCGCCAGGGGCAAGGGTGCAGCTCCCATGCACCTCCCCACTATATATAGGGGTGGAGGGGGATTATTTCTTGCCCTCCAAGTCCATTGGGGCGTTGGCAAAGGTGGGAGGAATGAAATCTCATCCTTTCCTTTCCCCACCGATTTTTATCCCCCCTTTTTAGGGATCTTGATCTTATCCCTTCGGGATATGATCTTATTCCTTCTAAGGGGGGATCTTGGTGTGCCTTGACCAGGGGTGTGGGGCCTTGACCCCACTACCCACGTTCATGTGGGTCCCCCCATGCAGGTGGGCCCCAATCCGGAACCTTCTAGAACCTTCCCGGTACAATACTGTAAAATCCCGAACATTTTCCGGTGGCCAAAATAGGACTTCCCATATATAAATCTTTACCTCTGGACCATTCCGGAACTCCTCGTGACGTCCGGGATCTCATCCGGGACTCCGAACAACATTCGGTAACCACGTATATCTATTCCCTATAACCCTAGCGTCATCGAACATTAAGTGTGTAGACCCTACGGGTTCGGGAACCATGCAGACATGACCGAGACGTTCTCCTGTCAACAACCAACAGAGGGATCTGGATACCCATGTTGGCTCCCACATGTTCCACGATGATCTCATCGGATGAACCACGATGTCAAGGACTCAATCAATCCCGTATACAATTCCCTTTGTCTAGCGGTATTGTACTTGCCCGAGATTCGATCGTCGGTATGCCGATACCTTGTTCAATCTCGTTACCGGCAAGTCTCTTTACTCGTTCCGTAACACATCATCCCGTGATCAACCCCTTGGTCACATTGTGCACATT
>LR880969.1:786153681-786169986 GCA_904067115.1 Aegilops sharonensis
GAGAGAAACTCCTTCTCTAGAAAGGATCCATTCTTAGCAACGAATGTTTTGCCTTCAGATCTGTGATAGAAGGTGTACCCAACAGTCTCCTTTGGGTATCCTATGAAGACACATTTCTCTGATTTGGGTTCGAGCTTATCAGGTTGAAGCTTTTTCACATAAGCATCGCCAGCCCCAATCTTTAAGAAACGACAACTTTGGTTTCTTGCCAACCCACAGTTCATAAGGTGTCATCTCAAGAGATTTAGATGGTGCCCTATTTAATGTGAATGCAGCCGTCTCTTAAAGCATAACCCCAAAACGATAGCGGTAAATCAGTAAGAGACATCATAGATTGCACCACTCTAATAAAGTGCGGTTACGACGTTCGGACACACCATTACGTTGTGGTGTTCCGGGTGTCGTGAGTTGCGAAACTATTCCGCAGACCAAACTCGTAACTCAAATATTCTCCTCCACGATCAGATCGTAGAAACTTTATTTTCTTGTTACGATGATTTTCCACTTCACTCTGAAATTCTTTGAACTTTTCAAATGTTCATACTTATGTTTCATCAAGTAGATATACCCATATCTGCTCAAATCATCTGTGAAGGTGAGAAAATAACGATACCCGCCGCGAGCGTCAGTATTCATCGGACCACATACATCAGTATGTATGATTTCCAACAAATCTGTTGCTCGCTCCATTGTTCCGAAGAAGTTATAGTCATCTTGCCCATGAGGCATGGTTCGCAACTACCAAGTGATTCATAATCAAGTGATTCCAAAAGTCCATCAGAATGCAGTTTCTTCATGAGCTTTACACCAATATGACCTAAACGGCAGTGCCACAAATAAGTTGCACTATCATTATCAACTCTGCATCTTTTGGCTTCAATATTATGAATATGTGTGTCACTACTATCGAGATTAACCAAAAATAGACCACTCTTCAAGGGTGCATGACCATAAAAGATATTACTCATATAGATAGAACAACCATTATTCTCATATTTAAATGAATAATCATCTCGCATCAAACAAGATCCATATAATGTTCCTACTCAACACTGGCACCAAATAATAATTATTCAGATCCAAAACTAATCCCGAAGGTAGATATAGAGGTAGCGTGCCGACGGCGATCACATCCACTTTGGAACCATTTCCCACGTGCATCGTCACCTCATCCTTAGCCAATCTTCGCTTAATCCGTAGTCCCTATTTCGAGTTGCAGATATTAGCAACAGAACCAGTATCAAATACCCAGGTGCTACTGCGAGCATTAGTAAGGTACAAATCAATAACATGTATATCACATATACCTTTGTTCACCTTGCCATCCTTCTTATTTGCCAAATACTTGGGGAAGTTCCGCTTCCAGTGACCAGTCGCTTTGCAGTAGAAGCACTTAGTCTCAGGCTTAGGTCCAGACTTGGGCTTCTTCACTTGATCAGCAACTTGCTTGCCGTTCTTCTTGAAGTTCCCCTCTTTCCCTTTACCCTTTTTCTTGAAACTGGTGGTCTTGTTGACCATCAACACTTGATGCTCCTTCTTGATTTCTACCTCCGCAGCCTTTAGCATCGCGAAGAGCTCGAGAATTTTCTTATTCATCCCTTGCATGTTATAGTTCATCATGAAGCTCTTGTAGCTTGGTGGCAGTGATTGAAGAATTCTATCAATGACACTATCATCCGGAAGATTAACTCCCAGTTGAATCAAGTGATTATTAGACCCAGACATTTTGAGTATATGTTCACTGACATAACTATTCTCCTCCATCTTGCAGCTGTAGAACTTATTGGAGACTTCATATCTCTCAATCTGGGCATTTGCTTGAAATATTAACTTCAACTCCTGGAACATCTCATATGCTCCATGACGTTCAAATCATTGTTGAAGTCCCGGTTCTATGCCGTAAAGCATGGCACACTGAACTATCGAGTAGTCATCAGCTCTGCTCTGCCAGACGTTCTTAACGTCATCAGTAGCATGTGCAGCAGGCCTGGCACCCAGCGGTGCTTCCAGGACGTAATTCTTCTGTGCAGCAATGAGGATAATCCTCAAGTTATGGACCCAGTCCATGTAGTTGCTACCATCATCTTTCAACTTAGCTTTCTCTAGGAACGCATTAAAATTCAACGGAACAACAACACGGGCCATCTATCTACAACAACATAGACATGCAAAAATACTATCAGGTACTAAGTTCATGATAAATTAAAGTTCAATTAATCATATTATTTAAGAACTCCCACTTAGATAGACATCCCTCTAATCTTCTAAGTGATCACGTGATCCAAATCAACTAAACCATGTCCGATCATCACGTGAGATTGAGTAGTTTTCAATGGTGAACATCACTATGTTCATCATATCTACTATATGATTCATGCTCGACCTTTCGGTCTCGGTGTTCCGAGGCCATATCTGCATATGCAAGGCTCGTCAAGTTTAATCCGAGTATTCTGCGTGTGCAAAACTGGCTTGCACCCATTGTATGTGAACATAGAGCTTATCACACCCGATCATCACGTGTTGTCTCGGCACGATGAACTTTCACAGCGGTGCATACTCAGAGAGAACACTTGTGCCTTGAAATTTAGTGAGAGATCATCTTATAATGCTACCGTCGAATTAAGCAAAATAAGATGCATAAAGGATAAACATAACATGCAATCAATATAAGTGATATGATATGGCCATCATCATCTTGTGCCTTTGATCTCTATCTCCAAAGCACCGTCATGATCACCATCGTCCCCGGCGCGACACGTTGATCTCCATCGTAGCATCGTTGTCGTATCGCCAACTATTGTTTCTACGACTATCACTACCGCTTAGAGATAAAGTAAAACAATTACAAGGCAATTGCATTGCATACAATAAAGCGACAACCATATGGCTCCTGCCAGTTGCCGATAACTACGTTAAAAAACATGATCATCTCATACAATAAAATTTAGCAACATGTCTTGACCATATCACATCCCAACATGTCTTGCAAAAACAAGTTAGACGTCGTCTACTTTGTTGTTGCAAGTTTTACATGGCTGCTACAAGCTCAGCAAGAACCGTTCTTACCTACGCATCAAAACCACAACGATTTTTCATCAAGTATGTGTTGTTTTAACCTTGAACAAGGACCGGGCGTAGCCACACTCGATTCAAATAAAGTTGGAGAAACTGACACCCGCCAGCCACCTGTGTGCGAAGCACGTCGGTAGAACCAGTCTCGCGTAAGCGTACGCGTAATGTCGGCCCGGGCCGCTTCATCCAACAATACCGTCGAATCAAAGTATGAGATGCTGGTAAGCAGTATGACTATTATCGCCCACAACTCATGTGTGTTCTACTCGTGCATATAACATATACGCATGAACCTGGCTCGGATGCCACTATTGGGAAACGTGGTGATTTCAAAAAAAATCCTACGCACACGCAAGATCATGGTGATGCATAGCAACAAGAGGGGAGAGTGTTGTCTACGTACCCTCGTAGATTGTAAGTGAAAGCGTTATGACAACGCGGTTGATGTAGTCGTACGTCTTCACGATCCGGCCGATCCTAGTACCGAAAGTACGGCACCTCCGCAATCTGCACATGTTCGGCTCGGTGACGTCCCACGAACTCTCGATCCAGCTGAGTGTCGTGGGAGACACTACTAAGAAAACGGTTTTTAACGACAACATATGTGGTTGTTAAACGTCATATCGTGGTCGTTAAAGGTCATTAACGACCACAGTCTACTGGTCGTAGTAGGCTCCGTCGTTAAAAGTATAACAACCACATACCTTTTGTGGTCGCTATTCTTGTAACAATGGGATGACGTGTCATCGTCAATGTCGAGCCAATAACGACCACTTTTGTCATCGCTAATAATGTAAACATGGCAACGAAAGTGGCATTAACGGTCAGTCTCTTCACCGCTTTGATATACTTCAGAACCACTTACATTAATTCGTATAAGTTTCCGTTGAGCGACCACTTTATGAAAAATCCAAAATTTGAATATTGACATCCACATTAATATAGAACAAAGTAATCTGAATTGAAAGGATCATAGCCTCTTTTATTAACAAATTCCAAAATTTCAACATGCAATTATTATATTAAAATATTATCTAAGAAATTTGAGTCAAAAGCACTCCTTATATGACGAATGTACTTGCTCATATCTATTTGGAAAATTACACAACTAGAAAATATAAAATTTATTAATCTTCAAGCAAGGGACACCATCTTTCTTAGAATGGACATCATTCTTGGTCAGTGAATACAATGCCTCCTGATGCCTCTCGGTGGACCATCAGCGCTACAAAATGTTAAGTAGTTTATGAAAATTAGCCCTTGTAAATAAATTGGCACAAAATATAACAATATATAAAATCAATGTATGAGAATACCTTACTTGATGATGTTGGCTTCCATGAGATCTATCACTCAGAGATCTACCAGACATAAGACGCTTAATTTATCACACTTCTTGTACCACATAATTGAACTTTTTTTTCTTCCAGTACTTGTTTCACTTGCTTGGAAACTTGGCGTTTGTAAACCAATTCAGCCTTACTTAGCTGGTCCTTGCAAATCTCTTTCTCTAATTCCACATTTCTCCATGACTTCATCATTTGAAAGACCTGGATTCAACTGAACTATTGTCTGAATTTGTGCCTGAAGTGCCAACAATAAGTTATTTGCATCAACTTATATCTTTAAGTAGGTATTATACACTTGCAATTCATCAAGTTAATGCATTTAAATTAAGTCTTACATATTTGGCGGAGGCTCTAGAATCAGCGAAGGTTGTACCCTTATTGTGAGTCTCAGAAAATTGTTTGTCTATTGGTAGTGGCTTGTTTTCCTTTGCTCCCTGTTCTAACAGAGGCAAGTAGCTATTATTAGTTGAGATAAAATGACAAGACAAGGCACAATGGGTTTATATTATTGGGAATGAAAAATAGCAAGTCTTAAATACATGTTCATAAAAACAGAATGTCATAAGTAAACAGTACAAAAAATTCAGATTATATTGTTGGAGCCTATAACCAAACTTGCCTTAATTGAGTAAAAAATATGTTTGAGAGTTGCGCTAGTAATATTGGATTACATAGGATTCTACCCAATTGACTTAGTAAACTTTTGGAAAGAACGTGGAGATTTAGTGCAAGCATGATGCCATTTCCCAGTGCTCCTCTCGACAAAGTTGGCATTTCAGTTACAGCTTATGCAGTTCAAGAAACGGGAAGCATGCTGCATGAAGGATATAAACATACACCTGACGCGTGTAATTCATGGGAAGTGCTTAACTATGTAATACAAAAAATCTTATCAATTCTATTGAATAAAAACTGCACTTTATAGTGTTTTTGCATTGTTGATCCATCTGACTAAACTTAACTAGCTAGAATCCAGCACGTCAAGTTCTACTAGAATATATACGTAAAATACTCGTGAGATGGTTAGATATATTATGTAGTTAGCGTCCTGGTTCTTAGATGAACAAAATGTATTGCACAGAAATAAAACACAAAGAAAAAAAATGTCGATCAAGCATATAGCCTTGTGAAATTTATTTGCATAATTCTGAACAATGGAATAGTTGGAGCAGAACAAAGTAATCTACAAGAATATATTGACACATGTAACGACCATACTCTGCATTTACTCTGGACTTCAAAATTTTCTCATACTGTGGGTGCCAGACTGCCAACGTAGGAGACCAAAGCGAAGATGGTGGCTGCTCCCCAGGATGACTTCTTAGGTTCAATCCGTATTTGAGGACTCAAGCACCTGGTAGGCATGGCAGGGCATGTGGTGTAGCAATGTTGGGGGCGAGCCTCACCTAAAAATGGTCGGTGCCTGGAAGCACACTAGGCGGAGATGTATGGTAAGGAGCCCCGCCGGAGCCGGCTGCATCAACGCCGCGATCCACTAGCGAGTCGCCGCGCCAAGCAGGGGAAGGCCGCGGCCGCCAACACCAAGATGAGCAGCGCGCGGCCCACCCCACAAGACCCATCACGGAGGATGCCATCGGGAACTGTAACCATGCCGAGCTCAGCCAGAATCCGCTGTTACGCTCGAGGTCGGGACGGAGATGGGAGATCAGAAGTGGGGGAGGCGGCGGCTGGAGGGCCGGGCGGCGGCTGGAGGGAGAGATGCGTTGGGGAGAGATTTGTGGGCATACGTGGACTTTTCCCCTTTTCAGTATGGAATACTTATCTTCCTTTTTATTGGTCGTTTCAGTAGATAAGGATGTGGAATTGCCCTCTAAACATAACAAAACAAGGACCGCCAATACCTAGAGAGGGTTCACGGGGCTAATTTGGAGGTGGGACTCAATCATGTACCAATAACAACCAAGAGTTTTCAATCGTTGGTCGCTATTGACCTAATTTCTAGTAGTGAGAGCTTCGTCGGCACGACGGCGTGATGATTGTGATGGTAAAGCTACCGGCACAGGGCTTCGCCTAAGCACTGCAACGATATGATCGAGGTGGATTATGGTGGAGGGGGGCACCGCACACGGCTAAGAGATCAATGATCAACTTGTCTGTCTATGGGGTGCCCCCCTCCTCCGTATATAAAGGAGTAGAGGACGTGGAGGGCCGGCCCTCCTATGGCGTGCCCCATGGGGAGTCCTACTCCCACCGGGAGTAGGATTCCCCCCTCCCTAGTTGGACTAGGAGTGGAAGGAAGGGGGAGAGAGGGGGAAGGAAAGGGGGGCCGGCCCCCCACCCAATTCGGATTGGGCTTGGGGGGGGGGGGCTCCTAGGCTTCCCTCTCCTCTCTCCCACTATGGCCCAATAAGGCCCATATACTTCCCGGGGTGTTCCGGTAACCTCCCGGTACTCCGGTATATGCCCGAACTCACCCGGAACCATTCCGATGTCCAAACATAGTCATCCAATATATCGATCTTTATGTCTCGACCATTTCAAGACTCCTCGTCATGTACGTAATCATATCCGGGACTCCGAACTACCTTAGGTACATCAAAACACATAAACTCATAATACCGATCATTAAGCGTGCGGACCCTACGGGTTCGAGAACTATGTAAACATGACCGAGACTCGTTTCTGGTCAATAACCAATAGAGGAACCTGGATGCTCATATTGGTTCCTACATATTCTACGAAGATCTTTATCGGTCAAACCGCATAACAACATACGTTGTTCCCTTTGTCATCGGTATGTTACTTGCCCGAGATTCGATCGTCGGTATCTCAATACCTAGTTCAATCTCGTTACCGGCAAGTCTCTTTACTGGTTCCATAATGCATCATCCCGCAACTAACTCATTAGTCACACTACTTGCAAGGCTTATAGTGATGTGCATTACCGAGAGGGCCCAGAGATACCTTTCCGACAATCGGAGTGACAAATCCTAATCTCGATCTATGCCAACTCAACAAACACCATTGGAGACACCTGTAGACACTACTAGGAAAAGGCTAATTAGTGGCGCACCTGTTTTGGCCATTAATGGCGCACTATAGGTGCGCCACTATCATCACACCACTAGTAACTAGTACTAATGGCGCACCCCTGGTGCACCATTAGTATACTAGACAATAGTGGCACACCAGGGAGTGCGCCATTAGTATGTCAAATGGTGCGCCATTACTATGCCTCCCAGGGGGCCATATTTACCTTGTGCTCTGGGTTACTAATGGCGCACTTCTAGTTAATGCGCCACTAAAGTGCAGTATGATGCGCCACTAGTATGAATATTAGGATTTTTTTTTTCTTTTCTGATATTTGCACAGGTTACAAAATATTTTACTGCACAGAATATAGACATCACAACATATAAACATCAGATTTATCGAATACAATAGAAGATTAGTCTCCGAATACAATCCATCATATTAGTCTCCGAATTCAAAATACCAAACAAAGTTAGAACATTACAAGTCTCGAGACCGCGAGTAGCGAGTTTGTCTTCACATTACAAGTCGATATCGATCATCTAAACTACCATCACATAGAAGAGAGCTACGGTCATCACAATGAGCATCATCGCGATGAAATTGGTCTTCATCTGGTTCCTCCACCGCTCCCTCCTCTCTCCCGCTAGATAGCGCGCGTATCTAGCTTTATCCTCCGCCCTAGTGGTGTACCCTTTGTAACTGTTACCATTGAAACGGTGAACCTGTCTCCGACACTCCTCCCGGTCGTCGTAGACTCCGGGAACCTTACCCTTGTACACGACATACGACGACATCTCTATGCACTAGACAAACAAAACGTTAGTAGCAATTCACAGACAATACATAAGCAATATATAAGTATGCAACAAAAGGATCGGAAGATAAAAGCAACACATTAATAGCACGATTCATGGTCCTACTAATAAATAGCATCGATTACATATAAGTTGAACGACTGTCCAAACCAAAGAGACATACAAGTTCATTAAAGTTTAATTACAACATTAGCTAATCGATATTTCAGAACTACATAGCATCACTACTTTCGACTCGACTCAGGGACCGGAGCATGGATGAAGCCGCCGTCTTTCGTGATGGTCATGAATGTGCGTTCATTGTCAGCCTGCATTTGTAGCGTTGTTTCTATTTCACTATTGGACGATTGATATTTGAGGTAGAACTGCCCCGAGGTACGAAGGACATCTTGATGGATGATTTCCGCAAACTCCGACTGGATGCGAAAGAATTCTTGTCTGACGTCCGCGTCCTGGATTGCCGACAAGCGTGCGGCCCAATCTTTGAGACTATTTGGAAGCAGAAGGTGATTATGGTCCCGTACGATCGCCCGCATGTGATGGAGGGCGTAGTAGGCATCCTTCTAACCACCAGGCGGCTGCTTGACGCAGGGGGACATCATTACATGGGTGAACACGTGCTTGCCGTACCTAAAAATTGGCCTCCTGAAAGTGCCTCCAGATTTGGCGTAGCCGGGGAGAACATCATCAAGAACTTTCTTGGTATTTGTGTAGTCTTTCTTTGACTGACGGTACGAGTCGAAATACGTGGCCATGGAATAGTTCGGGCTTAGGAGGATGAGTGTGCAATGTGTGTCACTGCACAAAACATGGAATGTTAGAAAAAAAGAACGATCAAAATCTAAGAAATCATATGTTACGGGGCGGTGGGGGGATGACTTACTCGGGAAAGTAAGGCATGAGGAAGTTATCCTTATTTGGGTTCGCAAGAATGGCGCCTTCGAGGTATGAACTCGCGACTTGCCGGTCCCCAGCGCTGCCCAAGATCTTGGCATGCATGTAGAAGGGGTCGACTATCACGATGTCCGGGGTCTTGTTTCTAATGATCCGCATCTCCATACTCAGCAAAAATAGCCGAACGAAGGTGTAGTGCAGCGGATGAAGGTTAAACATAGCGAAGATGTCATCAAACCGCAGGACGATCATTACCCCGATGGCACTATCCACAAAGCCCTTGCCCTCTGGCACCTTGGCCACGAAAACCGAGTATGCCACATCATTCTCAGAGAGACGCCGCTTCTCCAAAGAAAGAACACTGTCATGTAGACTCCGCATAGCACAGGTTGCAGCATTGAGAAGATTAGTCGGTAGCATCGGCCTACCCGACACATGCACCCTCCTCGAGATATCCTTAGGTGAAGGTGGCCCGTCCTGAGCACGGATCTTACTCGGTGCCGGCTGGCTCGCACCCTTTATATTCTTTATTGTCCGTCCCTTCTTCTTCTGCTGTAATGGGATCGAGTTTTGATCAGAGACCGCCTTCTTGAGTGTGTTGGGGCTGATAATATTTCGCACCTCAGCTATCTGAGGCTCGGTGAAGGCGGCAGCTGGAGGCGTCTGCTGAGAACTGAACGCTAGACGAAGCCTGTTGCAATTGGGTTTCTCCGCGGTACCAGCTAGATCGCGATCGTCTTTTGCAAGGTTGGGTTCTTGAGAAGGAGGCCCCAAGAATTCGTCACCGTACCCATGTTCGTTGAAGTACTTATCGACGTTGGTAGATGTTGGTAAATGTACTGTCATCGTCATCGTCGTCGTCCGGATCCTGTGCTATATGCATGTCTGGCATGTCCGGTAGCGTTGCGGCGGTCTTGCCATGGCTTGGCGCCGGCACAACTGGCGGTGTTGTCTGTGGGGTGGTGTCCCCCGCCCCCAAACGAATCTGGCTCTTCGGCCAAAGCAGGGGCCAGCTTAAGCAGGCACTGAGGGTCATCACATCATCTTCGTCGGCCTTAGGGGGTCGAAACGGAGGTAACAAGTCATCGCAGCCCCGCAGCACCCGAATCAGTTGAACCCTATACACGGTGGGTGGCATCGGATTATCGTGGAACACGCGGCTTCCCGGTTGAACGATTCTGGCCTTGGCGACACCGATCAACTCACCGTCCACGAAGTGCAGGAGAGTGCATGGAACGTCGGTGGCGCCCTGCGAAAACATGTAGGGCGTCAGGGGTGCCCAGTCAAAGGCAAGGAGATGAAGTCATCGGCCGAGAGGCTTAATTAGTTACCGTGATGGCGTCCAGCTCGGCTAATGTCGAGGCACCGCCAACGGCGGGCGTGCAAGTGACGAAGGGGCCGCTTGCTGCCGAGGTGCCGGCCGGCGTATTCTTCCCACACCCGGGTGCATTAAGCTGCAATGTCGACGCCGCCGCGGGAGACACCAATGCCGCCTCCACCGGAGACACCAATGGCGCCGCCAGCGCGTTGTGCGAGTTGCCGCCCGTGAAGCTGGGAATCGGGGGCGGCCCCTGTTGGCCGCCCGCAATCCACGCCTGCTGCCCCTGAATCAAGGTAGGCACAATGGCGGTGATCGTCGCTCCCAGTTGGTCTCGCACTTGCTCTTCGACTATCTCCGGAATCCGCGCCACTTTTGCCTTGAGTTCTTGAACCTCGCGCTCTTGGATTTCCGAGCTGGTCTTTCTCTCCTTTCGCCCAGCGGTATAGTATTCCGACCATTTCATGCACAAGCCTTTGTCGGCCACACGACCAGCTGACGACGACTTACTGAGCTTATCCTTGTTTTTCATTACGTTCAACGCCCTATTTAAAGTGGTGTCCCAAGGGGAGCTCTTAGACGACCCCGCGCTACTGCTTTCAGTGTCCTGCGGAAGGAACGTGAACCATTTAGAAATTTGGCTTCATTAATTAGAATGCAACCATATGGAGCTAATTACGCGGGGGGTGTTCCTTACCAGAATAAGCTCAAGCGCCTTGGTCTTCGGATCCTTGGTAAGATCCTTTGTTACCAGGTCAATGATATAGTTCCTTGTCTGGTTGTCACGGTATTTATCGAAGAGGAGCGGTAGGCCTTGCTCGGCACGCTCCGCGTCCTCCTTGTCCCATATAGGTTCCGCCACTCTGTAACCGCCGGGACCGAATTTGTGGACCCCTAAGTTCTAGTCCCGCATATCTTTCCCCCACTGACTTCATTCCGCGGTTGCGTTGCTCTCGCACTTAATCTTGAACTCCAGGTAGCCAGCTTCGCTGATCGAAGGATTTTTTCTCCTTGATCTTCTCATCACTATCACCTTTTTCAATCCTACTCTTCACCGCGGCTCTCCAAGTAGCCAGGGTCATGCTCATCTTCGTGAGGGCGGCACTGTTCACTTTATTCCCTGAGAGGCGTGTGTTTGCGAAGTCACCGGGGAACTTGTATCGTTCGTGCAGCTTCGTGAAGAGGAGGTTGCGCAAATTCCCTCAGTCACGATGCCTTACGTTCTCGGTGTTGATCGAGACGGTGCTCCGGAGAATGCACCCGAGCTGTCCCCGCGTACCCCTTGACTAATTCTTTGGGCGCCGTTGGATGCCCCTCGGAGGACACTTCAGTAAATTCCTCCTTGATGGTGCCGAGCACGTTCGGGCGCCGGTCCTTCCGTTGCCTCTTCGGTTGGCTACCATCTGTGCGTGCGCTGCCATCATCACTGGTGGCATCCTCGGCGGCACCATCAGTGGTGTCATCCCCGACGCCACTAGGGGTTGTGTAGTCAGGATCGGTGTCTTCCGTGGCGTCCTCATAGCGGTGAGATTCTTCCTCCATCTCCCGAGACAGCTCCCAGAATGCCTTGCCCGAACCGCTGGCCTCATCGTTGTGGGCCATGTTTCGCTCTAAATAGGGTAAAAGTTTGGTCAAGAAGTTGGTTATTGTCAAGGAACAAGATCTCTAAGTTGACCAAATAACCTAATTCTCGAGGAATGTCGCCAAAAGGTTGGTTATTGTCAAGGAACAATTGAGAGATGTTTGTGATATTGCCTAGGTGTTTTGGGATGGAACCTGTTAGTGTGTTGTTGCTAAGGTCCAAGTCCCTTCCTAACCCCCTTCTTCTTGTCTCCTCTCACTATCTCTCTCACACACATTGGCAAGCAAGGTACAAAACAGAATATTGGAAATCTACAGAATGAACAAGCTAAGGGCTGCAAATGCCCACAAGGCTTCAAGAGTGACGGCATAATGGCTCAGTGTTATTTAAGGGTTGGTTTGTGAGGAATTATCATGGTATCATCATTTAGGGTTTGTCGACACCGAGGCATCCTAAAAGCTAAGCTTTTATCATATAGGGTTTGTTGGCGCCGAGGCACCCTAAAAGCCTAAGCTTTCATCATTTACGTTTTTATCGACACCGAGGCACCCTAAAACCCAAGGTTTTATCACTTAGGGTTTGTCGACGCTGAGGCACCCTAAATGCTAAGTTAAGTTTTCATCATTTAGGGTTTATCGAGGCCGAGGCACCCTAGGTTGACTGATATATTTGGGTATCTTCTAATAATATACCCTATCAAATATGGCGCAATAGTTAAAAAAATAGCCAACAGTGACATGCAAGTGCTGACAGAAAAGGGAAGGAGAATTCTAAGTTGGGCCTAATCACTTGGCTCTATTGCCACCTATGGCAGTTGCATATTAGTTGTGCAAAAAAAATTTAAGAGCGGGCAGTAATGAATAATATTTAATGGGATACCTCAAAATCTAATCTAGTATCTCCATTTAACAATTTTCAACTAGAAAGTGCTCAAAGTGCAACAAACAGATTATTTCAACCCCCCAAACAATAATGATAACATACTTTTCCTGAACTATAAACGACTCATGGTTTCGTCTGTCCACGCATGAATTCAGCATATGTGTTTAATGCAGCAAGAATAAAGGGACGCATCCAAAATTTCACAATTGAGCCTAACATGACAGTGCATATATAACCATGCTTATGGTGCATTCTACTTTCTACCTGTCCAAACTGTATTTGTCAGACTTAACTAAGTTAACTGTTATCTGCACACCCTAATATTTTTATCTGATTAACACAAAATAGACATCTCAACACTTGCATTTGCAAATATAACACCATGAGACTCTTCAACTAGGTACTTCTCGAAGGACAAACACCAAGAGACAGTAAACATATCAGCCGTTGATAGAAGATTCAGAACTAGTCCTTAGCTTGAGCTTCTGAACTAGTACTGGCAAACCTAGAATAATGGCTCAAATGCTGAACTTTTTGAGCTTCTGAACTAGTACTGGCAAACCTAGAATAATGGCTCAAATGCTGAACCTAGAATAGATTATACCATTAGTAATAACTATGCATTGCTCATGTTGTAAAAAGGCACAGAAAGAGAGCAACTGACATTAGTAATAACTATGAGTTGATATCACACTTCTATATGTATAACACAAGAGGCAGTTGATCCTACTTAATTAAGTACTAAGATACCCCGGCCCATGCATTAGTTGCAAGTACCCCATATGTCCTATTTTTAGCAAAGTCATGCTAAATTTCACGGAAAATTTCAGCATGACCTTTGCTGAAAATAGGACATATGGAGTACCCGAATTTGCCGGAACGGAAGTTAATCGACATTCCGGCAAACTCAAGGGCCTCTCGGGGTACCTGCAAAATCATCACAACACGATGGTTGGAGACAAAACCCAGGAAACTAGCAAAGTTACTGATGTGTTTACACTAGTAGTGGGAAAATCTCATGGTAAGACCGGACTGGCAGTCCAACGTGAAGGCCGACACATTTTCAACTCAACCGTGCAGTACAATATAAATGCAATAGTCATGAAATTTGAAACTATTTAAACCAGAACCTTGTGGTAGGGAACCAGCTTACAATCGTACAAGAAATGTAGTAGCAAAGAGGACCATTTGGACATGTCCTTTTCAAACCCTCACAAAGATCAAATACACCTCAAAAGTTATTGACAAATAAAAGTCAAAAACCACATAAATTGTTTTCTATAAAAGATGATCATCATCTTTACAAGTCTTTCTCAATGTGATCAATTGATGGATCAACACGTAAAACATGTCCAATAAGAGCATATAATTCAACAACACCACTGAAAATGAGAGCTGAAAGATGCAGGGAGCACAAACAGCTCAGAAAAATCAACCTCATAAATGCCATAAAAGTAGTCTTGCAAACACTTCATATAAGAAAGCATTTCTCTTTTTTTAGGGAAGAAAGCATTTCTCTTTAATAATGAAATAAATCGTTAGATATGTTCAGAAATTAATGTTCCCCATAAACACTAATTTGATATATAACTGAGCAACACAGATCAACACTGAAAATCAATTGAGGCTGCTACAGCCTACATGTGACCCAATATTCATATGTCCTTGAGAAACATGAAGATCATGCTAAAGCAAAGTGTCCAAGCCAACAACTCTAACCAGTAAAAGTTCACAAACACCTTTATCAACATTTGAGTTAGGTGGGTGATATTGTTCTTGCAAATTGTTAGCACTGTTCAAGCAAGCATCAAAAAGAACGTGTCTACAACTATCAGACCATCACAAGTATCAACAGAACATGTCTACAACTATGTAACAAATCATGTCTAGTTGATCTGATGTAACAAATCTGACCAACACAAAAATCAAAAGAACATCTCTTCACCATCATTCAGGCCATCACAAGCATAAAGAGCAATGGTGTTTTCTTCAGTTACCTTTATCTGGCTGCTCGGAATCCACTGACCTTCAGATCCGCTGACCAATCCACTAACCTGTTGTTCATCAAAAGGAAAAATAAATGAGCATACATGGTGAGTAGAAGGGATTGGGGATTTAGGGTTTCTATATGGGGTTAGGGATTGGGATAGGGAAGATGGCTATGGGGGGCTATAGGAAGAAGCGGCCAGGCGGAGGCTCCAGTCCCGTGACATCCGGCAATGGAGGGGAGGGGCACTGCACTGATGGCAAAAGTGGGCGGCCATGGGCGGCGGACGGCAGGACAAGCGGGGAGGTGGGCCGGCCGGAGAGAACGGAGAAGAAGTACAAGGACGAGGGTGACGACCTGACCTGGGTTGGAGGAGGCCGGGCGGAGGACGGTAGGGCGCGTCGCGTCCGCGCTCGCTGGTCGTCGCTCGTCGGAGGGAGGAGAGAACGGGCGGGACGGGGCGGCGAGGAACCAGGTGGACGCGGGCCTCCTCCTCCTAGTGCTTCGGCGGCGACTCCAGCGGCGGAGCGGGCGTGGGGGTCGTCGGGTGCAGGGGGTCGGCGGCGGCGGTGGAGAGCGGGCGCTGGGGGTTTGCTCGGCGGCGGTGGAGAGCGAGAGCGGGCGAGGGAGATCTGGCGAGAGAGGGGATCGATCTGGCGAGGCAGGGTTAGCGAGGGGGAAGGTTAGCAATGGCGCACCTCCTATGGGTGCGCCATAAGTACTTTGATAGCAATGGCGCACCTTCCCCTGGTGCGCCATTACTAACCTTTTTTTGGATTTTTAGTTGCATCTAATATATTTTTAAAAAATGACGATCAATTTTGAAAACATTTATGAATGTGAAAAAATATCAATAAATTTGTTATTTGAAAATATTTATGAATATGAAAAAATATCATCAAATTTGTTATTTGAAAATATTATCAATTTTGTTATTTGAAAATATTTGAAAAAATATCACAAAAAATTGTATACCAATGGCGCACCACCTAGGGGTGCGCCATAAGTACTTTGATAGCAATGGCGCACCTTCCCCTGGTGCGCCATTACTAACCTTTTTATTTTTATTTTTAGTTGCATCTAATATTTTTTTAGAAAACGACGATCAAATTTGAAAACATTTATGAATGTGAAAAAATATCATCAAATTTGTTATTTTAAAATATTTATGAATATGAAAAAAATATCATCAAATTTGTTATTTGAAAATATCATCAATTTTTTTTGGATTTTTAGTTGCATTCATTTGTGAATTGGTAAGCATTTATGAATATGAAAAAATATCATCAAATTTGAAAAAATATTCATGAATTAAAAAAGTGCCCTTGAAATTTAAAAATATTCATGAGTTCAAAAAATAACTACTTTTTTTGGATTTTTAGTTACATCTAATATTTTTTTAGAAAATG
>LR880969.1:786170406-786194086 GCA_904067115.1 Aegilops sharonensis
AATATCATCAAATTTGTTATTTGAAAATATTTATGAATATGAAAAAATATCATCAAATTTTTTATTTGAAAATATCATCAATTTTTTTTTTGGATTTTTAGTTGCATTCATTTGTGAATTGGTAAAAAAATTATGAATATGAAAAAATATCATCAAATTTGAAAAAATATTCATGAATTCAAAAGTTGCCCATGAAATTTAAAAATATTCATGAGTTCAAAAAATATTAACAAATTCAATACTTTTTGTGAGTTAGAAATTCAATACCAGAATAAACTTAAATAAATATTCATGAGGACTAGAATAGAAGAAATATCATTTCAATATGTCGAAATACAATAGAGAAATGAAGACTACAATTTAAATACAATCGATCTTAGCTAGCTATCTTTTCACAATCTTCTTGCCCTTCTTTTTCGCAAATAGAGTTTTTCTGTTGAACGGACGTACTTTAGGTAGGGTGGTCCTGCTTCTCTTGTGGTGTATGGCACTTTATCGTCGTCGTTATGTTCCATCTTTGGGTCGCTGTACTTGTCGAAGTCTTGCTCATTGGCGACTCCATCCATTCCTATGATCTTCCTTTTGCCTCTCCTCACGACAACACGATTAGGCTTTCACGGGACGGTAATGAAGAAGCATTGGTCCACTTGGGAAGCCAGTACCCATGGCTCATTTTTCGCGGTGACATTTGCGCCCGCGGTCTTGGATTTGGCTTCGGGTATAACCATGGTGGTGAAATACCGGTCTTCTTAGGCCCATCTGACACGGAACATCGGGACCTTCTCTCCAGCGTAGCTCAGCTCCCAGATCTCCTCGATCCTTCCGTAGTATATATCCTTGTCGTTACCGTGTAGGATTCCATCGTTACCCCGGAGTTCTGATAACCATCGATCTTCATGTCCTTGTCCTCGGTGTAGAATGTGTTGCCGTTGATATCATACGCCTCATAGGTCATCAGGTTGTGCTCGGCGCCCTGTGACAAGGCGAATATGAGTTTTTCTTCCACGGAAGAATCCTCATGTAAAGGGTACGACAGAAGCTTCTCCTTGAACCAACGCGTGAAACATGAGTTGTGCTCTTTGATTAGATCTCCGTCCGTCCTCTGTTGGCCTCGGTCATTGTACGTCTTCTTATTAAAGGTTTTGTGCTCTACCACCCAAGGATCGACCACGTCTATGTGTTGTAGTGTGACTAGGTTTGCTCTTTCAAAGTCGGCGAGTCGACCCTCGAAGTCGACATGCATTTCGCGGCGACCATCGCGGACCCCATCCAGCGAGCCTGCCGAGGTGCCTGTTGACGGGCAGACCAACGGGGTTCTCGATGCCTAGATAATTCATGCAGTAGGAGATGCCCTCTTCGGTCAGAAAGCCCCTGGCTATGCTTCCCTCTGGATGTGACATGTTGCGAACGTATCCTTTGATGACATCATTCATCCTTTCGAATGGAATCATGTTGTGCAGGAACGTCGGCCCGAGTTGGATGATATCCTCCACGATATGGACCGGCAGGTGCACCATAACATCGAAGAATGCGGGCGGGAAGTACATCTCAAGCTCGCATAGTATCACCACGATCTCTTCCTGTAGCCTGCATTCTTCGATGTTATGGTGCCGATCTCTTCCTGGCCTTCTTGGCCTTTTTGCCTTTGCGACGACTTTCCGTGTCCTGCTTCGCCTCATCATCATCATCATTAGCGTGAAGCTCCTCCCTGATGCCCATTGATTTCAAGTCTGCCCTTGCTTTCGGCACATCTTTGGTCCTCTCTGGCATGTTGAGCAGGGTACCAAGCAGACTCGCACACACGTTCTTTGTGATATGCATGGCATCAAGGCTATGAGGCAGACGGAGGATCTTCCCGTACGGCAAGTCCCAGAAAACAGACCTCGTTTTCCATACCTTCAGCAACGGCTCTGGCGCCTTTCGCTTCTTTCCCGGTAGTGGGCAATCTTTCCAATTTTTCAACACCTCGTCTATTTCCTCGCCGCTCCTCGTACGCGGGCGTCTTCGGGGTTCGGTTTCACCATTGAACAGATCCTTGCGTTTTCTCCATGAGTCATCATCGCGTAGCCACCTTCGATGTCCCATGAACACGGTTTTCGAAGACCCGGGATCTTTGTCTAGCTGGCGATACGTTGTGCCATCCATGCACCTGACGCATCCAGAAAATCTGTGGACCACCTGCCCAGCGACATATCCGTAACGAGATAGTCGTGCATCGTCGTGAGCAGTGCGGCTCTCATAGGGAAATATTCTTTCTCTGCGCGTCCCACGTATTGTCTGGCGTTTTCAACAGCGTGTCTAGCTCCTCTTTCAGCAGCCCCAGATACATATTGATGTCGTTCCCAGGTTGTTTCGGCCCTTCAATTAGCATACTCATGTGAATGTACTTCCTCTTCATGCACAACCAGGGGGAAGGTTGTACATCCACACAAACACAGGGCATGTGCTATGTGTGCTTCTCTGGCTGCCAAACGGATTGACTCTATCGGTGCTCGCGCCCAGCATGATATTCCTTGGATCGTCCCCAAATTCTGGGTGTTCGAAGTTCAACGCTTGCCACTGGCTCGCATCCTTAGGGTGACTCAGCGTCTTGTCTTTTTTATTTATCTCCGGATCATTTCCGTCATCTTCTCGCTTCTTCTCCTCCCTATCCGCGTGCCAACGCAGGAGCTTTGCTAGCTTAGGGTCCGCGAAATACCGCTGCGGACGAGGAGTGATCGAAAAGTACCACAACACTTTTCGAGGAGCTTTCTTTCTCTTCTTGTATCGAGTGACGCCGCACAACGGACATATGGTAGACTCCACGTGCTCGTCCCGATAAATGATGCAATTGTTCATGCACACATGGTATTTCACGTAAATCCAGAGGACACACGATTTTCTTCGCCTCCTCGAAACTGGTCGGGCACTTGTTCCCCTTGGGAAGACGTTCGTGCCAGAATGACATGTTCTCGTCAAAGCATGCGTCGGTCATTTTGTGTTTTACCTTCATCTCCAGAGCCATGAGCGTTACTTTCAGGCGGGTATCCTCGGGCCTGCATCCTTCATACAATGGAGTAACCGCGTCTATCTCCAGTTGATCCAGCTTGGCATTCTCTCGGGCGGCAGCTCTTGCGTTATCCGTCTACTTGAGAAGCAGCTCTTGAATATGAGGGTCCTGCACCCAGCCCATCGATGGTCCATCGTCGTCTGCTCCGGCATCTTCATCTTCATAATCATGCCCTTCGTCTGCTCCGGCATCTTCCTCATCATCATGTCTGGCATCTTCTACATGATGACTGTGTACTACATCTACTTCGTGATCATGTCCTGGAGATTCTTCGTCTTCTCGCCCACCCTCGTCGTTGTTGTCTTGCTGCCCTTCCTCATTTCTTGTCTGGCCCCCATGGACGACTTCATAATCATCTTCATCACCTTGCCACCGATAGCCAGCCATGAAACCACGCAAGAGCAGGTGGTCCCGCACCTGTACGGAATCCGGGTCCATAAGGCTCTTCAGCTTGCATCTTCGATACGGACATCTTATCTCCGTCTCGTTCTTTTGAAGCATCTCGGCCTTCGCGGAGCTCAAAAACCTATTCATGATGCCTTCGGTCATCGTGCGGACCATGGTCGCCTGCGGGGTAGAGCAAAACGATATTTTAGAACCAATTTTTTTTTGGCATGATTTTGCCTAAAAATAGGATAAAAAAGAATGCATAGTGCCAAATTCTCGCCGAAACGGAAATGAATCAATATTCCGGCAACATATTGGCAACTATCGCATTTCAAATACCGGTACTTGCAAACACAAACATATGCAACACCACAAACATACGTAATTCTAGGCCATAAAAAGTGGATGTGCACGTTGTTGGAGGGAGAAAAAAGTAGATCTGCAACATAAAGAAAGCTTTCCCCTTACTTACCTATCAAAAAAAGGTAATTTAACCTCTTAATTTGGGTGAATATATGGTGCAAATGAGGTGAGGAGGAGGAGGCAGCTGAGACAATCTTAGAGGAGGAGGTGGAGAGAATGAAGTGGGGAAAGTGAGTGTGGTAGGTGGTTGTCCAAAATATCTAGCTGCTCTCATGTTGCCAATGGCGCACCACCTAAAAATGTGCCATTAGTAAACTAATGCCGCACCTGCTACATGGTGCGCCATTACTAGTTTTGCAACACAAAAAAATTATTAGTAGTGGCGCACCGTGGTTGTGGTGCGCCATTACTAGTTTGAACTAGTAATGTGGCACTATACACTGGTGCGCCATTACTAGTTTTGAAAAAAAGTAAAAAAATGTTAGTAGTAGCGCACAAAGTGTGTGGTGCGCCATTACTAGTTAAAACTAGCAATGGCGCACTATGCACTAGTACGCCATTACTAGTTTCGGAAAAATAAAAAAACTGTTAGTAGTGGTGCACCGTGGGTGTGGTGCGCCATTAGTGATATGGACACTAATGGCGCACCTACACATGGTGTACCATTGCTATATAGCGGTGGCGCACCACATATGCGGTGCGCCATTAATGTCCACATTAGTTATAGCCCTTTTCCTAGTAGTGAGAGCACATTTATAATCACCAGTTACGTTGTGACGTTTGGTAGCATATAAAGTGTTCCTCTGGTATTCGGGAGTTACATAATCTCATAGTCTTAGAAACATGTATAAGTCATGAAGAAAGCAATAGCAATATACTAAACGATCAAGTGCTAAGCTAACGGAATGGGTCAAGTCAATCATATCATTCACTAATGATGTGATCCCGTTCATCAAATGACAACTCATGTCTATGGTTAGGAAACTTAACCATATGATCAACGAGCTAGTCAAGTAGAGGCATACTAGTGACACTCTATTTGTCTATGTATTCACACATGTACTAAGTTTCCGGTTAATACAATTCTAGCATGAATAATAAACATTTATCATGATATAACGAAATATAAATAACAACTTTATTATTGCCTCTAGGGCATATTTCCTTCAGACTTCGCCTCGCCGACGTCCGCCACCACAAGGGCTGCCGCCGCCTCCCGCGCCCGGTGCCTTGCACGGCGGGCCGTGCCATTGCCTCGTGGAACGATGGTGCATCCCGAATATTAGCGCTCCACCGGAGGGGTTGCGCGTCCACCAGCGTGTTCGGATGCCAGACGGACCACATGACCTCCGACGAGGCAGCTACGGCCGGCCTAGCGCCGGATCCATGCTTCATTTGGGCAGACGCAATTGATTCCCGACAGATAGAGTCCGAGCGTAGTCGTGCACGGGCCTTCTCCCGGGAGCGGCGGAGCGCAAACCGGACGGCCATCTCCTCCTCAGGTCCGCGCGGGATGAGCTCGGGGTTGACGGATCTGGAGGTGAAGGACTCGGATTCGTTGCCCGGCATGCTGAAGACGACCAGAAGGAGCCGGAGACGAGCTTGGCTGGCGGAAAGAAGATGAGGGGAGCGGAGTGAAATGGTTAGGGCTTGTTCCGATGAGCGCATAGGAAGGATTTTATGTGGGATCGGGTGGGCCAGTGTGGGCTGAGTCCGACGTGACGGGCGTGTCCGGACGCCCCAGATTCACCACATATTTGGGCTGGATATGGAGCGCCGGTCAGCTCGGACGTTTGACAGGCCTGTCTAGGTTAAAAATCATGACCGGACGTACGATGCGCCCGGGCGTAGATGCTCTTACTACCAGGAGTCGGAAGTAGACCAGGTATGTGAATGTTTTGGTTGTGGGAAGGGAGAGGTGATTTTGAGCTAAAAGTCACAGGATCTCTTTGGCTTTGGGGACAAGCACCGTGGTGGTCAGGTCCTCCTATGGTCTACTTTGCACGCGTGTAATACGTGCGGGTGTGCTACAGAAGAAATCACTTTGTGGGGCGGAAATCAGGCGCGCGCGCGCTCTCTCTACCTCAGATAAGCGGGCTGCGTGCGCATGCCACGCTAGCGCGCCGTGTGTGTACAGTACTACCCTTTCTAGTACTTTTTTTTTTTTGAGAACCAGTACCCTTTCTAGTTTGAGTTTTAGGCGGGGTACCTGGCGGGACCAGTTATTCCACATCAGCAAACTGAAGACAAGAGGAAAGTTGTCCCTGTACGCCACTTCTATTTTATTTTTACAATTCCGCGAACCCGTAGACATTGTGTTCTCCTGTTATTTGAAATATATAATTCAATTCGGCATCCGGGCTTATCTACACCCGATAAACAGTAAAAAACATAAAAGTCTAATTATTGTTTTTAGGGTGCAAGATGCTTAAATGTGTGATATTCATGCAATTATCATATTTGGCACGGGCATCACACACATGAGCATCTTGCACCATCAAGAAAAACCAGATACTTTTTTGCTATTTAAAACGATTTTGCTATTTACACCCCGGTGCAGAACGGCCGTGTCTGCTCCTTTATTAATTCCTCAATTCTGGATTGACGAGTCCAAATTTTGATGGAGCGCCGGCGAACTTGTTTCCGTCTCTAGTAGCAACCGTTCGGTTCTAAGAGCATCTCCAACAGTTTGTATGTTAGTTTGTTGCTAAAATATGCCATGTCATCAACCAACACCTTAACATACAACAGCTCCAATAGGTTGTATCTAGTTTGCTCAATAGGATGTGAGATAATAAATAAGGTGCTTTCTCATTTTACATTGGAGCTTGTGCAAAGGGTGTTGGTTCATGCACATACAACCTTCCTCTCTTTCCTCATTTATTGCATGACACATAATAAAAAAATCCTATATGGCAAAATCTACCAGCAACTATCTTACAGCCATGGGAGATGCCCTAACATAACATAGCAATACATAGGAGCATCTCTTATCCCTGCTCGCAGCAATTTGAAACGACGACAAAGCCTGAGCCAGCCCTAGCGCGAGGACAGAGAAATATTCTTGAAACAACGAGGGTTCTCGAGAAAATAGCGTCTCCGTCTAAAAGAAATGCAAGGCCAATTTGAACAATGTGGTTCGCCGCATTAACCTTGGTTTCGTTGGACTACGTTTCACGGACAGTACAACTTTGAAACGTCGCAAGATAGCACTCGAGAGGTATCGACTCCAGCATGCATGACCGAATTCTCGTGTCTCCAGAGCACGACCACAAAGGAGCGGCTCCCCGGTTCCATTTCGTAGGAACGAAACCACGGCTGTCATACCCATGATCTATTTTTTTTCCTGATCAGCAACGACCATTTTATTTAAAAATAATAATAATCAAAAGCAATACATTTGAGGTGTCAAGATAATACCCTTTTGGCCTTTGTATGTGAGGGGAATATCCTTTTACCGAGAACAAGAGTGGAAGCACCCCCTATTCCCTAAACATCAACCCAATAAGGCATCCTCTCCCCTCCCATTTATGCTGGAGGATATCCCAACATTGCAAATTTGCATGGCAATGTCCATGTGGCCCGCCCTTGGAAACCCCCAAACCCGCACCCCCACGCGGCCCCTCCCAAGAGACAAGAGAGAAGAGAGAAGAGAGAAGAGAGAATCCAATCCAAACCTCTTTCTCTCTCTTACCTAAGCCAAGCCAAGCCGGGCCAGGCCGCGCGCGCGGGTCCTCCCTCTCCCTCCCTCTCTCTCTCTAAATACAGCGGCGGCCTCGCGCGCCCGAGCCCGCCAAATCCCCCGCCCCCTCGCGCCCTTTTTCCCGCTCCCCATTATTCCCGCGATTCCCCTGCCCCGCCCCCCCTCCCAGCTAGCCGCTCACCTTGCCGCCGCCGCCGCCGCCGCCCACCGGAAGCAGAGCAGAGGAGAAAAAAGGGGCCGGCGCCATGGGCAAGTACATGCGCAAGAGCAAGGCCTCGGGGGAGGTGGCCGTCATGGAGGTCGCCGGCGCGCTGCTCGGCGTCCGCACCCGCTCCCGCACCCTCGCCGCGCAGCAGCAGCGCGCGCCCTCCCCATCCCCCTCCCCCTCGCCGCAGCCGCACCCGCAGCGCAAGGGCCAGGAGGACGGCGACCCCGGCGCTGGCGACTACCTCGAGCTCAGGAGCAGGCGGCTCGAGAAGCAGCCGCCGCCGGGGCCCAAGGAGAAGGGGGACGCGCCGTCGCCCCCCGCCCCCGCCGCGAGGAGGGCCGCCGCCGGTGGGAGGAGGACGGAGCAGGCGCCGTCGTTCGCGGCCGAGGGGTTCGAGGCCGACCTCGAGGTCTCCTTCGGCGACAACGTCCTGGACTGGGACGCCACCGACAGGTAACAACAGAGCACCATGGTTTTCTTCCCTTCCTCCCTTTCTCTCCCGTCAATCCTTCCTCTCCGGTTCAGTCAGCAACCCCCTCTCGCGCCCCGGCTGATAGCAATACGATTCGGGTTTAGAGTTTATCGCGCTCCATTAGCGCCGCCGCGTGGTCTCAAATCTCAACTCTGAAGCGCCGGCAACCTCAAGAATCCCCTCCCTATCAGTTTCCTCGGACGAGCGCCGCCGCTGGTCCGTCCGGTGGTTTTCTTTCTTTCCAGGATTCTTGCAAGAATCATCGGTTCTCCGTTTCCAGCCTGAATGAATTTCCTCAAGCCTTAGCCGTTGGCGTCCGCTTGAAAGAATCCAAGAAAGAAACGCCTGCCCGCCGTGTTGACCCGGCGAAAAAGGCCCCCATTTTCCCCCCTCCAAAAAAGCCGCCATTTTTTCCGGCCAAACAAAGATGCATCCATCCAGGCGCACTCAATCAACCCCCAATCAAAGTGGGCGCTGCACTTGATTAGTGGAGCCTCCTCCAGAAATTAGTGGAGCATCCTCCCCCTCCAGTGGCCGTGGCCTTTTCCCCGTAGTGGAAGGGGAAAGTAGCCCCCTTTCCCCTTCCCCACCACAGCCGCCCTCCATTGGCCTGGCCCCAATCTTTCCTAACAGCAACTCTTTCGCGGGCAATTTCAACCCCCCCAAAGGCGCCACCGCCGTCGCACTCAGGGCCCCGTTTCTCGCTCGCTCTCCCGCCAGTCGCCACCGCCGTGGGCGAAAATGGCATGCAGCTCATCATTAGCCCTTGTACCAGAGCGCCACCGCCGCCATTGAATGCTTGCTGGCCTCTTGTTAGCTTCCTGACCGGACCTTGAATGGACACCGGACCACGTTTTTGTTCAGACGCTTGGGGTGAAAGGGAGCTGCCTCCGTTAAATTACCTTGTGCTGCGAGCGCACCAGCCACTTGAACAGAACAGATTTTACTTTGTTCAAGCCTTGGAAGACCTCAGTAAATATTTCTCCGGCTTATTTAATTCTACTTATGTTCGTATGATTGATCTCGTGGTCCCTTTCTCCGGCGTATGCATGTTGAACGCACGCCCCATTTAGGTTGCTTGGCCGTGTTAGGCCAACTTGTTGTCTGTCAGCGTCCAGCCATTCAGTGTGCTTGAGCTGCACCAATTATCAGGTACACCTCACCTCACCTTGTGTGGGGCACTTGTTAGCAGTGGACAAGATCATGCATATGCTAGAAAATGAATGAGCTGTCGTGTTCAGCTTCCTGTAGCTTGGTCTCATCTGAGCTCACCAACCAGGCTTGATTCTGCAGTAGTACTAATTTGCAAGACCCTCTTGTGCATTTCTAGCTTCTGAACCTCATGTTGTGCTATTCTTGTGGTTGCTTGCAGGGGCACCAGGGAGACGACGCCGTGCAGCCTGATCTACAGCTCGGAGACGATGAGCACCCCCGGGTCGGCGACCGGAGCCCGCAACCATTCCCGCCGCAGGGCGCAGACGCCGGTCTGCCGCTACGTCCCGAGCTCGCTGGAGATGGACGAGTTCTTCGCCGCCGCCGAGCAGCAGCAACACCAGAGCTTCAGGGACAAGTAAGAAGAACTCTGCCTCCTTCTCCTCCTCTTCACCTGAACTACTACACATACCGCAAAGAGAACCTTGCTGACACTAGAGGACTGCTCTGTTCTTCTAATAACCAGGTACAACTTCTGCCCGGCGAGCGAGCGCCCGCTCCCCGGCCGGTACGAGTGGACGGTGCTAGACTGCTAGGGCTTCATACCTCGCACCACCACCACCACCACCACCAGGAGCTCCTCCATTGATCTCTGTAACACCAGAATGACCAGCAGAAGCAACATATCGTATCATGCCGGGAGGGAATGCAAATGCAAATGCAGTAGCGTTAGGTTTTCTGATTCACCTGTTGTAAAAACTTAGAGTTAGCCCGCCGTCAGTCAGTAGTAGCCCAGCCATCTGTCAGTGTAAGGAACAGCCTGATCCCCAGCCTCACTGTAACCGTCGTTAGTTAACAACATCTCATCCCGTAGGCTTCAGTTTAGCTTTGATTAGCAGCTCGGTTATCCTCTGTATCCCGGTCCTCCATCAATGAATGAATGAATGAATCAGAGCTAGATTTATTTATTTTCACCTCTCTCTCTCTCTCTCTCTCTTGCAATCTCTGCTCTGCTGTGACTGTGACTGTGTGATTCGTGTCCATGCGTGCATGGATGGGGTGGGAACTTGTCATCATCTTGCCTGAAAAGCTGGCGCGGTGTTGGACTGCTTTCTTGGTGGTGATCAAGCGGCAAGCAAGTTGATGCGGGCTTGGATGGATTCCACTAGGCTGCGTCGTGTGTGTGTGTGTGTGATTGGACCAGTGAGGTTACTGCTGTGGATGCACTTGTGTGATCAGTGATCCCTTTGCACTGCGTTGCGTTGCGGTGAGTGGAGTGGAGTGACTGGATGCTGGTCATGGTGGAACCTGTGAGACTGATGGGATGCCAAAGCTTGGACTGTTTGTGTGTGAGGGGTGAGTAGATGTGGATGGAGATGGGCATGACGGCGCTCATCATGGACGGCCTTGCTGAATCATCCCTTCTTCTTTCTTGGCAGCAGGCCGGCACGCACGCACTTGTTACCCGCCAGGTAAACTGGTAGTATAACAAAGTTGCTCTTTTTGGTTCCGTCTGAGTTGTGAGTTTCTTCCTTGAGATAACAGCAAAGCACACAGCGAGCCAAGGGACGCTTATTTTTGTCCCGCTTCGTGGCTCGCTCGCAGTCCTCTCTGCAACGAGCGCTGAGTTTTAGAATTTGCTTTTGGTGGAGGACACGCACGTTCCCAAGAAGGCTGGTGCTAGTGATAGACAAAGTATCCAGGAGCAATCCGTTGTGCCTGCCCAACCGTGTTAATTACTACCAGCCGTGTTACTACTATTTACCCATCCTCAGTTCCACAAGGCAGCCATGCTGTCAACCTTCCCACATTATCTTGGGTTGTTCACATTTTGCTCAAAACATAATGTTCACACCTCCTTAGAAAAGTACAATTAGAAAGAAGTAAATTTGGGGTCTTGGATGCGTCGGGTCAGTCGTTTTTGCTGTGTCTGTGTGTGTGTGTGTGAGGATGCTATCCGAAACAGTCAGTCATTGTCCGTCCTGGAGAGGAGATGCGGAGAATCCGTCAGGGCACAGCCACAGCACCGCCTGTTTGTTTATGCGATCCGGGTCAGGTGACGGGACGTCTCCCTCCCTGCCTCCGGCTTTTTGGACGTGCACTGTGCGTACGTGCGCGGGATAATCGACAGTCAGTCAGTGCTAAGTAATCAGTGAGGGAGCGCCACAGGCTTTGTTTGTTTAAGCTACTGCTGATCACTGCGTGGCCATGGCCATGAGCAGCTTTAGTACTAGTACTAATGCGTTGGTCAGCAAGCAGTGGCAACACTGCGCTGGCCGCTGGCTGTTGAAAGAGATGAGGAGGATATGACTGTTCATCTCCCATGTAAATTTCTTCAGTCCAAGATTTGATGGGCCTTGCTGTATGTACCACTGGAGGAACCAAGCAGGCAGTAGGTGGGTGAGAGAATATCGCATGATACCAACACTTGTATGCTCCCATGATACCAATTCGAAAAACTCAAATATAAACGTGTCAAAAAATTCCAAAAGGAACCGTGCAGGTTCTCGACACATGTGCCTACGAGCCCTCAAAAGATCACATCCGAATTCGATACGATATGCACAATGAGAAACAAAAAAGTCAAACCTGTTGTGAATAGTGCACTCCTTTTTACACTATTCATGTTTTCTCTTTGTTGACGCTATTCATGCTGAATTTGTCTTTTTTTATCCTCATTGCACCGTTTGGGGTTGGATCTGATTTTTAACGGTTTGTAGACACATGTGTTGAGAACATCCATGATTCATTTAGGAATTTTTCTACATGTTTAAATTTGAATTTTTCGAATTGAGATCACGGAAGCATACAAGTGTTGGTATCGTGTGATATTCTCCTGTGGCGGAGGCAGGAGGGCCCGGGCCGGCTTCACTGTACTACAACTACGTCCCTGTAGCCCCGGGTCGTGTCACAGAAATAAAAAATTTCCATCACGTAGTAGAAAAGATACAAGGCCATGGCTTTTCACAACATTAATATGGGCTCAACCTTTGTGGGAGGACTGGGCCGCTCACTGTGCTGCATTCAAGGCCTGGGGTCCTATTCTGAATTCTGACAGGAGGAGGAGGAGGAGGTGCATGCATTGGGTGTTAAGCACGAGTTTCAGATGAGCAGCGGATGCATAGCGATAGCAACGCTCCAGTACTACCAATTATAGGTAGCTGAAGCACCAGGGACAGGGATTTGCGCCACCATGTTGCTTTAAAAACCTGGAGAACAAATGTTGTACAGATCATGCAAGGGACTCCGTAGTGAAGTGAGAGCTCGAAACGGAGTGAAGAGTCTGAATTTATCTGCTAGGCGATGAAAGCTATGTAGAGTGTTTTTGTAAGCACGGCCGTGGGCATGCATGGATGGCTGGATGGGATGCCTGAACCTGAACCTGAACCTTGACCTGGACAAGCAAGTACGCCCATTGATTCTCACATTTGCTGCGCTGTCTCTCTGATTGTGCCTACAGCAGTACCCATCGTCCATCATCACGCGCGACACGGGAGCAGAGAAGAGGGGATACGCCACTGCTTCATCGTTGGCAACGTGGGTTTCAGAGCGACCGCCCTCTGTCTCTGTTTGAATTGATTCTTCTTCCTCCTAGCGGCAGGCAGGCAGCGTAGGATTGGTCTGCTGCGCCCACGGCGAGCAACGTGGTGTCGTCGACTCATGGCCCCGTCTCCTCTCTTGTAGCACCACCTGCGAAAATGTGGATAGCGGATTCTCGGGTGACAATCGTCCTTCACAACATGCCGGTCTCTCTATCTTTTGTACTAGTACTTTTCTGTCTTTTATTGACACGGTTGAATTCGTGTCTGCCACATTGGAAATGTGGCAGTCTTATCTAAAAAAACCAATGAATATAGAGCTGAATTCTCGCCAGGATAAACATAGTGTATTGATTACTGCTTGAACCAAAAAATTTGTTTCTCTTCTTCTTGTAGATTTTCCAAAAACTGGTACATTTTACTTTTTTTGCGAGGTGGGTACGTTTTACTTGATAGACCGCTCATGTAATTCCACAAAAAACATTTGCCTTTGTTTTAGCAGTGCGATTTGGAGGATATCTTTCATCCCCAAATCCACTTCAACAGATCCAAACCCCTCTGAACTCCAATAGTACCATATAATTCACATCCTAAATTTCACAACATCAGAAAAACTATTTATCACTTCCTCGTTGGTTTTGCTCCTTTGATAAGCGGTATTCAGCGCACACGAATGGTGGTGGCTGATGGGTGTAGTTTTTACACTCATTCCACCATTGTTTAAACCGGATATTCCTGATTATTCCAAGAGAATCGCTCTGATTTTATTACTAATGACTAATAAATACAAAATATTGCAAATCTTTTTGTGTAGTTTTTTCGTAAGAAATGGAGTTGTACAAGGAAATACGAGGAGACGAGATCAGGCCATATCAGAAGAGAGGCAAAGGCTACCCAGAGCCAAAGACGACGTCTGGTACGAGCGGGCGCGCTCATACCACACGCCATCAACTCCATGACGTCGTCGCTGACACAAGTCATAAAGCCGCGAGACCCCAAAAGATATGACATTCGCAATAGAGAGCAAGGATCATCAACCCTAGTCACCGCCGACACCGTGGTCTCCATCTCCATAGCTATTCACCACATAGTTCGCCATACATGTAATCGATCCATCGCATACTGTGACATTGCAAGACTTTATACAAACATTCATCTTTCATCAATGCCATCTACAATGTTTCCCATCTATGATCCGATTGGCGATGTGTGATTAATTACCTTAGAGCATCTACAGCCAAACTTAGCAAATCCGACCCTTCAAACGCCTGGGCGCGTCCACGGACAGTGACCGGTCACGCCTTAGAAAATGCATTCCATATTCGGACACCTCGCTTAAATTAGAAACCTCGAATCCATATTATTACATGCAACACAACGATCATTGAGCGGAGCTTCGTCTGGTTCTGCTCCCCCGGCTCCGCCCTGGCCATGTCCGGCGGCCGGCTGCGCTCCTCAGAGTGTTGATTCGGTCGCCGGCAAGGTAGAGTAGGGCATGGGACGCGGGCCGACTTACGGGACTCAAGGCGCCGTCGTCTCCCATGCCCTACTCTTCCTCGTAGGAGCCCGGAACCCGAACGGTGACGGTGGACGTCGGATCGATGATGGATCCGTCGTGGGACGAGCCACCGACATCCACCATGCGCGGTTGCAGCGTCCGTACTGATGCGCCATACGGGGTGCCGGAGAATGCGACTCCGCCTCGCCGACGTCCACTGCCGTGAGGGCTGCCGCCGCCTCCCGCGCTTCTAAACCATTACATGACGGAGAAGTCCATTCTCGTCATGATCGATCCACGTCCTACCATGGTGCCCGGAGAACCTGCTTCTAGAAGATTCTATAGTGATTCACTGGAATCGGCCTCGGGTGACGCCTCCCTAGTCGTCGAAAGCCCCGGTGCCTGTCGTGCCATGTTCTCGTCGGACGAGGCCCATGGTGCGTCCCGATGCTCGGCGCGCCAACGGAGGGGTTACGCGTCCGCCACCGCGTTCGGACGCTAGACTGACAGCACCGCCTCCGGCGAGGCAGCTACGGCCGGCCTAGCATCGGATCCATACGCCATTGTGACGGACACAAAGAATTCCCGACGGAAGGAGACCGAGTGCTGCCGTGCATGGGGCTCCTCCTGGGCGCGGCGGGGTGCAAGCTGTACGGCCATCTCCTCCCCAAGGCCGCGTGGGATGAGCTCGGGATCGACGGATTTGGAGGTGAAGAACTCGGATCCGTTGCCCGCCATGTCGCAGTTGCTAGACGAGCTTGGTGGCGGAGGGGAGTGGAGTGAAGTGGGTAGGGTTTGGTCCGGCAAACTGGTGGGGAGGAATATATGTGGGGTCAGGTGGGCCAGCGTGGCCCGGATCCGACGTGGCGGGCGTGCCCGGGCGCCCAATTTCCGTCCCATATTTGGGCTTGATATGAGGGGTGCCGGTCAGCCCGGGGGGTTTGAGGGTCATTTGAGGGGGCCGTCTGGGTCAAAATTTTGCGACCGGACAGTGATCGGGCGGTCCACCTGAACGTATAAGGCGAGTTTGATACGCCCGGCTGTAGATGCTCTTAGATAATGGGTTGAGGCATAACCTTGCAACGCTATGTATGACTTGTTTAGTTTGAAACTTTTTTATATTTGTTATTCGCAATGGATTTGTCTCTTATCTTCCTCTCGTTCTAAAACTCTGCAAGTACTATTCGAAGCTGGATATGGGGACGATTGCCAAGAAGCGCCCGATGAAGAACGACAAGGAGGTGAAACTTGAGGTTTATTACCATAATATGCTTTAATTCTAGTGTTTTGTTTAATAAAAAAAGGCAGCAGCATGCCAGCATTGCTGCCTGGAATCGCTGCTTGTTGCGGGGTAATTTGTTGGTCCCGTCTGACTTTCTCCGGATTAAACCAACCAAACCACACTGCTAACGGAGGGACGCTTAACTTTGTCCCGCTCCCTCGCCAGCATTCCTTTCTGCAACGCTTAATTTTGTACTACTACTTACCATGTTTATAGAGTACTCCCTCTATAAACTAATATAAAAACATTTAGATCTCTACTCGCGCATAAAAAAGTATTTTTTAATCACTAAAACAGTTACCTAAAGAGTTATATATATTTTTTACGGTGATATGTGGCAGGGCCTTCTTGGTCCTCCTGTTCGGGCGCGCTGGCGCGGGCGGTCACTTTCTTGTCAGCAAGCCTCTCCTTTTACTCCTCAGGTAAAAACTGGTGAGTAATAAAGTTGCTCTTTTTGGGCCATCATGGCCGTGGGGAGGTTTTCCAAGCTGCTCCTTTTACCTCCAGCAAAAGGAGTCCACTGTCCATTTCAGTTGTGCCTTTTTTCATCTGCTTTAATTCTTGTGTTTGTTTACACAAAGCATCAGCAGTTATCTAAAATTGCGCCTGAAATGCGCGTCTTCTCGCCGTCTGCCGCGTCCCCACCTGGCGGCCACCCAACCGCCATCGGTCGTCTTATTTATGACGACCACCGACAACTGGCCCACGCGTTAGCCAGTGGAAGCATCCTTTTTTAACCACGCGTGCGGCGGGGTCGGCCTCATCCACTTCTCCCGTCCACATCTGCCCCTCCCCACCACTCCCTTTGCTTCCTCGCCGACGATCGCAAACCCTACCGCGCCCATGGGCCTCTTCGGCACAGAAATTGGCAAGGGCAAGGGCAAGGGCACCCCCCGCGCCTCGTCCTCCCATGCTCCCTTTCCCCCTTGTAAGGGCATATTTATCTCTAAAGTGTTTTGGTGATTGATGACAATGTTTTTGCGGACTAATCGTGTGCCTTGAGTATTTCAGACTTTTCATCACTAGGCACAAGACGGTTTGGTGCCCCTCGAAGACTTTTGAAGACGGTGTTTTTCTACGTTTCTTTTCGATGGATTTGAGTCCTAGGAAGGCCGTACTATTAAGAGGGGGTACGCTTTGGAAAGGTTTGGGTGGAATCATCACGCACACGTTTACTCCTTTGCACCGCCTTTCCCTTAGCTCTTTGGAGCATCCTCCGTTTCTGCATGTTTATGCAAAAAGAAGAATTCCTAGTGTTGCTGTTCTAGGGCATGCGGTAGTACCGCACGTCCTTGCGGTAGTACCGCAGGTGCCCATGGTAGTACCGCTCCTTAGGAGCTGTAGTACCGTGGCCTCTGGCCAGGCTCAGCTGCTCGCGCGACTGTAGGGGCGGATGTAATTTTTTACATCCGCGCCCTACGCGGTAGTACCGCCCCATGCGTGCGGTAGTACCGTGAGTCCTGGCCTGGCACATCAACATGAGCGGAAGTAGGGCGGATGTAATTTTTTACATCCGCTCCCTGCACGGTAGTACCGTGTGCAGTAGTACCGTGTTGGATTTTTGCATCGACCCCAACTCAGCGGAAGTTGCCACGTATGTATTTTTATATGTCCGTGCCTTCCCGAAATCTGGAACTTCCGTGCCTTGCGGTAGTACCACAAGGGGGAGCGGTAGTACCGCGCCAGCGGTTCTACCGCCCTCCGCTTCAGTACGTTTGGGATGTCCAGGTTTGTGCTGCTCGGGCGGTAGTACCACAGGGCTCTGCGGTAGTACCGCATGCCCTTGCGGTAGTACCGCGACGCTGGCATGGTAGTACCGCGCTGCGCAGGCTGGGTTGGTGGATAACGGTTGGATTTGTCCCAGAACTATATAAGGGATGTCTTCTTCTCCGAGTCGACTACCTCTTTCAACCCTAAGCTCCATTTTCGCCCGATCTCTCTTCCTAGCCAATCAAACTTGTTGACTTTCTAGGATTGGTTGAGAAGGCTCTGATCTACACTTCCACCAAGAGAAATTTGATTCCCCACAATAATCCCTTGCAGATCTTGTTACTCTTGGGTATTTGAGCACCCTAGACGGTTGAGGTCACCGCGGAGCCATAGTCCTTTGTGGTGAAGCTTCGTGGTGTCGTTGGGAGCCTCCAATTAAGTTGTGGAGATTTCCTCAACCTTGTTTGTAAAGGTCCGGTTGCCGCCTCCAAGGGCACCAATAGTGGAATCACAGCATCTTACATTGTGTGAGGGCGTGAGGAGAATACGGTGGCCCTAGTGGCTTCTTGGGGAGCATTGTGCCTCCACACCGCTCCAACGGATACGTACTTCCCCTCAAAAGGAAGGAACTTCGGTAACACATCCTCGTCTTCACCGGCTCCACTCTTGGTTATCTCGTGCCTTTACTTGTGCAAGCTTATTTGTGTTATATCCCTTGCTTGCTTGTGTGCTTGTTGTTGTTGCATCATATAGGTTGCTCACCTAGTTGCATATCTAGACAACCTACTTTGATGCAAAGTTTAATTTGGTAAAGAAAAGCTAAAAATTGTTAGTTTCCTATTCACCCCCCCTCTAGTCAACTATATCGATCCTTTCAATTGGTATCAGAGCCTCGTCTCTTTATTAAGGACTTTGCCGTCCGAAGAGTATGGTTGACACCATAGACGGTGTGGAGGAGCACTCCGGTGCGAATCTGGTCTCGTCTACGGGTGATGGGGGCACCGCGGTCTCTCGCGAGGAATTCAATGTGGCTTTGGACACATTGAAAACCTCCATGACGACCGAGGTTGAAAGCATGTTTAATAAATTCATTGAAGGGCTTAAACTATCCATCGCACCGTTGAAAGTGGGTGATCCCACTAATAAGGTGACGGATGCTAACTCCGACAAGGGGGAAGCTACTATTGAAAAAGCTCCTTCTTCTAGTGGTAAGAATGGCACCGGCATCTTTGCCCATGTGGAACCTCCACTTGTTTATGGTGAACTGATTCCTTCTACTCATTTGAATCATGCCGGTCCTCCCCCTAAGATTGTGAAAAATGAGGACTTTGATTCTTGGGTTTATCGCTTTAAGCGTCATTTAAATCATGTGAATACTAATCTTTGGAGAATCATTGAAGAAGGTTTCTGTCCGCATGACCGAAGCAACTTCACCCCTAGAGAAGCCGCGGATAATCAATTCAATGAGAATGCTCTCTTCATCATCCAAGATGCAATTCCACCCGAAGATCTCCCTCATCTTCGGCCCTTCGCCATGGCCAAACATGCATGGCATTGTGTTGTCTCCCTCTACCGGGGAAGCACAAGCATTCAACGCTCCAACTATGAAGTGGTACAAGATGAAGCCGATGAGTTTGCAATGAAAGAAGATGAAGAACCTCGTGAGCTTTATCGGAGAGTAACCAAACTCGTGGTCTCACTCCGAGATCATGGGAGCAAGGACACGGATGACAATTGGATCAAGTGCAAATTTCTCAAGGCAATGATGCCTTACCACAAGGCCATGTCCTTCGTCATTCGTCAAAGGCCTGACTTCCACACCTTGTTCTCAAGTGAAGTGTTAGATGAGTTTGTGGCTATGAGCATCTTGGACAAGACTGCCGACAATGCGGTGCTACGTTCTCAAAGGGCAAAGAAGCCCAACCTTGCATTGAAGGCCAAGGTTAGTGTTGAAGAATAAGAGGAAGAGGAAGAATAGGAAAGCAACCCCGAAGATACAAAGTATGCCAATCATGAACACATGGCTCTTGCTTCAAGGCAATTTTGGAGCAAGAAGAACACAAGGCCCAACTTCAACAAGAGCAACTCAAGTGGCGCGAAGGTCAAGCAATGAGTGAGGACTTGCTATAATTGTGGCAATGTGAGCCATTTTGTTGCGGAATGTCCTTACGAGAAGAGGGACGACAATGGTGGCAAGCTCATCCGAAAAGACAAGGCCAAGTCTTTCCCCAACAAGAGCAACTTCACCAAGAAGACTCCTCCCAAGGCGTTGGTGGTCCAAGAAGAATATAATGAGGATGATGATGATGATGAAGATGGTGAGTCGGTTGCCATGGCCTCCGTTGCCATTGTGACAACTCCACGGGTGTCTCTCTTCGACTCACCCAATGAGAGCATCACCGCCAAGTGCCTCATGGATAAAGCCACCAACAAGGTAACCCCCAACATCAAAACTACCATCATTAATAATGCTTCCTTGATGGATTGCATTGATGAACATGAGGGTTCCAATGTTGAGAAGAATGAGTTTGAGTCTTTTATGAGTAAACTCAAGGGTAAATCCAAGAAGCACTTCATTGCTCTCTTGGAACAACTTGGTGAAGCCAATGACATGATCGAGGCTCATGAAGATACCATCTCTAAGATGGAGGGGCATAGTCGTGACTATGCCGATGAGATTTTGGATCTTTCCAATGCTCTTGAGGAAGAGCGTGGTCTTAGTTTGGCTCTTGAGGAGTCACACAACGATGATCATGCTAAATTAAAGAAAGATCTTGATCATGCTCTTGTTGTATCTCGTGCGCTAAATTCCGAGAAGGCCAAACTTGGGGTTGATCTTACTAGACTCAAGGAGGAGTTTGATATACTTGACAAGGCTCACAAGGCCTTGAAAGGTGTTCATGCTAGCCTCAAGGAGTCTCATGATCAACTCCAAATGAAGCTAACCAAGGAGAGAGCCACCTTTCCTCATATGGTGTTAATTGATAATGCAAATGCTACTAACCCTTGTTGTGAGCATGTGCATCTTGTTGAGGAGAATGCTAAGTTGAAGGAGCAACTTGAGAAAGGCCTTGTGTCATGCATACAAGGTGAGAAGAACCTCAACGACCTTTTGAGCAATCAAAAGGAAGTTGTGGCCAAGGAAGGGATTGGGTTCGCACCCATGCCCAATAACAACAAGAAGAATGACAAGACCAAACGACCCCCCCCCCTCTCAAGCAAACCTTTGTGAAGGAGGGAGAGGGTGCTTCCAAGGAGAAGAAGAACAATGTGAAGGGTGGTGGTGTCAAGAAAGGCAATGCCACCCCTTCCAACAAAGCCGGTGACTTTAACCCTTCTTATGTGTTGTGCCGTTCTAGTGATGGGCATGTTTATACCAAATTTGTTGGTTCTTCTTATGAGTACATTGAATGGTCTATTTGGGTTCCTAAGACCCTTGTCACTAACATCAAAGGACCCATTACAAAATGGGTACCTAAAACCAAGCATTGATCTCTTGTAGGTGTTTGCTTCCGGTGGGGGATCATGGTTGCTCGATAGTGGAGCCACTAATCATATGACCGGAAGCAAGGACTTGGTGGTGTACGTTCACAAGATTCCATCTATGCCCACCAATGTCGAGTGGGGTGATGCCTCGTCCTCTAAGGTATTGGGGCTTGGCAAGGTTGTCATTTCTCATGATCTCACGATCGAGAATGTCATGCTTGTTGAGTCCCTCGCATACAATTTACTTTCCGTTCATCAACTTGCACTCATGGGCTTTGCCACTTTCTTTGATATTGATACCGTGGCCCTCTTGCAGAGCAAGACTCTTAAAGTAGCCTTTGTTGGTCATGTCGAGAACGGTCTCTATGTGATTAACTTTTCGGAGCGACCCACTAAGACCGCGACATGCCTAATGGCGAAAGTTGACGTGGGATGGCTTTGGCATCGCCGTTTAGCCCATGTCAATATGAGATCTTTGCAAAGTCTTCTCAAGGGGGACCATGTCCATGGACTAACAAATGTTAGTTTTGCTAAAGATTATGCTTGCAGTGCTTGTATCGAAGGAAAGCTTCATGAAAAGACTCACCCTCCCACGACTATCATCTACTCGAAGAGGTCTTTGGAGCTCCTTCACTTGGATCTCTTTGAGCCTTCATCCTTTGATAGTCTTGGGGGTAGAAAGTATTGCTTGGTGATTGTGGATGACTATTCAAGATACACTTGGGTATATTTCTTCAAGAGGAAGAGCGAGACCCAACAAATCGTCATTAACTTTGCAAATGAAGCCCAACGTCAACACAATGCAAAGATCTTGACAATAAGAAGTGACAACGGCACTGAGTTCAAGAACTACACCTTGGATGAGTTTCTTAGTGATGAGGGGATCAAGCATCAATATTCCGCACCATACAACCCTCAACAAAATGGTGTAGTGGAGAGGAAGAACCGGACGTTGATGGATGCGGCAAGGACCATGATGGCGGAGTTCAAGTCTCCATACAACTTTTGGGCCGAAGCCATCAACACCGCTTGTTATGCATCCAATCGGCTCTACCTCCGCAAGGGCTTGAACAAGACTCCTTATGAGATACTCACCAGTAACAAGCCCAACCTCAAGTACTTTCGGGTGTTTGGGTGTAAGTGTTTCATTCTCAAGAAAGGTGTTCGTTTCTCTAAATTTGAGGCTAGAACTTATGAGGGCATATTTGTTGGTTATGCTACAAACTCTCATGCTTACCGTGTCCTCAATAAGTTTATTGAGGAGACGTGTAACGTGGAGTTTGATGAGAATAATGGCTCCCAAGTGGAGAAAAGTGGCACTTGTGATGTAGCTGATGAAATTCCCCCTCAAGCCATAAGAAGAATGGGAGTCGGTTTTATCCTACCCATTGAGGAACCCCTTGTGGCCGAAGGAGAAGGCCAATGCTCCACTCAAGTGGAGCCATCACCAACCCAAGGCCCACACGCTTCCAAAGAACAAAGTGAAGACCCTCAACCTCATGAACAAGACCAAGGGAAAGACCAATCTCAAGATGGTGTTGAAACATCAAGTGATGCCCAAGGTCAAGTTCTCTCCTCCGAGCAAGTTCAAGATCAAGAGCTTCCTCGAGATCAAGAACAAGCTCAAGACGACGCTCAAGATGATCAAGTGACCGCTCCTCAACTCACCCCCGAGGAGGAATTGGAGCGTAGTGCCGCCAAGATTTCATCCAAGCTCTCCACCAAGGGTCATGTCATGAAGAATGTGCTTGGAAGCATTCAAAATGGGGTAAGCACTCGTAGACAATTGACAAACTATTGTGAACATCATGCGTTTGTCTCTTGTGTTGAACCCCAAAAGGTCTATGAGGCGCTCAAAGATCCGGATTGGCTCAATGCCATGCCTGAAGAACTCAACAACTTCGAGTACAACAAGGTGTGGAGATTGGTGCCAAGGCCAACGGGGAACCACAATGTCATTAGAACCAAGTGGATATTCAGGAACAAGCAAGATGCTCATGGGACCATAGGTCGCAACAAGGCACGATTGGTAGCACAAGGCTACTCCCAAGTCGAGGGTATCGACTACGGTAAAACCTTTGCTCCTGTTGCTCGCCTTGAATCCATTCGTTTGTTGATTGCTTATGCTTCCCATCATAACTTTAAGTTACAACAGATGGATGTGAAGAGTGCTTTTCTTAATGGTCCTATTAATGAGTTGGTTTTGTAGGGGAACGTAGTAATTTCAAAAATTTCCTACGCACACACAAGACCATGGTGATGGCATAGCAACGAGAGGGGAGAGTGTCTGTCCACGTACCCTCGTAGACCGAAAGCGGAAGCGTTATAACAACGCGGTTGATGTAGTCGTACGTCTTCACGATCCGACCGATCCAAGCACCGAACGTACGGCACCTCCGAGTTCTGCACACGTTCAGCTCGATGACGATCCCCGGACTCCGATCCAGCAAAGTGTCGGGGATGAGTTCCGTCAGCATGACGGCGTGGTGACGATGATGATGCTCTACCGGCGCAGGGCTTCGCCTAAACTCTGCGACGATATGACCGAGGTGGAATATGGTGGAAGGGGGCACCGCACACGGCTAAGAGATCCAAGGGATCAATTGTTGTCCCTTTGGTGCTAGCCCTGCCCCTCTATTTATATGTTGAGCCCCGGGGTCGAAACTTGGAGCAAAAACCTCCTCAAAGTCGGTTTTGCCCGAAAGGCAAGAGTCCCACTCGGACTCCAGGACCAAACGCCACAATCCTTGGCGTCTGGCCCAGACGCCATGGGCCTCGGCGTCTGGCCCAGGGCCAGACGCCAGGGTCTCCGGCGTTTGGCCCCCTGGCCT
>LR880969.1:786203099-786223757 GCA_904067115.1 Aegilops sharonensis
TGCATAATCTCATAGTTACAGGAACATGTATGGGTCATGAAGAAAGCATTAACATACTAAACGATCAAGTGTTAAGCTAACGGAATGGGTCATGTCAATCAGATCATTCAACTAATGATGTGACCTTGTTAATCAAATAACAACTCCTTGTTCATGGTTAGGAAACATAACCATCTTTGATTAACAAGCTAGTCAAGTAGAGGCATACTAGTGACACTATGTTTGTCTATGTATTCACACATGTATTATGTTTCCGGTTAATACAATTCTAGCATGAATAATAAACATTTATCATGAAATAAGGAAATAAATAATAACTTTATTATTGCCTCTAGGGCATATTTCCTTCAGGTTTATGTCAAGCAACCCCCCGGGTTCGAGGATCCCTACTTTCCCGATCATGTGTATCAACTCGATAAGGCACTCTATGGCCTTAAGCAAGCCCCACATGCGTGGTATGACCACCTTACCGAGTTGTTGCAAGATCGTGGATTTGAAGTTGGGCAAATCGATCTCACTCTTTTTACTAAGAAGGTCAAAGGGGAGTTGTTTGTGTGCCAACTATATGTTGATGATATTATATTTGGTTCCCCCAACAAAGCTTTCAATGAGGAATTTGCCGCTCTCACGACCTCTAAGTTCAAGATGTCGTCGATGGGAGAGTTGAAGTTCTTCCTCGGTTTCGAAGTCAAACAAAGAAGAGAAGGAACCTTCATCAACCAAGCCAAATACACTCAAGCCATGCTAAAGAGATTCAAGCTAAGTGATGTCAAGCCAGCTTCCACTCCAATGCCCACCAAGTGCCAACTTGACATTGATCCCAATGGTAACGCAGTGGATCGAAAGGTATATCGCTCCATGATTGGCTCCTTGCTTTACCTTTGTGCATCTAGACCGGATATCATGTTGAGTGTGGGAATTTGTGCACGGTTTCAAGCCGCACCTAAGGAAAGTCACTTTGTGGCGGTCAAGCGAATCTTTCGATATGTGGCTCATACCCCAAACTTTGGCTTATGGTACCCAAGAGGAGCGAACATCAAGCTTGTAGGTTATTCGGACTCGGATTGGGCGGGAGACAAAGTGGATAGGAAGTCCACTTTCGGAGGTTGCCAATTCCTTGGTTGCTCTTTGGTAAGTTGGTCTTCTAAGAATCAAAGTTGTGTCTCTCTCTCGTCCACCGAAGCGGAGTATGTGGCAGCCGGTAGTTGTTGTGCACAACTTCTATGGATGAGGCAAACTTTAAAGGATTACGTTGTCATTTGTGACACAGTGCCTCTTTGGTGTGACAATGAAAGTGCCATCAAAATTTCTCTCAACCCGGTGCAACACTTCAAGACAAAGCATATTGAGATTCGGTATCACTTCATCCGGGATCACATTAGGCGAGGGGAGATCGAGCTCAACTACGTCAACACTCATGATAACCTTGCAGATATTTTCACGAAGCCCTTGGATGAAGCAATATTTCACGAGTTAAGGCATGAGCTAAATACCATTGATTCGAGCAATGTTGCTTGAACCCTTGCACATCCCACCATACTCAACTTGTTATCTTGTTTAGGTGTAGGCATGGACATAGGGGGAGTGTGGTTCTCTCAATGAACTCTCCCTCCCCCCATTATGCATAAATTGATTAACTCTTTCACATTAGCCATTTTGATGGTACTTGTGCTTCAAAGACGAGCTTTGGTCATGGGCCCAAGGATAATTCTTCGCGGTGCCATACCAATTGACTCAAACATAGGTGGCTCCGGCCACCGCCCTCTCTTTAGAGAGGTTTTGTTTAGTGTCTTAGTCCTTGTATTCTCTTGTCTTCCTTTTGTCGTGTCAATCTTGTTTGAGTTGTCTCGTGTGTCCGTTCTCTTGAAGGTTGCCTTCAAAGACTTCATTTTCCCTTTCTTGAAACCTACATCTTCTTGAGCTCATGGTACTACAGCGGCCTGCCACGGTACTACCGCGTGAGGACCGCACGGTACTTCCGCACCCAGCGCGGCAGTAATTTTTTACTGCCGCCTGGGGGAGCGGTACTGCCGCCACAATGCGGTACTTCCGCCCAGGCGGTACTACCGCAATGACGTGCGGTACTACCGCATGGCCAAGGGAGCGTGGGGGTTAAGAGCGGGCAGGGGGAGTTCCAACTTCCCCATACCCATTCGTCTGTCTCTCTCCCCGTCGTCTCTCCCTCTCTCGCTCAAGAACGGCGCCGGAGACCCTCGCCGGATCTCCGTCTCCGGCCACTCTCCTTGGATTCCGACCGGTGGGATCGTTCCCCACCACCTCCTCTTGCCATGGAACAAGGTTTCTCCCCAAATCCATCTCTCCTTTGTTCGCTCTTTCGCTTCTAGGTTTTTGGGGAGATGCATGTTGTTCTTGAGATTTTAGGCCAAATCTTTGCAAGAGTAGGATGTAGGAGAGTAGTGATGCGTAGAAATTGTACTTGATATGTTGTCCCGTGGTAGATTTGATCAACCGTAGTACCGCCTCGTTGTCACGGTTGTTCTTAGATTCAGTTGGTTTGGATCTGACGCCGTGCGGTACTACCGCATCTTTGGTGTGGTACTACCGCTCATACGGTACTACCGCTCGTACGGTACTACCGCTCCTCAGGCACGATACTACCGCACGAGCCATGGTACTAAAATCCTACTGCCGCTCCGAGCCCCGGTACTATCGTGCTGCCGCGCGATACTACCGCGACTAGGAGCGGCACTAAAATTTTAATACCGCATGAACAAGCAGTACTACTGTTGCTATCAAGTCTTCTTCATGGCAATTACCAAGTGCGCATTCTACTTGTTTCACCTGTTTTGCTGTGGTATTTGCATTGATCCTTCTCGCTTCTCGTGCGTGTTTTTGTGTTTGGTGTCTTAGGTGGTGGCTCTGGTGCACCCGCTCGCCGTTCCAATCCCAGCCGTGACACGGGTTCCAAGCGTCTGCGCAACCAAGATGAAGCTCCAGAAGGCTCCAATGCCCCCCAACATAGGACCAACACCACCGCCACCAAGCAGAAGGAGCCCATCATGGGCATGGATGAGATCCCACTGGCAGAGTTTATCTCTCGAAGGAGGATCAACCCTTATGTGAATCCTCGTGCCAACATCAGAGGCAATGATCTGTTCTGGGCCAAGCAGCAGAATCTCGTCTATTTGGATGTGATCAAGGGAAAGCAGAACACTTATGTGGACGTGCACTGGATTGATATGAATCAAATGAGGGAGGAGAAGCACGGTGCCTACTTTGGTGAGGCCTTGGATCTCGTGGAGCAGTTTGCCATTGAGGATGTGATCTCCTTTCACCTGGACTTTGATCCCGAGCTTGTGGCCCAGTTCTTTGCTTCGGTACACTTTCACACTGGGGAAGAACGGAGGATGACCTGGATGATCAATGGACGTCAGCTGACTGCTACATGGAAGGAGTTCATGGATTTTCTCAGTATACCTGATGAGGGGCTCAACTCGCCTGTTGGAGTTCGCCCTCATGCCAACCCCGAGTCTGCCAACAAGAACAAGCTCATGCAATACTATGTCGAGAAGCTCTTTCCAAGTGGCAAGAAGGCGTGGGTTCTGAACCCTTTCCTTGGCATCATGCACCGGATCTTCCGCAACTCTCTTTTCCCACGCATTGGGGACAAGGACAAGGTGCATGCTTATCTTGTGGACATGCTGCTTCTCTGTGAGGAGGCGCGTCTCTCTCAGTCTCAGCCATTGTACGTCTCCCACATCATGTGGTGCGAGCTTCGGTTTGCGGTGTTCAACCGTAAGGTCCCCATCTATGGACCATATATGTTTCTTTTGATCTCGAAGACGTGGGAGAAGCTATTCCCTCAGGATGAGTTTTTGGCCCCTGACTGGATCCGTCATGACCCCATCAGACTCCGCATCAAGCCCCAGTGGGCTAACACTACTACTCATGCTGAGGCGGCGGCTGCTAAGATGGTTGTTGATGGGGAGGAGAGTGATGCGGAGGATGCAGATGTGGACCGCTCTGCTGGGTATGCCCCTCCCTCTACTGAGCCCTCATGGGCTAAGAAGCTGAAGGCCAAGATGAAGGCCTTGTTCTGCATGCAGGCAAAGGGGCAGTACAGGACTCACGTTGCCTCCAAGGAGAGTCGCTGCCGCGGCAAGAAGATTATGAGGTTTTTTGGAGAGGAAGTTTCTGGCGGTTCCGAGGAGCACATCACTCCAGAGGCTGAGTGGATGGCAAAACAAGGCTACAAGTGGACTTATTCTGAGGAGGAGCACATCCCTGCTGCCGAGTCTCACGAGGAGCGTGCGAGTGATTACTCCGCATGAGCCACCACCTGCGTTGTAGGTGTCCTCTTTGCCTTTTTGGCGTCTCGATGCCAAAGGGGTAGAGAGTGTAGGATTTGCGAGTCTTTTTTTTGTGTGTTTCGTTTGCGTCTGTTCTGTTGAACCTCGTTTGCTTGGGTTTGGTTTGCGCTTGTGAGACTTATCTATCATATGGTGTAAGACATATGCACTCTATCGTACCTTATTGAGCTTATGATATCTTGTGCTACTTATATTATGCTCTTGTTTACTATCTTGCTTAGTGTTAGCCTTATTGTTGCAAGATATGCCTTGTCTATAAAATATAGGGGGGGTGTTGATCCAAGTTTGTGTGCCGTGTAGTCCAAATCACTTATCTAGATTGCACACATCTAGGGGGAGCCCGTCTATATTTTAGAGATGTGGGGTTTGCTCATGTTCTATATTTTCTCCCTTGTGCAAATCCCGTATTGTCATCAATCCACCAAAAAGGGGAGATTGTAAGGGCATATTTATCCCTAAAGTGTTTTGGTGATTGATGACAATGCTTTTGCGGACTAATCGTGTGCCTTGAGTATTTCAGACTTTTCATCACTAGGCACAAGACGGTTTGGTGCCCCTCGAAGGCTTTTGAAGACGGCGTTTTTCTACGTTTCTTTTTGGTGGATTTGAGTCGTAGGAAGGCCGTACTATTAAGAGGGCGTCCGCTTTGGAAGGGCTTTGGTGGAATCATCACGTACACGTTTACTCCTTCGCACCGCCTTTCCCTTAGCTCTTTGGAGCATCATCCGTTTCTTCATGTTTATGCAAAAAGAAGAATTCCTAGTGTTGCTGTTCTAGGGCATGCGGCAGTACCGCTCTTCAGAGAGGTAGTACCGCAGGCCCCTGCGGTAGTACCGCAGGTCCTTGCGGTAGTACCACAGGTGCCCACGGTAGTACCGCTCCTTAGGAGATGTAATACCGTGGCCTCTGGCCAGGCTCAGCTGCTCGTGCGGCTGTAGGGGCGGATGTAATTTTTTACATCCGCGCCCTACGCGGTAGTACTGCCCCATGCGTGCGGTAGTACCGTGAGTCCTGGCCTGGCACGGCAACATGAGCGGAAGTAGGGGCGGATGTAATTTTTTACATCCGATCCCCGCACGGTAGTACCGTATGCCATGTGTGGTAGTACTGTGTCGGATTTTTGCATCGACCCCAACTCAGCGGAAGTTGCCACAGAGGTATTTTTATATGTCCGTGCCTTCCCGAAATCTGGAACTTCCCTGCCTTGCGGTAGTACCGCAAGGGGGAGCGGTAGTACCGCGCCAGCGGTTCTACCGCCCTCCGCTTCAGTGCGTTTGGGCTATCCAGGTTTGTGCTGCTCGGGCGGTAGTACCGCGGGGCTCTGCGGTAGTACTGCACGCCCTTGCGGTAGTACCGCGCTGCACAGGCTGGGTTGGTGGATAACAGTTGGATTTGTCCCACCACTATATAAGGGGTGTCTTCTTCTCCGAGTCGACTACCTCTTCCAACCCTAAGCTCCATTTTTGCCCGATCTCTCTCCCTAGCCAATCAAACTTGTTGATTTTCTAGGGATTGGTTGGGAAGGCTCCGATCTACCCTTCCACCAAGAGAAATTTGATTCCCCCCACTAATCCCTTGCGGATCTTGTTACTCTTGGGTGTTTGAGCACCCTAGACGGTTGAGGTTACAGCGGAGTGATACATCTCCAACGTATCTATAATTTATGAAGTATTCATGCTATTATATTATCTGTTTTGGATGTTTATGGGATTTACTAAACACTTTTATATTATTTTTGGGACTAACCTATTAACCCAGAGCCCAGTGCCAGTTTCTGTTTTTTCCCTTGTTTCAGTGTTTCGCAGAAAAGGAATAGCAAACGGAGTCCAAACGGAATGAAACCTTCATGAGCGTGATTTTTGGAACGAACGTGATCCATGAGACTTGGAGTTGAAGTCAGGGAAGCTTCAAGGTGGCCACGAGGCAGGGAGGCACGCCTGCCCCCTGGGTGCGCCCCCACCCTCGTGGGCCCTTCGTGGCTCCCCTGACCGACTTTTTTCGCCTATATATATCCATATACCCTAAAACCAACGGGGAACAGAATAGATCGGGAGTTCCGCTGCCGCAAGCCTCTGTAGCCACCAAAAACCAATCGGGACCCTGTTCCGGCACCCTGCTAGAGGGGGGATCCCTCACCGGTGGCCATCTACATCATCCCGGCGCTCTCCACGACGAGGAGGGAGTAGTTCACCCTCGGGGCTGAGGGTATGTACCAGTAGCTATGTGTTTGATCTCTCTCTCTCTCTCGTGTTCTTGAGGTGATACGATCTTGATGTATCGCGAGCTTTGCTATTATAGTTGGATCTTATGATGTTTCTCCCCCTCTACTCTCTTGTAATGGATTGAGTTTTCCCTTTGAAGTTATCATATCGGATTGAGTCTTTAAGGATTTGAGAACACTTGATGTATGTCTTGCGTGGGATACCCGTGGTGACAATGGGGTATTCTATTGATTCACTTGATGCATGTTTTGGTGATCAACTTGCGGGTTCCATGACCTTGGGAATCTATGCATAGGGGTTGGCACACGTTTTCGTCTTGACTCTCCGGTAGAAACTTTGGGGCACTCTTTGAAGTTCTTTTTGTTGGTTGAATAGATGAATCTGAGATTGTGTGATGCATATCGTATAATCATACCCACGGATACTTGAGGTGACATCAGAGTATCTAGGTGACATTAGGGTTTTGGTTGATTTGTGTCTTAAGGTGTTATTCTAGTACGAACTCTATGATAGATCGAACGGAAAGAATAGCTTCGTGTTATTTTACTACAGACTTTTGAATAGATTGATCAGAAAGAATAACTTTGAGGTGGTTTCGTACCCTACCATAATCTCTTCGTTTGTTCTCCGCTATTAGTGACTTTGGAGTGACTCTTTGTTGCATGTTGAGGGATAGTTATATGATCCAATTATGTTATTATTGTTGAGAGAACTTGCACTAGTGAAAGTATGAACCCTAGGCTTTGTTTTCTAGCATTGCAATACCGTCTATGCTCACTTTTACCACTTGTTACCTTGCTGTTTTTATATTTTCAGATTACAAATACTCATATCTACCATCCATATTGCACTTGTATCACCATCTCTTCGCCGAACTAGTGCACCTATACAATTTACCATTGTATTGGGTGTGTTGGGGACACAAGAGACTCTTTGTTATTTGGTTGCAGGGTTGCTTGAGAGAGACCATCTTCATCCTACGCCTCCCACGGATTCATAAACCTTAGGTCAACCACTTGAGGGAAATTTGCAACTGTCCTACAAACCTCTGCACTTGGAGGCCCAACAACGTCTACAAGAAGAAGGTTGCGTAGTAGACATCAAGCTCTTTTCTGGCGCCGTTGCCGGGGAGGTGAGTTCTTGAAGGTATATCTTTAGATCTTGCAATTGAAACTTTTTGTTTCTTGTTTTATCACTAGTTTTGTCTATGAAAGAAAACTACAAAAAATGGAATTGAGTTTGCCTCATACGCTTCATCTTTTTAATATCTTTCGTGAGTATGATGGAAAGGAAAATTGTGCCAAAGTGTTAGAAGAAGAATGCATTAAAATGTTTGGCACTAAATCTTTGAATGATGAGCATGATTGCAATGTTGTTAGTATGAACTCCTTGAATATCCATGGTACTGATGATGATTGCACTAGTCATGATGAAAATATCTCTTATAAGCATGTCAACTTTTTTGGAGTGCATTGAGTTTGCAAGTACATACCAAATAGGGAAAATAGATTTTGCAAGAATCCTAAGTATTTGGAAACTAAATGGGTGCAAGATAGGCTAGATGATTGTGCTGAAAGATTCAATATTTATCGCCATCCTTGTGAACTTTGCAATGAACATGGTCATTTAAAGCTCCAATGCTATTTGTTTCATGATCAAATCGTGTCCAAAACTTGTGATAACTTGATTACCCTTGAGCATCATAAAGAGCTTAGTCTTCTTTTGGGGTATGAAGAAATGAAACGTATAACTGAGGGTATTCCAAAATTTAATCTTGACATATTTCTTGATTTTGATCTAGAAGAAATTTTTATGTATTGTGCGGTGAATTGCATTGAAAATCCTTATATTGCCAATTACATAAAGAAAAGAAAACAAATAGAAGATGAAGAGAATACTAATGAAAGGGAAGAGACTTCCCAATATCCTCCTATTATTTCTTATGATGAATCAAGTAACGAGGAGGAGCCTTCTATTCAACCAATCTCATTAATAAGGAGCTCAAAAGAGAGGGTTAAACCCACACATGATGTGAAGAAGAAAAAGAAAAGACGGAGAAGTAAAGGTAGAAAGGTATCTCTCCCAAATGATGTTGCTCCTATTTCTCATTGTGATGATGATAATTGATATACTATTGGTGCTATCCATACTATTAATGATGAGAGTGATTATGCTTATGATATGAAAAGGCCCAAGCTTGGGGATGCTATGTTTGATGAAGATGATGTTTTTGAGAATATATTTGCTGCAATTAATGTTTGTCTCAAGCTTGGGGATGCTAAGTTTAATGAAGATGATATTTTTAGTCTCCCAAGTTTTGATATGCAAATTTATAATGATGATAGCATGCCTCCTACTTATGATGATTATATTGATGAAAGTGGGTTTGGAAGAGTGTCAACTTTAGGAAGTAATGATCCCACTATTTTGGAGGGTGTTGAATCTTATTGTTACAATTATGAAAGTGGATTTGGAGAGGTCATGACTTTATTTAGTAATGATTCCACTATCTTGGAAGAGGTTTCAATCGATTATGATGAGAACAAAGTTCCTACTTATGACGATTATTGTGATGAAACTTATGCTATAAAAAGTAGTGATGATTATATTTATAAAACTTTTCATGATTATGATTACCCTTTTTCTGAACATTACTCTTTTAATGTGGAAACAATTTATAGTATTCGAGTCTCTTATGATACTCCCACTATTCTGAAAGAGAAGAATTTTGCTTATGCGGAGAGTAGTAATTTTTTTATGCAAGTAGATAATGAAAAGAATGATTTATGTGATAGTTATATTGTTGAATTCATTCATGATGCTACTGAAACTTATTATGAGGGAGGAACATATGCTTGTAGGAAATGCAATAATATCAAGTTTCCTCTCTATGTGCTTAAAGTTTTGAAGTTATGCTTGTTTTTGCTTCCTATGCTAGTTGATTATTGTTCCCATAAGTTGTTTGCTCACAAAATCCCTATGCATAGGAAGTGGGTTAGACTTAAATGTGCTAGTCATATTCTTCATGATGCTCTCTTTATGCTTCAATTCTTATGTCTTATGTGAGCATCATTGAAATCATCATGCCTAGCTAGGGGCGTTAAACGTTAGCGCTTGTTGGGAGGCAACCCAATTTTATTTTTGTTTCTTTCTGTTTGGTTCTGTTTAGTAATAAATTTTTGATCTAGCCTCTGGTTAGATGTGGTTTTATGTTTTAATTAGTGTTTATTCCAAGTAAGATCTATAGGATCTTCTTGGATGATAGTTATTTGATCTTGCTGAAAATTCCAGAAACTTTCTGTTCACGAAAACAATTGTTTAAAATCACCAGAACGTGATAAAATACTGATTCCAATTGCAGCAGATCAACAATCAAATTATCTAGGTCTTCCTATTTTGGTAGAAGTTTTTGAGTTCCATAAGTATACGTTGGATACAAATTACTACAGACTGTTCTGTTTTTGACAGATTCTGTTTTCTATGTGTTGTTTGCTTATTTTGATGAATCTATGAGTAGTATCGGAGGGTATGAACCATAGAGAAGCTGCAATACAGTAGACATTAGACCAATATGAATTTATAATGAGTTCACAACAGTACCAAAGGTGGTGATTTATTTTCTTATACTAACGGAGCTTACGAGTTTTCCATTGAGTTTTGTGTTGTGAAGTTTTCAAGTTTTGGGTAAAGATTCGATGGACTATGGAATAAGGAGTGGCAAGAGACTAAGCTTGGGGATGCCCAAGGCACCCCAAGGCAATATTCAAGGATAACCAAGAGCCTAAGCTTAGGTATGCCCCGGATGGTATCCCCTCTTTCGTCTTCGTTCATCGGTAACTTTACTTGGAGCTTGATACGTCTCCGTCGTATCTACTTTTCCAAACACTTTTGCCCTTGTTTTGGACTCTAACTTGCATGATTTTAATGGAACTAACCCGGACTGACGATGTTTTCAGCAGAATTGCCATGGTGTTATTTATGTGCAGAAACAAAAGTTCTCGGAATGACCTGAAACTCCACGGAACTTATTTTTGGAAAATATTAAAAATATTGGCGAAAGAATCAAGGCCAGGGGGTCCACCACCTGTCCATGAGGGTGGAGGGCGCGCCCCTGCCTCGTGGGCCCCCTGTTGCTCCACCAACCTCAACTCCAACTCCATATATTCATGTTCGGGGAGAAAAAATCAGAGAGAAAGATTCATCGCGTTTTATGATACGGAGCCGCCGCCAAGCCCTAAACTCTCTCGGGACGGCTGATCTGGAGTCCGTTCGGGGCTCCGGAGAGGGGAATCCGTCGCCGTCGTCATCATCAACCATCCTCCATCACCAATTTCATGATGCTCACCGCCGTGCTTGAGTAATTCCATCGCAGGCTTGCTGGACGGTGATGGGTTGGATGAGATTTATCATGTAATCGAGTTAGTTTTGTTAGGGTTTGATCCCTAGTATCCACTATGTTCTGAGATTGATGTTGCTATGACTTTGCTATGCTTAATGCTTGTCACTAGGGCCCGAGTGCCATGATTTCAGATCTGAACCAATTATGTTTTCATGAATATATGTGAGTTCTTGATCCTATCTTGCAAGTCTATAGTCACCTACTATGTGTTATGATCCGGCAACCCCGAAGTGACAATAATCGGGACCACTCCTAGTGATGACCATAGTTTGAGGAGTTCATGTATTCACTATGTGTTAATGCTTTGGTCCGGTACTCTATTAAAAGGAGGCCTTAATATCCCTTAGTTTCCATTAGGACCCCGCTGCCACGGGAGGGTAGGCGAAAAGATGTCATGCAAGTTCTTTTCCATAAGCAAGTATGACTATATTCAGAATACATGCCTACATTACAGTGATGAATTGGATCTAGTTCTGTGGCACCCTATGTTATGATTGTTACATGATGAACCGCATCCGGCATAATTTTCCATCACCGATCCAATGCTTACGAGCTTTTCACATATTGTTCTCCGCTTATTTACTTTTCGTTGCTACTGTTACAATCACTACAAAACCCAAAAATATTACTTTTGCTACCGTTACCGTTACTTCCATATTACTTTGCTACCAAATACTTTGTTGCAGATACTAAGTTATCTAGGTGTGGTTGAATTGACAACTCAACTGCTAATACTTGAGAATATTCTTTGGCTCCCCTTGTGTCGAATCAATAAATTTGGGTTGAATACTGTAGCCTCGAAAACTGTTGCGATCCCCTGTACTTGTGGGTTATCAAGACTATTTTCTGGCGCCGTTGCCGAGGAGCATAGATCTATTATTTGAGTCACTTAGGATTTATATCTGCTGGTTACTGAAGAACTTGAAAGATGTGAAAACAAAAATTTATCCCTCAACTACGAGGGGAGGTAAGGAACTGCCATCTAGCTCTGCACTTGATTCACCTTCTGTTTTGAGTAAGCTTGCGACACCTAAACTTACTTCTGCTATTAATTCTGATATGTCGCATGTTATTGATGATGCCACTTCTGCTATGCATGATACTTATGATGAAACTACTTCTATGCTTGATACTACTGTGCCACTTGGTGAATTTCTTGATGAACAACTTGCCCTTACAAACTCCTTGGTTCAACTCCACAATCTTGGTGGAGGCTCCCAAGTGACACCTAGCCAATCTAGGAGACACCACTCTCCAAGAAGTAACAAATGGTGTGTTGATGATGAACTCCTTGCTCTTGTGCTTCAAATGATAGTCTCCCCAACACTCAACTCTCTCTCACAGGATTTGGATTTGGTGGAAAGAATATTTGAGTGGAAAGCAACTTGGGGAAGGCTAGAGATCAAGATTCATATGGTAGGAATGGAATATCTTGGCCTCAACACAAGGGTAGGTGGTTCTCTCTCAGAAAATGTAAGTTGGAAGTGTAGGTTCGTTCTAATTGCTCTCTCTACGAATGAAGGGGAGGTGGAGGAGTATATATAGCCTCCACACAAAATTTAACCATTACACACAACTTGCCAAACTCGGTGGGACCGAATTGAGAAACTCGGTCGGACCGATTCAGCAAATCTAGTGTCCGTTAGGATTTTCGGTGGGACCGACATGCAACTCGGTAGGACCGATATGGTTAGGGTTAGGGCATAACGTAATCTCAGTGAGACCGATTACACAAACTCGGTGAGACCGACTTTGGTAACGAGGTAACCAGAGAGTTGCTCAGGTAAACTCGGTGGGACCGATTCACTCATTTTGGTGAGACCGAAATGTTACAAAAGGGAAACAGAGAGTTTACATTGCAATCTCGGTGGGACCGATCGCCCATCTCGGTAGGACCGAAACATTACGAAGGGAAACAGATAGATTACAATCCCATCTCGGTGAGACCGAGATCCCTATCGGTGAGACCAATTTGCCTAGGGTTTGTGGCAGTGGCTATGACATCTGAACTCGGTGGCGTCGGATAGAAAGAATCGGTAGGGCCGAGTTAGACTTTTGGTTTAGGTCATATGTGGATGTGAGAAAGTAGTTGAGGGCTTTGGAGCATATCACTAAGCATTTTGAGCAAGTAAGCCATTAAGCAACACCTCATCCCTCCTTGATAGTATTGGCTTTTTCTATAGACTCAATGTGATGTTGGATCACTAAAATATAAAATGTAGAGTCTTGATCTTGAGCCAATCCCTTTGTCCTTGGCATTTTGAGGGGTCCACTTTTCTCATCCATGCCATGCCAATCATTGAGCTTTCCTGAAATATTAGTCTTGAAATATTGTTAGGTCAATAAGCTATATGTTGTTAGGAATTACCAAAACCACCTAGGGATAGTTGCACTTTCAATCTCCCCCTTTTTGGTAATTTATATGACAACATTTAGATCAAAGCTTCGACAAATGATAATAAGAGTGAAAAACATTGTCGCTTTGAGAAGTATGTGAAAAGCAAGAGATCCCCCTAAATTTGTGCATAATTTAAGATTTGCTTTGGACTGCAAATGCACAATGCGTTAGGATCATGGGTTACTCTTCCATGTCACATACATCTTTGTGGGGCTCTCAAAATGATAATAAATAAATACATGCATTCATCACCAAGCAAAGTGAATGATCATATGGGAGATAAAAGGATAAAATCATCCAACAAGCATTAACGTAGCATATGATCAAACACATGAAGTATCTCACAAACGCATAAAGTATCTCAAACAAGCAAATAAAGTTCAACCACCAAAACAAGAGAGAACAAAATCAACACTCTCTCTCGAAGCCTATGATCTATACATTTTTCTCCCCCTTTGGCAACAAGTTACCAAAAAGTTCATAGAAAATGCATAGCACTAAATCGAATCTTAGGCTTGGTCTTCAGGTGGTGGTGTAGACAGAACTCCAAGAATGAAGGCATTAGTCGATGTAGACGGTGCTGGAGGAGTAGGTGCTGGAGCTGGTTGCACAGAAGCTATAGCTGGTGCAGATGTAGTGGCTCTGGAGTCTGTAACAGGCACTGCAGCTGATCTCTGGCTCCTGGGCACTCTGGTAAAAGCATCAGTAGTAGTCTTGCCCTTCCCCTCCTGCATATCATCCTGAAGTTGCTCAATAACTGACTGTATCTCAGTGATCTTCACATCCAAGTCATAGAACTTTTGCTCCATGATCCTCTCCAGGCTCTCCTGGTTTTGAGTCAGGGTGGCCAGTCCCTTCTCAATTCTCAGAGTGGAGGCAATCAAGTAGCCAAGCTGATCCTGCTTTCTCTTCAAGAAGTACTAAGATGCCTCATCAATGGTTGGCATCTGCAGCCTTTTCAGTCCTTGCCTTCTCCCTCTTTTCTTGTGCTTGCACAGAAGATGGTTCATCTTCATCCATCACCACTGTGTTGTCCTCAAAATCTGGATAGATGGGCATGTGTTCCTTGTCCAAGAGGTATGTGCCTGTGCCCATCTTGGAGTTGATGAGCTCCTGGATCTGTGGGGCATACCCACGACTTCTCTTCTGATCTGCAGCAGTCCTCTTGATAGTTTCCACTATGAGGCTCATCACCTTGAACTTTTGAGGCACATCAAATATGTGAAGTAGGTTCATGGAGTGTCCTCTGATCATTCTATGATCACCTGACTTGGGAAGAAGTGTGTGCCTGAGGATCCAGTTGATTGCAGGCAGTCCAGATAGCAAGTGTTTCACAGAACCAAATTGGTGACTCTCAAGATCTGCATCTGGAATCTCCTTGTACATGCTAGCCATTGAGTTGTGATCCTTATTCTTCTTGTCATACACATCCAAGTCATCTTCTTGTTCTTCTGGGGCATTGATCAACTGAGCCCATTCTTCAACTAATGATTGGTACCTAGTACCTTCAGACATCCAGACAATCCTTTCATCCAGGTAGAAATGAGCTATGGAGTAGAACTGCATAATAAGCTCATCATTCCACTTTGTGAGCTGCTGAGCCACAAACTTATCAACTCCACAAGCCTTGAAACTACCACAGACTCCAGGATAGTGTTCTTCATTCTCCTTGATGTATTTCCAGTCCACCCATCTCATATCACAGACTATAGGCTTCTTGTCAAGCAGAATTGTCTCATAGAAGTCCTGCTATTCCTTAGTGTGGAATCTATAGTCCAAAGCAGTCCTTCTCCTGGTGGCATATGGATCTGACTCTCTCCATAGTCTCAGTCCTGAATCTTTCCCGATTTTCATGTTCTCAGCTACAGGATGAGCATCATTGTGATCTGGAATTTTTGGCTTCAGCTTTCTCAAGACATGTGACTCATCATCTTCTTCTTCAATTGCAGCTTCAGGCACTGGGGCCTTGTTCTTCTCTGCAGCTGAAATATTCCTGGTGCTCCTCTTGGGTGCAGATTTGGGTTTTGGAGCAGCTGCCTTAGGAGCTTCTTTGGGCTTTGATGAAGCAGCCCCTGAACTTATGGCATCTCCCATAAGCTTTTGAGCTTTGGGTGCTGGTGCAGCAACATCTTCCTCTTCTTCTTCTTCCATCATGGAAGGCTTCCCAATTACTCTGGACATGGTCTTCTTGACCCTTTCCTTCCTCTTCTTCCCTTCTGCAGCAGCCTCTTTGGGTTCAGATTCCAAAGATACTTGAGTGGAGGCTCTGGCTTTAGACATGGGAATTCTTTTGGCAGGTGCTTTGGTCTTCATACCAGGCTTAGTGGCAACAGCTGCGCCATACTCCTTCTTGTGCACCTTCTTCTTGGAAGTGGCCTCATCCTCAACAGCCACATAGTCTTCATCCTCAGAATCTGAAGTTCTCTTTTTTCTGGCCCTGGTGGCTGCCTTGGATAAGTTGCTGGGTGTGCTCCTGCTTCCATCATCTGAGCTGCTAGAGGGACTATTGCCCTCACTCATGTGAACCCGCTCCTCAGACTTGTTCTGACTGTCACTCTGATCTGACATGATGCAAACACTGACAGCAGACCCTGTGAATAGTTTATAGATGAGGTAGAGTGGATGAGCATCACAAAATAAAGAGATTTTTGCAAAAGAATGACTCAAAAACTTAGTTTTAGTTTTCCACAAAAATCATTTTGGATCTACCGATTTGTAAACTTGGTGGTACCGAAGCAACTTTTGGAACCTAAACTGGTGAACTCGGTCAGACCGAGTCACAGTTCGGTGGCACCGAGACTGCTAGGTTTCACAAAGTCCTGAACTCGGTCACACCGATTTGCAATTCTCGGACAGGCCGAGAATTACATGTGCAATGGCCTTAGCCGAATCGGTGGTACCGAGTTCTACAACTCGGTTGGTCCGAGATGGTTTCAGCGGAAACCTAACCCTAAATTTTCAATTCACATCTAATCTACGGAGTGGTTTCGGTGGATAAGATGATCTCAATCATGGCAAGATTAATGGCAAAACAATGTGCTAGGGATTTGGAGTTAGGAATAGCACAAAGATCAAGTCCATACCCTAGTTCGGCGATGGACTTGCTACGGCGGCAACGGCGGAGACGATTCTCGTTGACGGTGGCGGAGACCAGCGGCAGGAGGCAGCTGGCGATGAGGAGGACGATCCGGAGACCCAGGGTGGCAGAGCAGGCTGAGCGCGGGCGAAAGAGTTCAGAGAAATTTCCAAAATTTGACCCGTGGATATATATAGCCTGACCTTGTCGGTGTGACCAAGTGGAACAACTCGGTGGCACCGAGATGCATAACTGCAAGCAGTTACAGCAACTCGGTGTGACCGAAAAGTTCAAATCGGTTGCACCGAGATTGAAAACCTAGATCGACTTAGTGATCTCGGTATGACCGAAATGGAAGAATCGGTCAGACCGAAACGCACAAAGAAGTTTTGGAAGTTTAAGTCTATAACGAATCGGGACTCCGAGTGCTCCTCACACGGAGTGGTTCGAATCTGACTTGATCAAATTTTGTGATGTAGCATGAATATAGTTTGAGACAATAAAAGCATAGATAGCTAGAGAAGGTTCTTAGGCATTCTTGTCCATCCACTTGGCAAAAGAAAAGGAATCCAACCAATCAAAACAACAAGTGGATGTCCTCGAATGAGTAAATTATGCAACCAACATGCTCACACAATAAAATGGCAAATGAATTATGTGGCAAATCATGCACAACCCATTCTAGCATCTATCAAGCAATTGGCGATGACTAGGTCATCTATATATGAGTATATTGACTTAGGAGTCAAATGAGAACATTTGATCATAGGTCATACTCATCGTTTAAGCACAAGTGGGGTTACCACTTTTACATAAAGCGTTGTTGTGTTCACACCATTAGAGTTGCTTTAGCTCAATTCTTAGAGTAAAGCTCCCCCCTAGATGTGAGATCCCCCCTTAGAGGGATTAACTAACCTTGGGTTTTGTTGACGATGACTTCATGTAGGTGTTGAAGATGTGGGTGATCAATGTTGATGTAGATCATTTGGAGCAACCCATCCTTTGGAGTGAGTTGCACTTTCAATACCTACACGGGTTAGTCCCACAAGGAACAAGCAAGGATATCCATAGACATAGAGTGATACACACACAAGATGATGTCTATGAAAGCATTAGGTTACCTTGTCCCTTGTCTTACAAACAAGAGGGTTTGTGACTCCTTGAACTAGTGCAAGATGTGGAGGTTGATTGCACTTGTTCTTGCCAAAACGATAAGAGTGAAGTATGTTGGCGGAGTCACCCTCAAGAACTCTCTAGTTCTTCTTCTTTGGGATCCACATCATCTTGATGGAAATCCTTGGAGTTGTAGTCGTACTTGATGAAGTAGAACTTGATGTAGTCTTGGGAACCCACTTGACCAAGGCCTTAGGAGCTTCTTCAAATGCATCAATTTCTTCTTGAAGCTTGTCCTTGCCTTTTTCGTTGTGGTCTTGTGGTGGAAGATCATCTTGAGCTTGTGTCCCTTTGAAAGAAGTAGGATCATACTTCTCTTGTTGAGGAACAAACTTCGTCTTGGGGTATTGATCTTCTTCCCACTCAACTCCGTTGGCATTTAACTTTCGTTCAAAACCAACACCTTGGTTCTTCCGGTGCCTTCCTTGCTTGCGTACAATTTCCTCGAATTGCTTACTCCCGGCGAGGCTATTGTAAACACCTTTATCTATAATTCCCTTCAACAAGCTATTTTCTTGCTCAAGTGTAACTTGGCTAAGAGAATCATTAGTGGAATCAAGAGAACTACTAGAAGCAACAACATTGGATTTAGCATGATTATTGTTACTACTAGAGGAAGAATCTTTCTTGTTCTTGTTACTAGACTTGACTGGAGGCATGTAAGTGAATAAGAGCAAACGCTTGGCAATGTAAGAAGAACTTTTCTTGCAAAGATCATCATTGATTGCCTTTAAGAACTCATTCTCTTGCTCAAGGTTGAGCTTTTCAAAGTGTAATTTCTCATGAGTCCTTAAAAGTTCTCGATGATCTCCTAAGATAGTTTCATGAGCTAACTTAAGAGTGTTTAGTTCTTTAGTTAGAGACTCAATATTCTCCTTATCATTGTCATTCGTTTTATCTTGATTATCATGATTAATTGACATTTCATCATAGTATTCATCACTAGAGTTGTCAACAAGTAAATCATCATTACTTAACAAGTCATCTTCATCACTATTGAAATCAACATACTCGGGGTGTGATACCTTTGGACCTTTGGCCATGAAGCATCTTCCAATTCCTTCATTTGGTGAATCAAATATGTCGTAGGAGTTGGTTGACACAAGTGCTAGACCGGCAACACCTTCATCTTGAGTATATTCGGAGTCGGAGTGATAGCTTCTCTCGGAGTGATTGTCGGAGTCGGAGCCGGATACCCATTAACCAACATGAGCTTGATGTCTTCGTTTTGTGTAGCTCCTTGATGACTTGTCCTTCCTTTCCGAATCCTTGCTTCTCCGTGAGGGTCTTCGTTCATAACGATCATCCCTACTCCTTCTCTCTCTTGATGGTGATTCTTCTCTTCTAATTCTTCTTTTTGGAGAATCTTCTCTTCTTTTGTAGGGTGCCGTACACTCATTTGAGTAGTGTCTGGGTCTTCCACAATTGTAGCAATTACGCTCTCGACTAGAAGATCTTTTGTCATTGTAGGACCTTGACTTGGAGCTTCTCTCTTTGCTTCTACTCTTGTAGAATTTGTTGAAGTTCTTCACCACTAGGCTCAATTCTTCATTGAAGGTTTGTTTCTCACTTGATGATGTGGGGGCTTCACATGAGGCTTTGTAAGCACCACTTGACTTGTTGTGAAGTTCCTCCTTATCCTTGAGTGACATCTCATGAGCAACAATTCTTCCAATGACTTCCGTTGGCTTGAGATCTTTGTAATTTGGCATCATTTGGATCAATGTGCACACGGTATCATATTTTCCGTCCAAAGCTCTTAGGATCTTCTTGATGATAAATTTGTCGGTCATCTCTTCACTTCCTAAGCCGGCAGTCTCATTTGTGATAAGAGCAATCCTAGAGTACATTTCAGCGACACCTTCACCATCCTTCATTTTGAACTTGTCAAGCTGACTTTGAAGCACATCCAACTTGGATTCCTTGACGGAGTCGGTACCTTCGTGCATATCAATCAAAGTATCCCAAATTTCCTTTGCATTCTCAAGACAGCTGATTTTGTTGAATTCTTCGGGGCACAATCCGTTGAAGAGGATATCACAAGCTTGAGCGTTGTATTGCAGCATCTTCAACTCTTCCGCGCTAGCTTCACGGTTCGGTTCTTTCCCATCAAAGAATTCACCTTGCAAGCCAATACACACAATAGCCCAAACAACGGGGTTATGTCCAAGAATATGCATTTTCATCTTATGCTTCCAACTAGCAAAATTAGTACCATCAAAGTAAGGACCTCTATGGTGATAATTTCCCTCGCTAGACGCCATACTCTCCTAGGTTGTGAAACCAAGGCTATGACCACCAAAAGCTATGGAAATCAAAGCAAATGGAGATCAAAGCTCTGATACCACTTGTAGGATCGAAAGTATGTCTAGAGGGGGGGGGGGTGATTAGACTACTTGACCAAATACAAATCTAGCCTTTTCCCAATTTTAGTTCTTGGCAGATTTTAGCAACTTTAGAACAAGTCAAGCAATCTTAACACAACTCAAGCAACCATGCAAAGAGTATATGAGGAGCGGAAAGTAAATCATGCAACTTGCATGAATGTAAAGGGAAGGGTTTGGAGGATTCAAACGCAATTGGAGACACGGATGTTTTTGTCGTGGTTCCGATAGGTGGTGCTATCGTACATCCACGTTGATGGAGACTTCAACCCACGAAGGGTAACGGTTGCGCGAGTCCACGGAGGGCTCCACCCACGAAGGGTCCACGAAGAAGCAACCTTGTCTATCCCACCATGGCCGTCGCCCAAGAAGGACTTGCCTCACTAGCGATAGATCTTCACGAAGTAGGCGATCTCCTCGCCCTTACAAACCCTTGGTTCAACTCCACAATCTTGTCGGAGGCTCCCAAGTGACACCTACCAATCTAAGAGACACCACTCTCCAAGAAGTAACAAATGGTGTGTTGATGATGAACTCCTTGCTCTTGTGCTTCAAATGATAGTCTCCCCAACACTCAACTCTCTCTCACAGGATTTGGATTTGGTGGAAAGAAGATTTGAGTGGAAAGCAACTTGGGGAAGGCTAGAGATCAAGATTCATATGGTAGGAATGGAA
>LR880969.1:786274684-786286625 GCA_904067115.1 Aegilops sharonensis
AAGTAGTCCAGGATCACTTCTTGATCGCTACTAGCTTCACGACCGTGCTTTGCTCCTCTTCTCGCTCTCTTTTGCGAATGTAGCCACCATATATGCTAGTCGCTTGCAGCAGCTCCACCTTACAACTCTGTCCTTCCTATAAGCTTAAATAGTCTTGATCTCGCGGGTGTGAGATTGCTGAGTCCCCGTGACTCATAGATTCTACCAAAACAGTTGCAGGTGCCGACGATGCCAGTGCAGGTGACGCAACCGAGCTCAAGTGGGAGTTCGATGAGGAACGTGGTCGTTACTATGTGTCTTTTCCTGATGATCAGTAGTGGAGCCCAGTTGGGACGATCGGGGATCTGTGTAGCATTTGGGGTATCTTCTTTTATTTTTGGTTCCGTAGTCGGACCTTGAGTGTAATCTGAATGATGGATGTTTACTTATGTATTGTGTGAAGTGGCGACTGTAAGCCAACTATGTAACTCTTTCCCTTATGTATTACATGGGTTGTGTGAAGATTACCTCACTTGCGACATTGCTTTCAATGCGGTTATGCCTCTAAGTCGTGCTTCGACACGTGGGAGATATAGCTGCATCGAGGGCGTTACACTGTCGCACCCTCATGCGAGGCGGACGACCCTGATGTGTCGTCGCGGAGGGTTCCCCCAAGTCTGGCGGGGCCAGAAGGTCTGGCACCAAGGGGTGTGCGGTCGGAGGAGATGAAGGATCTGCTCGGGCGAGCGGCTATCTCAGAAGATCACCGTGTTCTAATGGGTACGATGATTGAAAGAATTGCATCCGCGGAGAGCGGATTGCATGAAGCCGTCAGAAGCTTACTGACGGGGTTCGAGGTACGGAAAAAATGATGTACCTTCTGACAGTTATGCATATAAAATGCGCCCAGTATAGATAGTAGACCCTGAGACTCGGTATGTTGTCAAAATTGACAGCGTGCCGAGGATCAAAATCTCAGTTATAACATATCGCCGCTCCTAAACAGGTGGCGGGGCGTCCGGTGGCCAGTCGGACTGATGAATATGTCGAACTAAAGCGGCAGCTTGGCGGATGCGGACATCGCGCTGGTCAATAAACGGTTCGACGAGTCACAAGGTATGCGACTTCTAAGCGGACACCTGGTAAGGGAGCTTGACGCCCATGTCTTACTATTTGTATGCTTAATGCAGATGGTGCCGCTGCTGTGGAGGAGCTTCAGGCAGAACGCGCCCGAGCGAAAGAGCAAGCCAGAAGTAGTAATGCGGCCGCTTTAAGGGCTGCCGAAGAGCTAAAAGCCGAACGGGCTGCTCGCTGGCGAAGCAGGGAGGAAATGGCCGATATGGCCAGAAAGTTGAAGAATATTACCGACCACTGCGAGGTTCTTGAAAAAGAACGTCAAGTGGAGCAAGAGGGCCTTAAAAAGGCCACCGCTGAATCCAAGGATGCCCGTTCCGCTTTGAGAGCTGCCAAGGAGGAGCTGAGTCAAGCCGGGGCTATTGCGGCTGGAAAACCGTTTTTGCTGCGGAGGAAATATACGGATCCAAAGTATGCTCAGTTTGACGAGTTGTCGAGTTCGGAGGATGCTTATTTGGACTTGGCGGCGAGCGCTGCAGACGCAATTGAGCACTTTCGGGGCCAGAACGGGCACAAAAGGGAAGAGCTATATTGGTCGCAATTTCATAGTCCGGAGCGTCTTCTTCCGTTAACCGATCTGTTGGCCGAATGGGCCGAGCTGAACCGACTATCCGGACTTGCCATGAAGCATGTCATGACTCATTTGTGTCCGGGCGGACCCCAGCCGAAGAGTTATTTTGGTTTAGTGCAGCAGTTCCTTGGTGCGGTACCACGTATCGACGCAATGAGGCGGTCGGCGTGTATTGAGGGTGCGCGGATGGCTCTGGCCCGTGTCAAGACAAACTGGGCAGAGATGAAGGCCACCGACGTTGCATCCCAAGATTCGGACAGAAGCCGAGTACCTGCCGAGCACTACTTTGAAGAAGTCCTGCAGGGCGCTCATTTAATAGAGGCGCAGTGCTCGAAGGATGTCATGTTTAAATGACATGTATGATTTGTGAAAACAATGTTTCAATATAATATAAGAGCTTTTTATACTTGTGCGTTCAAGTAGTAAACTACTCCATGTGCGGCCGTTTATGTATATGTATATATAACCTGAAAGATGGCAGTCCTTGGCTTCAGCCCCCACGCACATAGTGCGGGGGTGTTTGCAAAGAAAGCGCTTTGTCACACTTAATCCAACGTCTTGGTCCTGTTAAGGAGGTGATAGCGTAGCAAACTAGGCAACCGGACTATAATGCTTTATCACTTTCACTTAGCCATGGGAGTTCGAGGGTGGGGCTACTATATAGCCCCTGGGGGCACCGCACACTCCCGAATTCGAGGTGCGTATGTGCCTGACCGAAAACCGGTCCTTCGTTAATGCGGAGGAATCCTAAACATTCCAGTAAGTCATCGAGTGGTTGACCAGTCTCTCGCTATATCATGACAGTCAGTTTTCGGCTTTCTCTACTGAGGTGCTCGCCCGGCCGAACCGGGGCACAATCGCAGTAGTTCTCCTAGTCCCGCGTTAGCCGATAAAACGGAACGTAAGGCAGCAAAACACATGAGCCGGACAAACCCAACATTTGACCAAAGACATGATTCGGAGCTGATGCATATAAGGCCTAACTCGAGACGCCGAACACTCCCTAAGGCATTCGGTCTTTATAAAAACGGGCAGAATAATGCCCTAAGCCCCTGGTGTCCAGGTACGTGCAAAACTTCTGGTGCGGCCAATGCCAAAACGCCAGCCTCCTCCTCGGTTATAGCAAGAAACCGGGGGATGTATATCAACAAGAGACAGTAAAAAGGTTTACGCAGGGTCTTAATCTGAAAAGAATCCTTGCAATGGGTCCCTACTGCACGTCTGCGCCTGTGTCTCCGTTGTGCCGTATCCTGGACGGGTGTAGCACGTTGTTCATCTGTAGAAGAGAGGAACTTAGTTTAAAAAGAAAAAAGATCGAGCGAAAGATGTACATTATATTAAATAAACAGAGTACGACTCGAAGAAGTGGATAAGATTGAGCTTTATTGTCTCTTGTGATACATGCATGCAGCCCCTTGTATGGGGGTATGCCGCTAGTAGGCGCCGGACTCGTCTAGCCGTGTCCGGGGTTTAAATGACTAATTCAGGTTCTTTGACTAGCGGAGCCGGATAGGTGTGGGGCTGTCAAGGCAGTCTCACGTTCCTCCGTGCTCAAGTAACACTTGATACTCCCTTTTAATGAGATGATGCCGCGTGGACCGGGCATTTTAAGTGTGAGAGATGCATAATGCGGTATTGCGTTAAAGCGGGCGAAAGCTTCACGTCCCAATAGTGCTTGATGGCTACTTTTTAACGGGGCGACATGGAAGATTAACCTTTCGCGACGGAAGTTGTCGGATGAACCGAACACAACTTCTAGCAGTATGGAGCCCGTGCAATGGGCATATGGGCCTGGCATCACTCCTTTAAAGGAGGTGTTGCTACGGCGAATTTTGGTTGGGTTTATCCCCATCCTGCGGATTGTGTCCTGATATATCAGGTTTATGTCACTGCCGCCATCCATGAGGACTTGTGTAAATTGGAATCCGTTGATTATAGGATCCAATATCAAGGCAGTCCATCCTGCGTTCTGAATACTTTTGGAATAGTCCTGATGGTCGAAGGTGATTGGTTTTGACAACCAGTGTGCGACACGCATTTTAGTGGGCGCCGCTCTGTTTTTCCCTTTGATCACGTGAAGTGAGTTTACTGTTTTAACCTCTTGTGGGAAATTCTTTTGTTTTCCGGGGCTCTGCTTGTGGTGCTCGTCATCATCTTCACTTGGTGTGTCGAGCCTCTTGTGTTCGGCGTTGAGTCTGCCGGACTGTTTGAAGACCCAACAATTTCTGTGGGTATGGTTTGCAGGCCTCCCAGGAGTACTGTGGATTTGACATATCTTGTCCAAGACTTTGTTGAAGTTGGATTGCTCATCGCTATTGTCCTTAAGGGGCAGTCTTTTGTTGTTCTGCCGTGAGCTTTTGAATCCGGCGTTGACCGCCGAGCGCTTTGGACCGTTCCCTTTAATCCGGCGCTGGTCCTTGTTGCGCCGTGGTTTCCCGTTTCCATCCCTGACTTCGGATGTACTTGGGTCGCTGGTGCTGCATCTTGCTAGCCAGCTATTCTCTCCCGCGCAAAAGCGGGTCATGAGGCTTGTTAATGTGGCCATTGTTCTTGGCTTTTCTTGGCCGAGGTGTCTGGCGAGCCATTCGTCTCGGACGTTGTGTTTGAAAGCTGCTAAGGCTTCAGCGTCCGGGCAGTCGACTATTTGGTTCTTTTTAGTAAGGAACCTATTCCAGAATTTCCGGGCTGACTCTCCGGGCTGTTGAGTTATGTGACATAAATTGTCTGCATCCGGAGGGCGGACATAGGTCCCCTGAAAATTTGCCCGAAACACATCCTCGAGCTCTTCCCAGCTTCCGATGGTATTTTCGGGGAGTCTTTTAAGCCAATGCCGAGCTGGCCCTTTGAGTTTGAGGGGTAAGTATTTTATGGCGTGGAGATCATCTCCTCTAGCCATGTGTATGTGGAGGATGTAATCCTCAATCCAGACTCCAAAGTCTGTTGTTCCGTCGTATGCATCTATGTTTACGGGTTTGAATCCCGCTGGAAATTCATGATCCAGCACCTCGTCGGTGAAACATAGGGGGTGTGCGGCGCCCCTATATTTGGGTGTGCCGTGATGTTCGGATTTTTTGCCTGTTGCATTGCTTTGAAGAGCTTGCCTTCTTGGCCCATAGATGGACCTAACCGGGCCATCCTTTTGATGTGAATCCTTATGCGGATCGCATACTAGCTTTTGTGCGGCGCCATTTGCCGCTCTCTTTTTTGCCGTGGGGTCGTCCATCCGACCTGGTGGCCTTCTTATTTTTTTTCATTGTGGGGGCTCTAAGGCCTCCTCGTCAAATTCGGGCAGTAGCTTTCTTTTTGGGTAGCTCTTTGTTCAGCGACTGTCGCCGTATTTGTCTGCGGTGTTGAATACTTTGCTCCATCTGATTCTGAGTGCATCTTCCGCTGTTTTGAGCTTCCGCTTCTGCTTTTTCAGGCTACGCGCAGTGGCGACAAGCCTTTTCTGGAGGTTATCTTGCTCCAACAATTTGTCCGGCGTTAGATCGTCCGGACTGTTGTCTTCGCCGGGGACGGGTTGTTTATCCGAGTTGTCTTATTCGGTCGATTGCTCGATAGCATGTTCATCGCTCACCGGTTCGCCCTGCTCTATGGCTGGGTCTCTGTTGAGGCGGGACTTTGTCCGGCGTTTACGTTGCCGTTTTGACTGCTTTTCAAGGGATTTATCCTTCGTAGCGTCCCGTTGTTCCTCGTCTTCATTTCCTTTAGGAGTATCCACCATGTATACATCATGAGATGAGGTGGTCGTCCAGCATCCTACAGCCGCTGGTTCATTGTTGTCTCCTACATCGTCGTCCATACCGTCGATGTCTTCGGAGTCGAAATCGAGCACGTCGTGTAAGCTTTCGATGGTGGCTACGAAGTGGGTGGTGGGTGGGCGTTGAATTTCATCGTCGTCCGCATCCCAACCTTCCTGACCGTAGTCCGGCCATGGCTCTCCGAATAAAGAGAGAGACCTTAGTGAATTTAGGATGTCGCCTAAGGGCGAGTGCTGAAAGATGTCCGCGGCAGTGAACTCCATAACCGGCGCCCAATCGGATTCGATTGGCAGGGGCGCGGAGGGTTCGGAGTCCGGAGAGGAGTCCGGCACCCTGGAGTCAAGGTCTTCGCAAAGGACAGGGATAGAGTTCGGCTTAATCGCTGTAGAGATTGTAGCCCCCGAGGCGGTGTCCAACCACTCGTCCTCGATCGGGGAATCCGGCTCCGGATTAAGGGTCGGAGCGGATGCTGGTGCGGCCTCCAGGGCACTGTTAGGCTGCAGAGCTAGATCATGCCCATCGAGACAGTGCGGCATGCTAGGCTGCGGCTCGAATCCGTCGAAGATCAAGTCTCCGCGGATATCGGCCGTATAGTTCAAACTTCCAAATCCGACCTGATGGCCAGGGGCATAGCTTTCGAACTGCTCCAGATGGCCAAGCGAATTGGCCCGCAGTGCAAAGCCGCCGAATATGAAGATCTATCCGGGGAGAAAGGTCTCAAAGCCATCGGGCCTATCGGTGACGACACACAGGAACTCTCAATGAAAGCACCAATGTCGGTGTCAAAACCGGCGGATCTCGGGTAGGGGGTCCCGAACTGTGCGTCTAGGCGGATGGTAACAGGAGACAAGGGACGCGATGTTTTTATCCAGGTTCTGACCCTCTCGATGGAGGTAATACCCTACTCCTGCTTGATTAATATTGATGATATGGGTAGTACAAGAGTAGATCTACCACGAGATCAAGGAGGCTAAACCCTAGAAGCTAGCCTATGGTATGATTGTTGTTGTGTCCTACGGACTAAAACCCTCCGGTTTATATAGACACCGGATAGGTTAGGGTTACACAGAGTCGGTTACAATAGTAGGAGATCTACATATCCGTATCGCCAAGCTTGCCTTCCACGCCAAGGAAAGTCCCATCCGGACACGGGACGAAGTCTTCAATCTTGTATCTTCATAGTCTTGGAGTCCGACCGTGATGATAGTTCGGCTATTCGGACACCCCCTAATCCGGGACTCCCTCAGCCGGCTTATGCCAAATTCATGGCAAGGCCTTGTTATGTTTATCTGCAGCTCAAGATGCCGGGTCAAAAGGGAACCATCGCAGTACATGGAAGCCGTAAGATCGCTTTGGAATGTGAAGAGGGTGATGTGGCTTATGCTGAGTCGGTCTGTGCAACAGAGGAGTTGAAGTTCTATAAGGACAATGTTGATTCGGCAGATATGACTTCATTGAAAAAGCCAACTACAGAGCATGATCCGGCCTTGAAGTTTAAATCGGATGATGAGACTAAGCTGGTTGATTTTCTTCCCGGCGATTCATCCAAGCAGTTTAGCATCAGCGCTAACTTGGATCCGAAATAGGAAAGTGCGCTCATCGAGTTCATCCGTGAGAATCGGGACATCTTTGCATGGAAGCCTTCTGACATGCCAGGTGTACCGAGAGAACTCGCTGAGCACACTCGTAATGTTGATCCCAAGTTTAAACCAGTCAAGCAGTTTCTCCGCCGCTTCAATGAAGAAAGGCGCAAGGCCATTGGTGAGGAAGTAGCCAGGCTCTTGGCGGCTGGATTTATCAATAAAGTATTTCATCCTGAGTGGTTAGCTAATCCGATGCTAGTACTTAAGAAGAACGGCACCTGGCGTATGTGCGTGGACTACACAAATTTGAACAAGGCTTGTCCAGCGGATCCTTTTGCCCTCCCTCGTATTGATCAAATCATTGATTCTATGGCAGGTTGTGAGCGTTTGAGTTTTCTGGATGCATATTCTGGTGACCATCAGATCAAAATGGCAGTTAAGGACCAGGAGAAGACAACTTTCATAACTCCCTTTGGAGCCTTCTGCTATGTGTCTATGCCTTTTGGGCTCAAAAGTGCCCAGGCGACTTATCAACACTGTGTGCAGAATTGTCTTCATAATCAGACCGGTCGCAATGTTCATGCCTATGTGGATGATATTGTGGTGAAATCCAGAAAGGAGGAGACAATGATACATGACTTGAAGGAGACTTTTGATAACCTCCGAGTTTATAAGATGATGCTTAATCCGGCCAAGTGTGTTTTTGGTGTACCGGCAGGCAAACTCTTGGGCTTTCTGGTGTCTAACAGGGGAATTGAAGCTAATCCGGAGAAAATAAAGGCTATTACTTCCTTAGCTAAACCGAAGTGTATCAATGATGTTCAACGCCTGGCAGGCCAGATTGCAGCCTTAAGCCGGTTTATCAGTCGCCTTGGAGAGAAGGCCATCCCTTTGTATCAGATGCTGAAAAGGACAGATGACTTCGTCTGGAGTGACGCTGCCAATGAAGCGTTTGAGGACTTAAAGCGGCAGCTAGCCGAGCTACCTATCCTTGCTGCTCTTGATGATAAAGAGCCCTTGTTGTTATATGTGGCTGCTAATGCCCGGGTTGTTAGCGTGGCTATTGTGGTGGAGCGTAAGGAGGCTGGAAAGGAGTATCCGGTTCAACGGCCGATTTATTATATCAGTGAGGTACTTATTGAGTCCAAGCAAAGGTACCCACATTGGCAGAAGCTAGTATATGGAGTTTTCATGGCAAGCCGAAAGCTTAAGCAGTATTTCCAGGGTCATCCCATCACTGTGGTCAGTTCTCCTCCTTAGGGGGATATAATCCAGAACAGGGAAGAAACTGCCCGGGTTGCCAAGTGGGCCATTGAGCTTGGACCTCATGGGTTAAAATATATGCCTCGTACGGCAATCAAGTCCCAAGCGTTGGTGGATTTCATCAATGACTGGACGGATTTGCAAGCGCCAGAAGAGAAGCCGGATCATACTTATTGGACTATTCACTTCGATGGGTCCAGGCAATTGGAGGGCTCGGGGGCTGGAGTCGTATTAACTTTTCCACGAGGTGATAAGTTTTCTTATGTTCTCTGTCGGAGTAATGGACCACGGGTAGGCAAACCCGAGCCCCTGGACCTTTCAAAACAACGGGGCAGACTGCGCCCCTCAAGACCCCAAGACGAAGAGCCGCCTTCTGAGAGTCGGCGGCGGGGCCGCCGACTGCCCCCTCAGCCGAGTCCCAGAGACGGCCTCGAGATGAGCCGACTCCCAACTGGCGGCTTCCGGAGAAGCCGGCTACGGGGAGTCGGCCCGCGACTCCAACCATCTCCTATCCACGCAATTACGGGCGGGGCGGGGAGTGGCCCCTGCGCGGCCCATCCCTGCCCTGTTCACGAAGGGCAGGCCTGGCCACAGAGCGCTGTACTAACAGAGATCTCCGTCCGGCGTGGCACTGTTGCCACGCCGGCCCTGACATCAGCCCCCTGGGCAGATCCCTGTACCCACGACGGCCTGTCTATACGACCCAGAGACGGCGGGACCCGCCTGTCGGCGGGGGTGCAGGAGTCGGCGAGAGCACCCCAAGACGGACCCGCTGGGAGTCGGCCCCCGAGAGTCGGCCGGCCCCTCCCACGGGCTCCGCACGACATTAACCAGACAAGATAGGGGATGGCAACAGTGATCGCCCATCAGGCGGCGGCACTGTTGCCATGACCCCATGACCAAGCTTGCGTCATTAGAAGCACGACTACAGTAATCCGCAGCCGGCAAGACCCGCAAGCGGCGGATAAGGCTTGTCGGCCCCATGCTGGACCTTCGGCGAGGCCCACTAGTCGGTGGGCCCCAGAAGTCGGCGGAGAAGACGGCGACCTAAGAGACTGACGGCTGGGACCCGCGCCCAGCCGGATTACCGTTGTACCCCCGGGGGGTAGGCCTATATAAACCCCACGGGGCACCCATGTAAGAGGTTGGACCCTAATAGTTTTAGACACACGTAGAGGGAAGAGAAGAGCTAGCCGTGCCCTTCTCCTTCCTCACCCGGAGCAGCTCAAAGAGCAACTTTGTACCCACTTTGCCATAGTGATCATGCGGAGACCCCGCAGAGCAGCAGTAGGGGTGTTATCTCCATGAAGAGCCCTGAAGCTGGGTAAGATTCGCCGGCGTGCATGCCTTCGCCTCATCCCGTTTCCAGGCACCGGCGACGTTCTACTCGCCCCCACCATGATAAGCCATCCTTTGGCATATGTCGCACCCAACCCCCCACAATTGGCGCCCACCGTGGGGCTAGGTGCACCGTCGTCCGGAGACCTTCTCTGGACGGGAACCCTTTTCCTGCCTGGCAAGCGCAGCCAGCCCGGCACGCCAGACGGAGTCTGCGCCGACGCGCTGCATGGCGCTGAGATCGCCTGCGCGGCTAGCTGCCTCGCCGAACTTGTCGGCGAGGTTCGCCTCTCCGACGAGCCTGCGTCTGACGCAGGCACGGGCGGCCCCGAGAGCCTCCTCGCGGGCCTCCTCAAACAACTCCACGTCGCCGGCAAGCCTGCCACCGACCTGGAGTCCGTAGGCTCCACCGACCTGATGCTGGTCGACTCCGACACCGCGTCGCTCGACGCGTTCCCCACCAACGTGGTGGTCTATGATGAGCCGCTCCCTCGCGCGGAGAGCGGCGGAAGCACCGTCACGGAAGTGCTCGTCATCGGTCATAGCGAGCCTTCCGGTGAAGGAGCTCATGACCCTCTCGATGCGGCTTTGCAAGACCTCACCGCGCCTATTCCGGAAGACGCCGACGCTGGGATGCTGGAGGCACGCCGCCTTCAGCTCGTCGAAGGCGCGAAGAAGCTGGCAAGCATGAGACGCTTGTCTGAAGCCTACCAGCGGGAGATGGATCGCGCTGTGGGCGGCTCGCCGGCTCCGACTAGGCCTAGCCGCCTAGGCGCGGTCCAACAGCGCGGCGTAGCCATCGCCATCCTGTTCGGGGCCAATCGCCCTGTGTACGCCACGCCCGCGGAAAACATCCGCGCCGCCCAGGCGGCGGCGGACGAGCTGGATAACTTCGAGGGCGAGGAGCGCCGCCTGATGACGGAGCGAGTCCAGCAGCTCCTCGACGCGGCTGCCGTGCAAGACGAAGTCGGCTGCCGCACGGAGGCGCCGCGACGACAACACGGCGACTTGCCTTCCCGCCGAGATCAAGGCGCGACGTCTCGGACACCGACTGGCGATTTCCGTGGAAGAAAAAACAAGGATCCGGCTGTCAGCCACAGTCGGACTCACATCTCCATCGAGCGCGACCAAGACGGCCGCCCAAGAGCAGTGGAGCGGCGGGACGACTATCTGCCTCCTCCTCCCCGTAGAGAAAGGCGAGTCTCCCCGCCACCCGTCGAGCATCCGACTCTCGGCGACCGCCTTGGCCGCCGAGAGGGAGTCGGAGAAAACGACGCCCGCCACCGGATCGACCGACTCCACCGATCCCTGGCGCTGGAAGAGGAAGACGAGTTGGGCCCGCCCTGTTTCGGACCTCGCATCCGAGACGAGCCCTTCCCCAGAGGGTTCACACTCCCCCTAGATACACCCAAATATACCGGCTCCGTGAAGCCGGAAGACTGGCTAGTTGACTACTCCACGGCCGTCAACATAGCGAACGGCAACAAGCGCGTTGCCGTAAAGTATGTTCCCCTCATGCTCCAGGGCACGGTCCGGACATGATTGAACAGCTTGAAGCCCTGCAGCATCAACAGTTGGGTCGACTTCACCGAGGCCTTCATCCACAACTTCACAAGCACATACAAGCGACCTCCCTAGCCCCGCCAGCTTTCCTTGTGTGTGCAAGGCCCCAATGAGTCGACTCGCGACTACCTCACGCACAAGATCCTTTGCGACGAGCCGGAGACCCTCGACGAGCTACTGATCATAGCTAGGGCTGCAAACGAGTCGAGTTCGAGCGAGTTGGCCTAGGCTCAGCTCAACACATACTAAAATTCGAGCGAGCTTAAAATGTGCGAAGCTCAAGGTCGAGCTGCAGAAAGTGGCTCGTGCTCAGCTTGTAACGATCTCGAGTCGATCTCGAGCTAGTTTCGAGCTAAATAAGATGATTTTTTAAATTATTTTAAGGAAAATTTTAAAGCAAGATAGGCCACAACACAACAAAAAAATCTCTATAAATTCGATTTATTCTTTCTCAAGTGAAGACTAGTATTTAATAATAAGAAATCATGGATAGAAGGCGATGAAGGTGTGCCAGCTCTCAAACATTGACCAAAATAACAAAATATTGAACATACGGTTGCCAACGTGATGAGAATAAATTTTCTCCATGCTTAATTTCCATGTTTGCTAGTAGGTAAAGTGAAGATAAAAATCGTACAGAACATATACGGAAATGAATGATCCTAATTCTTGGCAATAGATATGAGGGTTATTTAATATACTTATATGATATCGAGCTATCGAGCTAAAATCGAGCGAGCCAATGTTGG
>LR880969.1:786286666-786310865 GCA_904067115.1 Aegilops sharonensis
TAGGGCTGCAAACGAGTCGAGTTCGAGCGAGTTGGCCTAGGCTCAGCTCAACACATACTAAAATTCGAGCGAGCTTAAAATGTGCGAAGCTCAAGGTCGAGCTGCAGAAAGTGGCTCGTGCTCAGCTTGTAACGATCTCGAGTCGATCTCGAGCTAGTTTCGAGCTAAATAAGATGATTTTTTAAATTATTTTAAGGAAAATTTTAAAGCAAGATAGGCCACAACACAACAAAAAAATCTCTATAAATTCGATTTATTCTTTCTCAAGTGAAGACTAGTATTTAATAACAAGAAATCATGGATAGAAGGCGATGAAGGTGTGCCAGCTCTCAAACATTGACCAAAATAACAAAATATTGAACATACGGTTGCCAACGTGATGAGAATAAATTTTCTCCATGCTTAATTTCCATGTTTGCTAGTAGGTAAAGTGAAGATAAAAATCGTACAGAACATATACGGAAATGAATGATCCTAATTCTTGGCAATAGATATGAGGGTTATTTAATATACTTATATGATATCGAGCTATCGAGCTAAAATCGAGCGAGCCAATGTTGGTTCAAGATCGGCTCGTTTCTTAATCGAGCTACATAAAGTGTTCATACTCAGCTCATTTCTTTTTGACTCGATCTCGAGTCGAGCTAAAATACGAGTCGATCTCGAGCGGCTCACGAGCCTCGAGCTTTTCTTGCAGCCCTAATCATAGCAGACAAGTACGCAACAGCCGACTCCTCCATGAAGACGGAGATTGAAGTCAGTGCGACTGGCAAGGTAGCTCCTCAGGCTCCCAGAACTCCGGCTGGCGACACCAGTCGGCGACAGCAATAGAATGAACACAAGCGCAAGGCCCCGCAGCCGGCTTCCAACAGCCGGCAGGTGGCGACAGTCGAAGACCAATAGCCAGAGGGGCAGCCTCCGGCGAAGCGACAGAAAGGCGGCAAGTCCAACTGGTTGCCGGCCTTCTCTTACGAGCAGACTCTAGATGGTCCCTGCAAGTTCCATAGCGGCGCGAAGCCGTCAAACCACACCACCCGGAAGTGCCATTGGCTCACCAGGATCGCCAAGGGAGTCGGCCTCCTGCCTCCCCCGCCTGCTAGGCCGCCGCCTCCACCGCCGCCCCAGCAGCCAGCTGTCAGGCCAGTCGGCGCAGTACAACACAAGTACCCAGAAGAGCATGGAGCTTATGTAGTGTTCACCAGTATGGCCGACGACCGACGCAGCAGGCGGCTGCAACAGCAAGAAGTGAATGCAGTAGCATCAGATGCTCCAGAATTCATGCACTCGTCCGAGAAACCTATCAGTTGGAGCCGAGCTGATCACCCAGAAGTGATGCCGAATCCGGGCTCCTACGCCCTAGTCTTGGGAGCCACCCTTGCCGCGGATAGGCGGGCCACTCGCTTCTCGCGAGTGTTGATAGACGGAGGCAATAGCATCAACATCCTGTACAAGGACACGATGGAGAAGTTAGGAATCAAGCAAAGATAGCTTCAGAGCAGCCGGACTGCGTTCCACGGCATTGTACCTGGCCTTTCCTGCTCACCGATCGGCAAGATTCTGATAGACGTCCTCTTCGGGGACAAAGATCATTTCCGCCGAGAGCCTGTCTGGTTCGAAGTGGTGGACCTCGAAAGCCCGTACCACGCTCTGCTTGGCCGACCTGCTCTGGCCAAGTTCATGACGGTCCCCCACTACGCCTACCTCAAGATGAAGATGCCGAGTTCCAAGGGGATTCTGACCGTAGCCGGCGACTACAGAAAGTCGTCCGCTTGCGCGGCCGAAAGCAGTCGGCTGGCCGAGTCCCTGGGGATTGCGGCCGGGAAGCGGCTTCTTGATCGGGTTGTGGCGATGGCCGGCAAGCAGCCAGAGATGTCGCCCAACCCCAAGGAGTTGGAAGCTGAGGGCTCGTTCAAGCCGGCCAAAGAGACGAAGAAGATACCCTTGGACCCGGAGTACCTGGAGAGGTACGCTGTCGTAGGTGCAAACCTTGACAGTAAATAGGAAGGCGAGCTCGTCGATTTCCTCCGTGAGAATCGGGACATTTTCGCATGGTCCCCTAAATACATGCCAGGTGTACTGACGAAATTCGCCGAGCACAAGTTACATGTCCGATCTGATGTGAAGCCCGTCAGGCAGGCCTTGCGCCGCCTGTCAGAAGAGAAGAGAAGAGTTGTTGGAGAAGAGATAGCCCGGCTCCTAGCAGCCAGTTTCATCATGGAAGTGTTATTTCCAGAGTGGCTAGCAAACCCGGTCTTGGTACTGAAGAAGAGCAAGAAGTGGCGGATGTGTATTGATTACACAAGCCTCAACAAGTCTTGCCCCAAGGACCCGTTCGCTCTGCCGAGAATTGATCAGGTGATAGACTCCACAGCCGGATGCGAGTTGTTGAGTTTCTTAGATGCATACTTAGGATATCACCAGATCAAGCTGAACCCGTCCGACAGATTGAAGACCGCCTTCATCACGCCGTTTGGAGCCTTCTGCTACCTGACCATGACGTTCGGCTTAAGGAATGCCGGCGCCACCTTTCAGCGTTGCATGCAGAAGTGCCTCCTCAAGCAGCTTGGTAGAAACGCCCACGTCTACGTGGATGATGTGGTGGTGAAGACGGAAAAGCGAGGAACACTGTTGGAAGACCTCAAGGAGACCTTTGAGAACCTGCGCCGATTCCAGATCAAGCTCAACCCTGAGAAGTGCGTCTTCGGAGTACCAGCCGGCCAACTCCTTGGTTTCTTGGTCTCCGAACGCGGCATAGAGTGCAACCCCCATGAAGATCAAGGCAATCGAGAGGATGGAAGTACCCCGCCGACTGCTAGATGTGCAAAAATTCACCGGCTGTTTGGCGTCCATCAGCCGATTCATCAGCCAGCTGGGCGAGAAAGCTCTTCCTTTGTACCAGCTCATGAAGAAGACCACCTTCTTCGAATGGAACCACAAGGCGGACGAAGCTTTTCTCCAGTTGAAGAAAATGCTGACTACTCCCCCCGTGCAGGCAGCCCCGACTCCCAAGGAGCCCATGCTCCTGTACATTGCCGTCACCAGCAGGGTAGTCAGCACAGTCATTGTAGTTGAGCGCAAGGAGGAAGGCAAAGCGCTACCCGTCCAGAGACCAGTATATTACCTGAGCGAAGTACTGTCGACCTCCAAGCAGAACTACCCCCACTACCATAAGATGTGTTACGGCGTGCACTTTGCCGCCAAGAAGTTGAAGCCTTACTTTCAAGAGCATCCAATCACTGTGGTTTGCACAACCCCACTAGCCGAGATCATCCGAAGACGAGATGCGTCTGGCCGAGTGGCCAAATGGGCCATAGAGCTGGCCCCCTACACCATCTATTACCAGCCCCGCACCGCCATCAAGTCGCAAGCACTGGCCGACTTCCTCGTCAACTGGGCCGAGACCCAGTACCTGCCGCCAGCGCCCGACTCAACCCATTGGCGGATGCATTTTGATGGCTCCAAGATGCGCACCGGTTTGGGAGCCGGCGTTGTCCTCACTGCCCCCAAAGGCGACAAGCTCAAGTACGCGCTGCAGATCCATTTCGCCGCCTCCAACAACGTCGCCGAATACGAGGCGCTCATTCACGGGCTCCGGCTTGCTAAAGAACTTGGCATTCGCCGGATCCTGTGTTATGGCGACTCCGACTTGGTGGTCCAACAGTCATCCGGCGACTGGGACGCCAAAGATGCAAACATGGCGAGCTACCGTTTCCTGGTACAGCAATTGAGTGGATATTTTGAGGGGTGCGAGTTCCTCCACGTGCCAAGAAACGACAACGACCAAGCAGATACCCTGGCAAGAATCGGCTCCACCCGCCAGGCAATACCATCCGGCGTCGCCCTTCAGCGCCTCCTCAAGCCATCTGTCAAGCCGTCACCAGAATCAGACTCCATTTTTGTGCCGGCTCCCCCTGAAGAAATCGGATCCGACTCCAAAGCCTCAGCAGACGACACGAGAATTCTTGCAGACGACCCCAAGAATGCTGTAGTCGAAGCCGGCCCGGGGACTTCAGAACCCGGCCCGGGGACTGGGCGACCATTGCGAAGACTCCAGAACTCGGCCTGGGGGCTGCGCCAGTCGGCCCGGGGACTTCTTCAACCCAGCAAGCTGCTGCGGACTCCAGCCCGCCGCCTCCCAGCCCAGCTGCCCTCTTCCAAGTGGCAATACTGGCAGTTGAAGAAATAGCAGCACCCTCATGGGCCCAGCCCATCCTGAAGTTCCTAGTAAGCGGAGAGCTACCAACCGATGAGACCTTGGCTCGGCAAGTACAACGCCGAGCGGCAGCCTAGACTATCGTCAACAGAGAGCTGGTCAGGCGCAGCGTCACTGGTGTCTACCAACGTTGCGTCGAGCCAGAGCAAGGCCAAGCGATTCTCGAAGACATCCATCAAGGCGAGTGCGGCCATCATGCGGCCTCAAGAGCACTCGTCGCCAAAGCCTTACGACATGGTTTCTTCTGGCCAACTGCCCTAGAAGAGGCCAAGGAATTAGTTCAAAAATGCAAGGGGTGCCAGGTGTTCCGCTCGAAGCCGTTTCAGCCAGCTTCTGCACTCAAGACTATCCCCATCGCCTGGCCCTTTGTTGTTTGGGGCCTGGACATGGTGGGACCATTCAAAATGGCACGAGGCGGCCTAACTCACTTACTCGTCGCGGTGGACAAGTTCACCAAGTGGATAGAAGCAAAACCCATCAAGAAGTTGAATGGTCCTACTGCAGTGACTTTCAACGCCGACATCACGACTCGGTACGGCGTACCACACATCATCATCACCGACAATGGCACAAATTTTGCCAAAGGCGCCCTGGCCCGTTTCTGCGCGATGCAAGGCATCCGACTGGACTTAGCGTCCGTTGCCCATCCGCAGTCAAACGGCCAGGTGGAGCGAGCGAACGGCCTCATCCTATCTGGCATCAAGCCTCGACTGGTCGAACCACTGGAGCGTTCGGCCGGCTGCTGGCTTGAGGAGTTGCCAGCCGTCCTCTGGAGTCTGCGCACGACTCCAAACAAGTCAACTGGCTTCACACCCTTCTTCCTTGTCTACGGTGCCGAAGCCGTCATCCCAACGGATATAGAGTTCGACTCCCCGCAAGTCACCATGTACACCGAAGAAGAAGCAGAAGAAGCACGTCAAGACGGTGTCGATCTGCTGGAAGAGGGCCGGCTGTTGGCACTCAGCCGGTCCAGCATCTACCAGCAGAGCCTGCGCCGCTACTACAACAAGAAGGTCAAGCCAAGATCATTCCAAGAGGGCGACCTTGTGCTCCGGCTGATCCAGCGAACAGCCGGACAACACAAGCTGTCGGCGCCTTGGGAAGGCCCATTCATCATCAGCAAAATGCTGGGCAACGACTCCTACTACCTGATCGACGCTCAGAAGCCCCGAGCACGCAAGAGGGACGACTCCGGCAAAGAGACGGAACGGCCATGGAATGCGAATCTTCTCCGAAGATTTTACAGTTGATGCAGTATGTACCACGCTACCTTTTGTGTTTAAAGTACCAAGACTTCGGGCCCCCCGAGACGAGCTCGGGGACTGCCCTCTTTTGTTATCTGAATGATAAGAATTATGCCTTCGAGTATATTACTCTTTGTTATGCTGCTTGGCACCGGGCTCGACTAGTCGGCCCGGGGACTCGCCGCCCTGCGCTATGAAATGCTTCCTGCAGTCAGACAAGTAATGTGCGGTGCCTAAGCCGTCTCCTGTCAGAAGCCGCAGCTCGCAGAGCGACTGTTTGGTGGGCAAGAGTAAGGAAGAACGGGCGCCCACACGAAAAATGGCTAAGGACCCAAAGCATAAACATAGCTTAAGCCGGCTTCCAGTCCCTTTTTGCAAAAACTGACTCTTAAGTAGTCGGCTTGCTGCTTTCTACCCGACTTGTTTAAAAGACTCTAAAAAATGGCCAAGTACTTGCCTTCTCAAAGGTAGCCAAGCACTTGACCCAAAACGGCAGTCCGCAGAGCGGTTGTCCACGGGCAAGGCGGCGACTAAGGGAAGGCGGCAAAGGAAAAAGCCATAAGAGCAATGAGCAAGGGAAGATAGAATTAAGATAATATTTACACAGCATAGACCCTTGGCCGGATCTTCAGGCAGAGGTTCAAAATACACCCCGCGGGTGGAATTGTGTGAATTAACAAGTTTTTTTCAAAGACTATCAAATCAGATAAAATAAAGGCGAGACAGCAGCCTAGGAAGCGGCAGATGGGTTCGGAAGGCCGAAGGAGACGGCGGCGTCAGGCGTCGGGGCGGCCGGCTGGGCGGTCTCGGCTTGATCGTCTCCGGCGGCAGCCGGCCCAGACGGGCGCGGCTCGTTGCTGGAGGCGCGGTCGAGCTGAGGCTGGTTGCCCGCTCCGTCTTTTGGCGCCTCCATCTCATCTCCGTCCTCCGCCTCGCCTTCCTCCTCGGCGCTGGAGCCGATCACCTCCGCCGAGTCCTCGTCGTAGTCTGGGTTCATCCCGAACCACTCCGGCGGCGCCTCCCCGCCTTCCTCAGCCCGCTCAGGGACGAAGACGCTGGTATCCGTGTAGTCGGCGATCGCCGCCGCACGCTAGACGAGGGCGTCTTCCGCAGCTAGCAGCTCCGCCTGGGCCTCTGACCGGAATGCGGCCAGCCGGTCCAGATCCAGCCCTGGATACCACGCCTTGACGAATTCCAAGGCCCGGCGCGCTCCAGCCCGGGCCGCGGAACCCTTCCAGGCCTCAAGACGGCCAGCCATGACCTCCAGCCAGTCGGCAGTCCGGCTGGGAGTGCGCAGAACCGGCATGTCCGGCCACAGGGCAGCGATCGCCTGGGCACCGACACGCTGAAGCCGGCGCAGCATCCGATGGGCCGGCCGCAGACGAGCCTCAATGCTCAGGAGCTGCTCGTCAAGGGTCCGGGGGGGCGTTGGCAGCAATCTCAGCACCACTCGCCCTTCGCGCCTTGCGATTAGCCTCGATGGCTTGATTGGCCACCTGCGTGTGGCCGGGGAAGAAGTCTGCCAAGGCGAAAATGAAGCAAATCAAAAACCAGGAGTCGGCCTGACCTATAGTCGGCGGCCCAAAGGAGGAAAGTAAAGGAACTCACCGTCGACGATGTCCTCAATTTAATGGAAGCCGGAGGTCAGCAGTGCTTCCTTGTCGGTCCAGGAGGAGTGCTCGCTCTCGAACTCGGCCAAGAGAGCAGCCTCCCTCTTCTCCGCCTCGTCCTGCGCCGCCTTAAGCAGCTCCCTCTGCTCCGCCAGCTGCGTAGTCAGCAGGTCGTGCTCTGCGGCAAGCTTGCTGCATTCCTCCCCCTTGGCATGCAAGGCAGTGTCGGCTGCGCCCAGCTGCCGTCGAAGAGTGGCGTTGGCCTCTGAAGAATAAAAAGAAGAAGGACGTGAAGTCGTCAGCTAAGAAGGTCGCCAGGAAGATCCGGCCCGACTGCGCAGCAGTCGGCCCGAATCTCGAGGATTACAGCCCCGCGGGTGCGCCAGCGCGCTCCCGCGAAGAAGAAAGAAAACTCACCTCGGCACCTCGACAAGTCGGCAGTCCGCTTGCCCAGCTCCTTAACGTTGCGATTGAAGGCAGTGGCGCGGAGGTTGTGATACTCCTGCGATAAGAATTTCAGACAAAGGTAAAAATTTGGAAATAAAACAAGTAGAGTTCCGAGCCGCCTGCTCAGCAGCCGGCCCAAAACACGGGGACTACACCCAGTGGGTGCGCTGGCGCGCCCCCACAGAGAAGAACAAGAAAAAACTCATAGAAGAAACATACCCGCACGGCGGCTCGCGACGCCAGGTGCGCCTTGGTGCAGTTCTGGATGGCGTCGCCCTCAGCTCGCAGCTTCGCCTGGACGTCCAGAAGCGCCGTGTTCAGCAGGCTTGTGCCGCCTCCTCGCACCCACCCAACGGGCGCGACGCTTGTCGCCTCGGTGTCTGGAATGGCCGAGCTGGCGGCGCCGGTCTCCAAGGTGCGCGCGCTGAAGTCGCCTTCTCAAAACGGCGGCGCGCTAGCGAGGCGACTTGAAGGAGCAGCCTCGCCACAACATCGTCGTCGGTCGGCGGCAGCGGCGAGTCCGCCGGCTGTTTACCTCGCGCGCTCTCCGACGGCGGCAGAGGCGGTGGGGGCGGCACGGCCGTGCCCGACAGGGAGGCCTCGCCGCCTCCCCTCTCCATGACGGGGAACTCGCTGGCGGCTCCGTTCGTCTGCCCCGTGAACTCCGGCGGCGGCGGCGCAGAGTTCAGCGGGGTGACGAGCAGCGCCACTGGAGGCGCGCGGCCTCCTCGGCTCGCCTCTTGGCTGCGACGGCGGCTTCGGCTTCCTCCAGCCGCCTCTGGGCGGAAGCTGCCGCCTTCTCGGCCTCCGCCTTCTCCAGACGGGCGGCCTCCCCCTCGTCGCGCTTCTCCTGCGCGTTCCGCTCCGTCGCCTCCCGGAGGTCGGCCGCAGGGTCAATCCGCCGAGTATTGGCGGACGTCTCTGCCGACCCCATGATGGAGGCGGCAGCGACCCTCTCCAAGGTGAGAGGAGCCCTGATGAGAAGAAGACATATAAAAGATTTGGACAAGACGAACCATAAGAAAACAAGACAAAGTAAGAAGCACTTACGCAGAGATCAGCAACGGCTTCTTCACTTCCTTGCGGAAGCGGTTAGCCTTCGCGACCGCCTCTTCTTGCTGGGTCGCGGCGGTCGTCCCCCTGAACTTCTTCGCCCGGCCGCCTGGCAAGCTCGGCCCGGCCCGGCGCTTCTTCGCGCCGCCTCGACCACCCAAGCCGGCGGAGGAACTCGCGCCTGGATGGCCGACCTTCGGTTGGCGGTGGGGGACGACTTCCCTCTCACCGTCATCGTCAGGCCAGTCGGCGAAGGTCGCCGAGGGCCTGAAGTCGTCGGCCCGTCCTCCTCCCCCTCCTTCGGCGTTGGCCTCCATCGCCGCCACCCCCAAGTCGGGGTCGTCGACATCGCTCTCCGCCCGGTCGGGGACGAACTCACGGGCCGGCCCCGTGGTGCCGGCTGAGGGCTGCATGAGGGGGTTCTGACTCGAAAAAACCAAAGAAAATCAGAGTCGAATTCGGCTGAAGAAGGAAACAGAAAAGCAAGAGAGATGGCTTACCACAGGCGGGGGGTTGGCGCGCGAGTACCGCTCCTTGCCGAACTGCCATTCCGCCGTGAGACCGCAGTTCGCCAGGAAGTTCACCGTGTCCGCCACCTCCGCGTGGGGCATGTCTTTGGAGCACAGCCGACTGGGGTCCCGGTGGCCGCTCATCTGATAGATCAGATGAGGTCGGCCTTGGAGCGGAAGGACTCGGCGTGCCACGAAGGCGGCTAACAAGTCGGCCCCAGTCAGGCCCTCCGACTGCGTCAGCACTCGGTGTCGCGCGATGGCGGCGGCGCCTGCAGGAGTCAACGTCCTGGCCCGATGGGACTAGCTGGGGAGCCGCCCTGCCAACTCGCCGGCCTCGTAAGGCGGCAGGTTGACCTAGTCGCCTTCTGGAGCGACATTCTTCACGTAAAAGTATGAGCGCTGCCACATCTTCACCGACTTGATCAGCGGGATGGCAGGGAAGGGGTTGTCGGCCACCGGCCTCCGCATTGCGATGAAGGTGCCGCACAGAGCCGGCACGCCGACGACGTGTGTGCCGAGCTTGGCCTGGAAGAATTCCCCTCACGGCTCAATGGTGGGGAGAACGCCAATGAAGCCTTCGCACAAGGAGGCGAAGGCGGCCAGCAGCACCACCGTATTCGGAGTGAGGTGGTGCGGCTGGAGCCCGTGGAACTCCAGGAAGGCGCGAAAGAAGCCGCTCGCCGGCAGCCCTAGCAGGCGCATGAGGTGCGAGCGGAATATGACCCGCTCGCCCTCCTCCGGCGCCGGCGTTATTTCGCCCGCCGGCGCGGCGCGGGTCCGCACTAGGTTTGTGCCGGGGATGCGGCGCGTCTGGCGGAGGAACTCGATAATGTCGTCATCCACTACGGAGCCGTCCCACACACCGGAGCACGCGGCGGGAGGCGCGGCGGCGGAGGAGGAGCTCATCTCCGCGGCGTGGCGTGGTTCCACGCGTCGGAGGCAAGAGGAAGACGAAGCAAGGAGAAGAAGGGGCAAGAGGAAGCGGGGAAGCGAGGAGATGGGTGCGCGTGCGTCGCCGCCCCCCTCCTCCCGCCTACTTATAGGCGCCTGGGCTGAGAAGCCGATGGGGCGGGCGTGGGATTAACTGCGCCCAGTACCCCACGCCCCCACGATTTAACCCACGACGGTACTGCGCGCAGTAACAACGTGGGAACCCAACCGCCCGCGCGGCCGCAGCGGATCCGCCCGTGCGCCGAGGCGCGGTAGTGGCGGGCCCCTCCTGACGGTCCTGTCTCGTCACGCACGTGGGTGGGCAGACTGACCCTGCCGCGTGGCGTCGCGCGACGGGCCCGTGACGGGCGGCCGCCCGGAAGCTTATCAGGCACGCTGCCCTGACCCCGCCACGACCTTCAAACCCTTTGAGGAGCAAGACGGCCTCGTGCAAGACCGACTCCAGCTAGTCGGTCCAAGAGAAGGACGGCGAGCCAAACCCAGGTTCTTCAACCGGAGGGATGAAACTGTTGAGGCCCCTCGACATGTTGCCCTCGGCGCCTCACCAGCTTCGGGGACTACTGTCGGAGTAATGGGCCACGGGTAGGCAAACCCGAGCCCCTGGACCTTTCAAAACATCGTGGCAGACTGCGCCCCTCAAGACCCCAAGACGAAGAGCCGCCTTCTGAGAGTCGGCGGCGGGGCCGCCGACTGCCCCCTCAGCCGAGTCCCAGAGACGGCCTTGAGATGAGCCGACTCCCAACTGGCGGCTTCCGGAGAAGCCGGCTACGGGGAGTCGGCCCGCGACTCCAACCATCTCCTACCCACGCAATTACGGGCGGGGCGGGGAGTGGCCGCTAAGCGGCCCATCCCTGCCTTCTTCACGAAGGGCAGGCCTGGCCACAGAGCGCCGTAGTAACGGAGATCTCCGTCCGGCGCGGCATTGTTGCCACGCCGGCCCTGACATCAGCCCCCTGGGCAGATCCCTGTACCCACGACGGCCTGTCTGTACGACCCAGAGACGGCGGGGGTGCAGGAGTCGGCGACGACACCCCAAGACGGACCCGCTGGGAGTCGGCCCCCGAGAGTCGGCCGGCCCCTCCCACGGGCTCCGCACGACATTAACCGGACAAGACAGGGGATGGCAACAGTGATCTCCCATCAGGCGGCGGCACTGTTGCCATGACCCCATGACCAAGCCTGCTGGACCGTCGGTGGGGCCCACTAGTCGGCGGGCCCCAGAAGTCGGCGGAGAAGACGGCGACCTAAGAGACTGACGGCTGGGACCCGCGCCCAGGCGGATTACCGTTGTTACCCCCGGGGGGTAGGCCTATATAAACCCCCCGGGGCACCCATGCAAGAGGTTGGACCCTAATAGTTTTAGACACACGTAGAGGGAAGAGAAGAGCTAGCCGTGCCCTTCTCCTTCCTCAACCCGAGCAGCTCAAAGAGCAACCTTGTACCCACTTTGCCATAGTGATCATGCGGAGACCCCGCAGAGCAGTAGTAGGGGTGTTATCTCCACGGAAAGCCCTGAAGCTGGGTAAGATTCGCCGGCGTGCATGCCTTCGCCTCATCCCGTTTCCAGGCACCGGCGACGTTCTACTCGCCCCCACCATGATAAGCCATCCTTTGGCATATGTCGCACCCAACCCCCGACATTCTCCGTTTAATATTCCCTTGCACTAACAATGCAGCTGAATATGAGGCTTTACTCCATGGTCTTCGGATGGCTAAGGAAATGAATTTAAGCCGAGTTAAGTGCTTCGGTGACAAGGACCTGGTAGCTCAACAAGTGTCTGGTACTTGGGATTCCAAGGACCCACTCATGGCAACATATCACCGAGAGGCGGACATTGTTGCATGTCACTTCAAAGGTTATCAGGTCGATCATTTGGACCGACGGAAGAAAGAAGGGGCGGACGCTTTAAGTCGCTTGGGTTCCCAACATAAACCGGTTCCACCCAACGTATTTCTGGATGTGCTACATAATCCGTCGGTCAAGCTCCCTACAAAGGAGGATTTGGCTGTTCCTGATCCGGAGGCTCAGTTGTTGGAGGCTCTTCATGTCATCCCAGATTGGACGGTCCCATATTTGGCGTATATGAACCGAGAAGAGTTACCGAAGGATGAAACCTTGGCCAGGCAGATAATCCGGCGGTCCAAGTCCATGACTATTGTCAATGTAGAGTTACATCATTGCAGTGTGACAGGGGCGTTTCAGCGTTGCATGTCTCCTGAAGAAGGCCGTGCGATTTTGCGTGATATCCACGAACGAGATTGTCACCATGCCAGTTCAAAGTCTCTGGTAGCCAATGCTTTTCGTCACGGTTTTTATTGGCTGACGGCTCATGCCGATGCCGAGGACTTGGTCAAAAGGTGTGATGGCTGTCAAAAAATTTCACACCGAGCTCATGTTCCGGCTCAAGAACTAAGGATGATTCCAATCACTTGGCCGTTTGCGACTTGGGGGCTGGATATGGTTGGACCCTTTAAAAGGTCCAAGGATAAGAAGACCCACCTGTTGGTGGCAGTTGACAAGTTTACTCAGTGAGTGCAAGCAGAGCCAGTCAGTAAGTGTGATGCAGCCACGGCGGTTCAATTCATCAAGAAGGTGATTTTCTGGTTTGGTTTTCCACACAACATCATAACTGATAATCGCACTAATCTGTCCAAGGAATCTATGAAAGAATTTTGCCAACATGAGCACATCCGGCTTGACGTATCATCAGTGGCTCACCCCCAATCTAATGGTCAAGCGGAGAGAGCCAATCAAGAGATTTTGAGAGGCGTCAAACCCCGGCTCATGGTTCCTTTATAACGGATGCCGGGTTGTTGGATGGAGGAGTTACCTTCTGTGTTATGGAGCATCAATACCACGCCCAACAGATCTACGGGTTACACGCCTTTTTTCATGGTTTACGGAGCAGAGGCGGTCCTCCCTAGTGACATCCGTCATGATTCGCATCATGTAGCGGCTTATGTCGAAGCTGACAATGAGAAGGCACGACAGGAAGCACTTGACCTGTTAGATGAGGAGCGTGACATTGCAGCAACCCGTTTGTTGTTGATGTCATAACTCGCCTGATAGTATGAAAGGTCAGCTTCTTCAGCCAATTGGCAGGCAAGTGGACGCATCTCCCTGGTTATGACTCAGAGAGCATCATTCTCAAACTCTGTTCCGTCCTTCCTTAACTTCTGAAAGCCTTTACCCACACCAACCGGATCAAGATCAGGCACCCATGCTTTAGCCCGGGTTAGCGCGGTCAGAGCACCTGCCCTTGCAGCCGATCTTTTCAATTCTTCAACCCGGGCAGGCATCATTGACAACCTTTCTAAGGTTTCTTTGATTAAGGTTGGGGGCGGCTTGTTGTGAGAAGCAGTGCATATGACCCATTGCGCGCCTATAACTGCTCTATAAGAGTATAAGCAGCCTTCATTTTCTTCTGTATGTCAGAGCCTAGATGACTAATGCGAGTTACAGCATCATTGCGAACATCAGTAAACCGGCAATGAATGGGATGATATGTTGAAAACTTAAAGCAAGGATATTTACCAAACACAACAGCAGCCATGGCATGTATTTGCCGCTTCACACCAGTTAACTCATCTACCACCGGTTTAAGAGCTGCTTCTGCATCCTCGGCTCTTTTTTTGCAATGCGGATTTTTCTATGGCCCAATCCGCCCGCTCCTTGTTGAAACCCTCCTTCAGCTTTTCCATGGCGGCTAAGGCACTGGTCAGCTCATCTTTGGCTTTGGAGTTTTCTGCTTGCTGGGACTTGATGTTTTCTTCCAGATCAGCGGTTTGAGCTTCCTTTTTGCTCAGCTCAGCCTATAAGAGACAGACATATCATGAGTCGCCAGTACATATTTGAAGTACCAAGCACATAACATGTTATGCACCTGATACTTGGGGGCTAATGCCTATTTGCTTGTTATCAGAAATTTCTACAAGTCCCAAGCGCAATACAAGTATTACTCTTGGCACTTGGGGGCTAATGTATGTTTGCTCAAGGTTGCATTATGGGTATTCTTCTGAAGTCCCGCTTTACCTTGAAAAGATAAACCGACCCTTGGGGGCTACACCGACAAAAGTTACAATATTACAATTCTAAAGTACCGGTTCATCTTAAAAAGATAACCCGGCCCTTGGAGGCTAAGCATGCAAAGTTGAAATGTTACAAAGTCCCGGTTTAGAAGGTTATCATTGTTGGGGAACATAGTAATTTCAAAAATTTCCTACGCACACGCAAGATCATGGTGATGCATAGCAACGAGAGGGGAGAGTGTTGTCCACGTACCCTCGTAGACCGAAAGCAGAAGCGTTAGCACACCGCGGTTGATGTAGTCATACATCTTCACAATCCGACCGATCAAGTACCGAACGTACGGCACCTCCGAGTTCAGCACACGTTCATCCTGATGACGTCCCTCGAACTCCTATCCAGCCGAGTGTTGAGGGAGAGTTTCGTCAGCACGACGGCGTGGTGACGATGTTGATGTTCTACCGACGCAGGGCTTCGCCTTAGCACCGCTACAGTATTATCGAGGTGGACTATGGTGAAGGGGGGCACCGCACACGGCTGGGACAGATCAACTGATCAACTTATGTCTCTAGGGTGCCCCCCTGCACCCGTATATAAAGGAGCAAGGGGGAGGTGCGGCCGGCCAGGGAGGAGCCGCGCCAGGAGGAGTCCTACTCCTACCGGGAGTAGGACTCCCCCCTTTTCCATGTTGGACTAGGAGAGAGAGGGGGAAGAGGTGGAGGGGAGGAAGGAAAGGGGGGTGTCCGGATAGCCGGACTATCATCACGGTCGGACTCCAAGACTATGAAGATACAAGATTGAAGACTTCGTCCCGTGTCCGGATGGGACTTTCCTTGGCGTGGAAGGCAAGCTTGGCGATGCGGATATGTAGATCTCCTACCATTGTAACCGACTCTGTGTAACCCTAACCTATCCGGTGTCTATATAGACCGGAGGGTTTTAGTCCGTAAACAACAACAACAATCATACCATAGGCTAGCTTCTAGGGTTTAGCCTCCTTGATCTCGTGGTAGATCTACTCTTGTACTACCCATATCATCAATATTAATCAAGCAGGAGTAGGGTATTACCTCCATCGAGAGGGCCCGAACATGGGTAAAAACATCGTGTCCCTTGTATCCTGTTACCATCCGCCTAGACGCACAGTTCGGGACCCCCAACCCGAGATCCGCCGGTTTTGAAACCGACATTGGTGCTTTCATTGAGAGTTCCTCTGCAGTCCAGGGTGAGACCTTTCTCCCCGGACAGATCTTCGTATTCGGCGGCTTTGTACTGCGGGCTAATTCGCTTGGCCATCTGGAGCAGATCGAAAGCTACGCCCCTGGCCATCAGGTCAGATTTGCAAGTTTGAACTATACGGCCGATATCCGCGAAGACTTGATCTTCGACGGATTCGAGCCGCAGCCAAGCATGCCGCACTGTCTCGATGGGCATGATCTAGCTCTGCAGCCGGACAGTGCCCTGGAGGCCGCACCAGCATCCGCTCCGACCCTTAATCCGGAACCGGATTCCCCGATCGAGGACGAGTGGTTGGACACCGCCCCGGGGGCTACAATCTCTATGGCGATTGAGAAGAACTCTATCCCTGTCCTTTGCGAAGACCTCGACTCCAGGGTGCCGAACTCCTCTCCGGACTCCGGACCCCCCATGCCCCTGCCAATCGAATTCGATTGGGCGCCGGTCATGGAGTTCACTGCCGCGGACATCTTTCAGCACTCGCCCTTTGGCGACATCCTGAATTCACTAAAGTCTCTCTCTTTATCCTGAGAGCCCTGGCCGGACTACGGTCAGGACGGTTGGGATGCGGACGACGAAGAAATTCAATGCCCACCCACCACCCACTTCGTAGACATGGTCGAAAGCTTACACGACATGCTCGATTTCAACTCCGAAGACACCGACGGTTTGGACGACGATGTAGGAGACAACCTTGAACCAGCACCTATAGGATGTTGGACAACCACCTCACCCCATGATGTATACATGGTGTATACACCTAAAGGAAATGAAGACGAGGAACAACGGGACGCTACGAAGGATAAATCCCTCGAAAAGCAATCAAAATGGCAACGTAAACGCCGGACCAAGTCCCGCCTCAAAAGAGACCCAGCCATAGAGCAGGGCGAACCGGTGGACGACGAACATGCTATCGAGCAATCGTCCGAACAAGACAACTTGGATAAACAACCCGTCCCCGGGAAAGATAACAGTCCGGACGATCTCACGCCGGACAAATCGTTGGAGCAAGATAACCCCCAGAAAAGGCTCGTCGCCACTGCACGTAGCCTGAAAAAGCAGAAGCGGAAGCTCAAAACAGCGGATGATGCACTCAGGATCAGATGGAGCAAAGTATTCAACAACGCAGACAAATACGGCGACAGTCGCCGAACAAAGAGCTACCCAAAAAGGAAGCTACTGCCCGAATTTGACGAGGAGGCCTTAGAGCCCCCACAATCAAAGGATAAAAAGGCCACCCGGTCGGATGGACGACCCCACGGCAAAAAGAGAGCGGCAAATGGTGCCGCACACAAGCTGGTATGCGATCCGCATATGGATTCACAGCAAAAGGATTGCCCAGTTAGGTCCATCTATGGGCCAAGAAAGCAAGCTCTTCAAAGCAATGCAACAGGCCAAAATTCCGAACATCACGGCACACCCAAATACAGGGGCGCCGCACATCCCCTATGTTTCACCGATGAGGTACTGGATCATGAATTCCCAGCGGGATTCAAACCCGTAAACATAGAAGCATACGACGGAACAACAGACCCTGGAGTCTGGATTGAGGATTACATTCTCCACATACACATGGCTAGAGGAGATGATCTCCACGCCATAAAATACTTACCCCTCAAACTCAAAGGGCCAGCTCGACATTGGCTTAAAAGCCTCCCAGAAAATACCATTGGAAGCTGGGAAGAGCTCGAGGACGCGTTCGGGCAAATTTTCAGGGGACCTATGTCCGCCCTCCGAATGCAGACGATTTAAGTCACATAACTCAACAGCCCGGAGAGTCAGCCCGGAAATTCCGGAACAGGTTCCTTGCTAAAAAGAACCAAATAGTCGACTGTCCGGACGCCGAAGCCTTAGCAGCTTTCAAACACAACGTCCGAGACGAATGGCTCGCCAGACACCTCGGCCAAGAAAAGCCGAGAACCATGGCCGCGTTAACAAGCCTCATGACCAGCTTTTGCGCGGGAGAGGATAGCTGGCTAGCAAGATGCAGCACCAGCGACCCAAGTACATCCGAAGTCAGGGATGGAAACGGGAAACCACGGCGCAACAAGGACCAGCGCCGTATTAAAAGGAACGGTACAAAGAGCGAGGCAGTAAATGCCAGATTCAAAAGCTCACGGCAGAACAACAAAAAACTGCCCCTCAAGGACAATAGCGATGAGCTATCCAACTTTCACAAAATCTTGGACAAGATATGTCAAATCCACAGTACTCCTGGTAGGCCTGCAAACCATACCCACAGAAATTGTTGGGTCTTCAAACAGTCCGACAGACTCAACGCCGAACACAAGGGGCTCGACACACCAAGCGAAGATGATGACGAGCACCACAAGCAGAGCCCCGGAAAACAAAGGAATTTCCCACACGAGGTTAAAACAGTAAACTCACTTCACGTGCTCAAAGGGAAAAATTGAGCGGCGCCCACTAAAATGCGCGCCGCACACTGGTTGTCAAAACCAATCACCTTTGACCATCAGGACTATTCCGAAAGTATCTGGAACACGGGATGGACTGCCTTGATATTGGATCCTATAATCAACGGATTCCAATTTACACAAGTCCTTATGGATGGCGGCAGTGACATAAACCTGATATATCAGGACACAATCCGCAGGATGGGGATAAACCCAGCCAAAATTCGCCGTAGCAACACCTCCTTTAAAGGAGTAACCACAGGCCCATATGCCCATTGTACGGGCTCCATACTGTTAGAAGTTGTGTTCGGTTCATCCGACAACTTCCGTCGCGAAAGGTTAATCTTCCATGTCGCCCCGTTAAGTAGCCATCAAGCACTATTGGGACGCGAAGCTTTCGCCCGCTTTAACGCAATACCACATTATGCATCTCTCACACTTAAAATGCCCGGTCCACGCGGCATCATCTCATTAAAAGGGAGTATTAAGTGTTACTTGAGCACGGAGGAACGTGAGACTGCCTTGACAACCCCACACCTATCCAGCACCACTAGTCAAAGAACCTAAATCGGTCATTCAAACCCTGGACACGGCTAGACGAGTCTGGCGCCTACTAGCGGCATACCCCCATACAAGGGGTTGCATGCATGTATCACAAGAGACAATAAAGCTCAATCTTATCCAATTCTTCGACTCGTACTCTGTTTATTTAATATAAAGTACATCTTTCGCACGATCTTTTTTTTCTTTTTAAACTAAGTTCCTCTCTTATACAGATGAACAACGTGCTACACCCGTCCAGGATACGGCACAACGGAGACACAGGCGCAGACGTGCAGTAGGGACCCGTTGCAAGGATTCTTTTTAGATTAAGACCCTGCGTAAACCTTTTTTATTGTCTCTTGTTGATATACATCCCCCGGTTTCTTGCTATAACCGAGGAGGAGGCTGGCATTTTGGCATTGGCCGCACCAGAATTTTTGCACGTACCTGGACACCAGGGGCTTAGAGCGTTATTCTGCCCATTTTTATAAAGACCGAATACCTTAGGGAGTGTTCGGCGTCTCGATTTAGGCCTTATATGCATCACCTCCGAATCATGTCTTTGGTCAAATGTTGGGTTTGCCCGGCTCCTGTGTTTTGCTGCCTTACGTTCCGTTTTATAGGCTAACGCAGCACCAGGAGAACTACTGTGATTGTGCCTCGGTTCGGCCGGGCGAGCACCTCAGTAGAGAAAGCCGAAAACTGACTGTCATGATATAGCGAGAGACTGGTCAACCACTCGATGACTCACTGGAATGTTTAGGATTCCTCCGCATTGACGAAGGACCGGTTTTCGGTCAGGCACATACGCACCCCGAATTCGGGAGAGTGCGGTGCCACGAGGGGCTATATAGTAGCCCCACCCTCGAACTCCCATGGCTAAGTGAAAGTGATAAAGCATTATAGTCCGGTTGCCTAGTTTGCTACGCTATCACCTCCTTAACAGGACCAAGACGTTTGATTAAGTGTGACAAAGCGCTTTCTTTGCAAACACCCCCGCACTATGTGCGTGGGGGCTGAAGCCAAGGACTGCCATCTTTCAGGTTATATATACATATACATAAACGGCCGCACAGGGAGTAGTTTACTACTTGAACGCACAAGTATAAAAAGCTCTTATATTATATTGAAAAATTGTTTTCACAAATCATACATGTCATTTAAACATAACATCCTTCGAGCATTGCGCCTCTATTAAACGAGCGCCCGACAGGACTTCTTTAAAGTAGTGCTCGGCAGGTACTCGGCTTCTGTCCAAATCTTGGGATGCAAGGTCGGTGGCCTTCATCTCTGCCCAGTATGTATTGACACAGGCCAGAGCCATCCGCGCTCCCTCAATACACGCTGACCGCCTCATTGTGTCGATACGTGGTACCACACCAAGGAACTGCTGCACTAAACCAAAATAACTCTTCGGCTGGAGTCCACCCGGCCACAAATGAGTCATGACATGCTTCATGGCAAGTCCGGATAGTCGGCTCAGCTCGGCCCATTCGGCCAACCGAACGGTTAACGGAAGAAGACGCTCCGGATATGGAACTGCGACCAATATAGCTCTTCCCTTCTGTGCCCCTTCTGGCCCCGGAAGTGCTCAACTGCGTCTGCAGCGCTCGCCGCCAAGTCCAGATAAGCATCCTCCGAACTCCACAACTTGTCAAACTGAGCATATTTTGGATCCGTATATTTCCTCTGTAGCAAAAACGGTTTCCCAGCCGCAATAGCCCCGGCTTGACTCAGCTCCTCCTTGGCAGCTCTCAAAGCGGAACGGGCATCCTTGGATTCAGCAGTGGCCTTTTTCAGGCCCTCTTGCTCCACTTGACGTTCTTTTTCAAGAAACTCGCAGTGGTCCGTAATATTCTTCAACTTTCTGTCCATATCGGCCATTTCCTCCCTGTTTCGGCAGTGAGCAGCCCGTTCGGCTTTTAGCTCTTCGGCCGCCCTTAAAGTGGCCGCATTACTACTTCTGGCTTGCTCTTTCGCTCGGGCGAGTTCCGCCCGAAGCTCCTCCACAGCAGCGGCACCATCTGCATTAAGCATACAAATAGTAAGACATGGGCGTCAAGCTCCCTTACCAGGTGTCCGCATAGAAGTCGCATACCTTGTGACTCGTCGAACCGTTTATTGACCAGCGCGATGTGCGCATCCGCCTCGTCAAGCTGCCGCTTTAGTTCGGCATATTCATCAGTCCGGCTGGCCACCGGACGCCCCGCCACCTGTTTAGGAGCGGCGATATGTTATAACTGGGATTTTGATCCTCGGCACGCTGTCAATTTTGACAACATACCGAGTCTCAGGGGCTACTATCTATGCAGGGCGCATTTTATATGCATAACTGTCAGAAGGTACAACATTTTTTGCGTACCTCGAACCCCGTCAGTAATCTTCTGACGGCTTCATGCAATACGCTCTCTGCGGATGCAATTCTTTCAATCACCGTACCCATTAGAACACGGTGATCTTCTGAGATAGCCGTTCGCCCAAGCAGATCCTTCAGCTCCTCCGACCGCACACCCCTTGGCGCCGGACCTTCTGGCCCCGCCGGACTTGGGGGAACCCTCCGCGATGACACCTCAGGGTCGTCCGCCTCGCATGAGGGTGTGACAGGTGGAGGCGTTTCGCTCTCCATCATCTCCGGAAGAAGATCCCCCGAAGACGAGCTCTGCAGAGAAGGGCTGAGATCCGAACTACAAGGTACAATTTCGGTTATCTTCAGAAATAAATACAGGGATGTTCCTTATTTACAAGACCCTACTTTTCACTTACGGCTCGGTGGAGGGCTGATCCCCTTGGGGAAATAGTGCGGCTGGGCTACTCCCCAGCGCCGGACTCTCCGACGAAGATTTCTTCCCCATCTTCGAGGCCTTGACCTCCAGATCTTGCGAAGCGGTCCTCTTCTCTCCTTGGAGGGTGGGATTTTTGATCCCTCCCTCCTCAAAGACCTCCTTCATGGAGGCAGTTGCCTCCCCGCTCCCCTCGCCTTCTTTAAAAGGCGCGGCCTGCAACATCTTAGCCAGCATGGGGTCCGGCGTGTTCTCCGGGAGGGGAGCCGGACACCTTATTAACTTTGCTTTGGCTAACCACTCCTGTTCAAAAAACGGCTCCTTTGGAGGGCATGTATATATGATAAATGAATGGACAGCTTGTCCGGCTACAGGACTACTTACCTGAGTATCTGGGCGATTGCAGCTTAGTCCTGCGTCCTCAGTCAGGTCCGGACACTTCTCTTGTGATCCGAAGAACAGTTTATACATCTCCACGGGCGTAGTGCCATAAAATTTTGGAGAGCTCGCGGTCCCTCCGGATTAAATTCCCACAGGCGAAGGGGGCGATGTTTGCAGGGCTGAAGGCGCCGGATCAACATAACCTGTGCCACTACAACTAGATTGATCTCTCTTTCTTGGAGGTCTCGAATACGGCCCTGCAGCAAAGGAACGTCCTTGGACGACCCCCAGTCGAGTCCCTTGTTGACCCATGACGCCAGCCACTGTGGTGGACCTGAGCGAAATGCGGGAAGCGCCGCCCATTTGGTGCCCCTAGGAGCGGTAATATAAAACCACTCCTGTTGCCACAAACCAAGCTCCTTTTGAAAAGAGCCTTCGAGCCACGGAGCATCAGCACATTTGCTTATGACCGCCCCTCCGCACTCTGCTTGCTGCCCCTCGATCGTCTTTGGTTCCACCTTGAAGGTCTGTAGCCACAACCCAAAGTGAGGGGTAATATGGAGGAAGGCCTCACATATGACAATGAATGACGAGATATGGAGGATGGAATCCGGATTCAAGTCATGGAAATCAAGCCCATAATAAAACATGAGCCCCCGCACAAAGGGATCCGTCGGGAAGCCTAAACCCCGAAGGAAGTGGGACACGAACACCACGTTCTCGCCGGGCTCAGGAGTGGGAATGACCTGCCCTGGAGCAGGCAGCCTATGCGAGATCTCGCCGGTTAGATACCTGGCGTCCCGCAGCTTTAGCACATCTTGCTCTGTGACGGAGGAAGGCATCCATCGGTCGTGCTGGTCGGAACCGGAAATTGTCGAAGGTCCGAAGCGCCGGAATTTGAAGCTTTGGGTGTTGAAACCCGAAGCGCGAGGCGAACTCGATGGAGGGTGTAAAAGAAGAGGGCCTTGATCTCATTATAAAGAGGTTGAATACCAAGAGCCCACCCCGTGGTCGATTAGGACTCGCCTTTGGTAGAGGAGGCGTGCCAGCGGGCACGGTTGGGTTACCCACGTCCGTATTGATGAGAATCCCGGAATAAGGGGAGCATGATCTATGTTTTGATAAGACGTGCTAAGGAAACCGCCTCGCTAAACGCGCTGAGGTGGAGCAGTAAAAAATGATTCATATAAAGGCATGGCCGTGGCGTGGTGTCACGTCGCGGAATACGTCAGCAGATCTGTGCAAAAGTTATTCTCTCTACTGTGGTATGTGGAACTTGTTTTGCAGAGCCGGACACTATCCTGGTGTTCAGAACCTTCTATGAAGTATTCGGAGGAGGAATCCGCCTTGCAATGCTGAAGACAATATGCGCGCCGGACTCGTCGTCATTGAAGCCTGGTTCAGGGGCTACTGAGGGAGTCCTGGACTAGGGGGTGTCCGGATAGCCGGACTATCATCATGGCCGGACTCCAAGACTATGAAGATACAAGATTGAAGACTTCGTCCCGTGTCCGGATGGGACTTTCCTTGGCGTGGAAGGCAAGATTGGCGATGCGGATATGTAGATCTCCTACCATTGTAACCGACTCTGTGTAACCCTAACCTATCCGGTGTCTATATAGACCGGAGGGTTTTAGTCCGTAAACAGCAACAACAATCATACCATAGGCTAGCTTCTAGGGTTTAGCCTCCTTGATCTCATGGTAGATCTACTCTTGTACTACCCATATCATCAATATTAATCAAGCAGGAGTAGGGTATTACCTCCATCGAGAGGGCCCGAACCTGGGTAAAAACATCGTGTCCCTTGTCTCCTGTTACCATCCGCCTAGACGCACAGTTCGAGACCCCCTACCCGAGATCCACCGGATTTGGCACCGACAGGGGGCGCCGCCCCCCTCTCCTTGTCCTATTCAGACTGGGGGGAGGGGCGCACGGCCCTGCCCTGGCCTCCTCTCCTCTCTTCCATCGAGGCCCACTAAGTCCCATTATGTTCCCGGGGGGTTCCGGTAACCTCTCGGTACTCCGAAAAATCCCGATTTCACCCGGAACACTTCCGATATCCAAACATAGGCTTCCAATATATCAATCTTCATGTCTCGACCATTTCGAGACTCCTCGTTATGTCCGTGATCACATCCAGGACTCCGAACAACCTTCGATACATCAAAACATATAAACTCATAATATAACTGTCATCATAACGTTAAGCGTGCGGACCCTACGGGTTCGAGAACTATGTAGACATGACTGAGACACGTCTCCGGTCAATAACCGATAGCAGAACCTGGATGCTCATATTGGCTCCCACATATTCTACGAAGACCTTTATCGGTCAGACCGCATAACAACATACGTTGTTCCCTTTGTCATCGGTATGTTACTTGCCCGAGATTTGATCGTCGGTATTTCAATACCTAGTTCAATCTCGTTACTGGCAAGTCTCTTTACTCGTACTGTAATACATCATCTCGCAACCAACTCATTAGTTGCAATTCTTGCAAGGCTTAAGTGATGTGCATTACCGAGAGGGCCCAGAGATACCTCTCCGACAATCGGAGTGACAAATCCTAATCTCGAAATACGCCAACCCAACAAGTACCTTCGGAGACACCTGTAGAGCTCATTTATAATCACCCAATTACGTTGTGATGTTTGGTAGCACACAAAGTGTTCATCCGGTAAACGAGAGTTGCATAATCTCATAGTCATAGGAACATGTATAAGTCATGAAGAAAGCAATAGCAACATACTAAACGATCATGTGCTAAGCTAACGGAATGGGTCA
>LR880969.1:786320385-786331588 GCA_904067115.1 Aegilops sharonensis
AGTCTTTAAGGATTTGAGAACACTTGATGTATGTCTTGCGTGGGATACCCGTGGTGACAATGGGGTATTCTATTGATTCACTTGATGTATGATTTGGTGATCAACTTGCGGGTTCCATGACCTTGGACTCTATGCATTGGGGTTGGCACACGTTTTCGTCTTGCCTCTCCGGTAGAAACTTTGGGGCACTCTTTGAAGTTCTTTGTGTTAGTTGAATAGATGAATCTGAGATTGTGTGATGCATATCGTATAATCATACCCACAGATACTTGAGGTGACATTGGAGTATCTAGGTGACATTAGGGTTTTGGTTGATTTGTGTCTTAAGGTGTTATTCTAGTACGAACTCTATGATAGATCGAATGGAAAGAATAGCTTCGTGTTATTTTACTATGGACTCTTGAATAGATTGATCAGAAAGAATAACTTTGAGGTGGTTTCGTACCCTACCATAATCTCTTCGTTTGTTCTATGCTATTAGTGACTTTGGGGTGACTCTTTGTTGCATGTTGAGGGATAGTTATATGATCCAATTATGTTATTATTGTTGAGACAACTTGCACTAGTGAAAGTATGAACCCTAGGCCTTATTTCCCAGCATTGCAATACCGTTTATGCTCACTTTTACCACTTGTTACCTTGCTGTTTTTATATTTTCAGATTACAAATACTCATATCTACCATCCATATTGCACTTGTATCACCATCTCTCCGCCGAACTAGTGCACCTATACAATTTACCATTGTATTGGGTGTGTTGGGGACACAAGAGACTCTTTGTTATTTGGTTGCAGGGTTGCTTGAGAGAGACAATCTTCATCCTACGCCTCCCACGGATTGATAAACCTTAGGTCATCCACTTGAGGGAAATTTGCATCTGTCCTACAAACCACTGCACTTGGGGGCCCAACAACATCTACAAGAAGAAGGCTGCGTAGTAGACATCACGGAGCCATAGTCCTTTGTGGTGAAGCTTCGTGTTGTCGTTGGGAGCCTCCAATTAAGTTGTGGAGATTGCCCCAACCTTGTTTGTAAAGGCCCGGTTGCCGCCTCCAAGGGCACCAATAGTGGAATCACGGCATCTCGCATTGTGTGTGGGCGTGAGGAGAATACAGTGGCCCTAGTGGCTTCTTGGGGAGCATTGTGTCTCCACACCGCTCCAACGGAGACGTACTTCTCCTTAAAAGGAAGGAACTTCGGTAACACATCCTTGTCTTCACCGGCTTCACTCTTGGTTATCTCGTGCCTTTACTTGTGCAAGCTTATTTGTGTTATATCCCTTGCTTGCTTGTGTGCTTGTTGTTGTTGCATCATATAGGTTGCTCACCTAGTTGCATATCTAGACAACCTACTTTGATGCAAAGTTTAATTTGGTAAAGAAAAGCTAAAAATTGTTAGTTGCTTATTCACACCCCCTCTAGTCAAGTACATCGATCCTTTCACCCCTCCTCCTCCTCCGGCGGCGACGCATTTCCGCCCTGGTCGCCGGCGCCTGCACATCCCGGTGCACCAAGCGCGATGGCACTAGGAGTATAAGCAGCCATTGCCGTACCCCGATGTCACGCTGTCGCACCGTTGGCATCTGGATCCGCAGCGAATCCTGGCGCCGGCGGATCTGCGTACCCAGCGGGCGCATGATGACAAGGTGCGCAGGCGCCACGCGCAGCTCACGTCGGAGCAGCGTCGGCTGCCAGAGTACGCCGCCGACTCCCCCAACTGGGAGACGTGGTTCACCCTCGAACACGAGGAGCAATGGCACTCGGGTGTCGACACTGTCCCGCCGCCGTTCCCACGGCCGCCCCCGCAGGTAGTGCCGGAGGACATGGAGGTGGAGGCAGAGTACCAAGCCGCCCTTGAGGAGGCCCTGCAGCACGCGCTGGAGGCTAGCCGCCTCAAGGAGGACGCACACTGGGATGGGCTGGAGCAAGCCCTTGCCCTGTCGGCGACAGGGGACTCCATCCACACCCCGCTCTTCGTGCCGCCACCGCCACCGTCGCCACCCGTCTAGCCCAAGCCAGAGCCAGAGCTGACACGTAAGTGCTCCCCGCCTCCACCCACTTGGCCGGAGGAGGCCTACTCGTGGACGCGCCAGTACCGCGAGTGGGTGAGCGCGCCTTCCGTCCATTTCGCCGCGACGCCGGAGGATGAGGCGGTCCACCTCGAGCGATGGAAGGAGCACTGGCTCCGCAAGGAGCAGGCCGACGGCGTGGAGCAGATGCGCTACGAGGCCATGCTCCAACGCGACGTGGAGGCGCTCCGGCTCGAGGAGGAGGAGGAGGAGCGCGCGCGGCTTGGCGCAATGCCGCCGCCCCAGCAGACGCCGGAGGAGGCTGCCCTGGCAGCGTACCGGGCGGCGTTCGGGTGGGCTGGCCCTGTTCAGGTCTTCGTCGACCTCAACCGGCGACGGCGGCGTCGACGGCAAGTGCAAGAGCAAGGCCGATGACGTCTAGGGCAGCGTGCGGGGCGGCAGCAGGCGGGCGCAGACTTTTTTAATGTTTCATTTAATGTTTATTAGATTTAGGTGGACTTTGGCCGGCGTTTGACCGGCCACTTTATGTTTAATTATGTTTATTTATGTTTATTTCGTGCAACTTATTATTATTTTTCCACAGCGGCACATTTAGGTCGGCCTCTCTGTTGGACGGTCAAGCCGGTCCATTAAAAAATGTGGACGCGCACGTCCGGCTGGCCGACCCAAAAAGACAAAAAGCAGACAAACCGTGTGTCTGTTTGGGTCGCACCGTTGGAGTTGCTCTAATGGACGGACGGACGGGCGCTTAACTTTGTCCTGCTCGGTCGCTCGTAGTCCTTTCTGTGACACGCACGTTCCTAGAGTCGCACCGTTGGAGTTGCTCTAATGGACGGACGGACGGGCGCTTAACTTTGTCCCGCTCGGTCGCTCGTAGTCCTTTCTGTGACACGCACGTTCCCAAGAGCGTTGATGCTAGTGAATTAGTGATAGAGTATCCAGGAGCAATCCGTTGTGCCGTGGAAGTCCATGACCTGCTACTCAGTTAATTATGCCTGAACTGAATGCACTGCTGCTGCTTTGCCTGCACAGCCGATCGAGTTACTACTGTAGTACTATTTACCCATCCTGGTGTCAGTCATCTTGAGCTGCTTGTTACCATTTCTTGGGCTCGACTGCGTGGCCGTGAGGGAGGCTTATCGCTTGAGCGGGATTGCAACCCGTAACAAATGTCCGTAGCTCTAGCAAAGTTGTTGTTTAATCAAAGCAGCAGCATGCACGCCAGCATTGCTGCCTGGAATGGCTGCATGTTGCGGGGTAATTTATTGGTTCCGTCTGTTTTTCTCCGGTTAAACCAACCAAACCACTGCTAACGGAGGGACACTTAACTTCATCCAGCTCCCTCGCCCACGGTCCTTTCTCCAATGCTCAGAGCATCACGGGCATTCCAAACCCTCCACAAATGCCCAGGCTATGCTCAGGCAGGCCGCCCGGTCATTGATCGTTCAAGACCCAGCAGACCACTTCAGTCGCTCGGACTGACCAACATCTTTTATATCCTGTCCAAATATATGGTAGATATGGGGCGCTCGAACGTGCCCGCCATGTCGGATCTGGCCCACGTTAGCGCACCCTACCCCGCATATGTTCGTTCTCATCCATTCATCGGACCAAACCCTAACCACTTCATGCTCCTCTCCACTTCACTCCCTCTGCCACCCCAGCACATCTCCGGCGTTTTTCGGCCGTCTCCAGCATGGCGGGCAGCGAATCTGACTTCGAACAGTCCGGATCCATCGATTGGGGTGTTATCCTGTGCGGGTTTTTTTTTTTTTGAAAAATGATGTTATCCCCCAGCCTCTGCATCAAGAAGATGCATGCGGCCATCCCGTGCGGGTTGGTGGAGGTAATGTCGGTCCGCATTGCACTCCGCCGCTCCCGGGAGGACAGCGCCCGACCGACGACATGATCTGTCCGACAACACTCCATAGCGTCGGCTCAACGGGCGCTCGGTTCCTCCGGGGCTAGATCATCGCGGTCCCAGCGGCCAGAAAATCTCTTCTTCCCCGTCACCGGTTGGGCAGACTATGAGCCCCACCGGGAACGGGCGGCCCGCCGTGGGTAGGAGGGGATAAGGGTCACCGAGGCCGTACCGTGAGGGAAATGGCAGTGGTTGATGCGGCAGCGCGAGCGGCCGCAAAGGAGGAAGCCATCCACGCCCGCATTGCGAAGAAACGGCAGCGGCAAGCCCTACTGCGTCAGCTCCGGCGACGAGCAGATCCGGCTTGATCCATATTGCGTCTTCGTCTGGTACTTCCACGAGAAGGGTTGCAAGGGCGCCGGGAAGGGTAAGGGCAGTCGTGGATCTCCACCATAGCCATAAATGTTAAATTTGGTAGTCCGATGACATATTAGTAGTGATGGAGTAGCTGATCCATGTGTGTAATGCATCGACGTAGTTGCATGAGTCTGTATGGATTTAAGATATGATAACTGAGAAATTTAATGATGAGAAGACAAGTTTAAGGTTTGACTATCAATGTCCGTGAACGCGTCCGTAGGTGTTTGAAGGGTCGAATTTGCGAAGCACTGCTGCAGATGCTCTTGACTTTCCGAAGCCTTGCCTTCTTGGTCCTGCCGTTCGGGCTCGTGGCGCGGGCCGTCACCTTCTTGGCAGCAGGCAGGCACTTGTTGCCTAGGAAGCCTCTCCTTTTACTCCCCAGGTAAAAACTGGTGAGTAGTAATAAAGTTGCTCTTTTAGGCCTACCATGGGCGTGCACTCGGGAGAGGCTTTCCAAGCTCCTCCTTTTACCACCATCAAAGGAATCCACTGTCCATTTCACGTGTGCCTTTTTTTTCATCTGCTTTACTTCTTGTGTTTGTTTACTCAAAGCAGCGGCAGTTGCCTAAAAGGAAGCGGCCGTTTTGCCGCCTGGAATCGCTGCTTGCTGTGGGGCAATTTGTAGTATGCATCCGTCTGACTTTCTGCAGATAAATACTACAGTAAAACCAACCAAACCAAGCTGCTAATGGACGGGCGGACGGACGCTTAACTTTGTCCCGTTCGGTCGCTCGCTCGCTCGCTCGTAGTCCTTTCTGCGACAGACACGCACGTTCCCAAGAGCGTTGGTGCTAGTGATAGAGTATCCAGGAGCAATCCGTTGTGCCGTGGAAGTCCATGACCACTACGCCACGCAGTTGATTATGCCTGAACTGGATGCACTTCTGCTGCTTTGCCTGCACAGCCGAGTTGCTACTGTAGTACGTAGTATTTACCAATCCTGCTGAGTCATCTTGAGCTGCTTGTGAGTACCATTTCTTGGGCTCGACTGCGCGGCGTGAGCGTGAGCCTGGGCGTGGCAGTGCCCGTGTATGCAGGCAGGCAGAAGAAGCAGCCGTCAGCATTCAGCAGGGAGGGCACTTGGCGACATTTATTTGATCCTGAAAGACGCAGCAGGCAGAGGCAGAGGCAGCGCTGCTGCTCAGTGCTCAGGTCTTCAACGGCCGCCCAACCGTCGGCTCGCTGCAAGGAAAAGAAGAAGAAACATGGCCACGCCGCCCGCGCCAACCCTCTTCCTTTTCAGCTGATCGATCGAGCTACACAGTTTCTTTTCTAGCCAGGGCCACCTCTGAAATCAACTGTTTGGCCTGGAGGGTTTCACCAAAAAAAATTTTTTTGGAGGATTCCCTCCGTCCGTAAGCATTTTGGGTCAAAGATGCATGATGTTTTGCTTTTGCGCCTCTTTTGACAAGCCTTTCGGGGGTGAAATTTGGGGTTTTGGCTGCACCCATCCATCAGGCCACTGCAATTTGCTGCGTGATGCTATCCATCTATCGGAAACAGTCATTGTCTGCTCCCTCGCTCTCGCTTTGTTTATACGATGTCTGTCAGGTGACGGGACGTCTCGCCGCCGAGCCCAGCCGGGGCTGCTCCCTCCGCGTGTACAGCGCTTTTTGGACACGTGCGATCATCAGCGCCGCAGGTTTTGTTTAAGTGGAGCTGCTGAGATTGTCACCCGGAACTACTCTGCACACGACAGTTAAGAGACGATCTTTGGACGATTCGTTCTTTACCGCTGATCACTGCAAGAGTAGACAACGCTTAACCAGAGTGACTGTTGAAAGAGATTGGGTGAGTTGTTGCTGACATGACGGCCCATCCATCAGGTCAGGACGCCCCGCCTGGATTCGCCTGCTCATCTCCCTCCCGTTTAAATTTCTTTTCTTCAGACGAAAAAATTGGTGAGCTTTACTGTGCGTAGCAAGGATTACGCAGTGCCACCTCCTGTCCTGGTTGGTGCTGTGCAGTAGCTCATCATCGGTTCCAAGTTCCAACTTGTGACCACACAAAAGTTGACACCTGTTCTTGTGTAATGCTACTGTCAGTTAGTATTTTTTTAAAACAGAAAAATCTGGACAGTGTTCTAAGGGACAGGGCCCGGCCCGGCTTCACTTGTACTGTAGCTTCCGGACCATGGCCTGTAGCCCCGGGCCGGCTTCACTGCGCTACGGTAGCCGCGGCGCGGTGTGCCCCGGCGGTACATGAGAAATCTGAATAAACTAGCCAGCCAGGACACTGGTTGCTGTCGTGTCACACAAATAAAAATTGAATCCCGTAAAGTGAAGATAACGAGGCCATGTGTGTTCTCACAACATTGATTAGGGCTCAGCTTGTGTGGCGGAAGGCCGAAATCATTGTTTTGACCTTTTCAGCGATCTTTGCCACAAAGTGAACTCGACATGAAAGTATTTCACGATCTGACCCTTTTAGCAACGCCATAAGCTTTGGCGTTTCGGCCTGGGCAGCAACGCCAACATGCTTGGCGTTTCCATGTGAAGCGAAAACGCTAGCTAGCTCGGCGTTTGAATGTGGACTGAAACGCGAGATATCTCGGCGTTTCTATATGGAAAAGAAACGTCACGGGCTGTGTCATTGCTAAAAGGGTCAGATCATGAAATACTTTCATGTCGAATTCACTTTGTGGCAAAGATCGCTGAAAAGGTCAGAATAGTGATTTCGGCCGTGGCGGAATGGGACACTCACTCACTGTTGTGCATTCAAGAAAGGCCTGCGATCCTGTTCTGAATTTCTGACTGGAGGAGGGAGGGAGGTACGTACATGGGTGTTAAACACCAGTTTCAGTCCTTTTTTTTCCCCTAAAACAAGACAAAAGATTTCCCATTTTCAGTCTTTTTTTTCTTTTAAACAAGACAAAAGATTTCCCATTTTCATTAATTAAGAAAAGGAGTAGACATGGTTCCCGGCCTAGCGGGTGATTACAAATTACTTTCGCGGCATTGTATTACTCAAATACTTCACACCCCGTATGAGCCCAAAGAGAGGCTTCATCCTTAATCTAGGTGATGACGACGATAGTAGGGGCGGCGGTGTTGCAGAAGATCATCGCGTTGCGCTCGTTCCAGATTTCCCACGCAACAAGCATCATCAAGGTGTTACGAGCCTTGCGCGAGTCACCCCTCTTGTGACAAACCTCGTCCCACCAAACTCTCACCGAGGGCACAGCTCTCCAATCTGTCGGGTCGATGCCGTGAAAACCAAGCGAAGTCTTAGAGCCTGTTTGGGACTGCTCTGCTCCTTAAAATTCAGCTCCGCTCCAGAAAACACAAGCCAAACGGGGTAGCTCCACGATATGCCGCTCCAAAAAAAACTAGAATCTGGGGCACAACTCCCAGTTTTTTATGAAGCTCTTCAGGGGGTGCTTCAAAAAACTCTAGAAGCTGGAGTTGGGTGGAAATTACCCACCACTGCCACCAGTAAGTGGATACCCCTTCGTTTCTCCCCCCTCAACCAATCAAATAGATCCTTTCCACCAAATTTCTCATTCTTGAAGCTGGAGCTAGATGAAAGCCAAACATTCTCTTTGATAGTGCTATAACTTCAGGATGAATCTGCTCCAAAGTGAATTTAGTGAAGCGAAACTGATTTTGATGAAGCGGAGCGGTCCCAAACAAGCCCTTAATCTCCGTCCACACTATCATTGTGAACCGGCACCGGAAGAGGAGGTGGGCTGCCGTCTCTTGAACCTGCTTGCAAAGAGGGCAAAGGTTGCACTTCGGCCATCCCCGACGTTGCAATCTATCGGCGGTCCACATCCTATTCTGGATTATGGATAGATGGATAGCAATGGACGATGGTTAGCAATGGGCAATACTTTCCATCTATTGCCTACTGGAGGTTGCTTCCCTGCAGGGCAGGCAACGGTCCAGTACCAATTATAGGTGCCAGGGACAGGGAGGGACAGTGCATTAACACGACTTGAAAACAGTCAGGAGCTAGCCATCGTCATTGCCCAGCCCAGGATTTGCCCTACTACTCTCTAACTTGATAACAGCCAGCAGAGAACGTTTGCGAATTAGTACCAAAGAAAACTCCAGTGATATGAGCAGAGCAGGAGCTGCTGCCTGCCCTAGAGGTTTCTCTTTCTCCACAGAAACGGAGTGAAGAGTGTGAATTTATCCGCCGGAGGATTCTCAAGGGACACTAGGCGATGAAAGATAGCCACGGGGAGTGTGGCTGGCAGTAGCCCTGCGGTTTTCGTAGGAGCATGGCGGCCATGGTCGCGGATGGGATGGCGGCATGGGCGTGCCTGAACCTGAACCTGAACCTGGACAAGCAAGCAAGCAAGTACGCCATTGATTGTTACTGCAATTGTTGCACTGCACCCGTCTCTCTGATTGTGCCTCCGCCCGCTGCTCGCGTGTGCGTGCCTGTACAGCTACCTAGTAGAGTACGTACCCATCGTCAGTCAATCATCACGCGCGGCATGGGACTGTTGAAAACCTGGTGCTCTTGCAGCACTGCTTCATCATTGGCATCATGGGTTTCAGAGCGACCTCCTTCTGTTCCTCTCTGTTTGATTCTTCATCCGACTAGTCCTAGCGGGCCGCAGCAGGCAGCAGGCAGCAGGCAGGGAGCGTGGAGTCTGCTGTGGCCAAGGCAACGTGGAGTCATAGACTCATGGTGCCGTGTCCTCTGTGTACAAGATGTATCTTTGAAGCATTTTTAAATGGGTACGTCTATGTTACATCTAGATGTGAGATAATATCTCACATCTAAGTATGATGTCATCATCACCTAAGTATGACATGAGCACCACCTCGTCCTAAAACAAGCCCACCTTTCTTTTTGTTTTTGTTTGTTCGTCCATTTTAAAAAATATCTATATTGTATACTAGGCACGGGCGTGTCTCCGTGCGGCGGCTCGTAAGCATGGTGCACGCTGAGCTACTCGTGCACTGTACGTACTGTATGCAAAAATGACACTATAATTAAGCGAGTACTACGGGAGATGAGACTGATTGCTACAAGTGACGGACAGTATGCTACAGTGAACTTTTTTGCTTATACGTGGAAGCTACCTTCTACAATGCCTTTTTCAAAGTACACTTACGCCATGTGAATATGTCTAACAAAATAGTGTGACTAAATAAAAAAAATAGTTACATGCTCTAAATTAAATAATAATAGGTATTTCAGAACAATGTTACAAGAGTAAATCACCTCTACAACTACAAACATTTTTGCGAAGCAACGGCTGGCTATATAAAATAAGCTTGGCAACTTAACATAATAAAAATGTTAATTTGAAAAGCAAGCACAACAAATCATTATCGGCAATTGTGTATGAAAAAACATTCGTAAGTTATACAGGAATTAGCAAATTTGAAAAATGTTCACAAACTCAAAAAATGTAAACAAATAAAAAAACTGACCGTGAAAAAAAATCCACAAATTTGTACTTGCCATGTCTCTGCCCAGCTCTCTCAACAAAACTAAGCCGCACAATTAGGTGTTATCCGTTGCAACTTTGGACATCTTACAGAAAACTCCTTTGAAAAAAATACAGTTCATTTCAAAAACTGGCCTGTATGGTCTTACAAAAATAGAGTTAGGTTGTTTGTGTAAAACAGTGCGAGCCAACAAAAATAGTTATGTCACTGGAGGCACCGACAAACACACACATCCCCTAGTTGTGAGTCGATGTTCGGCTTGCAACTGGGGACCCCTCGACAAACACACACACATCCCTAGTTGCGAGTCGATGTTCGGCTTGCAACTGGGGACCCCTCGACAAACACACACACATCCCTAGTTGCGAGTCGATGTTCGGCTTGCAACTGGGGACCCCTCGACAAACACACACACATCCCTAGTTGCGAGTCGATGTTCGGCTTGCACCTGGGAACCCCTCGACAAACACACACATATCCCTAGTTGCGAGTCAATGATCGGCATGCAACTGGGGACCCTCGACAAACATACACTCCCCTAGTTGCAATATGATGGTTGACATGCAACTAGGGCACCAACAAACACACACTCCCCTAATTGCAAGTCGATGGTCGGGTTGCAACTGTGGACCCTCGACAAACACACACATCCCCTAGTTGTGAGTCGATGTTCGGCTTGCAACTGGGGACCCCTCGACAAACACACACACATCCCTAGTTGCGAGTCGATGTTCGGCTTGCACCTGGGAACCCCTCGACAAACACACACATATCCCTAGTTGCGAGTCAATGATCGGCATGCAACTGGGGACCCTCGACAAACATACACTCCCCTAGTTGCAATATGATGGTTGACATGCAACTAGGGCACCAACAAACACACACTCCCCTAATTGCAAGTCGATGGTCGGGTTGCAACTGTGGACCCTCGACAAACACACACATCCCCTAGTTGTGAGTCGATGTTCGGCTTGCAACTGGGGACCCCTCGACAAACACACACACATCCCTAGTTGCGAGTCGATGTTCGGCTTGCACCTGGGAACCCCTCGACAAACACACACATATCCCTAGTTGCGAGTCAATGATCGGCATGCAACTGGGGACCCTCGACAAACATACACTCCCCTAGTTGCAATATGATGGTTGACATGCAACTAGGGCACCAACAAACACACACTCCCCTAATTGCAAGTCGATGGTCGGGTTGCAACTGTGGACCCTCGACAAACACACACATCCCTAGTTGCGAGTCGATGTTCGGCTTGCAACTGGGGACCCCTCTGAAGGAAATATGCCCTAGAGGCAATAATAAAGTTATTATTTATTTCCTTATATCATGATAAATGTTTATTATTCATGCTAGAATTGTATTAACCGGAAACATAATACATGTGTGAATATATAGACAAACAGTATGTCACTAGTATGCCTCTACTTGACTAGCTTGTTAATCAAAGATGGTTATGTTTCCTAACCATG
>LR880969.1:786339088-786349674 GCA_904067115.1 Aegilops sharonensis
TAACTGGGTGATTATAAAGGAGTACTACAGGTGTCTCCAAAGGTACTTGTTGGGTTGGCGTATTTCGAGATTAGGTTTTGTCACTCCGATTGTCGGAGAGGTATCTCTGGGCCTTCTCGGTAATACACATCACTTAAGCCTTGCAAGAATTACAACTAATGAGTTAGTTGTGAGATGATGTATTACGGAACGAGTAAAGAGACTTACCGGTAACGAGATTGAACTAGGTATTGGATACCGACGATCGAATCTCGGGTAAGTAACATACCGATGACAAAGGGAACAACGTATGTCGTTATGCGGTTTGACCGATAAAGATCTTCGTAGAATATGTAGGAACCAATATGGGCATCCAGGTTCCGCTATTGGTTATTGACCGAGAATGGTTCTAGGTCATGTCTACATAGTTCTCGAACCCGTAGGGTCCGCACGCTTAACGTTTCGATGACAGTTCATTATGAGTTTATAAGTATTGATGCACCGAAATTTGTTCGGAGTCCCGGATGTGATCACGGACATGACGAGGAGCCTCGAAATGGTCGAGACATAAAGATTGATATATTGGAAGCCTATGTTTGGACTTCGGAAGGGTTCCGAGTGAAAACAGGAAGTTACCGGAACACCGGGGGGTTACCGGAACCCCCCGGGGGGTATATGGGCCTTCATGGGCCACAAGGGAGAAGAGGAAGGGCCGGCCAGGTGGGCTGCGCGCCCCCCTCCCCCCTCTAGTCCGAATAGGACAAGGAGAGGAGGGGCGGCGCCCCCTTCCCTCTTTCCCCCTCCCCAATCCTACTCCAACTAGGACAAGGGGGGGAGTCCTACTCCCGGTGGGAGTAGGACTCCTTCAGGCGCGCCTCCCCAAGGCTGGCCGCACCCCCCCTTGGCTCCTTTATATACGGGGGCAGGGGGCACCCCATGACACACAAGTTGATCTACGGATCTTTCCTTAGCCGTGTGCGGTGCCCCCTTCCACCATATTCCACTTCGGTCATATCGTCGCGGAGCTTAGGCGAAGCCCTGCGCCGGAGAAGTCATATCGTCGCAGAGCTTAGGCGAAGCCCTGCGTCGGTGGAGCATCAACATCGTCACCACGCCGTCGTGCTGACGGAACTCATCCNCGGAGAAGTCATATCGTCGCAGAGCTTAGGCGAAGCCCTGCGTCGGTGGAGCATCAACATCGTCACCACGCCGTCGTGCTGACGGAACTCATCCCCGACACTTTGCTGGATCGGAGTCCGGGGATCGTCATCGAGCTGAACGTGTGCAGAACTCGGAGGTGCCGTACGTTCGGTGCTTGGATCGGTCGGATCGTGAAGACGTACGACTACATCAACCGCGTTGTTATAACGCTTCCGCTTTCGGTCTACGAGGGTACGTGGACGGACACTCTTCCCTCTCGTTGCTATGCCATCACCATGGTCTTGCGTGATCGTAGGAAATTTTTTGAAATTACTACGTTCCCCAACACCCTCGACAAACACACACACATCCCTAGTTGCGAGTCAATGATCGGCATGCAACTGGGGACCCTCGACAAACATACACTCCCCTAGTTGCGATTCGATGGTTGAGATGCAACTAGGGCACCAACAAACACACACTCCCGTAATTGCAAGTCGATGGTCGGGTTGCAACTGTGGACCCTCGACAAACACACATATCCCTAGTTGCGAGTCGATGGTCGTCTTGTAACTGGGGACCATTGACAAACACACACACCCTTAGTTGCGAGTCTATGGTTGACATGCAACAGGGGACCCTCGACAAACACACACTCTCCTAGTTGCGAGTCGATGGTTGACATGCAACTGATGACCTTTGACAAACACACACACACCCTTACTTGCGAGTCGATGGACGGCTTGCGACTATGGACCTTCGACAAACACACACACCTTGTTGCGAGTCAAATGGTCGGCTTGCAACTGGGGGCACCGACAAACACATACACCCTAGTGGCGAGTCGATGGTTGACATAAAACTAGGGACCTTCGACAAACAAACACACACACACACACACACACACACACACACACATCCCTATTTGTGAGTTGATGGTCGGCTTGCAACTGGGGACCCTCGACAAACACACACACCCTAGTTGTGAGTCGATGTTCGACTTGCAACTTGGGACCTTTGACAAACACACACACCCTAGTTGTGAGTCGATGTTCGACTTGCAACTTGGGACCTTTGACAAACACACACACCCTAGTTGTGAGTCGATGTTCGACTTGCAACTTGGGACCTTTGACAAACACACACACCCTAGTTGTGAGTCGATGTTCGACTTGCAACTTGGGACCTTTGACAAACACACACACCCTAGTTGTGAGTCGATGTTCGACTTGCAACTTGGGACCTTTGACAAACACACACACCCTAGTTGTGAGTCGATGTTCGACTTGCAACTTGGGACCTTTGACAAACACACACACCCTAGTTGTGAGTCGATGTTCGACTTGCAACTTGGGACCTTTGACAAACACACACACCCTAGTTGTGAGTCGATGTTCGACTTGCAACTTGGGACCTTTGACAAACACACACACCCTAGTTGTGAGTCGATGTTCGACTTGCAACTTGGGACCTTTGACAAACACACACACCCTAGTTGTGAGTCGATGTTCGACTTGCAACTTGGGACCTTTGACAAACACACACACCCTAGTTGTGAGTCGATGTTCGACTTGCAACTTGGGACCTTTGACAAACACACACACCCTAGTTGTGAGTCGATGTTCGACTTGCAACTTGGGACCTTTGACAAACACACACACCCTAGTTGTGAGTCGATGTTCGACTTGCAACTTGGGACCTTTGACAAACACACACACCCTAGTTGTGAGTCGATGTTCGACTTGCAACTTGGGACCTTTGACAAACACACACACCCTAGTTGTGAGTCGATGTTCGACTTGCAACTTGGGACCTTTGACAAACACACACACCCTAGTTGTGAGTCGATGTTCGACTTGCAACTTGGGACCTTTGACAAACACACACACCCTAGTTGTGAGTCGATGTTCGACTTGCAACTTGGGACCTTTGACAAACACACACACCCTAGTTGTGAGTCGATGTTCGACTTGCAACTTGGGACCTTTGACAAACACACACACCCTAGTTGTGAGTCGATGTTCGACTTGCAACTTGGGACCTTTGACAAACACACACACCCTAGTTGTGAGTCGATGTTCGACTTGCAACTTGGGACCTTTGACAAACACACACACCCTAGTTGTGAGTCGATGTTCGACTTGCAACTTGGGACCTTTGACAAACACACACACCCTAGTTGTGAGTCGATGTTCGACTTGCAACTTGGGACCTTTGACAAACACACACACCCTAGTTGTGAGTCGATGTTCGACTTGCAACTTGGGACCTTTGACAAACACACACACCCTAGTTGTGAGTCGATGTTCGACTTGCAACTTGGGACCTTTGACAAACACACACACCCTAGTTGTGAGTCGATGTTCGACTTGCAACTTGGGACCTTTGACAAACACACACACCCTAGTTGTGAGTCGATGTTCGACTTGCAACTTGGGACCTTTGACAAACACACACACCCTAGTTGTGAGTCGATGTTCGACTTGCAACTTGGGACCTTTGACAAACACACACACCCTAGTTGTGAGTCGATGTTCGACTTGCAACTTGGGACCTTTGACAAACACACACACCCTAGTTGTGAGTCGATGTTCGACTTGCAACTTGGGACCTTTGACAAACACACACACCCTAGTTGTGAGTCGATGTTCGACTTGCAACTTGGGACCTTTGACAAACACACACACCCTAGTTGTGAGTCGATGTTCGACTTGCAACTTGGGACCTTTGACAAACACACACACCCTAGTTGTGAGTCGATGTTCGACTTGCAACTTGGGACCTTTGACAAACACACACACCCTAGTTGTGAGTCGATGTTCGACTTGCAACTTGGGACCTTTGACAAACACACACACCCTAGTTGTGAGTCGATGTTCGACTTGCAACTTGGGACCTTTGACAAACACACACACCCTAGTTGTGAGTCGATGTTCGACTTGCAACTTGGGACCTTTGACAAACACACACACCCTAGTTGTGAGTCGATGTTCGACTTGCAACTTGGGACCTTTGACAAACACACACACCCTAGTTGTGAGTCGATGTTCGACTTGCAACTTGGGACCTTTGACAAACACACACACCCTAGTTGTGAGTCGATGTTCGACTTGCAACTTGGGACCTTTGACAAACACACACACCCTAGTTGTGAGTCGATGTTCGACTTGCAACTTGGGACCTTTGACAAACACACACACCCTAGTTGTGAGTCGATGTTCGACTTGCAACTTGGGACCTTTGACAAACACACACACCCTAGTTGTGAGTCGATGTTCGACTTGCAACTTGGGACCTTTGACAAACACACACACCCTAGTTGTGAGTCGATGTTCGACTTGCAACTTGGGACCTTTGACAAACACACACACCCTAGTTGTGAGTCGATGTTCGACTTGCAACTTGGGACCTTTGACAAACACACACACCCTAGTTGTGAGTCGATGTTCGACTTGCAACTTGGGACCTTTGACAAACACACACACCCTAGTTGTGAGTCGATGTTCGACTTGCAACTTGGGACCTTTGACAAACACACACACCCTAGTTGTGAGTCGATGTTCGACTTGCAACTTGGGACCTTTGACAAACACACACACCCTAGTTGTGAGTCGATGTTCGACTTGCAACTTGGGACCTTTGACAAACACACACACCCTAGTTGTGAGTCGATGTTCGACTTGCAACTTGGGACCTTTGACAAACACACACACCCTAGTTGTGAGTCGATGTTCGACTTGCAACTTGGGACCTTTGACAAACACACACACCCTAGTTGTGAGTCGATGTTCGACTTGCAACTTGGGACCTTTGACAAACACACACACCCTAGTTGTGAGTCGATGTTCGACTTGCAACTTGGGACCTTTGACAAACACACACACCCTAGTTGTGAGTCGATGTTCGACTTGCAACTTGGGACCTTTGACAAACACACACACCCTAGTTGTGAGTCGATGTTCGACTTGCAACTTGGGACCTTTGACAAACACACACACCCTAGTTGTGAGTCGATGTTCGACTTGCAACTTGGGACCTTTGACAAACACACACACCCTAGTTGTGAGTCGATGTTCGACTTGCAACTTGGGACCTTTGACAAACACACACACCCTAGTTGTGAGTCGATGTTCGACTTGCAACTTGGGACCTTTGACAAACACACACACCCTAGTTGTGAGTCGATGTTCGACTTGCAACTTGGGACCTTTGACAAACACACACACCCTAGTTGTGAGTCGATGTTCGACTTGCAACTTGGGACCTTTGACAAACACACACTTAGTTATGAGTCGATGGTTGACAGGCAACTGGGGTCCTTCGACAAACACACACATCTTTAGTTGTTAGCCTATCGTCGGCTTGCAACCAGGGCGACCGAAAAACACACACCCCCGATGCAAGCTGCATGTCAAAAGTGACAGGGGGCCCCCCCCCCCCCCCGCGCTTGTCCGAGGCAATATGCGGGTCAAGGATGTGCATACAACTGGGTCGAGCTGTGTTGCATGTCAGAAGTGGACACGAAATTGGGTCAGTGTCATGCAAGTTATGTGGGCGAGGTTGATCATGCAGTTGTGTGTTTGATGGTGCACGTGCAACAACAAACAATTACGTATGTACAAACAAAGTTGTAATCCTGTTGAAGACACGCAGTTGCAGCCAAGGATGATGCTTGCAGTTGTGTGTGTAGCTAGTAGGAGACACACAAATGCCCTCCTAACAAAACACTTTCATCATATAAGTAGCAGTCGCATTGAAGATGAGCGAACTTGCATTTGTTGTGTGGTGATGGACATGCAATTGACACTAATAAGAAAAATTCATGAGTTCAAAAAATATTAATTTATATTGCAGAAATAAAACAAGAAAACGGTAAAGGAAAACGAAAACAAAAAATACAGAAAACCGAACAAAAACAGAAAAGAAAAAGGTCAAGGGTGACTTTGCAACTAAAGACAAAAAATAGGATTGGGCCCCAGATCAAGCCCAGTTACAAGTTAATATTGGAAGTACAACTAAGACAAAAAAAATCGGGCCTAGTTGCAAGTCGAGGATATACTTGCAACTAGCAAACAAAAAATCAGGCTTAGTTACGAGTCGAGGATGTACTTGCAACTGAGACAAACAAAAACAGAAAATCAAACGCGTTTGATAATGGGTATACAATTAACATAGACATTTTCAGAAAAAAGACAGACAAAATAATTCTGCACTAAATCAGGTTTTTAATAGGGTGCATAGACTAGAGAAGAAAAACAAGAAGACATGGACACGTGTAATAAACAAAGCGACACATCACATATGGCTAAATCGTCCGACAAAGAAAAAATGGCCAACGCACAGGCGCAGCTACGTGGACGAAATCTGCACTAATCAAAACAGCTAATTCGATGGCAGAGGTCAAAACAAACAAAGGCAGAGGCCGAAAAAACAAACAAAGGCCTGGCCCCACTAGTAATGACCTGGACACCGGCCGCGAGCGAGAGACTACGCGCCGCGAGCGCGCCAGCCAGAAACATGCGTACCCCTCAAAAAAAAACATGCGTTTGCGCGTTGCCTAAAAAAATGCGTTTGCACGAATCTTAAGAGACGAGATCCAATGGCCCTAGGATTAGATGTGAGATGGCTATTTCACATCTAGATGTGAAATAGCAAATCTGTTTTTAAATATGTATTTTTGAAGCATTGCGGTTTGCCATTCTTTCCATCGGGGAATTCTCTTTTAGCCATGTAGTATTTAAGAAAAAAGGAGAAAAATACCGCAAATGATATTCTCGCTTAATGCAAGATGTATCTTTGTCCCGCTTTTGGCGCCCGTTGTGCGATAGTCTAAGTGGACCGGCCCAATAAAGCGGTTCTCAGAAAGTTCTATAGACAGGTATAAATTGGTTTTGAACCTTCCGCACATTTTTTTCCTTTTATGTGTTTTCTTGGTCGGGTTTCTTCAAGTTATTTCTTATTTTATTATCCGTGTGTTTTCATTGTTTCTCCCTGCTTCTATTTCCCCCTTTTTTTCTGGTTCGTTTCTTCTTAATTACTACTTCCATCTCAAAATATATAGTCTCATATATTTTGAGATGGAGGTAGTAGTTTTTCAAATACATCTCATTTGTTATTACGAGTTAAACATTTTTAGATACATGTTGAAATTTGTTTTCAAATGCTTGTCATTTGTTAATACAAGTTAAACATTTTCAGATACATGCTAAAAATTTGTCACATGCAAATTAGGCATTTTTTTGTATAGAAGTTGTGTTGAAATGTGAGATGGGCCTAGAGCCCATATATCAATTTCAGATTTGATCTCTAAGGGCCCATGTAGATGAAGGCCACAACTGGGTATATGTTTACTTTTGGAGGTGGCACTGTTTTCTCAAAGTCTTGCAAGCAAACGATCTTAACGAGATCGACAATGGAAGCAGAATTAACAACATTAGACAATTCTGGTGTTGAAGCAGGATGGCTTCGAGATCTTTTGATGGACTTGCCACTGGTTGATAAACCGGTTCCGGCTATCCTTATGAACTGTGACAATCAGACTGTCATCACCAAGGTGAAGAGTTCAAAGGATAACATGAAGTCCAACAAACACATAAGAATGAGATTAAAAGCTGTCAGAAAATTAAGAAACTCTGGAGTGATAGCGCTGGACTATGTCCATAGGGCTAAGAATCTGGCAGATCCCTTTACGAAAGGGCTATCACGTGTAGTGATAGATAGTGCATCGAGGGAGATGGGTATGATACCCACATGAGTTGCCATGGTGGTAACCCAACCTATGTGATCAGAGATCCCGTGAAGTAGGACCTGGGAAACAAGCCAGTGGTGAACTGAGGAGAGTAACTTTATTAACCCACTCCGTTGGAGATGCAATACTCTCGGAAACTGTATGGAAGGATGACTATTGTCATAATGTGTTCCAAGGCTTATATGTATAAGCAAGATGCTATCCTACAGAGCGATCTTTGGAGGAACACACCTATGTGAGCCCGACTGCTAGTCACAGTCTATGAGATTGGGGTGATCTCTAGTAAGCTCATGAATAGGCCAGGAGTGTGACTTATATGCTCCACCCGAGGGGTCAGCCTTCGGCAGCCCAGTACTAGTAAGACATGTGGTGAAACTTCTTTACGCCAAACTGACAATTCAAGGCATAGTCCATTGTTCAGNTAAGCAAGATGCTATCCTACAGAGCGATCTTTGGAGGAACACACCTATGTGAGCCCGACTGCTAGTCACAGTCTATGAGATTGGGGTGATCTCTAGTAAGCTCATGAATAGGCCAGGAGTGTGACTTATATGCTCCACCCGAGGGGTCAGCCTTCGGCAGCCCAGTACTAGTAAGACATGTGGTGAAACTTTTTTACGCCAAACTGACAATTCAAGGCATAGTCCATTGTTCAGTTGTGAAGGAGTGTAGCTACTTGCTCTAGGTGAAGCTCAACCTTAACAAGTCTTCACTGAAACGCTAGTATATCAAAACAGCGTTTGGAACAAAGGACAAAGTGGGCCCCTGAGATCTGGTGGGGGATTGTTGAAATGTGAGATGGGCCTAGAGCCCATATAACAATTTCAGATTTGATCTCTAAGGGCCCATGTAGGTGGCATGACAAGGTGGTGGGAAGTTTAGTCCCACCATGCTAGTGGAAGGAAAGTTGGAGTGGTTTATAAGGGTGGCTCTTCTACATGCTATTGGAGCTTGAGAAGAGAAGAGGCCCTCGCGCGCTGCTCCTCCGCCGCCCGCCTCGCCTCCCCTCGCCTCGTCACGTCACGTCACGACGCGGCGCGGGAATGAGCCGAGCCGAGCTCACACCTATGCGCTTATTTTTGCCAGTCACTAACGGAGAGGTTCTGACAGCAGGGCCACGATCCGAGACGTCGGATCGTGGGCTGTCACGGACTCGGACGTGGGTCAAGCCCACGTCTCTCCACGCGGTTGCGTCTATATAAGTGTGTTGTGTCCCCTAACCCTAGCCGCCACGAACAGATCACATCTGCTCACGCGCACGCCCACCGTCGTTCCTTTGCTGCTGCTGCCGCCGGTGACTCCATCCCGTCCGCCGCGTACACGGTCGACGGGAGAGCAGGTCTCTGAAACCATGCCCTTCTGGTTCCTGTATGGGGAGAGGGGTGAATAGGTTTTTGGGCAGCGATTACGCGACTGCTCGCTTCCGATTGTCTACTTCCTCTACGTCCGCGACGCCTTCATCATCACCATGTCCACCGACCCCGACCGTGCCGCCGCCGAGAAAGCTGAAGCCGACAAGAAGGCCGCCGAGGACGCCGCTGCTGCCACCAAAGCCGCGGCCTCTGCATGGCCTACTGGAGGGTATAACTCGTTTATCCCGCTCCTGATTAATTTCATATTAGCAGTACTAGCAGTATGTGTAGATTTGTCTACTGTTTGCTTAGTACGTGCATGTTTAGATCAAAGTCAGTACGTCATCAACTTAGTCAGTGCCATGCTAGTGATTTACTCGTGGATTAATTTAATCGAGAAATTGCCTATTTACTCAACAAGTTGGACCAGTGGCGAATCTTGGAGAAAAATTAAGGGCAGGCTCAAAGTCAAAGGTGTGAAGAAAAAACCATTAATTCTCAATTCTTTTGTTCAAAGAAGGCTAGAATTTGCCGTAACACTACTAGGAACATGTACTATTAACTACTAATTTCTATTTTGCATTGTTGGAGGGCAGGCTCAAGCCTATTAAAGCCTGCCCAGTTCATTCGCCACTGAGTTGCACATTTCTTTACACACACTAGAGCATTTTCAATACTCGCTGAACAGTATTTGGAATACATGTTCAGCATTTAATAGATAGATGGTGAACATTTTCTCAAAAGCACATTGACGAATTTTTTGAAAATTTTATGAACATTTAAAAAAAGTGTGAAACCTGGATGATTATTTTTCAAAACGCGCAAAACATTTTGTAAGCGTCAGGAACATTTCTTTAAATGCCATGAACTTTTTTCCATATGGTACAAAACATTTTCCAAAGTTACGCAAACATTTCTTTTAGAAATGTCACAGCCATATATCTGACATGCGTAAACCTCTGAATTGTTTCAAATCCAGAATAAAACCAGCCCAAACCACATGACTTTCCTCTCACCAACCAATCCAATCCACTCCAAATATTGAGGTCTAGAAGCCAGACCGGACCAGACTAGCTGTATTTTCCACACTGGTGAAAAAACAGGCTTCCGTCCAGCCCCATAAGTCGCGAAGCTGTAGGAACCGCGACTAATGGGACCTTTAGTCGCGGTTCTGGAGGTGAACCGCGACCAAAGGCCTGGGCCCAGGGCGCTCGGTGGCCAGCTGGCGCACGTGAGGGTCTTTAGTCGCGGTTGGCCAGGACAACCGCGACTAAAGGCCTTCGGGCACCTTTAGTCACGGTTTGCCAGGCCAACCGCAACTAAAGCCCCTCCCCTATATATACCCATCCAGCAGCCAACACTTAGCC
>LR880969.1:786372527-786392842 GCA_904067115.1 Aegilops sharonensis
TTGCGCTCTATATCGATCGGCCTATTTCGTTCATTTCCTAATATCAAGTAACTAATAACTCTCTTGTTCATTTAATTTTCTTTGCCTCGTAGGGTTTGGAGACGGTTCGTAGATACAAAGGTCGGTGAATTCAAAAAAGAGCTAGAATTCAAAAGGTCAAAGGCTAAGAATGCTGGGGATATTCAGCCACCGGAGACCAATCTATGTGGATACTATGTCTGTGAGATGATCCGGAGATACACCTCTGAGCGGGTTCCGAGTGATACCAATGCTCAGAGGAATAACCTCCGGTGGATGCTTAGTCCAGAAGCTCGCTTCCGACCACTTCAAGAGGAACTAGCTGGATGGTTCAGCAGGGAAGTCCTTCATCCTAAAGGAGAACACTATTACGAGGACGTAGAACTTTATATGGATTAAATCATGTATGGAAACTTGTTCAAAATTGTATATGGTCATCCGATGATATTGAATATATATTGTATATTCCTCTTGAATTCTTTTTGGTTCTAATTTCAAATTTATTTGAAATTGTACATTCATATGCATGTATGTAGTACCGTAGAATATATGAAACTCCTTCAAAATTAAAATAAAGCACAAAAAAATAAAACAATACAAATTAAACAGAAAACAGGTTTAGGGGGGGGGGGGCTAAAACCCTAAACCTGCGGCGGCCTTTAGTCGCGGTTGGCCAGAAGAACCGCGACTAAAGGTCCTCCGCCCCGACGGCCGCCTGGCGCCCACGTGGACGGGCCGTTAGTCGCGGTTCTTAAGCAGCCGCGACTAAAAGTGGGGGGCTTTAGTCGCGCTTATTTGGTCGCGGTTGTGCAACCGCGACTAATGGCAGTTGCGAACCGCGACCAAAGGCCTTTTTTCCACCAGTGCCATCCAAACCAACCCAAACTGTTTCATTTTTTTGGATTATATCCGTAGTCTGAAACTGTGAACAAGCTGATGCGTTGTTGCCGTGAAGCTTCTGGTCATGTGCTTGGCCGTTCGTGCGCTTAGGCTTAATGGAGGGACACGTCATCAACCACTCACGGCCGGCTGGCCCGCCGCCGCCACCAAGTGGGGGTTGCTGCCACGAGCAGGGAACGGCCGCTGCTAGACGCGACATCCAGATGTAGGCGGAGGGAGGAAAACGTGGCGGCTGGATCTTATGCAGGCGGCAAAGACGGCACCGTAACACCAAATCCTAGCGGCTAGCGCTTGGAAGATGGCCGTCTATGCGCTGGTCTCCCGTACACTGGCTCTGAACTGAAACATTCTAGATCAATTTGTCTGTGTCCAGATCGATCCAATACAGTCCACTAAAGTATTAAAGCCCAAACCAAACCAGATTACATTAGGGCCTTAGATCATTTAAAACAACCCAAAGGCAAACCACTAGAAAACCCGAAATCACTAGTTAAGAAGTGCCGGATAACATTTGGGAAAGCGATTCATGAAGGCATATTTCAAAGTCCTCTGTCAACACATGTTTTCGTCACTTCTTTTCTATCTGATCTCGAGCTTCTTGCAAAACCAAGGTTGAATCAACCGGCCAAGGTCAGCTCAAGATCATCAGCATGGGTGCCGCCTCTAGCAAACCATGTGAAGTTTAACACTGATGCGGCAGTGATGAGAAATGGGAGCTATGGTGCAATTGCTGTTGTAAGCCGAGACCCTGGAGGAAAGTTCCTGGGAGCCTCATGTTTAACCGTCAGTTTTATTTCAGACCCAGAGACTCTTGAAGCAATGGCAATTCGGGAAGCGTTTTCACTGGCTCTCGACCTTTATGTTCATAATATTCATATAGCGACGGATTGTAAGGCAGTGGTGGACGGAATTGAGCAAGGACCTTCGGCAGCATACGGAGCAATAGTACATGAAATCAAAGAGTATGTTGTTTTGTTTCCTTCTTGTAAGATAGTCCACGAAGGTAGGAGCTTGAATACTGAGGCTCACAACCTCGCTAAACATGCTTTATCTCTCGGTTTAGCCGTCATGTTTGGCTTGGTCATCCCGGTGATCTTAACTTTGTACCAGAGAACATTTCTGCGATATAAATAAAGCTTGGCGAGTTTGTATAAAAAAACTAGTTAAGAAGTACTCGTTGCGAAGATCACTCCAACTCCCTCAGGTTGCGACAAGTGGCGTGCCGCATGTGCGCCACTTGTCGCAACCTGGGAGTTTTCCCTTTTTCGTAGATTCGTTTATTCAAAACGTTTTATCTCTTAAATTGTACGTTCAAATCTTGAACCGCTTTCGCCGTTGCATTCCTCGCGTCGAGATCTTCAAAACTATATCCCATGTTGATAGGTTTTGACGAACTTTTTTTTCATAAAAAAACTGGACGAAAAATCGGAACCGGGAGCATGAGTTTTTTCCCTTTCCGAAAGAGGCACGGCCGTGCCTCTGACGAAATCGCAACCGTGCCTCTCGCGGAAGCAAAACCGTGACTCTCGCGAAAACAAAGAGAAACCACGTTTTTTTCCGTTTCCGAGGAGGCACAGACGTGACTCTCGCAAAAGCACAACCGTGCCTCTCGCGGAAGCAAAGCCATGACTCTCGCGAAAGAGAAAAAACAGAAAACACATTTTTTCTACGTTTCCGAGGAGACACGGCCGTGACTATCGCGAAAGCACAACCGTGCCTCTCGCGGAAGCAAAATCGTGACTCTCGTGAAAGAAAAAAACATAACACGCATTTTTTTCGTTTCCGAGAGGCACGGCCGTGACTCTCGCGAAAGAAACAAACGTGCTTTTCACGGAAGCAAAACCGTGACTCTCATAAAAAAACAGAAAACGCGTTTTTTTTTTCGTTTTAGTGAGGCACGATCGTGACTCCCGCGAAAGAAAAAAAAGGCGTTTTTTTGCGCATTTTTTTTGAAAATATTTTTTTGGTCAAAAAGCTAGGAAAGACCAGTGGAGAACCAAAACATAGAAAAAACCCGAAAAAAACCGTTTTAAAAGCCGAAAACGCGTGTGGAAAAATAAAAAAATGAAATCCGGAGGAAGCGTCTAGAGCGCGACACGTGGGAATGGCTGACAGCGCGCCAAGTGACGCTGATAGTTGCGAGGCTCCTGAAGGATAGCTCGTTAATTAGTTGCTCTCAAACCCGAACTTAGGTTTCAATCCAAACTATTCACAGGCTTAATGCGTGACCATTTTTAAACGTGATGAACAATATTTTGACGATTTGAACATTTTTTTCACAATTTACGTGAATATTTGTGCCTCAGATATGCAGACGCTCCCGCGAAATATCTCTAATTTCAGTTGGACCTGCGGCCCATGCCACGGCCTAACAGCTGAGGCCCAAATAGCTGGCTTTGCAGCGCAATTACTTACACCGCACGCGGTCAAAGGTGGGGTATTCTGGAAGACGCGCTCAGTCATCGGAAGCGGTTGCTGGAACGAGCCCAGTCGCCGAGGAATGGGTTCCAGACACTGACCTGTGGGCCCGCCGATGCACAGCCTGTCATTCGGGTATAAAGTGGACCCATTATATATGCTCATTCAGAATATAAAATAATCCCAGGCGTGATCCTCCTGGGCCCCACTAGATTGAGTACGCTTTGGGTGTTGTAAGAAAAGTCTAGCTTTTTCTGTGTAGCTAGACCCTGAACATTTCTAGATTTTACAGAACTACCCAACCTGATCCACATAACCATGCATTATTTATGGAGAAATAATTGGTGTTGGTTCTTTTTTTTTGTTTAGATTTGTTAAACAACAAGCTGCTGAAAAAATAATAATATTTCCTTCGTCCCAAAATTCATGTCTTATATGTGTCTAGATACAGATATATATAGTCACGTTAAATACATCTGTATCTATCTATAACTAGAAAAATCCAAGACAGCAATTTTGGGACGAATGTAATAGTTGCACTGTAAATTGGTCCCCGTGGAGGTCAGCTTACGCTACACGTAGAGGAAAACACAAACCAAACGAAAAACAACAGTCATAGTTTTACAGAGATATACAAGCAAACACCCTCCCAAAAGTCACTCCCATCTCTGTAACAAACAAACAAATGACTTATGTCACTTTTTAGGCATCATGCCGCTTCTCCCAAGTTTTAGGGGTTTTTATTTTTTTCGGGAAATCTTTTGATCTATTCATCTTCAATCATGCATTACAACGAACATAAAAAATAATAAAAATTATATTCAAATCCATAGAGCACATAGCGACGACTACAAGCACTGAACATATTTTTCCTGGTTGCTTTAGTTGCGAATGATCTACTCGTTCTATCTAACATATTAATTGTAATAAGATCTTATATCATGGGATGGAGGAAGTAGTATTTATTTAAAATTCAAGCACATCCTAGATATTCGTTCCCCTCAGAAGTGGATAACAAATAGCGTATTTGTAAAAGCATGACACATCACTACAAACAGAGAGCCCACGACATCTCAAAAGGCTAGGCTGAAGGGAGTGCGGCACTCTCCTTATAAGGTGCTTATTACCCCCTTCCATAACCGAGATGAGACTAAAGTCACCGGCGACGCTCAATGGTCAGGTTCCGTCGCTCTGACATTTTGCTATGCCCTGTTTTCTTTTCTCTCAACCGTGTAGAACAGGGGGTATAAACCAGTAATATTCCGAAACAACGAGGACCTATCTGAAAACGTCCTCCCCTGGACCGTAACCGAATCCCTTTTGCGGCCCGCCCCGGGAAAGTTCCGTAAATTCCCCCGTTCCGTGGAGACAGCAGCCCAACACCAACAGCAACAGGCAGGGAGTAGTACTAGTAAACAAATTTTCGAGTGGCCAACAGCGAGGAGGATCGATCTCCAGAGAGATTAATCGCTCCCTCCCTCCCTCGCGGCGTTTCTTGGATTTGGCTCCGGAGGAGGAATCCGGAGCGCCCCGTCCGCGTCTCTCGATCGAATCGCCGGCCCCGTCGCTTCCGCGGAGCTCCCCCGATCCCGTCGCCCGGCGCGGTTCGAATTCCTCCGGCCGAATTGGCGTTCGTGGCGAGCGGTTCGGGGGCGGGGCTGGGTTCTTGATTGGCTGGCCGGGTTGTCTCTGCCGGGAGGCTCCGTCGGCCGGGAATCGCGCCTTCCTCGTCTGGCCAAGGTGAGCGAGTTCTTCTTCGATCGGTTAGTTCGGTGCAGCTGTCAGCGCTTAGCGGTGGCCGGTGGGGATTCTCTGTGGAATTCCCCCCTTGTTTTTATCGGAATTTTGCTAGGAGTGAATTTCAATGTTTCCTTTCTACTGTATGTGCTAAATTCGGAGTCTTTGTTCGAATCTCTCTGAGTGATGCTGTATTACAGGCGAAAAAGAACCGATGCTCTCTCCATTTTCTAAAGAATGCTTTACTAATCTTGGTAATTGTGGTGGTCAGTTACCGAAGCATATCATCAAATTGCGCTGTTTTTAATCATGTTATGTTCTACGTACTACATTAGTGATCTAAAATGTCTTATATATGTTTACAGAGGGAGTACATGCTAGTAGTAGTTTCTGTATGATCGTTGCTCAAATAATACCAAGCTCTGCAATGTCATGGTTGCCAGTGATTAAACATTGCGACTCTTGATACACGATTCTTTCTACCAGGGAAATGTGCTAACAAGGGTATGATGGAACATGATGGAGGGCAGGAAAGAGAGGGGGAGATCTCGTAGCGTGTTTCGGCGGATGGCGATGCAGTGCCTCTGCTCCGGGGAGCAGGCCAATCTGGTGGATGAGCTCAACCCGTCAAATGGCGAAATCGAGTTGTATGCCAAAAATGACGGTCTTCGGGAAGCCGAGTTGTCTCTCCAGGAGGGCGGTTCCCTTAACTATGAGGTTGGTGCTTCATCTTGTGACATAAATCTTCTCAGGACCAGCAGTGTTTTTCTTGCTGTTGAATCTGCTCATTGTTTTGAATTGTCTACTGCGATGCCTATATCATGTTTTCCTTGTACACTTTGCTTCATGCCAAATGATACTATATGCAACTGAAGTCCTTGAGCTGTTTATCAGATTGTTTCATGTATTGATTGTCTATTTTTTTCTCCAGAAGAGGGATTTTTTTTGTCTTGGATTCTGCTGCATAATGTGTCAAAAACATCTGTCTTTGACAGCCCGTGCCTGCTTTCTGAAATTATATGTGCTTCTGCTTGCTATTTCTCTTCATGATGATTGTATATTGAATTTTATGCTAGTTTGTAGTTACCATCATATAAATCACAAAACAGTACATACTCTGAATTTCTGCACCCTGTGTGCTGTAGTACATCAGTCTGCAATTTGTACCACACCAATCTGCAGTTTTTTGTTGTTTGTATGCTCAACTTCTCAAGTGTTTTCACATGTGTAAGAAAGATGCCTTGCCTAATGATTGTAAGCTTGATAGCCGTCCCAATAAGGGTGCTCCAAATTTATTTCATTCATAGTTCATAAGTGTAAATACCAATAAATTTTCAGGAAGCAAGGGCATTGCTTGCAAAAGTCGAGTACCAACAGGGGCATGTTGAAGAAGCACTTTGTGTGCTTGATGGGATAAATACGGCTGAATTAATTCCTTTGGTGAAAATGTCCATCAGTAGATTAGCAAGGGCCGATCCACATTCCAGTTATCCACCAATGTCCTTGCATACTGTTAATCTAGTAATGGAGACCATATATCTCAAAACTATAGCACTTCGTGATCTTCGGAAGTTCAAAGGTACGACCCCTACCTCTCGTTTTTGTATGGACGCCCATCATTTGATCTTCTCTTCATTTCTGTCATACTATTTCTCAAACATTACTTCAACTCAATTCCGTTTTGCAGAAGCTGCACAAGAATGCAGTACGATATTGGACGTTATAGAATCGGCACTGCCTAAGGGCTTACCAGCCAAGTTTGGAGATGGTAGTAACTTGAATGCAACAATACGCAGTGCCGTTGAGTTGCTTCCTGAGCTATGGAAATTAGCGGATTTCCCTCCTGAAGTGCTCTCTTCATATAGGAGGGCTCTTCTTAGTAATTGGAATCTGGATGCAAAGGCCATTGGTAGAATACAGAAGGAGTTTGCTATTTTTCTCCTATACAGTGGCTGTGAGGCCTGCACTCCACCTCTTCGATCCCAATTGGATAGTTCATTTGTACCTCGGAATAACTTGGAGGAAGCTATTCTTCTTTTGATGATTTTATTGATGAAATTCAACCTTAAGAGGCTTGAGAGAGATCCAACTGTGATGCATCATCTGACTTTTGCATTGTCCATATCAGGACGGTTAAAACCTCTAGCCGGTCAGTTTGAAAAACTATTACCTGGTGTGTTACACAGCAGAGAGTGGTTGTACAATGTTGCACTGTGTTACCTAGCAGAAGAGGATGATCTAGCTGCCCTCAATCTGCTCAAAATGATACTAAGATTTGGAGAGGACTCCAGTTGTCTCAAAGAACTTCTTCTAACTTCAAAAATTTGTAGCGAGAACGGTGCACATGCTGAAGAAGGTGCATCCTATGCTCGCAGAGCCCTTGCTAGTCTCGATGGTGGTTGTGACCAGTTAGAGGTTGTCGCGGACCTTCTACTTGGCATTTCCCTCTCCCGTCAAGCTAGATATGCTCCGAGTGGTACGGAGAGGGCTTCTCAGCAGCGTGAAGCACTGAAGGTGCTTGGTGTTGCTGAAAAGAAGATGCAAGACAAAGATTTTAGGGTACTGTACAATCTGAGCCTTGAAAATGCTGAGCAGAGGAAACTAGATGCAGCAGCTCTTTATGCAAAGAAGTTACTGAAATTGGAGAATGGTTCAGAATTAAGGAGCTGGCTCCTTGTAGCTCGTATCACGAGTGCTCAAAAACGGTTTGAAGATGCTGAATCTATTGTAAATGCTGCCCTTGATCAGACTGCGAAGTGGTGCCAAGGAGATCTGTTGCAAACCAAAGCCAAAATTCAGGCTGCAAACGGGCAATTTAAGAAGGCAGCCGAGACTTATACCCAGCTTCTTGCTGTCATCGAACTCAGGAAGAAAAGTTTCAACTCTGGGATTTTTGTATTACAGGTAGCTACCTGATAAAAATCGATTTTGGAGTTTTTCCTAAAGCATACGACTGTCGTGCTTAATATTTTCACAGTATTATCTTTCATTTCTGTACTATATCTATTTGCATATATGATGACAAACTGAAAAAAAATCTGTTTCTGTTAAATAAATAACCTTTTTCTATAATAAGAAAAAGCCAGCCTGAACATTTTTTATCATATCTTTGATTAATGACAGCTAGAATGACAAGCATCTTACATGATTTTTAAGCATATACATTCAGTTGACAGAATAAATTGCAATGCCATGTTGGGAATATTGCTTTTGAGTAAAAGGGGAGAGCATTGTTCTGTTTGCCACATACAGTTATGGGATTCCATTAGAAAAAGAAGTGAGAAGACTTCTGATATCGCTGTTCAACTTTTCGCAGGGCACGAAGGATGATGGAAACATGGAAACAGAGGCATGGTACAATCTGGCCCTTCTGTACCTAAGCCTGTCACAGTGGAGGGATACAGAGCTTTGCATATCGAAAATAAAAGCCACCAGTGCATATTCTCCCTTGGCTTATCATGCTACAGGTGCTTCATGTTCTCCTTACCACCAACTTCCCCATTCTCAAGAATCCTTGCACCGTGTTGACGCAAAAGCATTTTCAGTAGCTCACAAGGAGACAACAATTCTTCACCGGAAAATAAAATTCACTCTTAATATTTACCGAAGATGTTTATCCATGCAGGAAAGCTACTTGAAGCAAGAGGGTTTCTAAAGGAGGCTTTTGGAGCATACTCCAAAGCATTAGATCTCGACCCTAAGCACGTACCGAGTTTGATATCTGCCGCCATTGCTCTTCGACAGCTTGGAGGGAGGCCCTTGCCTGCCGCAAGGTGCCTCCTAACTGACGCGCTGAGACTGGACAGAACGAACCATGTTGCATGGTTTAACCTCGGTCTAACCTATGAAGATGAAGGGGGCAGTTCATCAGCGGCACTCGAAGCTGCCGAATGTTTTCAGGCGGCTGCCCTTCTCGAAGAAACCGCCCCGGCTGAACCTTTCAGATAACATCGCATCCAACTTTTATAGGGAATAATCAAACTGTGAGCGGTTGTAGGTCTCATATATAGGATGAATAGTGGGTTTGAAGAAAGGAAGTATACACGGTACAGAAAATAGTGAAAATACAAGACACATGTATCATCATAATTGCGTTGATTTTACCAACATGGAAATTATATATAGCATCACACGCCCTGGGAGCTCTTGTTTAACGGGCAACTTTTTGCTATGTGATTTGGCTGTAATTTTTGAAAGAGCACACGTGAAACGTTGTTAATATCACTTCACTATCAGTACATTTTGACCAGCACAGAATGCAAACTATTCCCTCCGTTCCTAAATAATTGTCTTTCTAGAGATTTCAACAAGTGACTACGTACGGAGCAAAATGAGTGAATCTACACTTTGAAACATGTCTATATACATCCGTATATTGTAGTTCATTTGAGATGGCTAGAAAGACAATTATTTGGGAACGGAGGGAGTAGATGTTATAATAAGCACCAAGGCAGAGATTGAAAATGAAATCTCTTTTTTCGCAGAGTAAACGTCACTGGAAGAACCACGACCATCACTCTTCCTAAACAACTGGACTGGATGACGAGGCTCAAGTTATGTGAAACAAAAAACATTTTTCTTCAAACTTGCAAGCAGTCATGCCGCTTGGAAACGAAAAAAGAACGCGTTTTTCTCTTCCGCGAGAGGCAGTCGTGCCTTGGATTTGCTTTCACGAAAGACACAAACGGAAAAAAACACGTTTCCTTTCTCTTTTCTTCCGCGAGAGGCATAGATTTGTTTCTGGAGAGGTACAGTCATGTCTCTTTCGGAAAATAAAAAAAATCATGCTTCCAGTTTAATTTTTTCGTTTGCTTTTTTCGCCCAGTTTTTTTTTTTTACAAAAAGAGGTCGTCAAAACCTATCAACATAGGATCTAATTTTGAAGATCTTGACGCGAGGAATCCAACAATTCAAGTTTTGGTCGCACGGTTGAAGAGATAGAACATTTTGAATAAACAGATCTATGGAAAAAAAAAGGAAACCCCCCAGTTACGACAACTGTCGCACATGTCGCAACCTGGGGAGGTGGGAGTGACCTTTGCGAAGGGTGCCCCTTAATTAGCGATTTTGACGGACGCAGCATGCGCTCGACGTTCACGAGCCTGGTTTGGAAAGCTTTTAGTAGCTTCCCGTTCCAATTTTCTATCTGTTATTCCTTCACTTTTCCTTTCAGCGTTTTTCATTATTTTTTTCCGTTTTCTCTTCTGTTTCTTTGCTTTTCGTTTTCATTTTTTGCCAACCTCTCCTTGAATTCATGATTTTTTTCATATTCGTGGAAATTTTCAATTTCATTTTTTCAATATTTTATGATTATTTTACAATAGGTAAACCTTTCTCAAGTTTGCGATTTTTTTTTCAAACTTGTGATTTTTTTGAATCCATGAATGATGTTAAATCCAGGATTTTATTAAAATTTGTGAACTCTTTTTGTATCCAAGAAAATTTTCAAATCGATAAGCATTCATTAAATGAGTGAACTTTTTACAAAATCCAAAAAATGTTTTTGGAACCCATCAACGTTTCTCAAATTAATGGACTTTTAAAATCTCAAGATTTTTCAAATCTGTGAACATTTTTTCATATCAGCGATTTTTTTTCAATTTCATGAACTTCTTTTCAAATTCATATTTTTTCAAAATTACATGGTTTTCTGAAATCATTGTTTTTAAGTGCACATTTTTTCCAATTAAGCCATATTAAACCAGTGGCCATGTTACTTAGCGAACGTGCCTATTTTTTTTAGATCCACGAGCGAGTCTAGTGAGCAAGAGCGAGAGGTACGAGAGTACGAGAGGGATAGGTGGCACTTTTGGGCTGTGGCCCGAATTGCAAACTACCGAGCGCCAGGGACCCCTATCGGCGCCTAAAGCGCCGAATAGGAGGTCTTGGAAAATCATATTTGGCGCTTCAGGCGCCGGTTTTAGTGTTTTTGCAAACCGGCGCCTGAAGCAGCTCCCCCACCTGCACAGTACCCTTCCCATGAGACTTGATCCGCGCTCGTTTGGATATAGTATGGATCGATCTAACCCACAGGCCAACCCAACCTCATGTTATAGATTCGTTTTCTAGTATTTCTTAAAATGCAACACTGGAAAATGCACTTTTTTGTGTTTGGTCTTCTTTTTCTTTTCCTTTTTGTCCTTTTCTATTCTTTGCTTTCTTTTTATTTTTGTAAATGCAAGAACTGTTTCAAATTCTTGATTTTTTTTGATTTTTTTTTGTTTTTTTCTTCAAAAGTCGTTGGACTTTTTTCCAAAATTGGTGAACTTTTTCAAAATTTTGTAAACTTTTTAAAAATTCGAGGAACTTTTTTCAGAATTGATGAAGTTTTCTCTAAATTAGTGAACTTTTTTCAATTTCGATGATTTTTTTCAACTTTATGAACTTTTTTTTCATTTTTTTTCCAAATTTATAAACTTTTTCAAAATCCATGATCATTTTGAAATTCATGGTTTTTCCATTTTTTCACTTTTTTTTTTCCATTTTTTACTTTGACAATTCAGCAGCTGACCTGCCAACCCGACCAGTCAATAGCGAACCTGCCTAAAAAAATCAGCAACGAACCTAGCGAGGCAGCGACCAACAGCGAGCGAGTGCCGAGCGAGCGCGCGCGTGTGGGGCCGGAGGTCTCCGGAGGGACTCCCCCCTAGCGAACCATTTTTGTTCGCTTGAACATTCCCGTGGAACAATTTGTTCGCACAGGAATCTCCCCAGGGGACGCGTTCACCAGATATTGTGGTCCAAAAAATTAAACTCTCGTTTAATAACAGTGCAAACATGATGATCAGCTACATACGATCAACATAGCTTGCCATTTATTTTTAATTATTTTCTTTTGAGCGAATTTATTTACCATTTGTTTTTAATTAGTCGTGCATGCATGCACCGTCTTGGGGCAAGTTGTATGGCCGGCTCCCGTAGTGCTGTCCGTGGACTAGTCCAAATGAGTCCACGTACAGATAGTGTGTTCGTTTTTGAGGGTTGGCTTCGAAGATCGATAATCACGATATGCAAAGTTTGCCATTTATTTGAGTCCGCAAAAAAAAAAAGGTTTGCCATTTATTTAAACAAAAAAAACGACTTCTTGGACTAGGTACGCAGGCATGCACCGCCTCCAGATTTTCACGGAACTTGATTGACAACAATTCCCATCTGGAGTCGGCGGCGCCGACATCGTCGCCCTGCTAGCCTATAAATACCATCCGTGGTGGCATCCGCCGCATCCAGTCCACCGGATCGACTCGATCATATCGCCACGCAAAACCCACCCCAAACCCCCAAGATCTATCGATCGGTATTAAGATGGTTCGTCTACGCAGCTCCGACGGCGAGGAGTTCGAGGTGGCGGACGAGACCATCGGCGCGGCGTCGGTGATGATCAAGGGCATGCTAGAGGACGACGTCGCCGTCGAGGTGATCCCGCTCCCCAACGTGACCGGCCCCATCCTCTCCCGCATCCTCGACTACGTCAACAGGCACTTCTCCGACCCCCACGACGACAAAACCTCGAACACCCCCGCCGCCGACGACCCCCTCATGCGGTTCGACGACTCCTTCGTCCAGGTCGACCAGGACACCCTCTTCGACCTCATCCTCGTAAGCAGCCATCACGATCTCTCTCTACGATTCGATCTAGTCAACTGTTATAGATCAATTGATCTGGAACTCCCGATTTACCTTCATGCATGCAGGCTGCCAATTACCTCGACATTCCGAGCCTGCTCGACCTGACGTGCAAGTCGGTGGCGGACCAGATCAGGGGCAGGACCCTCGGGGAGATCCGCAAGAAGTTCAACATCGTCAACGACTACACCAAGGACGAGGAGCAGGAGGTCCGCAGGGAGAACTCGTGGGCATTCGACTAATCGTCGTCTAGCTTAGCCTGTCCACTAGATCCTCAGCGCGTAGGCTATCTATCGATCGATCCACGGTTTTGATGGGAGTAGTACTCCCTCCATAAACTAATATAAGAGCGTTTAGAATATTAAAGTAGTGATCTAAATACTCTTATATTAGTTTACAAAGGAAATACTATATATGGTTTGGCTCTCTATCATATGCGCTTTCTCACTCTTCTCTACTTCTCTACTACTATAAAATAAGCAAACGTTAACTCCCCTAAACGCACACCGCTTACTGTACACAAAAGAAAACACATCAATTGAAGGGTCAAGATAAGCCTACTCAATGGGATCTAACCGTTAATACAGAAAAGTACCCCTGACGTTGTACGCTAAGCAATTTAGGTGGGCGGACGAAACTCTGCTGTCCTTCACCCAACGCCAACAAAAAGAAAAGAAAAAACAGACCGAAACAGCCACATCCGCTCCAAAATTAGCGGCGACCAATCCTCCTGTCGCTCCAGGACGACGCCCGCGACATCCAGGACGCCCGCGCCGACGACCGCGACATCCAGGACGACGCCCGCGACATCCAGGACCAATCCTCCTGTCGCTCCAGGACGACGCCCGCGACATCCAGGACGACGCCCGCGACATCCAGGACGACGCCCGCGACATCCACAACACAGGTGCATGCTTTCTCTTCAATCTTTCAGACGCCGTCGCCCACACTGACGCGACTGTCTCCGGACTGCGCATCGGCGGCGACAAACTCCTCCGCAGGCTGATTTGCACGCATGTGAAGATGTTAACAATGACATCCGTTCATTGCTCCTGTTTCTGTTCTGCATAGTTCTACATAAATAGTGAAACCATGGTTAGTCCACGTACTAGGATCTATGATTGTCCATGTAATCTATGCAAGAGATGAACCATATGCCGTGAGCATATGTTATGAAAACCAATCATAAAGTGCATCAGCATGTGGAATCATACCACGGATCCTCAGCAGATCCCCATGGTACTGAAAATTTGATACCACTGGCGTAACCTATGACTGAAACCAATCTTTGTAGTTTGCCACAATGTTCTGTTAAATTAATATGTACACATAAAATTCACACTGACTGTGACCTCTTGCTTCCGAACACTAATCTATATATGAATATTATTACAAACTACATACCTACATGTTAACCGCCAATGTCCCCTCGAAATCATATTACCATAAGAAAATACACCCTATGCATGAGGCCACTTGAAAGCGACAATTGCGATTGAATCTTTTATAAAGTACAGCATGAAGAGCAACCCACTGATTTGTTGGTTTCATATTCTAAATGATGGTCTTGCGCTCCATTAAATATAATGATCTCAAATGTTTTTTCAGGAGTTTGTATTCGTATGGGCCCTACCACTCCCAACAGGACCCCCACTCCCAGCAGGACGCGCACCCCCTTCCAGGATATAAGCAACAACCAAACATCAGGTATTGATCAGAACCCAGTCAGGACGCGCCTCCCCTTCCAGGATATAAGCAACTACCAAACATCAGGTATTGATCATANGAAACAAATCTTTGTAGTTTGCCACAATGTTCTGTTAAATTAATATGTACATATAAAATTCACACTGACTGTGACCTCTTGCTTCCGAACACTAATCTATATATGAATATTATTACAAACTACATACCTACATGTTAACCGCCAATGTCCCCTCGAAATCATATTACCATAAGAAAATACACCCTATGCATGAGGCCACTTGAAAGCGACAATTGCGATTGAATCTTTTATAAAGTACAGCATGAAGAGCAACCCACTGATTTGTTGGTTTCATATTCTAAATGATGGTCTTGCGCTCCATTAAATATAATGATCTCAAATGTTTTTTCAGGAGTTTGTATTCGTATGGGCCCTACCACTCCCAACAGGACCCCCACTCCCAGCAGGACGCGCACCCCCTTCCAGGATATAAGCAACAACCAAACATCAGGTATTGATCAGAACCCAGTCAGGACGCGCCTCCCCTTCCAGGATATAAGCAACTACCAAACATCAGGTATTGATCATAACCCAGTCACTCAAGTTCGATACAGTATTACAACTGCTGAACTGTGTCATGATTTGCAGACCCAAAGGAACTAAAAAGGCAGAGGGATAGAGAGCGGTATGCAAAAAATAAAGATGAGATTAATAAGAGAAGGCGTGAAGCGTACAAAAAAAAAAAATACCACTGAGGAAATAGATGGCCTACAAAACGGAACACCGGCACAGCTAGCTGTATCACAAGGTAATGATGATCAAATTTCATTATCTGTGCCCCAGTTGAATTGGCCTGTAATTATTTTTTCTTCATCTGTTCAGTCACTAATGAGAATAAGAATCAGAGGGAAAGGGAGCGTTATGCACAGAATAGAGAGGAAATATTAAAGAGACAACGCCAAACCCGTGAGCAAAATAGAAATATTACTGCTGCTTCAGATGGCAGTAACCTTGTGTCGCATATGCCAGCTACTGGACAAGAGGCGGTCACCCAACTGCAGAACATTACTGCTGCTTTCAATGGCAGTAACCTTCTGTCGCATATGCCAGCTACTGGGCAAGAGGCGGTCACCCAACTGCAGAACATTACTGCTGCTTTCAATGGCAGTAACCTTCTGTCGCATATGCCAGCTACTGGACAAGAGGCGGTCACCCAGCTGCAGAACATCACAGGCCCAGATGGTGCATTACCAACTTTAGGACCATACAATGGATTCATACAAACTGACAAGGAGAATATTTCTGACAATGATGAATCCGATTGGCTGCACAGAAATGATGCGTACCAGATGCAACGAAGTTCAAGAAGAATGACACTCACACAAATGGCAGGGGTTGACAACCCCCAACTCAATACAGTCGTCAATCTACGTACCCCAGGGGTAACTTTTCATGATCAGGGTTAGTTCATCGATTTAATTAAGTTGCTAAATTATCAATAGTGTTTGTTTCTCCTTTAATTGAGCACTGTGTTCTTCATTCGATTGAGACTAGCATTTGGTTCATCTCTTCAGTTCATCCCTGCTACTTACTCATTGGGGTCAACCAATGTTATCAGGCAACGACCACGGCGAAGATGCGTATGGAATACTGGAGCCCGATGTCCAGACCGTAATACTTGATGGTATGCAAAATGGCAGTTTAAGATTCCTCTACCCGGATTATATGTGTCATAACTCTGTCCTATTCATGATTTACTAGACTGCTTGGGAGACCGGAACCTTGGAGAAACTGGTGATGTTGACCCTGATGAAGAAGCTAGGATGTTTGCTAGACCAGGTAGATTATTGCTATCATGAGTTATGAATACGACATAAGATAGTTACATGGTTTGTGCACAAACTTTAAATAATGCAACTGTCCATTCTTTTGCAGATGTTGATTTTGAATCCTACCGAGTGGCATGGCATCATGGTGATGGAACTATCACTAATGAGCATCATGACAGAGTTTACATGAACCTGCCCAAAAATCACCATGTACTTAGGAAAGTTAGGGACTGTTGCCACTGTGGAGCTTTGCGGTTCCAATACGAGGGCCCTGCATTTTGTTGCAGGAAGGGAAAAGTTGGTGTATTTACTCCAGACATTGATGAAGAGTTGAAACGATTGTTCACAAGTCAGGATGATGAGGATGCAAAATATTTCAGAGAGAATATACGGTATTTCAACTCCCACTTCTCATTCACCAGTCTTGGAGTCACCCTTGATCGTCGAGTCAGCACTGCGGCAGGAACAGGTGTATATACATTTCGTGCCTGTGGGGGATTGTACCACGCTCTTGATGATCTGTCGTCTGGTGATAATGGCCCTCGGCATTTGCAGCTATATATTTATGATACGGATGAAAACTTGCTTCACAGAGTTAAGAGGTCTCCGAATCTTAGGCTGGATCTCATACGGAAGATTCTAACATTACTAGAACATAACCCTTATGCTCAGGTTTTGAAGAGCCTTGGTGCTGTTCCGAATCTGGATGAATATAGGATCTCACTAAACACAGATATCAACCTCGATCAACGAAGGTACAATGCGCCAACTACTTCTCAGGTTGCAGCAATATGGGTTGAAGGAAGCGACCCACATAAAACCTTTGATAGGAGTGTTGTCGTATATGGTAAAGGAGACCCTGGTAAAGGAGACCGTCCCCTGTATATTAGAGCATACCATGGGTGCTACGACCCTTTGTCATATCCACTGTTCTTCCCACGTGGGGAGATCGGTTGGAATCGTTGGATGCCATATATTGAGTTAGTCGATGACACAAACCAAGTTTCACTGGATGAATTTGCACCAAAACACCCAGCCTATGGTTTTCCTCCAGGTATGATGTTCAAAATTGGTATATATCATATTATTTAAATTAAAACTTATGCAGTCATCAATCTTTCAGATGATAACGTGATTAGAGAACAAGTTGGTCATAAAGCACAGCATGAAGAGCAACCCACTGATTTACCTCAAGGTATAGGTCGTCATTACTACTTCTAATATTCTCTAAATTAAAACTTATGCAGTCATCCATCTTTCAGATAATAACATGCTTAGAGAACAAGTTGGTCATAACACACAGCATGAAGAGCAACCCACTGATTTACCTCAAGGTATAGGTCGTCATTACTACTTCTAATATTCTCTAAATTAAAACTTATGCAGTCATACATCTTTCAGATGATAACATGCTTAGAGAACAAGTTGGTCATAACACACAGCATGAAGACCAACCCACTGATTTACCCAAAGGTATAGGTCGTCATTACTACTTTTATTGTTCTTTACATTAAAACTTATAGTCATCCATCTTTCAGATGATAACATGATTATAGAACCAGTTGGTCATAACGCACAGCATGAAGACCCACCCACTGATTTACTTGATGGTATAGTTCGTCATTGGTACTTTTATTATTCTTACTTATGGTTCTACCTACCATAACAATTTTTATGTTGTTAACCAATTATTAGGTGAGGACGATGATAACCCGGATGAGGATTTTGGTGACGATGAGATGAATCCAACAAAATCAAGGAAATTTGTTAGCGCGAGAGAGTACTATTGCTTCAAGCTGTGTGTCCGGAAGAAGCTTTTTAACATCATCTTGTTCGGGGGGCGTCTTTTTCAACAGTGGGCTGTTGACATGTACATCAAGATTGAGACAATGAGGCTTGACTGGTATTCAAAGCCAGCAAATCAAAAGGTTATACGCGCTGACCTGTACCAGGTAACGTGCTTCTATTTATCACAAAATTTACATTATAGATGCCTCACTCTTTGCTTGAACCTTTATACTAATTGGAGTGAAATATTGTTTTATTATAGGGTCTTGTTGACACTGTCGTTGCTGGCGAGTCACGCGGTGATCGGATTGGCAAGAGAATCGTGCTTCCACGTACATTTCCTGGTGGTGACCGTGACATGCAGCGCAGGTTTCTGGATGCGATGGCAATAGTTCAACGTTGGGGTAAACCGGATTATTTTGTCACGATGACATGCAATCCCTACTGGGAGGAGATAACGAAGGAATTGTTGCCTGGACAGCTGCCACAAGACCGCCCAGACCTTGTGGCAAGAGTATACAGAGCTAAGCAACGAAATATGATGGACTTACTAACTAAGGGTAAGCATTTCGGAGAAGTCGCAGCTTATGTGCATGTCACAGAGTTTCAGAAGCGAGGTCTCCCGCATGAGCATATACTTCTAATCATGAAAGCAAAAAGCAAGTTAAGGACCCCAGATGACTATGATCGGGTGATATCTGCAGAGATACCCGACAAAAAGAAATATCCTGTCCTCCATGATCTGGTAGTCAAACACATGTTGCACGGCCCATGTGGTGCACTCAAGAAAAGTTGCCCTTGCATGATAGATGGACAGTGTCGATTTCATTACCCGCGAGATTTCTGTGATGCTACATTACAAGGGAAAGACTCATATCCCATCTATAGAAGGAGGGACGACGGGGTTCGAGTAAGGATCAGAGGAGCAGATTTGGACAATAGATGGGTGGTCCCTTACAACCCCTTTCTGCTTATGAAATACAACTGTCACATAAATGTCGAAGCATGCTCGAGCATCAAGGCAGTCAAGTACTTATTCAAGTACATCTACAAAGGGCATGATAAGGCATCATTTGCATGCGAGCAGGATATTATCAATGATGGGGGAATCATTAATGAAATTCGTCAGTACAGGGATGCACGCTATATATCTCCTCCAGAAGCTATTTACAGGATTTTTGGGTTTAAAATGTTTGGTGTTAGTCCATCTGTGTTACAGCTGCAACTTCATTTGCCAAACATGCACACAGTCGCATTTAAGGGTTATGAAAATCTGGAAGATGTTGTCGCTCGCCCAACTTCTTCCAAATCCATGCTTACCGAGTACTTTGAGATGAACAAGAAGTATCGAGCGGCACGAAAATGGTTGTACAGAGAGTTCCCAGAACATTATAGGTGGATTGCCGCTAATAAGAAGTGGCAAACAAGAAGAAGTAAGAGATCACAGATTGGAAGACTGGTGTATGCACACCCTGCTGAAGGAGAGAGGTACTACTTGCGGGTGCTGCTAAGTCATGTCCGAGGTGCCACTTCATTTGATGATTTAAAAACAGTAAATGGCAAGCCATGCACTTCCTTCAGAGAGGCATGTGAGCACTTAGGCCTCATTGAGCATGACAGGACACTGGATGATTGCATGACGGAGGCAGCAACATTTCAAATGCCTTCTGCTCTTAGACGGTTGTTTGCGACTATACTGGTATTCTGTGAGGCAACACAAATCCGTCAATTGTGGGACAAACATCTACCATCGATGGCTGAAGATTACCGCCGCACTGAGTCGAACGAGGCAACACTTGAGCAGATGGTCCTTAGAGATGTCAGGGATCTGGTGCAATCCATGGGTAAGGATATTAAAATGTATGGACTTCTAGATCTGGTTGACACAGATGGTTCTTCTGACGCCGAGTATAGAGAGGTAACAGAGGAGAGACAAGTTATAGTTGACCAAGAGCATCTAGATCTATTTAGCTGTTTGAACAGTGAACAACTGGATGGTTTCAACGACATAATGGATCATGTGACGAACCAAAAAAGCCAGATATTTTTTGTTGATGGTCCAGGAGGCACTGGGAAGACGTACCTGTACAAGGCATTGCTTGCGAAGGTCCGTTCGATGGGCCTAATAGCGATCGCAACTGCTACATCAGGTATAGCGGCGTCAATAATGCCTGGAGGCCGGACTGCCCACTCCAGGTTCAAAATTCCAATCAAGCTCACTGACAACAGCATGTGTGGTTTCACAAAGCAGAGTGGTACGGCAGAGTTGCTTAAACAGGCGTCCTTGATAATTTGGG
>LR880969.1:786392942-786403695 GCA_904067115.1 Aegilops sharonensis
GAAGTTGCAAACCCTGCATTCAAGGATGATATCTCTAAATGGGAATGCATAGTTCCTGTTGCTCCAACAAATTCACATTGGTATGAATCTTTTAAACGCATTACAATATTAATTGATTCATTCGACTCACATTATGTGTTTATTTCGTACATGCAGTGCCCTGTCCGGTTATTTGGTTTTTAATTACATGCACTCATTGTGCGATGGAAAACTATATTTTCCCATACCCAACGTAAGTATTGAAACTATGCTTATTTGTATACACATTGCACATGCAACTTGTTACAACAATGTTGTATAATGCATATGTAGGATGGTTTTCAGCTGAGGAAGCAATTTTTGGTGCATCTTTTAAAGTATGATGAGAATGAAGCTCAAAACAATATCCCATACATTGAACGAAGCATCATTGATCACATCTATAGATGGACCTTCATTGCTTCAAAAGGTGGACCTTCAAGACATGCTTAGTTGCGGTTTTTAAAATATATTTTTGTAACAGATTATACAATTATTATGTGACAATGAATTTTATGCGAAAACATGTTTCTGGATCATGTGTTACACACGCGCTCATATCGTTGTGCATAAGACACATTTAAATGGCTTGGTAAAATAACTCACTAAAATAAGAATTAGCACGTGTTGGATCAGAAATATGTCATATTTTTTGAAAATAGAATTTCAAAGACAAAATAACATTTCGGATCAATCTGAAAATTTTGTAAAGTAGCATATAAACTTGTTTTATTTAAGACGTGCGTTGCACGTGCATGCTTACTATTAAAGCAAATCAACGGGGGGTGACATGCCTACGTGAATGTGCATTCATAATTGGAACAAACTATATATAGGGAAGCACACGGCGCATCAGACACACACTCAGAGATTTTCTCACCAGTTCCATCTCAATTTTTAGAATCTAAATGTGGAATGCCCAACCCCCAATCCTTGTGGGAAAACAAGATAACCTATTTGGCCAATCTATATTTCTTTGATGTTGGCCAATCTCTATTTAGGAGTATTACGGTTTGTCTTGATTCTTACTAACTTGACTTGAGTGTGGGTGTAGTTGTCGTCCTATGCCTCCTCCTCCTCCCTGGCTCCGGTCCGCCTCAATGCGGCGACACCATTAATGTGAGGAGGCGATTAGCGGCTGTATTTTGAAACAATTCCTTATTTAACTTAACACTATCTTAAATTTCGTTTCCCTATTAAACACTGAAAAACTTTTTCTTCCCTATTTAACAACGAATCTAAATTTTATGCTTTTTATAACACTCTCATCCATTTTAAGCCTAAATGACACTTAAAAAGACCCTTTTGCCCCTCATGTGTTATGTGTGTGTGCGAGGCAGTAACTCACACGCAGCATCAGTGAAAGAGGGCAGTAGAACACACAGCAGCACATACACACACCCGCAAAAAAAGCAGCACATACACAAGCAGCAACACGCACGCACACAACACCGCACACACGTAGCACACTCACTCACAGGCAACACACACGCAGACACCCAGCAGCACACGTAGCAGCAGGGACGCGTGCAGCACATAGGCACGCAACAACGCGCGCGCACACACGTACACACACGCAGTAGTAGCAAACACACACGCAGTAGTAGCAAACACACACGTACACACACAGTAGCAAAAAAACACACACACAGTAGCACACACATGTGCGCACGCACACAGATGCAACATCACACACACGCGCACAAACATACTACAAGAGGGTAAAAGGGTCTTTTCAGGTGTTATTTAGGCTTAAAATGGACAGAAGTGTTATAAAAGGCATAAAATTTAGACTCTGTTATATAGGGAAGAAATTATTTGTCGATGTCAAATAGGACATAAAATTTAGACACGGTGTTAAATAAGGAATTCTCTCCTGTATTTTCCATCATCTCATAAATAGGATTTTCTTATCTTGTGGGACACCGACATTCTCGCTTCCGCTTCGACGACCCTGCTTTTGCAGTTGCTTCCCTCTAAGGCGCTACATGCCCCCTTGTCACCCACTACTATTCACCTCCCCTCCTCTTTGTCCACGCCAGCCACTGGTTTAGTCTGGGTGGAGGCATGGAAGAAGGTGGGCAGCTATCGACAACGTGGGCGAGAGAGAAGAGGGATATGGCGGGAGGTGAGATTTCATTGGAGCGGAGGCCACGGGAATTGAGGGCTATGGGGCAAAATGTGTGGGCCCAATTTTTTTTCTAAGAGTTGTACTACGTGCCTTGTTGAAGCACTAATTCGAGGGTTACCGGGTTCCATTGGTAATTAATCATTAGTTACTAATCTTTTTTTGGGAAACTTTGGAAGCTTTATTCAACAAAAGTGGTACTTAAGCAGTCAGCCAGAAGACTGCTGATGAGAAACGAAGTTACACATTCTATCCAGATGTGAGTGACCATCAGCTTACAAGCACGCTTAGCACAAAAATGGGCCAACAAGTTTGCCGATCTAGTTACATGCTGAATAACAAAAACTATAAAAACTGAAGATAGCTCTCCTATTTCAGCAAGGATCGGTACTATAGCTGAACTATCATTGTGGCGTGTGTTCCAGAGGAGGGGTTGACCAACGTAAGACATTCAATCTCCATCATCACATGAGTTGAACCTCGAAGGCTCAGTAACCCTTTATGTGCTTTGCTCCTTGCGCCAACCAAACTGGCCAGTGATCTAGCAACCCACACGCTTCTCCTAATCGACCACCCATGCTACAAAAGCATCAATAGTTCAATACCACTCCGTCCGGAATTACTCGTCGCGGAAATGGATAAAAATGGATGTACCTAGAACTTCTTCGACAAGTAATTCCTGACGAGGGAGTATGCATGCGGCAAGAGAAAGTTAATTTATTTTGTAAGCACTTCTTTTGGTAAGTGGATTATGTGAGCTCGAGCTCGGATGAATAGTAAAATCCGAAAAATATTTTTCTTAAAATAAGTTCTGTTTTTTATAGTAAACATTGGTAAATGTTTTTTAACACACATTGACAAATGTTATGATTGCTTGTAAAGTATCATCATGGAAGACATGGCAAAAAAATCGATGCTCAAAAAAGATACTTTCAAGAGGATTTTGGAGTGCTGAACTTTTTTTGCCAAGATTTCCATTTCATACTGAAACTATGCAAGCATTCAAAAGATTTGTCAATGTTTTCCAAAAAAAAAAATCGGTTTTTTGAATTTTTTCAGACTATACTTTCAATTTCGCCATTTGAGCTCGAGAGGACACTTCCGCTTCTCATAGCATCATGTAGTTCTCTAGCTATTTGGCTTGACAAAGCATGTCAGGCCCTCGTCCCTCAGCATTGATGTGTTGAGTACCAAGTAGGGTTAGCGCTACAATGATACTCACACCCGATGATGGTTATAAGATAGAGAAAGCGACCTTGTTGTGTAAACAAGATGATTGCACCAATGTTTGCCCATGTCAGAAAATAGAAAGAAATGAGTTCTCTGATTAACCATGCACCATCTTCGGATTTTCACACGTTAACAATTGTAAACATGGTTATGGGCGTGTTTGGTTTACGCAATCGTCGCTTCATGCCTGGTCTGAAGTCTCATTGGAGAGTGTTTGGTTCAAGTCTACAGAAGAATAAGCTCGCCTGCCTGGCTACCTCAAAACTTTGCTTAGCCTGGCCGGTGACCCACGCGCCTTGATTAGCCTGGCCAAGCGCTAGGAATAGGTCGCCTACGAGCTGCCTAGCAATGAATCTTATTTTAATTAGAGCAACTCCAACGGCCGCGCCAAAAGACGCGCGCGCTAAACCCAGCTTTCAGTGCGCGCGGGACGTTTTGCCGCGCTCCAGCGGTGGCAGGAAACTCGCGTGCGAGGGAACAGTTTGCGCGCGCGCGTGAAAAGGCGCCAGCTCGCGCGACATTTTTGATGCACCGCTTCCGGCGCGCCTATTAAATGCGGCGCTCGGCACGCGGCTTTTCCACAACTCCTCTTCCTCTTCCTCTCTGCGACGCGCGCCTCCACCGCTCCAGTGCCCCGCCACCGACGCGCCACCATGCCGCCGCGCCGCAGAGGAGCGTCGGGCTACCGCGGCGTCCGACTGCGCCCCAACGGCGACTACTACTCCGAGATACGCTCCGGCGATCTCCGGCTCGGCCTCAGCACCTACGGGACGGCGCGCGAGGCCGCCCGCGCGTACGACGCGGCAGCGTGGCGCCTAGGCCGGCCGCGCGGGCAGATGAATTTCCAAGACGTGTACACGCTCCAGCAGACGCTGGACGTCGCCCTGCTGCCTTGTCTGAACACGGCACAAGACCGTGCGGAGCACGCTGAGCGGCAGTGCCGCCTCCTCGTCGCCCAGGAGGACGACCGGGTCATGGCGGAGTGGCGCCGGTGCCACACGGAGAACGTCGCCTACGAGCAAGTCTACTGGGCAAGGCGCCGCGAGGAGGACACGCGAAGGCGCCGCGAGGAGCGGTTGGACAGGCGTCGGCGGAAGGCATTGGCGAATGCGCAGTCCGATCTCCTTGCAGCAGGTGGGCAGTCGTTCTTCACGGCAGACGATGATCGTTGGTTGGACATATGGCTCGATACCTCGGACGACACCGCTGAGGATGATAATGGTGATGATGATAGCGACTTAGAGTAGTTTATCTATGCAATCTATCTAGTTTTTATCGTTTGTCGTTTTTATCTATGCAATCTATGCTTCTAATGTAAAATACCTTTGTATCGTTTTAAAAAATCTATGCAATCTATCTAGTTATCTATGCTTCCGATGTATACATCTAGTTTATATAATGAGCGCGCGCTGCATTTTTTGTGCGCTGCTGGAGCGACGCGCGTGCTGCATTTTAGCGCGGCTACTGGAGCCAGCGCTGCGCGCTGCGCCAAACCAAGCGATGAGCGCGCGCTAAAGCTGTTTTTTGCGCGCGGCGCGTTTGGCGCCTGTTAGAGATGCTCTTAGCTGGATTCTCTTATGGGCCAGGTCAAGAATGAACTCCTTTGTATGCAACCAAACACTCCATGCTTGGGCAAGCAAAAAATTGCTAGTTTCCAGGCATGGAAGCCAGGTAACCAAACGTGCCCTATGTCCAGCGACGAACCCAATGTGTTGTGCAAACGAGTTACAAATATGACCTTCAAACGAGAACCAGTCTTAACATCACCAAAGCGACTACACACAACTTACAAACATGCAGTGTAAAATATTGAGTATGACACAAAATGTGTTATTCCACATACACAAGCATTAATTCAGCAACATTCCCATAATTAAGCACAGGGCGGATAATAATCTGACAACTATTTGTTTGGAGTATCTCATATATGACAGTGGTCCACCGGAAGTAGGGGATGTGTTTAGTCCAATGTCGACCAAGAGATCTTCACATCAATGGTCGCGAAACCGAGCGTGAAACTGAAGCCGCCAGTTCCATGCGTACTGGCTGGGCTGAGACAGTATCTCCAATCATCAACATCATCATCCAAAGCAGAGCGGATCCTCAGTTGCAGAGCCAACTTGGTGCATCGGGAAGCAGCGGCCACGTACTTATCTAGCTCATACCGACCACCAGCGGCATCAGCAGGGATAACGCCATCGAACAACTACATCCCCTGGTGCAAGAGATCGCTATGCAAATTCGGGTCGCAACCAACCTACATCAAAATCGAAATTCAACTCATATTGTATGCAGTTGGTTTCCATATTTACGTGGTCAAGCAGAGAAGTCGTGCCATTGGTCTCCATATATACTTGGCATGCTCTCCGTTTCTGAACAGACATTTCAACCGTGGTATTATAGGAGCATACCACATCACCTTCGCAGGAACCCTTTTTCTGGGGTGTTCGCCGTCAACATCACCAGGGTCATCTCGTCTGATCTTATACCGAATGCATCGCATACCGGGCATGCGTTCAGATCCTTGTAGCACCGCGGTAGAGGATGCAGTCATTAGGGCCTGCATGTATCTTCTGCACCTCCAATCCTAGAGGGCATACGACCTTCTTTGATGCGTATGTACTGTCGGGAAATTCGTTATCCTTTGGAAGCTTCTTCTTCAATATTTGCAGTAGCTTCTCAAATCCTTTGTCAGGAACAGCATTCTCTGCCTTCCACTGCAGCAATTCCAGTACGGTACCGAGCTTTGTGTTGCCATCTTCGCAATTGGGGTACAACCCTTTTTTGTGATCCTCTAACATACGATCGAACTTCAGCTTCTCCTTTTGACTTTCGCATTGCGTCCTTGCATCGACAATGACCCGACGGAGATCATCATCATCGGGCACATCGTCTGGTTCCTCTTGATCTTCAGCAGCTTCCCCCGTTGCAGCATCATTGGGCACATCATCTGGTTCCTCTTGATCTTCAGCAGCTTCCCCCGTTGCAGCATCACCGTATTCAGGGGGCACATAGTTGTCATCGTCCTCTTCTTCTTCACCGTCTTCCATCATAACCCCTATTTCTCCGTGCCTCGTCCAAACATTATAGTGTGGCATGAAACCATTGTAAAGCAGGTGGGTGTGAAGGATTTTCCGGTCAGAGTAAGACTTCGTATTCTCACATTTAGGGCATGGACAACACATAAAACCATTCTGCTTGTTTGCCTCAGCCACTTCGAGAAAATCATGCACGCCCTTAATGTACTCGGAGGTGTGTCTGTCACCGTACATCCATTGCCGGTTCATCTACGTGCATTATATATAATTAAGTGTGTCAAAAACCATTACAGAACATCATAAATAGATAATTAAGTGACCAAATTAATAGAAGTTCATCATCACATTAAAACCAAAGTACATACATAGTTCTATCTAACAACATATAGCTCTCCAGAGCATCTAAATTAATTAAACCATACATTGAAACTATATAAAACATTTCAATGCGAAAACAAATGCGATCATAATCGCAACCAAGGTAACAATTGATCCAACGGCATAATGATACCAAGCCTCAGTATGAATGGCATATTTTCTAATCTTTCTAATCTTCAAGCGCATTTCATCCATCTTGATCTTGTGATCATCGACGACATCCGCAACATGCAACTCCAATATCATCTTCTCCTCCTCATTTTTTTTATTTTTTCCTTCAAAAAATTGTTTTCTTCTTCAACTAAATTTAACCTCTCGACAATAGGGTCGGTTGGAATTTCCGGTTCACATACCTCCTAGATAAATAAAATCTATGTCACGTTGGTCGGAATATTTTCATAAACAATAAATGAACCAATAGTTATAAAGATAATATATACCACATCCGAATCATAGACAGGATGAGGGCCGACGGGGGCGGATACCAAAACCATCGTACTATATAATAACAAGCAATAAAATAGTAAGAAAATTAGACAAGTATCTATCTAAAGCAAGATTTTTTTTCTTTCAGAAAGAAGATAAGAACAAGAGGCTCACCACGGTGATGCCGGCGACGAGATCGGCGCGGGTGATTGACGACAGTGAAGACGGGGACGTGGCGTGATGGGCCGCTAATATAAACCTAGACAAATCTCGGGAAAAATAGAGTTCGGAGGTCGTGCTTCGCGAGGAGAAAGCTTAACTAGTGTGGCTCGGGCATTTCATCGAACACCTCATGTGCATAGGAGGTGAGCTAGAGCACCACAAAGCCCTCCCCTCGCCGGCCAGAGAAAAACAGAACACTGGAGTGCTCTGCTCTGGGGCGAGGGGTAGGCACATCAATGGTCCCGGTTCGTGGCACGAACCGGGACTAAAGGGCAGCCTGTTGTCCCGGTTCAAGCCACCAACCGGGACCAATGGTGGTGGGCCAGGAGCCAGGCCCATTGGTCCCGGTTTGTCCCACCAACCGGGACCAAAAGGTCCAGACGAACCGGGACCAATGGCCCATGTGGCCCGACCGGCTCCCTGGGCTCACGAACCGGGACCAATGCCCCCATGGGTCTCGGTTCTGGACTGAATCGGGACTAATGGGCTGACCCAGCCTGAACCAAAGCCCTCTTTTCTACTAGTGCTAGTGGAGTTGGCAAGAAAACCAAGGGGCCCAAAAGCAAGAGCATCAGCATCAACAAACTATGCGTCGTGGAAACAAACAGTGGAAAAAAGGAGAAGAAATCGAGTGGTAGAAAGAAGCAAAAGAAATAGAGTCACAATCATTCAAATGTGATGTGATTTCATGTGAAAACTTAAGTTTGTTGTCATTTGATGTGAAAACTTATGTTCTTTCATGTGAAAACTTATGTGCTATGATGTTGATTTGACTTGAAATTCAAATTCAAATTTGAACCGACATTCAAATTTGAACCTATCTCCAATATTTTTGGAGTTCATTTGTTTGTTTTGTGATGTTGCATTGTTTTATGTACTACTATGCACTTTAGTTCATAAATCCAACCCTTTTTGCGAAGTCCAACTCATAGTCACTGAAAATGTTGTCCAAACAGGCTCCAAAGTAAGGGAAAACGACCCCATTTCTAAGCAAGTTTTTTTGACCTTCTCAAAATCACCCAAAAAGATTTTCTTAGCTTATATTATACCTATATAGGATCAATACGAAGTCTCACCTTTTTTTGAATAAGTATTCATATTATTAATTTATTTTTGAAAAACACCCTTTAATACAAAGTCAGCAATAAAACAAATTAAAAAATTTAAAATGCAAAAATAACTTCAGATCCTGCTTAGTCACTCCAAAATAAAGCTAAGGTGAGGTTTTTGATTTTTTGCATTTTCAAAACCTCAAACCCTCTTCTCACTCCTTTGAACTCTATGCAACCTCAGTCGAGATAGTCCAATTTGTGAAGGTTTTTTCATGCAAAGATCATTAGATCAAGTTTATCATTTTATATCATAACTATGTAACATAACAAGACTATATGTGCAGGTTTATCATTTTTTAGATTTTTTTGAATTAGTTATACACATTTGAATGTTCGGTCAAACCTTTCAAAACCCCGTTGACTGCCTCCAAAACCCATGTAACCCTAACACCAAACGTCCACCGTCGATCTAACCCTAACGCCAAACTGCGGCCGTCGGATAGGCCTTCTAGAAGGATTCCGCGTGGGCGATCCGTGGGAGCCCTGATTCTCCAATCTGATTGGCCACCCTTTTTTTCTCTGACGAACAGATAACATTGAGCGGGGGAGCATCTCAGTGACCGTTGGGCCGAGCGGATCGGGCCCGGCAGAGCCTCGCGTGCGTGCGCACGACCACGTCGTGCTCTGTGGGCATGCATGCGAGAGGGATGGGCTCCATGCGAGAGGGTCACTGACATGTGGGCCATCCCTGTCCCATGCGTGCCATGCAACGGCATCGTAGCCTAGCTATTCTGCTTGTGAACGCAGGGATACAGCCTAGCCATTTTCTTGAACGCAGCGACGCAGTAAAGCAGCGGCACGGGCGCAGCGTATAGGTACGTCGCATCTAAGCTATTTTAACAATTGCATGCACGAACCTGAGACACGGGACGGACACGTCGGTGGTGCAGCTCCTTTTTCAGTGTCACGCGCGGATGAACGGGCATGTTTCCCACGCGGCGTCACTGCCGATGCAAGTCCACAAAACGAAGTATCTCGCCTGTGCCGCCCGTGCCTCTTTTGATGCTTTGCCCGCCGTTTTTGAATTAATGCCCACAATTACTTATGCCACCACGAACGGAGAAGAGAAAACGATCGAAGGCATCGTGTACATTGACTACGGCTGCAACGCGGCTATAAAAGGGCACCATTTGCTCATCCCTCTCACACTCATCTCTCAAGCCTCCTCCGCTTCTTCTTTTCGAGCCAAATCCACCACTCGAGCCACCATGCAGTTCTACGGCCCTACCTACCGTCACCCTCGCACCGTGCCGAAGAGGGAGTACCCGGCTGGAGTCATCATCGAGAATAGCCTGAGGGTGTGGGCCATCTCAAGGTGGAGGGGCCCTAGAGAGTTGACTCGCTTCTTTCTCCAAGCCGGCTACCGCCACCTCCCTCTGGGCACTCCGCCCATGTTCCACCTCCACGAGCAGTACGATGGCGGCGTCAACGGCATCGTCATTGGCCTCTACGTCACCTTCACCAACCCCTACGACGCTCACCACCTCCTCGGCCAGGTGTTCAGGTGTGGATGCGAGTTCATCGCGTTCACCACCTACAACATCTTCACCAACTTCCACCACATATTCCTGTTGGAAATATGCCCTAGAGGCAATAATAAATTAGTTATTATTATATTTCCTTGTTCATGATAATCGTTTATTATCCATGCTATAATTGTATTGATAGGAAACTCAGATACATGTGTGGGTACATAGACAACACCAAGTCCCTAGTTAGCCTCTAGATGACTAGCTCGTTAATCAATAGATGGTTACGGTTTCCTGACCATGGACATTGGATGTCATTGATAACGGGATCACATCATTAGGAGAATGATGTGATGGACAAGACCTAATCCTAAGCCTAGCACAAAGATCGTAGTTCGTATGCTAAAGCTTTTCTAATGTCAAGTATCATTTCCTTAGACCATGAGATTGTGCAACTCCCGGATACCGTAGGAATGCTTTGGGTGTACCAAACGTCACAACGTAACTGGGTGGCTATAAAGGTGCATTACAGGTATCTCCGAAAGTGTCTGTTGGGTTGGCACGAATCGAGACTGGGATTTGTCACTCCGGTTGACGGAGAGGTATCTCTGGGCCCACTCGGTAGGACATCATCATAATGTGCACAATGTGACCAAGGGGTTGATCACGGGATGATGTGTTACGGAACGAGTAAAGAGACTTGCCGGTAACGAGATTGAACAAGGTATCGGT
>LR880969.1:786412961-786432501 GCA_904067115.1 Aegilops sharonensis
GACTAGCTCGTTAATCAATAGATGGTTACGGTTTCCTGACCATGGACATTGGATGTCATTGATAACAGGATCACATCATTAGGAGAATGATGTGATGGACAAGACCCAATCCTAAGCCTAGCACAAAGATCGTAGTTTGTATGCTAAAGCTTTTCTAATGTCAAATATCATTTCCTTAGACCATGAGATTGTGCAACTCCCGGATACCGTAGGAATGCTTTGGGTGTACCAAACGTCACAACGTAACTGAGTGGCTATAAAGGTGCATTACAGGTATCTCCGAAAGTGTCTGTTGGGTTGGCACGAATCGAGACTGGGATTTGTCACTCCGGTTGACGGAGAGGTATCTCTGGGCCCACTCGGTAGGACATCATCATAATGTGCACAATGTGACCAAGGGGTTGATCACGGGATGATGTGTTACGGAACGAGTAAAGAGACTTGCCGGTAACGAGATTGAACAAGGTATTGGTATACCGATGATCGAATCTCGGGCAAGTACAATACCGTTAGACAAAGGGAATTGAATACGGGATTGATTGAGTCCTTGACATCGTGGTTCATCCGATGAGATCATCGTGGAACATGTGGGAACCAACATGGGTATCCAGATCCCGCTGTTGGTTATTGACTGGAGAACGTCTCGGTCGTGTCTGCATGGTTCCCGAACCCGTAGGGTCTACACACTTAAGGTTCGATGACGCTCGGGTTATAAAGGAAGTTTGTATGTGGTTACCGAATGTTGTTCGGAGTCCCGGATGAGATCCCGGATGTCACGAGGAGTTCCGGAATGGTCCGGAGGTAAATATTTATATATGGGAAGTCCTGTTTCGGTCATCGGAAAAGTTTCGGGTTTTATCGGTAACGTACCGGGACCACCGGGAGGGTCCCGGGGGTCCACCAAGTGGGGCCACCGGCCCCGGTGGGCTGCATGGGCCAAGTGTGGGAGGGGACCAGCCCCAGGTGGGCTGGTGCGCCCCCCACAAGGGCCCAAGGCGCCTAGGGTTTGGGGAGGGGGCGCCCCACCTAGCTTGGGGGGCAAGTTTCCCCCTCTCCCCCCCTTGGCCGCCACCCATAGATGGGATTGGGGGCTGCCGCGCCCCTTGGGGTGGAAACCCTAGAGGGGGCGCACCCCCTCCCTCTCCCCTATAAATACATGAGGTCTTGAGGGCTGCCAACACGCGAGAACCTCTCCCTCTTGGCGCAGCCCTACCTCTCTCCCTTCTCCTCTCTTGCGGTGCTTGGCGAAGCCCTGCTGGATTGCCACGCTCCTCCATCACCACCACACAGTTGTGCTATTGCTGGATGGAGTCTTCCTCAACCTCTCCCTCTCTCCTTGCTGGATCAAGGCGTGGGAGACGTCACCGGGCTGTACGTGTGTTGAACGCGGAGGTGTCGTCCATTCGGCACTAGGATCTCCGGTGATTTGGATCACGACGAGTACGACTCCTTCAACCCCGTTCTCTTGAACGCTTCCGCTTAGCAATCTACAAGGGTATGTAGATGCACTCTCCTTCCCCTCGTTGTTGGTTTCTCCATAGGTAGATCTTGATGACACGTAGGAAAATTTTAAATTTCTGCTACGTTCCCCAACACTTCCCCCAGCCCAACGGCATGCACACCCTCCCCTACCAGATGCTGGAGAAAGACGAGGGAGGGGTGCCGGCTAAGGAGGGGCCAAGGAGTTTCGAGTCTTCTGCTGGCCGAGTCTTCCTATCTATCTTGTGTTGTGTTGGTTGGGGCATGTGTGCCCGTGTCTTCTAGCTATATGTCTAGTTTTAATTATTTTCCTTTCATGTTTTATGCACTATATGGTGTAAGGGGATTCCCCTCTATATGTTCTCTAAGGGGATGCTACTAGGGTACCCGTGCCCCTCTGTCGTGCTATCTATTAATGTTTTTTCGGACCTAAAGTTTCTTCATTGCATTTTATTTATGTGGCCATGTGAACTTAAAAATGCACTAAAACATGATCCAATCATAAAAGTTGTTGTTAGCACGTGTCTAGTTAATTATTTTCCTTTTATGTTTTATGCACTATATGTTGTAAGGGGATGCCTCTCTATATGTTGTAAGGAGATGCTACTAGGGGCACACTAGATTTCTTCTTTTTTTGAGAGGGGCACAACCTTTTTTGGTTGAAACACACGAGTAAAAACTTTGAAAACACCATAGCACAAACCATTTTTTTTAAAAAATGGTGCTTGGTAGAAATAAACTAGAACCAAACAATTACAACTTTTCTGGTTCACAAAGACTGCAAGTTAGACTGCTAACTAGAACCAACCTTTTGTTTTAGCCGAAACAACACGGGTCCCTACCATTGGACACGATAGCTTGTGCATAAAAATAGCTCAAATAATTATCAGATGAGTTATCTCAAAAAAGGTGACTGCAGGAAGCTTAAAATTTGTGAAATAACCTAAGCCGAAAAGATATATCGATGTCAATGACCGTGTGCACTTTTTTTTGCACTAGCTACACTTCTTTTATCAATGGGCCTGGATATGTTCTATTCGGCCCTGCCTACCTTCTATATGGGCCTGGCCTTTTCGGGCAACTGTCGACGAACCTTTTTTTTCCTTTTCTCCCTCTATCACTGAAACTGAAACTGATGACGAACTGAAGAACTGAAAAAACAGGGCCGAAACAGAGTGGAGAAGACATGTCGAATTCGTACAGTGCAACACTTTTATTCAAACATCCATATCATTACGATTACAAATGATGCCCAATCTATTCACTAACGACTAATTATCATCACATAAACAAATGCGAGATCAATTACACAAACATAAAAAAGTCCGGCCATCAAATTGCCCTGCTTCTGCAATTTGATTAGTTTCTTTATCTGCTTGTTCAGCTTCTTCAGCTCTGCCGTCACTCCTGCATCCCCACAGTAGCACCAATGGAATGGGCGCCCCCAATGGAATTGCCAGATCCAGGGGCCCCAGATCCAGACAGGCCCGATCCAAACTTCTCCGCCTCCAACGGTAAATCGAGCTCCTCTGATGCACCCTCCAGTTGAATCCGCTCTATGTACTCATCTAACCACTCAAAATGGGTGCATTGCTTCAATTTCTGAAATCGGAAAGATGAACCCTAAATCCCAAATCCGATGCAAAATATGAAATTGGGAGACAAAAACCAAAATTGGCATATTGAGAAGTAAAATCTCACCTTTCCCTACTTTGGTTTGCTCTCGCATTTCACGAATTCCCGCCAAGGTTGCCATTCTTGTCGGTCGTTGTGACTAGCCGCTTCATGGGTGCGGTACGTGGGCATGCAGGGCACCTTGTCATGGGCACTGCGCCATAGCGCGGCCATGAGCAGCGGGAGGCTGAAGCGGAGCTCGACATTGCTAGGTCGCGGCCTGGAACGGCGTTGCTGCGCGTCGTCGCCGGAGAAGAACAACAACGGTCGGGGAGGGGGTAGGATGGGAAGGTCGCGGTAGGGCTCAGGTGCTACACGGCTCGGTGTCCTCTCTTGTACCAATGCTGAGCTGGATAAGTTAGTGGGTCCCATGCTGTGGGTCCCGCTTACCTGATTCGAGTTTTAAACATGTGTCTTTGGATTAGGCAGCAGTGTCGCATGACAGCTATTTTTACCAACGCAAATGTCGCATAAGAGCCATTACAACCAACGACGCTCTAGACAATTCAACTCAACGATGTCGCATGGGATCTATTTCCCCTTCTTGACATGCCGCCCAGATCATGGGCTCCGGCAGCCGCGTTTTTTTTTGTTAGGAAAAAGTACACTTTAAACCCTGAACTCATAGAGATTCGGCGAAATGAACCCTAATGTCAAAATCCCGGTCGATTGCACCCAAAATATGCAATCCCAGTCTAAAACGAACCCTAGGTCGTCCGAGGCATAAAAAGCTGACGTGGCGCACCCGGCCTCCCTGCTGGGCCGGCCCATTTGAGGTTTTTTTCGAACTTGCGACAAGTAAAAATATCGCAGAAAAATAATGAGCGAGTGGAGGAATCGAGCTCGTGAGCTACCTATCGTGAACACGTACTGCTAACCAAAACACCTTATGACTTCAAGTGATAGATACATGGTGCGACCATTTAAGTATGAAACATATTTTGAAAAAATAAAAAAAGTACAGATTCATCATTTTGGAATATACATTCAAGTGATAGATGCATGCGCGACCATTTAAGTATGAAACATCTTTTGAAAAAAAAAGTACAGATTCATCATTTTGGAATATATCGTTCAAGTGATAGATGCATGCACGATCATTTAAGTATGAAAAATCTTTTGAAAAAAATCAAAAAAAGTACAGATTCATCATTTTGGAATATACGTTCAAGTAATAGATGCATGCGCGGCCATTTAAGTATGAAACATATTTAAAAAAAAATCAAAAAAGTACAGATTCATCATTTTGGAATATACGTTTCATGAATATACAGTTTCATGAATATACAGTTTCATCAATTTGGAATATCCATTGAACATTTCGTAAATATACATTGAAATATTATATGGTAAACACTTTTTAAAACAAATATGAATATAATCATCAAACAATTTTCGAAAATACGCATTGAACATTTTTGTAATATATGTTGAACAATTTTTGAATAATTTTTGAACATTTGTGTGATATACACTGAACACATTTTTAATATACAACAAACATTTTTATAAATGTGTAATTCTTTTGTAAATATACCGTGAACATGGTCTTAATATAGGCAATGAACTTTGTATAAATACTGGAAAAAAGAAACAAAAGAAAAAAAGAAAACAGAAAAGATAGAAAAGAAAAAAAATCGACGAACTCTTTTTTCTGGACGTTTTCAAATCCATCAACTTTTATATATCCATGAAAACTGAAAATTAAAAAGTACTCCCTCCGTCCCGAAAAACATGTCGCAGTGACATTTTTGCAAAAACCCCCTCTGCGAATTCCCGACACAACCCGCAGTCCCTGGTCGTCTCCCTCGCAGCCTCACTCGTCTCCCCTGCGCGCCGGAGCCCTCCCTCTCGGCTCCCCCCGCGCTGGAGCTCCCCTGCTCGGCTCCCCTGCGCGTCGCCGGAGCTGCCTCGCCCCACACCTCCACCGCGTTGCTTCCCTCTCCTTGTTCCCTTGCTCGTTCCCCATGGTGAACCATGGGAAGGAGAAGGCTCGATTTTTGTTCTCGATCTGCTCTCCGACGGCGGCGGCCTTCCCCAAGCTTGGCGAGCTGGAGCTGTCCCTTCCCGTCGTCGATCTACTCTCCGTGACGCCGCCTGCCTCCCCGGACCATCCCCTCTCGCTCAGCCGCGACTCCCTCCCTGAAGCAGCCGCTCCCGCCCAACCCAAAGCCGCCGGCCGGAGCTACGCCGCAGCACGCTCCCTCCCCCCTCTTCTTGGGGACCGGATTGTGGCCGAGGAGGAGCTTGCCCTTGTAGCCCAGCAGCTCCCGCTCCAACGGGCTCGTCCACAAGTCCGGCAGCACCAGCCGCTCTTCCCTCTTCCGGTCCGCCCTCCTCCCTCCCCTCCCCTCCCGTGGCATGCTCTATTCTGTTATCTTTCTTTGTCCTGATGATTTTTACTGATGGAGTTGTACACATAGGCGACCCAAATCCAACATTTTAGTAAGATTTGTACTGACTCAAAATTCACCCATGAACTCTGACTCTAAAATTAGTACTGTCTCAAAGTTCAATAAGATTTGCTCATTGTTGCGCAGTACTGAATCATGGATTATATTGTGGCTCTGCAGGTCTAGCCCATCGATGACGACGGCTCCTCCTCATNACCAGCCGCTCTTCCCTCTTCCGGTCCGCCCTCCTCCCTCCCCTCCCCTCCCGTGGCATGCTCTATTCTGTTATCTTTCTTTGTCCTGATGATTTTTACTGATGGAGTTGTACACATAGGCGACCCAAATCCAACATTTTAGTAAGATTTGTACTGACTCAAAATTCACCCATGAACTCTGACTCTAAAATTAGTACTGTCTCAAAGTTCAATAAGATTTGCTCATTGTTGCGCAGTACTGAATCATGGATTATATTGTGGCTCTGCAGGTCTAGCCCATCGATGACGACGGCTCCTCCTCATGCTCATCGGACTCGTGCACAAGTGCTCTGCAAGTCTGCATTGGGTAAAGTCTGAATTTTTCATTTTTACTACCGTCAAAATTCAGTTGACAAAGAAAGTGCCATCAACATGTCAGTGGCCATGCTAGACAGAGTTCTTATTCATGTCTAGGCAGAGTTCTTATTTATGACAAAACTGGATGTCTAGACAGAGTTCTTATTCATGTCTAATTGTGTTGACAGAGTTCAATGTACTCTGTCAATAGAATCAAAACTGATTTATTACCTTCCCGTATGAACTTTACTAAAAAAATCAGTCACCATTCTGAATTTTGACAATACTCTNAAAGTGCCATCAACATGTCAGTGGCCATGCTAGACAGAGTTCTTATTCATGTCTAGGCAGAGTTCTTATTTATGACAAAACTGGATGTCTAGACAGAGTTCTTATTCATGTCTAATTGTGTTGACAGAGTTCAATGTACTCTGTCAATAGAATCAAAACTGATTTATTACCTTCCCGTATGAACTTTACTAAAAAAATCAGTCACCATTCTGAATTTTGACAGTACTCTACAAACTGCTTCTGGGCAGGAAACAGATACAGTTTTTCTTGGTGGGCGTGGTTTTGGAACAGCCATGTCTTCTCTAATTTTGACAGTGCTTGAGTTCAGAGTATGGTTATACTTTTGCTTAGGGTAAGTTAACACGTCTCTTTCTACAATTTTTAAATGCTTCTTGTCAGGAAGGGAATTATGTTTGTAAGGATAGTGTATTTTGCAAAGGCTTTTGTACTTGTTGTTTTTATGTCTAACTACCAACTGTTTATTCTTAAATAAAAACAGCAGGGTAATTGCTTTTCTTACTGGTGCTCCTGATTATGAAGATGGTCAACTAGACACTAAGAGATATGGTGAGCAATATGCTAGCAAAGGGGAAGATGTTGACCTCATGTTTCTCCCTGAGCAGATACCTTCCTATAGAGATCTGATAAGCTTGTGCTTCTTTTGCAGTAAATTTTTTTTCTATCCATTAGTGAAATTTTGAAACAGGCCACTGTGGTGCTGTTGCTGTTCAAGCAGGAGTATGTGTACACATATTTGCTGGCGAATGCTATCCTGAGATAGACATACAGTTAATTGCTATCCTTAGATTGACTGAACTTCAGTACATTACTTCTGTTCTGACTTGAAGATGTCCTCGAATGCCAAATTGCTCTGCAGACTTTGAACCCCTTTCATTTTCTTCCATGTAAAGTTTTTTTTAATGGCAGCGGATGTTAGTGAAAGGCGTATTTCTAGACCTGCTTGTAAATTACTCCACACAAAAAAGTGCATTTTTCTAGACCTACTTGTAAATTACTCCACACAAACAAGCAAATTCAGTAGACATTTTTACAAGAATTCAGTAGATTTCTTCCCATGGTTGCTATTTGTTTCTCTTGACCCCTGGTAATTACTCTTGGCCCCTGGTACTCCAAGAAGACTATGCGGTTATCCTAGACTATTGCAATCATCCTTTCAGGTAGCAATAGCCTTTTTTGATTTAAAAGCCTGGCTACCATGGTCCTTGGGTATATTTCATTCTGTGTGCTAACTAGAGAAGACATGGCATGCATGCATGCACATAGGCTGTACTTGTTGAACAGGGGATTTTTTACCTGGAAATATTGGTTTACTCTAATCCACCCAAAGTCAGTCTTCATTTTACTGAATTTAGATCAGATGTTGCCTTGTTTCTACCGGGAGAAGATGTTGGTTTATTCTTTATTTTGATTGTTGTGGTTGCTCGACAAGTTGCCTCTCAGATTATTGTTCTCAGTGCAAACTGGAGTAGATTAATTAATTTGGAGTGTGTGGTCTGTGATGGGCTCAACTCTTCCTCCTGATGTTGTAAAACAATCTTGTTCCACTGGATAGATGGAGCCTCTTTTTTCATCTGAAAGACACCCCACATTTCTGAAGATAGATACACCTACAGTTTCAACAGTGAAGTAGTACCACACTCTGATCTGATCTGTTTCCAATTGTAATAAAAGTTGGTTATTTACTTATCAGCTGAGTACAAGTAGTGGAGATTGACTGGTTGTTTCCTTGTGCAAGGTTCACAGCAAAAAACTGGTGTTGAATTCGCCGCCGGCTCCGAGACCTCGACCGGACAGACGGAAGGCGGATTGAAATCGTTGCTATGGCGCCGTATATTATATGCAGTCCCACGTTTTCCTCTTCCTTTATTTAGGTGAGCATCATCACAAAACATGCATCATCAGACATGTGTAGGTTGACTGAATATTGACTGAATATTGGGCAGGTGATATTGATCTGAGCAGGATTTGTTTTTATCTTTGAATTTGTATGATATGTGAACCCCGAACATGCATCGTCAGACAGGTGTAGGTTGATGCCCCTCCATTTTTCACATCACAGACTAGACTAGGTGATCATTTTATTTTTAAATGCTAGGAAAAGGGGAGGTGTTCACCATTCTATAGAGAGCAGAAAGATTGATGGCTAGGGAAACTAATGGAGAAAAGAAGACAAAGTTCTTCAGTTAACATTGACTGACTGAATATCTACTGATTTTTTCAGTTAACTCATGGAGCAAATCCTTACAGTACCTTCTTCCTGATGAATGTAGCTCTGGCGGCAGCACGGGCAGACGAGCAGCAGCAGTACGGGTAGATGAGCAGCAGCTGTACAGGCAAAGGAGCTCCACCGGCGGCAGGGGACAAGCAGCCGCACGGGCGCGCGGGCAGGGGAGAAGGAGCAGCACGAGCTTGCGCGGGAGATTGAGGAAGACGCGCGGGAGATCGAGGATCACATGCGCGAGCTCCCGGTCCACTGGATCGTGGAGGCAGGCTCCGACGACGCCGGTAGGGGATCGCGACGGCGCACGCGTGGGAGCTCCAGCAGGATGCGTGGGAGCACGATGGAGGACGCACACGAGCTTGAGGAGGATGCGTGGGGGTTCCAGGAGGGACGAGCGCGGCCGGAGACTCCGGCGAAGCCCACAGGCAGCGGGAGGGGACCGCGGCGGTGCAGGTCTGGGCTGTAGTGGCGGAGGAGGTAATTGGCGACGACGGCGAGAGCAGGTACTTGGCGAAGGTGTGAGCAGGTACTTGGCTACGGCGGAGGAGCTCAGCTGGGCTCGCCGGCCCCTGGCGAATCACGCAGCTGGGCGGCGCCGGTCCCTGGCGACGCGCAGGCGACGGGCGGAGGAAGAAGACGGGGCGGAGGGACTTGTTTGAAACGCTTTTCAAATCACGAGGGTTTTTTTGTAAAATTACCAGTGAACTACGCCCACGACATGTTTTCCGGGACGGAGGGAGTAAAAGAAAAGGAAAGGAAAGGAGAAAAAGAGAAAATGGGAGGCAGTACGCACAAGCGTATGTCCTGTCTCTGGTGGTTAGTTGCGTCGAGCAAACAGCGCGCACCAGCACGTGGTCTCGTGTTCGAGCCACACCGTACGCTTATTCATTTTCTTAACGAAAATAACAGAAAAAAAAGTTAAGCGGGCCGGCCCAGCTGGAAGCAGGTGTGCGCCCTATGTGAAATGCCACCAATCACGGCCATCCAAACGACCCGAAGATTTGATTTAGATCGGGATTGCAGAGTTCAGGGTGCAATCGACTGGAATTTTGATTTCAAGGTTTGAAATTGACTTTTTCCTTTTTTTTATTTTTTTTATTTTTCTTTTTTTTGCGAATAGCCGCGACTGTTGTGGGTTCTCTTGAGTTTTGATAGCCTAAACACTGTTTGAAGTTATAGCTAGCTAGCGTCGGTGCCACGTGTGGAACTACTCATGCAATTTTTTTCTTTTTTTTTGAGGAAACTACTCATGCTAGTTGCGGAAGTGCTCGCTCGATGAGTTTCCAGGCTGGTGCTGTGCTATTGGCCACGACCACACACGCGTGCAAGAGATCTAGTCACAATATACGGTGGCTCAAGTTGGAATATCGATCACCAATGGGTTTTGCATGGATATTTTGATGCATGCATGGGTTCAAGTCTAAACCTTCTCTCACAAAAACTTACAATATTACCTAAGAAAGAGATAAATTCCCGCAAAAAATAAAATAAAAATAAGAAAGAGATAAATTGATTGTTCATCAAAACTATTCTGTAGATTATTTAAAACCAAAATACTAAGGATGCAAAATTGATCATCCACGTACGTATACCTCATCATCTTGAGAACCTCCCTTTAATTTCTCCTAACTAATGTAACATATAGTAATAAAAAAACCTAAGGGGCGAATACACGTTTGTTGCTAATTAATTTCTTAACAGCTATTACTAATAATCGACTAATGAGGTACATATCTAGTTGGTGTGGGTTGGCATGTAGTATCTGTTTGTGAACCAGGCCGTGTCGGCGACGACCTTGACGCCATCCTGGTTGCGGTGCCACTCGTAGTAGGCGTGGGTCCGGTTCTTGATGTCCAGCGTGGCGTGCCCGTAGCTGGCCTCCCTGAAGGCGGAGTAGTCCGGCTGCGGCGAGCGGAAGCTGTTGGCGAGCCCCTCGGTGTTGCCGCCGTCGCCGATGTTGACGTAGACGGGCGCGGACGCGTTGAACTGCGGCGTGGCATTAACGTTGGCGATGTCGTAGGCGACGTTGGAGACGCGGTGGGTGCGCTCGTAGGAGTGGACGTGGCCGGCGAGGACGAGGTCGACCTTGGCGTCGACGAGCCAGCGCTCGAACTGGACGCGCATCGTCTCGCCCTCCATGTAGTGGTAGTCGTTGGTGTTGTACCAGGGCGAGTGCACGCAGACGATGAGCCAGGGGGTCGTCCTGCGGTCGACACGGCGGAGCTCGTCCTGCAGCCACGTCCACTGCGGCGTGTACTTGCCGTAGGCGGAGTAGGAGGAGAGCATGATGACGTGCGCCGACGCCATCTTCACCGAGTACCAGAGGTGCCCGGTGCTGTTGGACGCGCGGAAAGGGGTGGGGTACCGGTGCGTGAACGGCTTGAACGGCGCCGCCTCGCCGATCTCCGGCGCGTAGTCGATCTCGTGGTTTCCCGCGGTCCAGATCCAGGGCTGGTACGCGACGCTGCGCTCCACGAAGCGCGCCCACGTGTCCCAGCGGCGGTTGTCGTGGCCCGGGTGGTCGTCGGCGTAGGACAGGTCGCCGATGAAGAGCACGGCGTCGCCGCCGTTGGCCTGGTAATGGGCCACCGTGTCGTTGGAGTGGAACGTCTGGCCGAGATCACCTGCATGCATTGGACAGACGTACGACTCGCAAACATTAATCAATCTACTGGTTGCACTGCACCAAGAAAGAAAGAACCCTAATACCCTATGATGATACGTACCGATGAGACCGAACTTGATGGGCGCGTCGGGGCCTGGCTTGGGCGGGGTTTTGAAGGAGAAGGACCTCACGGTGTAGCCGTAGCCGACGGCGTAGTGGTAGACGGTGGCGTGGTCGAGGCCGGTGATGGTGGCGTGGTGGATGTAGGGTGACTGGTAGGTCCCGCCCCAGGTGTAGCGCTGGACGGTGCCCTCGGCCGTGAGGTTGAGGTTGTCGGCGGCGAGGCCGTAGCGGACGACGTTGCTGCCCGGGTGCTCCGGGGTGACCCAGGATACCGTCATGGCGCGGCCGGTCAGATCGCCCTGCGTGATGTGCACCTGCTCCGGCGCATTGTGGCCAGGCGGCGGCCGGAACACGTCGGCGTCGAGCGGCATGACGGGGAGCATCTGCAGGCTCCGCCGGTACGGGCTCGTCACACCAGCGGCCGCGGAGGCGGCGTGCGCCGCCAGGAGGAAGAGCACCGCGAGCACACGCTCCATGTTGGGTTCGTTCTACTAATCGAGCGCTGGATCGATCGAACGCCTAATGTATATATAGGCGTGCTGATTCGCACCTGTGGAATATGCTCTCCCTGATCTCCCCCGAGCGGCAAATATGTGTTGTTAGTTGAGATTTTTTGTGGAATCCAATTTGTTTGTTTCAGCTTGTCAACCGTATAAAAAAAAGAGCTTAAAAATAACTGCATATAGAAAATCTTATCTGCTCGCCACGTTACAAATACTGCTGTGTTTGAAAGAAAAAGGGGCCTGACACATGTGGCAGGGGAGGAGGCTGCCCGCACCTGGAGGGGCAACGACCGAACGATTTTTGTTCGGTACGATCTCCCAACGCCCGAACAGCCTCCAGATCGCGCTGTTTCGCTGTGAAACCAAAAAAGATCCCAGTGACCAAAAAAAGCCCAGTTTTCGCTATGATATGAAAAATAAAATACCAGCCCTATAAAAAGCAGAAAAATGCCATCGGTGAAAAAAGATTTTTTTATGACCCAGAAGAAAACAAGACATAGCAACTCCCATCATACAAACAAAGATTAAATTAACATGGCAAATTCATAAGTTAAAAATGCCATGGTATTTTTCATGAATAAAGTAAAATTTTCCATGGCAAAAATGGATTAAAATTTGCCATGGGAATAAAGTAAAGTTTTCCATGGCTATATATGTATATTTGCCATGCTATATATTTAAAAAAAAATCATGTTCTGGAAAAATGAAAATTTTTCCATCATATTTAAATTAAAATTGCCATGCCCTATATAATAAATTTGCCATGTCAAAAAAAAAAGTAAAAAATGACATGTCAAAAAAAGTAAAATGTTGCCATTGCAAAGAAAATGTAGAAAAATCCCACTTTTGGTATGTGAATCAAAATATTTTTGCCGTGCCCCGTGAACAACAATTGCCATGCCCGTTAATTTTGACATGGCAAGATTTGAATGTTTTTTAACATAATAAGTTGCCATGTTTTTGAACATCTACAACTTTGCCATGTTTTTGAACATGGTAAAGTTTCCATGGCAAGTTTACCGTGTCGTTGGACATAGTATGTTGCCATGTTTTTTGAATATCTATAAATTTGTGATGTTTTCGAACATGGCAAAGTTGACATGGCAAGTTTGCCGTGTTGTTGAACATATTAAGTTGCCATGTTTTTTGAACATCTACAACTTTGCCATGTTTTCGAACATGGCAAAGTTGCCATGGCAAGTTTGCTGTGTTGTTGAACATATTAAGTTGCAATGTTTTTTGAACATCTACAACTTTGACATGTTTTTGAACATGGCAAAAGTTGCCATGGCAAGTTTGCCGTGTTGTTGAACATACTAAGTTGCCATGTTTTTTGAATATCTATAAATTTGCGATGTTTTCGAACATGGCAAAGTTGCCATGGCAAGTTTGCCGTATTGTTGAACATATTAAGTTGAAAATGTTTTTTGAACATTACAACTTTGACACGTTTTCGAACATGGCAAAAGTTGCCATGGCAAGTTTGTCGTGTTGTTGAACATACTAAGTTGCCATGTTTTTGGAATATCTATAAATTTGCGATTTTCGAACATGGCAAAGTTGCCATGGCAAGTTTGCCATGTTTTTAGATAAAGAATGTACCATGGCAAATCACATGAAAAAGTCATATGTGGCAAAATGCCATTGTTTACGAACAAGGACAGAGATAAAACTTGCAATGGCTAATGCATATACAAATTTGCCATGGATATTTTTTTCAAATTTGCCATGAAAAGATAAAAAAGATCACAAGTCTGAAACCACAAAAAGTTCACAGATCTGAAACCTGGTGCTCTCTCATTCATCACCCTACAAGCAGATTCTAAGTAGTTTCGGTGCTACACGAAATTAATCAAAGGCACCAAACGAATCACATAGTGCAATAATCTAGCAACATCCTACATCAATTAGTAAACCCACATGAGGATTTCAGTAGCAACAACAGAGATCCATCGGTCGATGCACACAGGGAGGGAGGGAGTGTTACCCTGAAGATGGATGGGAGGGTCGTGGTCCATGGCGGCGCGCTCGCATCAGTGTGGGACGTGCCTGTCCACGTCGCGTTGGGCGCCGCCAACAGCCACAACATCTCGGCCCTGTGGCCGGCCACCGCTCCCGTTCTCGTCGCTCCGGGCACCGCCAAGCAGCCCCCGCATCTCCGGGCAGCTCCTCCGAGCTCCTTTCCCACCTTGCCTTCCTCGACGCGGCTGCTCCGTCGAGCTCGCCGATGCTGGGCTCGTCGTCTCCCTGCTCCTCGTCTCCCCCGATGGCGGCGTGCTCCATCAGCCGAGCTCAGATCCCACCCAATCCAGCCTCAGCCACCATGGGCCTCCCATCCTGCCGATGACGAGGCTCTCCTCTACGGGCGTGGTCGAGGACATCCCTGTAACGCCCGGATAATTAGGCTACAGTAAAACTCTCCTGATGATGCCATGTCATCTATGTTACCGTTGCTAACCAAGTGGTAGTTCCAAAAACATTGCAAATTCAAAAATGAATTAGTGACAAACACCCAAAGTTATCAAAAGTCAAAACAAAAATGTCCGGTGGGTGCCAAATATTGCACTGGTAATTATTGTTGAGAAAACAATTTTTTAGAAAGTGCCTAAATATTTTAAAGTGAAATAAAATAGAAAAGGAAAACAAAGAAAAGAAAAGGAAAAGAACCCCCCCCCCCACTGGACTAGGCGGCCCAGCTCACAGGCCAGACCGACCCACTTGGCCCAGCTTGCCTATCGCCGGCCCAGCCCCCCTGCCTCGTCTCCCTTCCTGTTCCCCCGACCCGGGTCGGAACAGGGGCCCGTCGCCACCGGACCCCCTCGCCGGCGTCGAGGAGAGGATAAGGCCGCCATTCCCCCGTCTCCTCGATCCCGCCTCCCACTCGCCCCCACTCTCGCCCTCGGTTCCTGCAACTCTCCCTCACCCCTCAGATCCACCTCGCCGCTCCCCCTCGTTCCCCACCAGAACCGAGCGCCGCCATGGCCACGCCACCGTAGAACTCGTGGCCACCGCGACCTCCAAGCCTCGCCGACGTGTCTGCTCGCTCCGCCTCCCTCGACTATGCCTCCCCGTCAAGCCGCAGGACGCCGGGCACCCTCGAACGCTGCTCCAGCCTCGTCTTCTTCCTCGGATCCCCGACGCGTCTCCGACGAGCGCCGTCGACTCTGCAGCTCCTAAACCCCCCCAAGGGCCTTTCGTGTGTGCCGCTCGGTGAGCTCCACCCCTCCTGCTCTCCATTTGCTCTCTCACACGCCCTAGCTAGCGGCCGCCGCAGCGCCCGAACGCAGCGCCGCGGAGCTCGTCGCTGACGAGTCTCCGGTGACCAAATGGTCATGGGCGTGTTGCCATTGAACTCGCCGTGTCGAGTAGGGCCTGACTAGCTCTCCCGTTTGCCCAATAACGCGCCACATCGCTGTTGCCGTTGCTCGCCCGAAACACCCCGCCGCCGGCGACAGCGTACTGCTCGTCTCCGGCCACCCCCGTGCCTGCGACCACCGCCACTCGACGCGCGCTGTCGTGTGCGTTCGAACACACCCAACCGCGCGTAAAACCGTGCCCCATACCACCATTTGCCCTCACGCCCGACTCAGGCCGTCCGCCGATGTGCTCACCGCCGTCGCTTCCGGCCAACTCCGGCCACGCCACCGCCACCACTAGACGTGGGGCACTCTCCTCGTTCGAGCGCAAGAGACGGTGCTCGTTTTGATGCCCCATAGGCGAAACCCGACTCTCGCCGGCGTTCGGCCGCTGCGCGTGAGCTCGCCGGAGCTACTCCGGCGGCTCCGCTGAGCTGGCACACCTGGGGCCACCCCTGGATCACTGCCTGGTGGCCCCGCGGGCCCGGCTGGCCCAGTTGACCAGGGTCAACGTGCTGACTAAGTGGTCCCAGGAGCTGACCAGTGGCCCCCACACTATGAACTAATTAATTAGTTAATCTAATTAATCTGGGCTATTTAGTCACTAACAAATGGGGCCCACACTTAGTTAATCATAGCTAGTTTAAAACAAATCCATTTCAGCTCTGGCTCAATGACATGTGGGTCCCACTAGACCCACAAGTCAGTTTTGACTCCAGTCAACTGCACTGTTGACTGCTGACATCACACATACGTCATGCTGACGTCATCCCATACTATTCTGGATAATGCTGGATTTAAATAAATAATTAAAATCAGAAAATGATTTAAATCTTTAGAAAATCGTATCTTTTAATCCGTAACTCGGATGAAAATACTTTCTACATGAAAGTTGGTTAGAACGACGAGACGAATCCTAATACGCAGCCCGTTCGTCCGCCACGCGTCCCCAGCATAGTGAACCTGCAACATTTCCCCTCCGGTTCATCTGTCCGAAAACGCGAAACACCGGGAATACTTTCACGGATGTTTCCCCCTTCGGCGGTATCACCTCATACTACGTAGGGGCGCACCTAGCACCGCGCTTTGTCATGTCATGCATCGTCGTGCATTTGTTTGCATTGTATTTATTGTTTCTTCCCCCTCTTCTCTGGCTAGACACCGAGACCGGCGCCGCTGCTACCCAGTACGACTACGGTGTTGACGACCCATCGTTCTTGCCAGAGCAATCAGGCAAGCCCCCCCTTGATCACCAGATATCGCCTATTCTTCTCTATACTGCTTGCACTAGAGTAGTGTAGCATGTTACTGCTTTTCGTTATTCCTATCCTGATGCATAGCCTGTCCTTGCTACTACTGTTGATACCTTTACCTGCAATCCTACCTGCTTAGTATAGGATGCTAGTATTCCATCTGTGGCCCTACATTCTTGTTCGTCTGCCTTGCTATACTATCGGGCCGTGATCACTCGAGAGGTGCTCACGTGTATATACTTATATACTATACATGATACCTGAGGTGACTAAAGACGGGTCGGCTCGTAGGAGCACCCGAGAGTGGATCTTTGTGGCGGAGCGACATGGCAGGTTGAGACCACCTAGGCGAGAGGTGGGCCTGGCCCTGGTCGGCGTTCGCGGTTACTTTGAAATAACACGCTTAACGATGTAACATCCCAAATTTCCTATTTGGAATGTCTTACAATTATAGCTAAGCATTTATGCATCCTGTTTGAATTTGAATGCCATTTCGAGTTTCAGAAGAGATTTGAGTTTTCAAATTTGAATTCAAACTATGGCAAGTGGGAATCATTTCAAAAACTATGCCTAATAAATACTTGAGCAAAAGTATGAGAGGAGCAAACATGACACTCCAAAAATATCAGAGGAAACAATGCCAAAAGTTTTGAATTCAAATTTGGGTTTTATTTGAATATTGAAAAAAAATGAATTTTTGTAAACTTGGAATTTTGCCCCTGGAAAAATGTTCAAATGATAGGGAATATTCCCCTGATCATTTTGGTATATATATGTCCTATACAAAATATTTATAGTTTATGTTTTATCTCTGTTTTTGTTTTATTAAAAAAATAAATTTTTTAAAAAAAGAACCCCCCCCAAGGCGCCAGCCAGGCCACTGGCCCAGCCAGCGCCCGCACCGGCCCACCAGGCGGCCCATCTGGCCAGCCCAGCGAGCCAGCGAGCCGGCCTCACTCTCCCCCGCGCCCGAAAACGTTTCGGCTCGGCCGACCGCCCGCCCCGCACCCCTCTCTCTCTCTCTGGCAGGTGGGCCACCACCCGTCTTCAACCCCCCGCTCACGCAACGCCGCGCCGCCGCCGATCGCCGGGATCCCGTGAGATCCGGGATCCGATCCCCCCTCCCGATCGCCTCCCTTGCCACGCCGAGCCCCCCCCCCCGAGTTTAAACCGCCCCCCCCCCCCCCGACCCCCCCCCCCCCCCCCCCGCCCCGGAGCCGGCCCCCCCCCCCCCCCCTTTTGCGTCCCGCCCCCCCCCTAGCCCCCCCCCACCCCCCCCCCCCCCCCCCCGCCCCGGAGCCGGCCCCCCCCCCCCCCCCTTTTGCGTCCCGCCCCCCCCCTAGCCCCCCCCCACCCCCCCCCCCCCCCCCCCGAGCTCGTCCGCACCCGCCGGAGCCCTCCGCCGACCTCCCCGACGACCGGAGAGGCCAACGCACTCGCCACCGCCGCCGCCGCCGCCGTCGAGCTCCGGTAAGTCGCCGGAGTTACTCTCCCCCGTCCGATGCGTTATCGACGGCTAGGATTAGACCCCCGAAGGGGTACGTCTTTTAAATAAAACCGGCCGGTTCGTTTACGGTTTAGTTTTTAGTTAGGTTTTTTTTATTTAGCCGGCCCGATTCAGTTTAACCCTAGGCCCGTTTAGTTTATATTAGGCTCAGTGCGTAGTTTAGGCCCATTAGGCCATTTTTCATTTATTTTCGTTTTCTGTTTTAACAGAATAGTTCCTGTTTTGAAAAATTCATATCTTTTATTCTGTTTAATATTTTTAGGTGATTCTTTTTTTTGTTGGTTTGCAAATTTTCTATAGTTTCTGTAGAAAATATTAATAGCTATGTTAAAATTAATTAAAATTGCTTTATTTTAGTTTTAGTCAGAATAGTAAATCTGTTATAACATGAGTTAGAAAAATTATTTTTAAATAATTCTTTTTGTCCCAACTTTGTTTTGACATTGCCAAACCATAGAAATTAATTTGGGTATTTTAGGATTAATAAAAAAATANAAATTAATTTGGGTATTTTAGGATTAATAAAAAAATAGTTTTAAGCAGAATCTTGTTAATCCTAATTAATTAACTAGCTACTGTTTTCCTATTATTTTAATTAGTAAATAAATTTATTTTTCACATGTGATTGATTATTCTAGGATACTTTCTGTCACTTTATAGGATGACCTTTTATTTATAATAAATAAAAGTTTTATTTTATTTTTCTTAATAGAAATTGAGTTAGGCCTAATAGGAGTTTCATAATAAATTTTAAGTTAATTCTTTTTGCTCCTAGTTGCTTAATGAAATCTTTTCTGTTAAGTTAATATTAAAACCATGATTAGGTTATGTTAGAAATTTTTTTGTTATATAAAACTATTTCCAGTTGTTGTTTGAAGTAGGAAAACTTGAGTTGGTTTTTCTTTGAGTTTTCCCTTGGGTCTTGATTTGGTTGTTTTGGTGTGTTGTGTTGCTATTGTTATGCTATTGCATTATGTGATGATATGCTATATGCTTATTGTGATTATTGTTTGTCTCGGTAGAGTTTCCGGAGTGCGAAGCTTGCTACTACGAATCTTTAGCTTACGAGGATCATCAGCAAGGCAAGTTTTGATCATGTTATCTTCTATACCTATGTTTTTGTGCATTATAAATTATCACCACCCCACCATGCATGCAGTAGTTGAAAATTTGAAGTTATTAATCTTGAGTAGTATCATGTGGTAGGATGAACCAATCCCCTTGTTACCATGACCCCCGGGACGAAGTAGTTTACTTTGCTATGCTCGTAGACGGGTTTTGGTTGAGTGAAATTCATAAGCAAGATGTGAGAGTCAATGATGATGACAACCCCATGAACTACAATGATCAAGATGGACTTTGAAATTCACTACTGGGTGGAGGACGGTTGACGGGCACCCTGGAGAACCCAGTGGTTGGCCGGGATGCATGGAGAAGTGCCATGACATCTTGCGGAAAGCTTCACCCAGCCACGAAGAGACGGATGGATGCCCCATGACCGGAAGCTTACCTGTGCAGCCGCAAGACATTATGGGCTCTGGCTGGGTCAACCCTAGTAGTGAC
>LR880969.1:786449580-786460495 GCA_904067115.1 Aegilops sharonensis
TTGGCGATTGCCCTTTGGAGTCGGATGGACTCGCTTTATCTTCTACGCTTCCGCAGCATTAGTAGTTTATTTCTCATGAGTTGGCCTTGAGCCGAATTTATTCTCTTGTAATAAAGACTCTATATGAGAAACGTGTAATAAATTCAGGTGTGATTGAACTTTGATTATTTCATCGATGTACTGTGAGTACCAGCATGATCTTGGGATGGTACAGACACAGAGATTTGACCGATTTTGGGTCAGGTCGCTACAAACGAGTTCTTGGTATTTGATCTGAGTCTGGCCATTTGGTCTATACGCACTAACCAACTACGTGGGAAAGTTATGGGCACTCGGCGTCGTGGTATCAGCCGAAGCCTTCATGACGTCAGCGACTGAGTGGCGCGCGCCGGATTGGACTGGAACGCCTTCTAGGCTAGGTCTGCTTCCGGCCGCCCATGCAACGTGCATGTGTGCTAAGGGCGATGGGCCCAGACCCCTGGGCGCTTAGGTTTAGACCGGCGTGCTGGCCTCTCTGTTGGCCTAGGTGGGGCTGCGACGTGTTGATCTTCCGCGGCCGGGCATGACCCAGAAAAGTGTGTCCGGCCAAATGGGATCGAGCGTCTTGGGTTATATTGTGCACCCCCGCAGGGAAGTTTATCTATTCGAATAGCCGTGATCTTCGGTAACAGGACGACTTGGAGTTGTACTTTGACCTTATGACAACTAGAACTGGATACTCGATAAAACACACCCTTCCAAGTGCCAGATACAACCCGGTGATCGCTCTCTAACAGGGCAACGAGGTGGGGATTGCCGGGTAGGATTATGCTATGCGATGCTACTTGGAGGACTCCAGTCTACTCTCTTCTACATGCTGCAAGACGGAGGCTGCCAGAAGCGTAGTCTTCGACAGGATTAGCTATCCCCCTCTTATTCTGGCATTCTGTAGTTCAGTCCACCGACATGGCCCTTTACACATATACCCATGCATATGTAGTGTAGCTCCTTGCTTGCGAGTACTTTGGATGAGTACTCACGGTTGCTTTTCTCCCCCTTTTCCCCCTTCCCTTCTACCTAGTTGTCGCAACCAGATGTCGGAGCCCAGGAGCCAGACGCCACCGTCGACGACGACTCCTACTACACCGGAGGTGCCTACTACTATGTGCTGCCCGCTGACGACGACCAGGAGTAGTTAGGAGGATCCCAGACAGGAGGCCTGCGCCTCTTTTGATCTGTATCCCAGTTTGTGCTAGCCTTCTTAAGGCAAACTTGTTTAACTTATGTCTGTACTCAGATATTGTTGCTTCCGCTGACTCGTCTATGATCGAGCACTTGTATTCGAGCCCTCGAGGCCCCTGGCTTGTATTATGATGCATGTATGACTTATTTATGTTTTTAGAGTTGTGTTGTGATATCTTCCCGTGAGTCCCTGATCTTGATCGTACACATTTACGTGCATGATTAGTGTATGATTGAATCGGGGGCGTCACAAGTTGGTATCAGAGCCGACTGCCTATAGGAATCCCCCTTCCACACTCCTTGGCCAAAGTCGAGTCTAGACATTGCAAAAACTTTTACTAACATGGCTGTGTGTCTTACGGGCCCACGTTGCCATTGGGTGGTACTAGGATCTTTTACTCCTCGACCTTTACTCTGGGACTCTGAACTCTCTTCTACTCGGGTTAAACAAATTTACTAACTCTAACACTAGGATCCCGTGACCACATTCACCCCAAGGTTGGATAAGCCATAGTTATTCCTTAGAATAGTATTTTGAACAATTTCCACACTGTCATTTGACTCCTTTGAAACATCTTTGTTTTCAGATGGAACCCACGAGGCAGGTCGTGCGCCACACGATGGCCATTGGTGCCTCGGGATCACCTGCGGTGCTAGCGGAGATGATGACCTATCTGGGTTATCGCTGGCACCCTGAGTACATCGTCTACGAGGAGTAACAGGACTTTAACCAGGAACAGTAACGTGCCATCGTCCACCTCTACTCTCGGGAGTATGACTCCACTACTGTGTTGCACACCGCGCATGGTGTTGGAGTGACTATCGATATGGCAGTACATGATGCTGCTTATGCTGCTCTGACACGTCTTCATGGAGAGTATCGGGCATTGGACACCTCCCCTTTCAGGCACATTGCTATCGCATCTGATGTTGGTGCGGAGGGATACTACATTGCTACCTACTCCACTGTCACCCGCGAGCCCTTCTACCATCAGAACCTGGTTCTTCATGCTGATGGGCTGGATCGAGCTAACCGAGCTCTTCACCACGAGTTGTACACCACCCGTCAGCACCTTTACCATGCTCTGACATTGTTGCACCCCTTTTTCCGATCTAGAGAGCTGCCGCGTTCTGCGATCTACCCAGCCCGGACCATGATGCCCTAGTGTGTCGGTTGGCCAGATGTGGGAGGCTACTCTCCCGCACTTGGTCCTCTGCTGCCACCTGAGCGTCGGGTTCTACACCAGAGTATCCGCGACCCCCAGGCCACTGACGTGGAGGCCTATCCGTTACCTCACTACCAGCTTTCAGGCTACGACTATCTCCACAGTTCCTCCTGGAACTGATGTAGTCTTGCTTATTAGTATTAGTTGCTATCGCCGCGAGCCTGCGTGCCGCCTATGATGATTTAGTCTATGTAATGAACTCTGTGTACTGAACTCTATGTTCCCCCTTTTGTAAGTTATGCCGACTACTATGTAGTATCTGTCGTGCTCCTTTCTTTATGCATGTTTCATCATGAGTGATTCTTGTCTATGCAAATCTCTCAATGCTGAACTACCCCTGTTATATATTAGCAGGATGGTTAGACCAGGTGGTCGTGGTCGTGGCGGCAACGCCCCGCCACCGCCTGAGTACATGGCTGGTATGATCTAACAGCTCGAGATGAATCGCCAGTTCATGGAGAATATGATGGCTCAGTTCCCTCGCCCCAATATGAACCAGCACCCAACCCCAGTAACTCTGCAGGATTTCATGCGCCTCAACCCAACTGTGTACCGCAGCTCAACTAAGCCTCTTGATGCTAATGACTGGCTTCGTGACATCACCTAGGAGATGGAGTCTGCTGATGTAGCCCCTGCTAGCTATGTCACCTTTGCTTCCTTCTTCCTGAAGGGACCCGCAGCTCAATGGTGGGACAGCCACAGACTTACTCTGCCAGCTGGAACAATCATCACCTGGCCAGACTTCCAAGCTGCTTTCCGTGCCCGCTTCATTCCTCAGGGAGTCATGGACTGGAAGAAGCGTGAGTTCCACAACCTCACCCAAGGCAACAAAACTGTTGAAGCTTATCAGCGGGAGTTTCTGGACTTGTCTCGCTATGCTGAAGAGGACATTGCAACTAATGCACGCAGGCAGGAGAAGTTCCTTGACGGCCTTCAAGCTAACATCAAGCTCGCACTTCTAGTGCATGACTTTACTGATTTTGCCACCTTGGTGAACAAGGCCATCAATGTCGAAACTGGTCTGCAGGAATACCAGAGCTCTCACAGGCGCAACCGTGCCACGGGCTCATCTTCGGGCCCGCTCTCGTAGAAGCGTAATATATGGATTCCCAACAGCATGTACCAGCCAACTGCACCTTCCCCATGGCAGACCTATGCCGCACCTCGTCTGCCTACTCCTCCAACTAGGCAGCCAAGGCTTCCAGCTCCACCACCCCAAGCTCCTGTTCCCACTCCCAATAATGGTTTGTGCTTCAGGTGTGGTCAACCAGGGCACCGTGCTAGAGAATGCAACCAGAACCAGAATCAACTGGCCCTTCCAGCAACTGGTCGTGGAAGCAACCATCCCCGCAACAACAATGCCAAGCCTTATGGTCGTCTTCATGCCAACCATGTTGATCTGAATGAAGCTCAAGACCAGCCTGCTACTGTGATGGGTACACTCATCGTAAATTCAGTACCAGCATCCGTTTTATTTGATACAGGTGCATCGCATTCATTCATGTCAGAAGATTTTGCATGCATGCACGACATTAAATGTGAGGACATGAACGCTTCGCTATTAGTGCACACCCCTGCGGGCCAATGTCGGACCTCCATGATTTGCAACGACGTCCCCGTTGAAATCGAAGGACTGGAATTCCTTGTCTCTCCCATCATACCGAAGTCCTGTAGCATTGATCTCATACTGGGAATGGATTGGTTGAAAGCACATACTGCTTCTATAGTTTGCGCCACTAAGACCGTCCATCTACTACACCCTTCAGATGAAATAGTTACCTACCAAGCTCATCTGGTGCAAAATGCCGAGGCACGGCTTTATGCGTTGAATGCATTGAACGCTGCACCACTCGAGGGCATTGAGAACATTCCTGTCGTTTGCGAATTCCAAGACGTCTTTCCTGAAGAACTTCCAGGGATTCCCCCTGCTAGAGCTGTCGAATTCGTCATCGACTTGAAACCAGGCACCGTTCCTATCGCCAAACGGCCCTACAAGATGCCGCCTCATGAACTCCTTGAGCATAAGGAGGAAATCGACAAGTCTCTTCGCAGTGGTTTCATTCGCCCAAGTTGCTCTCCTTGGGGAGCACCTTCTCTCTTTGTCAAGAAGAAGGATGGGACAAACCGACTTGTTCAAGACTACCGTCCTATAAACCAAGCTACCATTCAGAACAAATACCCTCTTCCTCGGATCAATGATCTATATGATCAACTGGCTGGTTCATCAGTGTTCTCTAAACTCGACTTGAGGTTGGGTTACCACCAGATCTGTGTTCGTGAAGAGGATATTCCCAAGACCTCATTCGTGACTCGATATGGATCATACGAGTACACCGTCATGTCTTTCGGCTTAACCAATGCTCCAGCCACCTTCGTTCGTTTGATGAACTATATATTCATGGATTACCTAGACAAGTTCGTCGTGGTTTATCTAGATGATATCCTGATATTTTCCAAGAACGAAGAGGAACATGCTGAACATTTCCGTCTTGTGCTGGAAAAGCTACGAGAGCATCAACTATATGCCAAGTTCTCCAAATGTGAATTCTGACTACCCGAAGTAACCTACCTTGGGCATGTCATCTCTAAGGATGGTATTGCCGTCAACCCTGAACGAGTCCAGGCTATTCTTGATTTGACTCCTCCGAAGAATGTCAAACAAGTCAGAAGTTTTCTCGAACTCGCCAGCTATTGCCGTCGATTTGTCGAGAACTTCTCCAAGATCGCCAGGCCTCTGACTAACCTGTTGCATAAGGGCGTCAAGTTCCAATGGACAAACAAATGTCAGGAAAGTTTCCAGGCACTCAAAGACAAGTTGACTTCTGCTCTAGTGCTTGCTCCACCTGATACTAAGAAGGACTTCGTCATTTACTGCGACGCTTCTCGTCAAGGATTAGGCTGTGTCCTAATGCAAGAGTGCAAAGTGATTGCTTATGCTTCTCGGCAATTGCGCCCTCACGAAGAGAACTACCCAGTTCACGACCTCGAGCTTGCTGCTGTCATTCATGCGCTAAAATAGTGGCGACATTACCTTCTCGGCAATCGTTGCAAGATCTTCACTGACCACCAAAGTCTGAAGTATCTGTTTACTCAGCCAGACCTGAACCTCCGTCAGCAGATATGGATGGAGATTGTTGCAGACTTTGACATGGGTATTTCCTATACACCAGGCAAGGCTAATGTAATGGTTGATGCCTTGAGCTGCAAGTCTTACTGCAACCACCTCCAGGTTCGCAAAGTTCAGCCCCCACTTGTTGAAGAATTCAGAAAGCTGAACCTCCATATTGTCCCTCTGGGTGCACTCGCTCCCCCTCCTAAGGAGTTTTGGAAGATGAACCTCCGTGTTGTTTCCCAGGGTTCCCTCAATACCCTGGCTGTCGAACCAGATCTCTTGGACTCCATCAAGAGAATACAGGGATATGACTCTGAAGCCCACAAGATTAAGCGCTACCTCGCAGAAGGAAAGCCCTCATTCTTCACTATTGCTGATGATGGCGCTTTGTACTTCAAAGGCCGCCTAGTGGTGCCATGTGCAGAGAAAAACCTGGATATGACACAGGAAGTTATGATATGCCTTTGTCTATTCATCCTGGTAGTACAAAGATGTACCAAGACATCCGTCAGAGATTCTGGTGGTCTAATATGAAGCAAGACATTGCTCGTTATGTTGCCGAGTGTGACGTTTGCCGACGTATCAAAGTAGAACATCAAAGGCCTGGTGGAACTCTGCAACCTATCTCTATTCCTGAATGGAAATGCGACCATGTCGAGATGGACTTCGTCACTGGATTTCCCAAGTCGCAGAAAGCTAATGATGCTATTCTTGTCATCATTGACCGGCTTTCTAAAGTTGCACATTTTCTGGCAGTCAAAGAAACGATCACTGCTAGCCAGCTGGCAACTCTCTATATGTCCAGGATTGTTTCACTCCACGGTATTCCATTGGTTATTAGCTCAGACTGTGGCAGCTTGTTCACTTCAAGATTCTGGCAAGTTTCCAAGAAGCTATGGGAACTCATCTGTCATTCAGTACTGCGTTTCATCCTCAGTCGCAAGGACAAGTTGAACGTGTCAACCAAGTTCTCGAAGACATGCTTCGAGCTTGTGTTATTTCCTTCGACAAGAAATGGGAGGAATCTCTCCCGTATGCTGAGTTCTCTTATAACAATAGCTATCAAGCTAGTCTGAAGATGGCCCCATTCGAAGTGTTATATGGACGAAAGTGTCGGACCCCTCTGAACTGGTCAGAAACTGGGGAGCGTCCACTCTTTGGTCCGGATATTATCCAACATGCCGAAGAACAAGTCCGCATTATTCGCGAGAATCTCAAGACTGCTCAGTCACGTCAGAAGAGTCAGTATGACCGTCATCATAAAGACATGGTCTATCAACCTGGCGAAAAGGCTTACCTTCGAGTTACACCAATGAAGGGTGCTCACCGCTTCGGGGTCAAGGGCAAGCTAGCTCCTCGCTATATTGGTCCATTCACTATTCTGGAAAGGCATGGAAAAGTGGCATATCAATTGGAGCTTCTGCCGAACCTTTCTCAGGTTCACGATGTGTTCCACATGTCCAGCCGCGTCGCTGCTTCAAGGACCCAATCCGAGCAGTGGATCATGAAGTGATCGAATTGCAACAGGACCTTTCCTATAAAGAGCATCCAGTCCGCATTCTCGACCAAGCTGAATGCCGCACACGTCAGAAGGCGATCAAGTTCCTCAAAGTTCAGTGGTCGCACCATTCTGAAGATGAAGCCACTTGGGAACGAGAGGATCGCCTGCATGATGAATACCCCACACTGTTTCCTTCTACCTCCTAAATCTCGGGATGAGATTTCTTGTAGCGGAGGAGATTTGTAACGCCCGGATAATTAGGCTACAGTAAAACTCTCATGATGATGCCATGTCATCTATGTTACTATTGCTAATCAAGTGGTAGTTCCTAAAACATTGTAAATTCAAAAATGAATTAGTGACAAACACCCAAAGTTTTCAAAAGTCAAAACAAAAATGTTCGGTGGGTGCCAAATATTGCACTGGTAATTATTGTGGAGAAAACATTTTTTTTAGAAAGTGCCTAAATTTTTTAAAGTGAAATAAAACAGAAAAGAAAAATAAAGAAAAGAAAAGGAAAAGAACCCCCCCCCCCCACTGGACCAGGCGGCCCAGCTCACAGGTCAGACCGGCCCAGCTCACAGGCCAGACCGACCCACTTGGCCCAGCTTGCCTATCGCCGGCCCAGCCACCCTGCCTCGTCTCCCTTCCTGTTCCCCCGACCCGAGTCAGAACAGGGGCGCTCGCCACTGGACCCCCTCGCCGGCGTCGAGGAGAGGATAAGGCCGCCACGCCCCTGCCTCCTCGATCCCGCCTCCCACTCGCCCCCACTCTCTCCCTCGGTTCCTGCGCCTCTCCCTCACCCGTCAGATCCACCTCGCCACTCCCCCTCGTTCCCCACCGCAACCGAGCGCCGCCATGGCCTCGCCACCGTAGAACTCGCGGCCACCGCGACCTCCAAGCCTCTCTGACGTGTCTGCTCGCTCCGCCTCCCTCGACTATGCCTCCCCGTCAAGCCGCAGGACGCCGGGCACCCTCGAACGCTGCCCCAACCTCGTCTTCTTCCTCGGATCCCCGGCGCGTCTCCGACGAGCGACGTCGACTCTGCAGCTCCTAAACCCCCCAAGGGCCTTTCGTGTGTGCTGCTCGGTGAGCTCCACCCCTCCTGCTCTCCGTTTGCTCTCTCGCACGCCCTAGCTAGCCGCCGCCGAAGCGCACGAATGCAGCGCCGCGGAGCTCGTCGCCGATGAGTCTCCGGTGACCAAATGGTCACGGGCGTGTTGCCATTGAACTCGCCGCGTCGAGTAGGGCCCGACTAGCTCTCCCGTTTCCCCAATAACGTGCCACATCACCGTTGCCGTTGCTCGCCCGAAACACCCCACCGCCAGCGACGGCGTACTGCTCGTCTCTGGCCACCCCCGTGCCTGCGACCACCGCCACTCGACGCGCGCTGTTGTGTGCGTTCGAACACACCCAACCGCGCGTAAAACCATGCCCCATACCACCATTTGCCCTCACGCCCGACTCTGGTTGTCCGCCGATGTGCTCGCCGCCGTCGCTTCCGGCCACCTCCGGCCACGCTACCGCCGCCACTAGACACGGGGCACTCTCCTCGTTCGAGCGCAAGAGATGGCGCTCGTTTTGGTGCCCCGTAGACGAAACCCCCACTCTCGCCGGCGTTCGGCCACTGCACGCGAGCTCGCCGGAGCTACTCCGGCGGCTCCGCTGAGCTGGCACACCTCGGGCCACCCCTGGATCACTGCCTGGTGGCCCCGCAGGCCCGGCTAGCCCAGTTGACCAGGGTCAACGTGCTNGTTCCCCCGACCCGAGTCAGAACAGGGGCGCTCGCCACTGGACCCCCTCGCCGGCGTCGAGGAGAGGATAAGGCCGCCACGCCCCTGCCTCCTCGATCCCGCCTCCCACTCGCCCCCACTCTCTCCCTCGGTTCCTGCGCCTCTCCCTCACCCGTCAGATCCACCTCGCCACTCCCCCTCGTTCCCCACCGCAACCGAGCGCCGCCATGGCCTCGCCACCGTAGAACTCGCGGCCACCGCGACCTCCAAGCCTCTCTGACGTGTCTGCTCGCTCCGCCTCCCTCGACTATGCCTCCCCGTCAAGCCGCAGGACGCCGGGCACCCTCGAACGCTGCCCCAACCTCGTCTTCTTCCTCGGATCCCCGGCGCGTCTCCGACGAGCGACGTCGACTCTGCAGCTCCTAAACCCCCCAAGGGCCTTTCGTGTGTGCTGCTCGGTGAGCTCCACCCCTCCTGCTCTCCGTTTGCTCTCTCGCACGCCCTAGCTAGCCGCCGCCGAAGCGCACGAATGCAGCGCCGCGGAGCTCGTCGCCGATGAGTCTCCGGTGACCAAATGGTCACGGGCGTGTTGCCATTGAACTCGCCGCGTCGAGTAGGGCCCGACTAGCTCTCCCGTTTCCCCAATAACGTGCCACATCACCGTTGCCGTTGCTCGCCCGAAACACCCCACCGCCAGCGACGGCGTACTGCTCGTCTCTGGCCACCCCCGTGCCTGCGACCACCGCCACTCGACGCGCGCTGTTGTGTGCGTTCGAACACACCCAACCGCGCGTAAAACCATGCCCCATACCACCATTTGCCCTCACGCCCGACTCTGGTTGTCCGCCGATGTGCTCGCCGCCGTCGCTTCCGGCCACCTCCGGCCACGCTACCGCCGCCACTAGACACGGGGCACTCTCCTCGTTCGAGCGCAAGAGATGGCGCTCGTTTTGGTGCCCCGTAGACGAAACCCCCACTCTCGCCGGCGTTCGGCCACTGCACGCGAGCTCGCCGGAGCTACTCCGGCGGCTCCGCTGAGCTGGCACACCTCGGGCCACCCCTGGATCACTGCCTGGTGGCCCCGCAGGCCCGGCTAGCCCAGTTGACCAGGGTCAACGTGCTGACTAGGCTGGTCCCAGCAGCTGACCAGTGGCACCCACACAATAAACTAATTAATTAGTTAATCTAATTAATCTGGGCTATTTAGTCACTAACAAATGGGGCCCACACTTAGTTAATCATAGTTAGTTTAAAACAAATCCATTTCAGCTCTGGCTCAATGACAGGTGGGTCCCACTGGACCCACAAGTCAGTTTTGACTCCAGTCAACTGCACTGTTGACTGCTGACATCACACATACGTCATGCTGACGTCATCCCATACTGTTCTGGATAATGCTGGATTTAAATAAATAATTAAAATCAGAAAACTATTTAAATCTTTAGAAAATAATATCTTTTAATCCGTAACTCGGATGAAAATAATTTCTACATGAAAGTTGCTCAGAACGACGAGACGAATCCGGATACGCAGCCCATTCGTCCACCACGCGTCCCTAGCATAGTGAACCTGCAACATTTCCCCTCCTGTTCATCTGTACGAAAACGCGAAACACCGGGAATACTTTCCCGGATGTTTCCTCCTTCGCCAGTATCACCTCATACTGCGTTGGGGCGCACCTAGCACCGCGCTTTGTCATGTCATGCATCGTCGTGCATTTGTTTGCATTGTATTTATTGTTTCTTCCCCCTCTTCTTTCACTAGACACCGAGACCGACGCTGCTGCTACCTAGTACGACTACGGTGTTGACGACCCCTCCTTCTTGCCAGACCAATCAAGCAAGCACCCCCCTTGATCACCAGATATCGCCTATTCTTCTCTATACTGCTTGCATTAGAGTAGTGTAGCATGTTATTACTTTCCGTTATTCCTATCCTGATGCATAGCATGTCCTTGCTACTACTGTTGATACCTTTACCTGCAATCCTACCTGCTTAGTATAGGATGCTAGTATTCCATCTGTGGCCCTACATTCTTGTCCATCTGCCTTGCTATACTATCGGGCCGTGATCACTCGGGAGGTGATCACGGGTATATACTTATATACTTTACATGATACCT
>LR880969.1:786476461-786489863 GCA_904067115.1 Aegilops sharonensis
TGTGTGTGTGTGTGTGTGTGTGTGTGTGTGACTATCATAACATCAATAACATGATATAAGACAAATAGAAAATCATGGCAACATACAGACAACCAATAAGCAAAATTGTAGCATCACAAACATATAACATAGTATCATACATAAACATAAGGTAGCCAAGACAAATAATTTAAATACTATATAGCCTTAAGAAGTTTTAAGTATCAACAAGCTCGAAAAGATCAAACGAAGAACGAGAATTTGCTGAATAACTCATATATAACCCAAAGTACAACCTAATAAAACAGTATTCTCCCCTTTTGTCATCAAAGACACCAAAAAGGAGAAGACACGAATGGGACTATAGCCTAGTAGTTGCAGTGACCTTAATAGCACCCCAGGTCCTAGGTTTGACTCTCAGTGGGAGCAGATTTAAACAGATCTAGGAAAAATTCCTGGGGTAAATGACCGTAGGGTTGTAGCTCTACAACAAATAGTCAAAAAGGGAGAAAAGAAGGTGTTTCTAGTGTCTAAGAACTAAACCAAATAAATGAGTGATGGACATTAATACTTGGAGATCAAAAGATCTTGAAAATGGCAGTGAAAATCCACAAGAGAAACCAACCCTCAAAAGAGCATATAAGGCTTGGCACCATGAAGATAAACTTGGGCCCAAGATCTTAAGCTCCCTTGAATCACATAGATCATTGTAATATGACTACATACAAGATTTATCTCAATAGTTTCATCATCTAGGGGTGTGTGAGCTCTTTAATTCAGTGACACTCCCCCTATTTCCAGTTGGGAAACGTAGCATGCAATTTCAAAAAAATTCCTATGCTCACGCAAGATCTATTTAGGAGATGCATAGAAACAAGAGGGGGAGAGTGTGTCTACGTACCCTCATAGACCGAATGCGGAAGCGTTTGACAATGCGGTTGATGTAGTCGAATTTCTTCTAGATCCGACCGATCAATCAACGAACGTACGGCACCTCCGAGTTCTGCACACGTTCAGCTCGATGACGTCCCTCGCCTTCTTGATCCAACAAGGTGTCGAGGAAGTAGATGAGTTCCATCAACACGACGGCGTGGTGATGGTGATGGTGAAGTGATCCATGCAGGGCTTCGCCTAAGCACCACGAGAATATGACCGGGGGTGTAAACCGTGGAGGGGGGCGCCGCACACGGCTAACAATTGATGTTGTGTACTTGTGAGGTGCCCCCTCCCAACATATATATAGGTGGGAGGGGAGGAGAGGTAGCCAGGGGCGCCCTAGGGTTGGTCGCCGCCCCCTAGGGGCCCTGCCTTGCCATGCCCCCCCCCCCCCCATTTCCATGTATGCATGAAGGGGAAGGAAAGAGGGGGGTGAGGGAAGGAAGTGGGAATCCTAATCCACACATTCCTTTCCCTTCCCCCCTTTCCTTCTCCTCGTCCTACGGGCTGGTGTGTTCATCACAAGGCCCATATGGCCCATAGGATTGCCGGGGGTACCCGAAACACCTTCCGGTGACCCGATAAGTACCTGATACCCTCCAGAACACTTCCGCTGTTCGAATACCATCATCCTATATATCAATCTTTACCTGTCGACCATTTCTAGACTCCTCGTCATGTCTGTAATCTCATCTGGGACTCCGAACAACATTCAGTCAACAAATCACATAACTCATATAATACTAAATCGTCATCGAACGTTAAGCATGCAGACCCTATGGGTTCGAGAACTATGTAGACATGACCAAAACACCTCTCCAGTCAATAACCAATAGCGGAACCTGGATGCTCATATTGTCTCCTACATATTCTATGAATATTTTTATCGGTCGAACCGTTATGACAACATATATACGCTATTCCCTTTGTCCATCGGTATGTTACTTGCCCGAGATTCGATCGTCGGTATCCACATACCTAGTTCAATCTCGTTAACGGCAAGTCTATTTACTCGTTCTGTAATACATCATCATGTAACTAACTCATTAGTTACTTTGCTTGCAAGGCTTCTTATGATGTGCATTACCGAGAGGGCCCAGAGATACCGCTCCAATACTCGGAGTGACAAATCAATCTTGATCTATGCCAACCCAACAAACACCTTCGGAGATACCTATAGAGAATCTTTATAATCACCCAGTTACGTTCTGACGTTTGATAGCACACAAGGCATTCCTCCGGTATCCGGGAGTTGCATAATCTCATAGTCGAAGGAATATGTATTTGACATGAAGAAAGCAATAGCAATAAAACTGAACGATCAATATGCTATGCTAACGGATGGGTCTTGTCAATCACATCATTCTCCTAAGGATGTGATCTCGTTCATCAAATGACAACACATGTCTATGGTTAGGAAACTTAACCATCTTTGAATAACGAGCTAGTCTAGTAGAGGCTTACTAGGGACACGGTGTTTTGTCTATGTATCCGCACATGTATCAAGTTTTCGGTTAATACAATTCTAGCATGAATAATAAACATTTATCATGATATAATGAAATATAAAATAACAACTTTATTATTGCCTCTAGGGCATATTTCCTTCATTTCCATGCATACATCTAAACAAGACAACAAAGGTAAGTACATGTGTGTGAGCAAGATTTCATTTCAAGTTTCGATATTGAGCTCATGCCTTAAATCGGAAAACCTAGCTTCATCTAGAGGCTAGGTAAGCATGTCCGCTTACTACCTATCTGTGCCTATGTGACTTATAAGAATATCTCCTTGAAGCACATGATTCCTAAGGAAGTGGTGATGGACATCTATATATGTTTGGTTCAGGAGTGTTGGACGGGATTGTGGGAAATAGCTATTGCACTTTTGTTATCACACAAAAGAGGCACATGATCAACACAAGTATCGAAATCTCTCAAGGTCTACCTCACCCAGAACAACTAAGTGATAGCTATTGCACTTTTGTTATCACGCAAAAGAGGCACATGCTCAACACAAGTATCGAAATCTCTCAAAGTCTACCTCACCCACAACAACTGAGTGCAACATTTACCGGCGACGATATACTCAACCTTGGCAGTGGAGGTGGAAATAGAGTTTTGTTTCTTGGAATCCCAACTAAGTAAAGATCTCCCTAGGAATTGGCAGGTTCCGGATGTGGAGTTACTATCGACCTTGTCGCACGCATAATCCAAATCCGAATGTCCAACAAGATCAAACGCAGCATCATTAGGATACAACAACAGTAGTTTGGGGTATGAACAAGATATCCAAGTATTGTCTTAACAACCACTTCATGGTTGTCCTCAAGAGCGGATTGGAATCTTGCACACATGCATACACTTAACATGATATCCAGTCTAGATGCACAAAGGTAAAGTGATGATCCAATCATAGAACGAGATATCTCTTGATCCACATATTTACCTCATACATCCACATTGAGGTGTCCATTTACAAGCTTCTTGGCCTCTTGGTTGTATCCATCTTGTATTTTTTTGAGAATGTCGGTGGTGTACTTGGTTTGAGAGATGAAGATTCCTTACTTGAATTGCTTGACCTCAAAACCAAGTAAGAACTTCAACTCTCCCATCATGGGCATCTCGAACTACTTGGTTTGAGAGATGATGCTCTTTTAGGAGTTTGACTGGAGATGCTCTAAACAACCGTTTATTTTTTGTTTTGCGTACTCGCCTTGCATGGAGTACGTCGGGTTTCACCCCTTCTTTGGTGCGACACTTGCACCCTGCTAGACAAGCCTAGTATGCTTGTTTTTTTTTTCCATTTTACGTTTCTATTTCACATTTCCTTTGTTTCCCTTTTTAGTTTTTCTACTATTTTCCCTTTTGTATCTTATTTTGATTATTTACTTACTATTCCTGTTCACTTGTTTCTTTTATCCCAGTTCTTTTTTTTGGTTCATCGTGTATTTCCAAAACATACATAGTACTTTTCTGAACTCTACATTGTATTTTTACATTTCAGCCCATATTAAAAAAAATCAACATGCATTTCAGAAAATGTTCACCATGTATTAGAAAAACATTCATCGCGTTCTAAAAGTCCATCGTGTATATAGAAAACATCAATAGTGTTTCTAAAAGGTACATCATGTTTTTCTGAAGTGTTCATATTTACTAATTTCGTGGACATTTTTACTGTGTAAATGCTTTTGAAATTAAATGATCAATTTTGCAAAGGTGTGAACACATTCCAAAACATGTTTTATCATGTATTTAGAAAAACTATCATGTGTTCACAAAACGTTCATGATGTTTTCCAAATTTGTTTTCCTTTTTTACAGTTTCATTCAGGAACAATTTTCTTGTATAAATACTTGAGTTGACACAAATATTTTTTTAAAGCCTGGACAATTTTAAAAATGACATGATTTTTTTAAAAGTTACAAGAACACACTATTTGATTACAAAAAAAATCGTGAACACATTTGTACAGAAAAAATACAGGAATATTTTTGAAAATCGTAATATAACGTACATATATTTCTGGAATGCACGGACACTTTTATGTATCATGAGCATTTTAAGATATGGAAATCTATTTTTAAATTAAAACCGATAATTTTGTCTTACCTTGTTGCAGACTGATGTACGAAAATGTTAGAAAGTGTGTAAAATTTAGGAGTAAGATTTAACGAAAACGAAGAAACAAGACAAATGCCGCAGCAGCGTGCTTCATGGGCCGGCACTTAAGCACCCGTCCGTGTAGGAGACGCGAGCATTCCCCGCGCTCCAGGCGAGATATATAGACTAATAGACAGACCTGCCGCGGGTCGAAGCTTTACTTCTCTGCGGCTCGCCGCCATTCAAAGCAGGGTGACGTCCGGTGGCGCCATTAAACGGGAACCAGTCTTTTCAGTGAGAACCAACATCAACATGGACCGCGTCAAAACTCAAAAGATGACCATCACCCGTCCAGACTAAACGACGACCAATTATGGATTGGACTGACTCGTCGGCAACAGGGAGCTGTCTAGCTTAGCTCCCTCTCACCCACCCCGCGACCGCGAGGCCGCGACCTCGTCGCCTTCCTCTCCTCTCTCTCTCTCTCTCTCCCGTCCGTCCAACTTGGTGGCCTGCCTGCTGCTCTGCTCTTCCGTCCGTGCGTGCTGGGATCGCCATGGAGGTCTCCGGCCCCGTCGTCGCGCTCACCCCCGGTCAGGTACGTGGTTCCCCCTCGCCTCCCCTCCCCGCAAGCTTAATAGCTGCCTTCTCTGCAGTCTGCACCGCCGTGCTTGTTCTGTTGCTATTCGTCAGGATTCATCGTCTCTGTTCACTGCTATGATTACTACTGCTTCAGCTTGATTGTGTTATTATGTGTGATCCAAAAAATTGCACTAAAATTTAAATACATGCACACACGATAAGAAAGAGTTTCAGCACTTGATCTGTGATGGTATTAAAAACGGGAAAAGAGTAAACGAATCAGCTTTCCGGATGTTCTTAGCTGGTCAAAAAGTCAAAACCATGAGAGCAAACAAAGCATCACTGCTTTCCTTGAAGAGAGAGAGGATAGAACAAGGTTTAGGGTGAGTTAGCTGTAAGTGCAACTTGTATCCTCGAATCGGAAATTGCGCCGAATTAATTTTTCTTTCTCTTGGTTTTATGCTCTGCTTCGTATTGGCTAATTGGCAGCCTGCAGTCTCATTTTTCCGCTGCTGGCAGTGGCATGGACTTATTTTCTAGTAATGAGCATGCTGCGCCCTTTCTCTGAAGGTGTCCTTTCTGCTTGGTCTTTTCCCGGTCCTCGTCGCATGGATCTACTCCGAGCTCCTGTACTACAAGAAGAAACCTTCGCCGACACACGGGCCCCGGAACACATCTACCAAAGCCAATTTAATACGGTATCATCCATCTCTCTGAATAAACAATACTTACTGTGATACATATTTTACAACGATTATATATAGGTTCTAATTAATAAGAATGGGGCAGGGAAACCCCTTTCTTAAATAAAAAATTATATATAGGTTCTCATAAGACATGCAAATGGCGATTGCTTATGTCATGATGGGGTTGTGATTTGCAGGTTTATAACAATGGATGAGCCTTTTCTGCTTGAGAACCGTGATGTGTTGAGAGCCATGTAAGAAGAGTACTCGGCACAACTAATTGCCTCCAGTCTAGATTTTCCAGCTAATGAAGAGATTGTTATCTGTTGAAACTTACGTTCCCACAAACCGTCTTGCATGCAGGGCCGAATGTGGTATTATGCTGGTTTATTTTTACATTTGTGACCGGACAGACATATTTCCACAGAGCAACAAGGTAACTCTGCTGCTCTCGTTTCTGACGGTATGCATTTGTAACATGTTTTTTTTTTTAATTTGTCCTTTTTGTTTTGACAGAACTACAGCCGCGACCTGTTTCTGTTTCTGTACATTCTTCTCATCATAGCATCGGCACTTACTTCACTTAAGAAGCACCAGGAGGTATCTGCATTTTCTGGAAGGCCCACACTCTATCTTAATCGCCACCAAACTGAGGAATGGAGAGGCTGGATGCAGGTTAGTAGTGATACTTCACCTTAGTAGTACTTTTTGTTTTGCGGAGTTTCTCTAAAATTGCATTTACTAGAAGAACAGTCTGTAAAAAAGGTTGGGCTATATAACAGATAGTGCTAGACTAGAATAGACTAAGACAAGCGGGGGCCACCTGCAGTATCCTTGGACCTTGGATTTTTAAGGAAGAATGAGATACAGACAAGCGGGGGCCACCTGCGTTTAGCATTTTCGTTCTTAGTCATATCTATGGCTGGATATTTTGCATGAGTGTGATGGCATTTTTAATATGCACGTTTTGGCCATTCGTCCTTTCAGTTTACTATATGAAGAGAAATACCAAACTAATTGGCTATACTTTAAATTCAAAGCTAGTTTTTTCCTCTCCAGTTTTGTGTAGTTGTATTCTGCATGTACGTATGTTTTATTGAACTTCTAATTATTCAATCTGCGTTTCTTTTCAGGTCTTATTTCTGATGTACCACTATTTTGGTGCATCGGAAATATACAATGCAATTCGTGTTTTCATTGCTTGCTATGTTTGGTTGACTGGGTTTGGGAATTTCTCATACTACTATACAAAGAAAGATTTTAGCATTGCAAGATTTGCTCAGGTGCCGAGTCTACCTCAACCTTTATCTCTTCCGCCTATGATAAATTTAACTCACTTTGATTTTCGGGACCATATTTTAGACACTAATGACCAATGAATACACTTTTAATGCAGATGATGTGGAGGCTAAATTTCTTTGTTGCCTTCTGTTGCATTGTCCTTGACAATGATTTTATGTTGTATTATATCTGCCCAATGCACACCCTATTTACAATCATGGTGTATGGGACACTTGGTCTGTTTAACAAGTATAATGAGATACCATCAGTTATGGCTATCAAAATTGCTTGCTCCTTCTTGAGTGTGATTTTGATATGGGAAGTTCCTGGGGTATTCAATGTTTTGTGGAGCCCCTTTACGTTTTTGCTTGGTGAGTTATATTCATATATTTTTCTGTGAATTATCATTCCAACTCATGGATCAATATTTATTGTATATCTTTGTTTTGTTTTCTGTCCAATTAGGCTATAAAGACCCAAATCCTTCCAAGTCACACTTACCATTGTTGCATGAGTGGCATTTTCGATCTGGGCTTGATCGATACATATGGATTATTGGAATGATTTATGCTTATTTCCACCCTAATGTAAGAATTTCAAACATGTACATGTACTTCCCTCTTTTCATTATGCATGCATGAGTAGTCAATCTTTTTTAAGTTAGGCTATATGCATCTATTATGTAGAGGCCGGGGGTTATAAACTCTTCCATTATCTGCAAATATTTGTTTTGGAGTCTCTCCTTATATACATAAACAGTAAAAATAGCACATGGATTTAGATGTGTTATTATCTTCTATACTGTTCTCTTTTGTCTATCTCAAATTAATCTAGCATAGAACCTTAGGTGGAAAGATGGATGGAGAAGCTAGAAGAATCTAAGACTAAGGTTAGGCTGTCGATCAAGGGCACCATTGTGACTGTTTCTATCATGGTAAGTCACATGACCGTCACATACAAATGCACCTACTTATTATTTATGTTAGCTAGCTTGACTATTAATTTGGAAATTCTATACTAACTAGGACTTGTGTTCTTTTAGGCGGGCTATCTATGGTATGAGTATATCTATAAGCTAGACAAAATTACGTACAACAAGTACCATCCCTACACGTCATGGATTCCTATCACGTAAGTATAAAAACAAGATGGTAGCATAACCAATATATATGACATGCAGTTGACACAATACCTTATATTTCTTGCAGCGTGTATATTTGTCTGCGCAATTGCACCCAACAGTTGAGGGGCGCCTCTCTGGCTCTTTTCACGTAAGCATCTAAGTCTGTAGCACCCTTGCATCAGGCATTTACCGCCCTTCCCTAGTCCTTTGCTTTCTACATTACTAAGACAGAGATTTTATTTGACAGTTGGCTTGGCAAGGTCACGCTTGAGACTTACATTTCTCAGTTCCACATCTGGCTCAGGTTGGAACTGAGTTGTTTATTTCAGCATATGTTAATCTTTTTTTAAGTACTGAAGCAATGCACATTTAGTCCACTGACGTGTATCCTATGAGATGTTGAAAGTTTAAGTTGGTGGCTCCAGGATTTGTTGACATTCTCCCTCTTTATGTTTATTGTGCTCTCTCCTTTAGTTATATGTGGTCGGTTTCACTTTTACAGGTCTAGCGTACCAAATGGGCAGCCCAAATGGCTTCTATCTTTTATACCGGATTACCCAATGCTTAACTTCATGCTTACTACAACAATCTATATTTTTGTAAGTTTGTCAATCTCATGTGCACTTCATAAAACAGGATCGTAAAATGCACTAATTTCACATGTTTAAAATTGCAGCTATCATACCGAGTATTTGAGCTGACAAAAGTACTGAAGGGAGCCTTTATTCCCAGTAGAGACAACAATCGCATGTATCAAAATTTTATTTTTGGGATTTTCATTTCTTTATTTCTGTATTGCTGCTCACTTATTCTTCTGAAAATTCCAGTTGTATAGGTAAAGTTACAAATCTATTGTACAATAGTTTTCACATATGAGCTCCCTCCCTCCCTATCTAAGCAGTTTTTTTACCTATTTGTCCATGTGATTCTAGATGAATACTTCCACTTCTCTAAGTTCCTTTTGCATAGGGATTGGAGGTAAATGCACCAGTGGTTTCTGAAACATACAGTGTCGTGTGCTCCAAACTATTTTAGCTACATTTGATGCATGTGGCAAGTGGACTGGGCAAACATCGAATCCTTCCCTAGAGGGAGCTAGGCTCACTTTCCACATAACAATATCACTATGTCCTCATTTCTGTTTAATAACATTGATGATAAGATTTCTACCAATTGTTTATCTTAAAACTTAATCCGTCATGTCAAAAAGAGAATTAAATTTCTAACAAGTATGCTATATATTTGTTCATTCGGAGTAAGTATTATTTGGACCACGCTTGTCCTTCCAAGCCCTTTAGATCTATGATCAACCAACAATTAGTTAACCTAGCACATACCAACATTATGTAACAAGTAGGTTTTTTTTAGCGTGAACGGCAGGTGCTCTGCCTTTGCATTATAGAAGAGAGGGAAAATGGTCCAGTTAATAGGGAAACCGGACCCGAAAACCATACAACGCGCGGTTAATATGGAAAACCGGCAAAAACCACACCCAACAACTCATGGCACATCATTTGTGCCGGAAACAAGAGCCCCCAGACCTAGGAACGGAGGCCATGCCTTGTATCCAACAAAGACGAACTCCGCAAACACCCACAAACTCTCTACAATGGCAGCACACCGAAGTGCACCCTCGCAACAGAAGTGGTCAAGCATTGGCCTGAACTAATGCGCGCACCGCCTCGATCGCCTTGGGCGTGTGTTCCTTCTTGTACATCTGCAGATAGTGTTGCATCTTCTCATTCAGGTCTTCCTCAGATGCTTTTCCTTTGCTCTTGAGTGTTGGAACCTCTCCAAAGGCCTCCGCCCGCCTATACTCCGCGCGCTTGGCTACAGGAATGTTGCAATCTTTTCTTGTCCAAATGGCAGCTTCGTCGCTCTAAGAGAGAAGGGGCAGCCTCTCCCACCTGCAAAAATTGCGGCGAGCTCGACACAGTGAGAGCAAGCTCTTCGAGGAACTCCCCCCACGGAGAGGAGGCTCTCCCAAGAGGCTCATCTGCATCCATCTGGATCAGCTCCTTTGAAGGCTTCCCGGTGCAAGGAGCACTGGAAACCTTCGGCTCCTCCAGTGTCGACTGCTCAACAGGCTCCACCTCAGACATAACCATGTCAAAACAAGAAGACACCTTGGCCCGCTCCTCCACGCCTTGACTCACCATCCCGGGTAGGACAGAAGCCAAGTCAGGAGGATCATCCTCGAGCATGACCTTTTCCAAGGCAGGCGGATCATCAACGGACTGAGCCTTCTCACTCAACTCAGCTGAGCAGCCAGCCACAACAAGCGCACTGCAATCCTCACCAACGGCCACAGCAGGAGGAGCAGATTCAACATTGGCAAGGTCTTGGCTGCCCCCGATAGCTTCCATAGGTTCCCATAGGCTTGAGACTTGAGCAGTCCAACTCTCCACAACAGCAAGCAAGTCTTGAAGAGGCTTGAACAGCACCTCAAGACGAGCAGCAAACAAGGCCTGTAGCTCAGCGCCGAGCGCCTCCGCCTGAGCTGCAAGGAGAGGCCGCAAGGGCTCCAAAACAGCAGGAGGCACGCTGGGGTCAGCCGCCGGCACGATACCATCAGTCGCAGGGTTGTCTTGATGAGAAACCACCGAAGCCCAAGTGCGACCAGGTCGATGAAGTGGGGCTGGAGGCAATCCGCTGCAGGGGGAGTCCGCTGACAAGGCCCGGTAGGCGCGAGGGGGGGATGGCGAGGTTCTGAACCGGCAGGATGCCGTGCCAAGCACTCCCGCTCGCGATGGCCGGAGTGGCCACATCCCAAGCACCGAACAGGGCCGCGACAGCCCGCGACGAAGTGGTCCGACGCCAAGCACCGAAAGCAGAGGCCGAAAGTTCTCTGCTTGAAAGTGTGAGGCAGTCCAGCATCCTTCCTGGGAGGGGGAGCAGCCACCTTCTCCAGGCTCGGGCGGCGCCGCTGAAAGGATCGATATAGTTGACTAGAGGGGGGGTGAATAGGCAACTAACAATTTTTAAGCTTTTCTTTACCAATTTAAACTTTGCAATAATAAAGGTTGTCTAGATGTGCAACTAGGTGGACAACCTATATGATGCAAACAACACAAGCACAAGAGCAAGCAAGGATAGGAACACAAATAAGCTTGCACAAGTAAAGGGATAAGATAACCAAGAGTGGAGCCGCTGGAGACGAGGATGTGTTACCGAAGTTCCTTCCTTTTGAAGGGAAGTACGTCTCCGTTAGAGCGGTGTGGAGGCACAATGCTCCCCAAGAAGCCACTAGGGCCACCGTAATCTCCTCACGCCCTCGCACAATGCAAGAGCTGTGATTCCACTATTGGTGCCCTTGAAGGCGGCGACCGAACCTTTACAAACAAGGTTGGGGCAATCTCCACAACTTAATTGGAGGCTCCCAACAACACCACGAAGCTTCACCACAATGGAATATGGCTCCACGGCGACCTCAACCGTCTAGGATGCTCAAACACCCAAGAGTAACAAGATCCGCAAGGGATAAGTGGGGGGAATTAAATATCTTGTGGTGGAAGTGTAGATCGGGCCCTTGTCACCCAATCCCGAGCAAATCAACAAGTTTGATTGGCTAGGGAGAGAGATCGGGCCAAAATGGAGCTTGAGCAACAATGGAGCTTGGAGAGAGAAGAGGTAGTCAACTAGAGGTAGAAGACGCCCCTTATATAGTCGAGGGAAAAAATCCAACCGTTATCCACATGTTCAGCCCGCGACGCACGGTACTACCGCTCCAGGGGCGCGGTACTACCGTGAGGCCGCGCGGTACTACCGTGGCGGACCATGGTACTACCGCGGCAGCAGCACAGGCCGGAACTTGCCTGACTAAGGGGCAGTACTACCGCTCCCCCTTGCGGTACTACCGCAAGGCAGGAGAGTCACGGTCTGGGAAGGGCGCGGATGAAATAAATTACATCCGTGCCAACTTCCGCTGAACCAGCGGTGGTACAAAAATCCGACGCGGTACTACCGCTCCCGAGGAGCGGTACTACCGTTGCGGGCGCCTACTACCGTGAAACTACGGTACTAGGTAGGAGGGCCACGGTACTACGGCTCCTAGGGAGCAGTACTACCGTGGGCCCCATGGTACTACCGCGCTGGACGAGCGGTACTACCGTGGGGGGCGCGGATGTAAAAAATTACATCCGCCCCTACTACCGCACCGGAGCGGCACTAGGCCTGGGAGCCGCGGTACTACCACTCCATAGGAGCGGTACTACCGTGACACCCAGCGGTACTACCGCGTGTACTTGCGGTACTACCGCAAGTACAGCAGTAGTCGTCAGATTTCCGCACAACCAAGATAACAAAGGGAAGCTCCAAAATGCAGGGAAAGGAGGGACAAGTGTACGTGTTGATTCCGCCCAAACCTTTCCGACGCGGACCCCCTCTTAATAGTACGGCTCTCCTACGACTCAAATCCACCAAAAAGAAACGTAGGACGATGCCGTCTTCAATAGTCTCCGAGGGGCACCGAATTGTCTCGTGCCTAGTGATGTACCATCTGAGGAACTCAAAGCATACGATTAGTCCGCAAAAGTATCATCATCAATCACCAAAACACTTACGGGATAAATATGCCCTTACTGAAGGAAATATGCCCTAGAGGCAATAATAAAGTTATTATTTATTTCCTTATTTCATGATAAATGTTTATTATTCATGCTAGAATTGTATTAACCGGAAACATAATACATGTGTGAATACATAGACAAACAGATAGTCACTAGTATGCCTCTACTGGACTAGCTCATTAATCAAAGATGGTTATGTTTCCTAACCATAGACATGTGTTGTCATTTGATTAATGGGATCACCTCATTAGGAGAATGATGTGATTGACATGACCCATTCCGTTAGCTTAGCGCTTGATCGTTTAGTATGTTGCTAATGCTTTCTTCATGACTCATACATGTTCCTGTAACTATGAGATTATGCAACTCCCGTTTACCAGAGGAACACTTTGGGTACTACCAAACGTCACAACGTAACTGGGTGATTATAAAGGAGTACTACAGGTGTCTCCAAAGGTACTTGTTGGGTTGGCGTATTTCGAAATTAGGTTTTGTCACTCCGATTGTCGGAGAGGTATCTCTAGGCCTTCTCGGTGATACACATCACTTAAGCCTTGCAAGCATTACAACTAATGAGTTAGTTGTGAGATGATGTATTACGGAACGAGTAAAGAGACTTACCGGTAACGAGATTGAACTAGG
>LR880969.1:786524323-786537910 GCA_904067115.1 Aegilops sharonensis
GCCCTCCTGCCTGGGCTCAGCGCAGAGGCCACGTGGAGGTCCATCAGTCCCGGTTCTGGATTGAACCGGGACTAAAGGGCCAGGGTATTAGTACCGACCCTTTAGTCCCGGTTCATGAACCGGGGCTAAAGGCCCTCACCAACCGGGTCAATAGGCCCCTTTTCTACTAGTGGTGGTCTCTAGTGAGACAACATCCCCCCACACACCGGACTCCGACTCATAGAGACAAGCAAACTTGTGTGTGCCGTCAGAATCACTGCCTACCAAGGCCAATCTAAATGGGGTGAAGCGGCAGTCACCGTGCACATGCCCGTCTTCGACGGCGGCGGCGCACATCACCGCCGCGTTCTGGACGAACCTCCCCTTTTTCCTGCAGAACCCTGGTGGAAACGCAAGGCGGCACTGGTGGCCGGTGAGGGGGTCCCACACGACGGCCTCGCGGCGCTTCTGGCAGATGAGGAGGGCCAGGCCATGTCGGCAGCCGAGAAACGCCCAGTCCTCGCCGCGAATCCATGGCGCCGAGAAGCGCGCGGGTGGGATGCGGTCCCACCGGCCCATCGTCATGGACTTGAAGATGGGCAGGGCCGGTCCATGCATGTTGGGGGCCCTGGGGTGAAACTAAAACTTAGGGGCCTCACACATAGATGAATACTCCACTTATTAAACCAATCTGTACCATGTAACAATTTACATCTCGATGATCTTGGCTTCATCTAAATAATTATTTAGTTACCAGCAAAAAAAATATTTGGTTGTTCAAATGAAACAAAACCAATATCACAAATTCCCAAGGATAACCACTGGTTCTGAAACTTTAATTGCTCCCATTGGGAATTCCTATAAAAATGATATTGTATCAACAAATTTAAGCCCAATATTTTCTTTCCTCTAGTCACAGTTCACTACTGGCAAAATACTTACCAGAAGATATTCCACAACAAAAATACAAAAAGTGCAATATTTGTTCAAGATATTTTTTTTNGAACCGGGACTAAAGGGCCAGGGTATTAGTACCGACCCTTTAGTCCCGGTTCATGAACCGGGGCTAAAGGCCCTCACCAACCGGGTCAATAGGCCCCTTTTCTACTAGTGGTGGTCTCTAGTGAGACAACATCCCCCCACACACCGGACTCCGACTCATAGAGACAAGCAAACTTGTGTGTGCCGTCAGAATCACTGCCTACCAAGGCCAATCTAAATGGGGTGAAGCGGCAGTCACCGTGCACATGCCCGTCTTCGACGGCGGCGGCGCACATCACCGCCGCGTTCTGGACGAACCTCCCCTTTTTCCTGCAGAACCCTGGTGGAAACGCAAGGCGGCACTGGTGGCCGGTGAGGGGGTCCCACACGACGGCCTCGCGGCGCTTCTGGCAGATGAGGAGGGCCAGGCCATGTCGGCAGCCGAGAAACGCCCAGTCCTCGCCGCGAATCCATGGCGCCGAGAAGCGCGCGGGTGGGATGCGGTCCCACCGGCCCATCGTCATGGACTTGAAGATGGGCAGGGCCGGTCCATGCATGTTGGGGGCCCTGGGGTGAAACTAAAACTTAGGGGCCTCACACATAGATGAATACTCCACTTATTAAACCAATCTGTACCATGTAACAATTTACATCTCGATGATCTTGGCTTCATCTAAATAATTATTTAGTTACCAGCAAAAAAAATATTTGGTTGTTCAAATGAAACAAAACCAATATCACAAATTCCCAAGGATAACCACTGGTTCTGAAACTTTAATTGCTCCCATTGGGAATTCCTATAAAAATGATATTGTATCAACAAATTTAAGCCCAATATTTTCTTTCCTCTAGTCACAGTTCACTACTGGCAAAATACTTACCAGAAGATATTCCACAACAAAAATACAAAAAGTGCAATATTTGTTCAAGATATTTTTTTTAGAACCTGTTCAAGATATATATGGTCAAGGAAGGAAAGCACCTTAATATGGATGGTTGGATCGGACGCAAGAAAAGAACGAATCCATGGAAACCTCAGCCTGTAATATCTGAAAAATGTCCTCAAAATACAAATGACATATCACCTCCAAATTATAATTCCTATGTTACCATGGATCGACATTATTTAACATTGAATCGTCAAACTGAAGAACGAGATTACTTGAAAGAACAAAGAAGAACCCGTACCATCTCTCAACCATATGGGGATGAAGAAGAATGTACGGGATGAAGAAGAGCTAATTGGGGACTGGAATTGCGCCATTTGTCTCCGTCAATGGTTGGCCGCGACCTCAAAATCAGAAAGGCACGGGAAGGGCGGCGCTGTTCTTGGAGACCAGATCGGGAATTGGGGAAGAAGAGGAGACGCCCAACTGCAGAGCGAGATCCCGTCGGGATCGATTAATTCCTTAGTTTTTTTTAGGCAAGATTAATTCCTTAGAGCACTACTAGTAGAACCCTCAAACTCTCAAACCCTCACTAGCGTTTTAAGGGTCCAACAATGATCTTTTTATGCACTTTTACGGGTTGAAAAACAGGGGCAAGGATTAGAACCCTCAAACCCAACCCTTATAACGGAATATTCCCCATGAATGACGTTGTCGTTGCGCGCGGGAGGTCGACGGGATGGCCGCCGGCGACGGGGGCGACTAGCAGCGGCGATCGCGGGCGTGGGCGCAGGAGTTGGGAGGATTTTTCCCTCCCGCGCGAGGATAACCGCCAAATGAGGGTTGGGGTAGGTTTTGCTCCCTAACCCTTACTTTTGAGGATTGGGAGAGGGTTTGAGGGTTGGACCTTTAAAAAAAAATTAGGGTTTGAGGGTTAAGGGGTTCTAGTCTACGGCTTTTTTTCGAGGAAAACTGTAAAAAAAAAGCAGTTACTTTTAGGGGTTTGAGGGTTTGAGGGCTCTACTAGTAATGCTCTTAGTGTGACTACCGCACATGTCCAACAGCGTGGTGGGCTTTGCCTGACTGGTTGCACTTTGGGCCCTCTGTATTTTTCTGGGTATAAAACTAAACAGAAAGAACTACACCTGGGCCGGGGCCCCTGATTCCAGGGGGCCCAGGGCGAGCGCCCCGTTTGCCCGCCCTATGGGCCGGGCCTGAAGATGGGCCGCTTGTCTCTGCGGAATTCCTCGTCGAAGAAGCCGAGTAGCGGCAGTGGGTTGTTCCGGCCGTGGTGCTCGCGGAAGCGGCGGAGGAAGCAGGGGCTGGAGAGGATGCAGCGCCAGCGTGTGCACACGAGGGATGCGCGCGGAAGGGAGGAGGGCTGCGGGGGGAGGCGGAGGAGGATCTCCTCGAGGATCTCTTCGAGGATGACTCCGCCGTCTAGCGCGGGCGCCGGCGACGATGCGGCGGCGGAGGGGCTGCTCATTCCGGCGAGGCTAGGGTTCGGGAGTCTGGCCGCAGTCTGCGTCGAGTGGAGCGGAGACTCTAGAGTGTGGAGTGAAGGGGTGGGGACCGTGGGGTGAGGGGTCGCAGTCTATGTCATTTGATTTGATTTTTGCACAAACTAAGCTAAAATGAATGTATTTAAAACTAAAAATATGCGTAAATACACATATTTCTGCGACGAGAAACAGAGAGAGTATAGGCGTATTTGATTGCTGTGCGCTACAGTACCCGCATTGCATACACTTCTCCACCCAACCCGGCTATGCAAATGCAGCCTCAGATGCACCATCCGCATGTTGTTTGATTTTTACACAAACTTAACTAAAATGAATGTATCTAGAATTAAAAATATGCTAAAATACACCTAATTCTGTGACAGGTAACTCGGTTCGAAACAGAGATAGTATAAAATTTCTAGCAGATAACACAAAAGCATAGTGCCAAGCAAACCACCGCATCATAAGAAAGATAAACATATACCATTTTTTTCGCGTGTTAACCCAAATAACAACAACGACGCAGCTAAGCACGCTCAACCCCTTTTAGTTTATTTCATTTGCCAAAACAAAATTCATTTAGATACTAATGATTGAACAATTAGATTAAATTATTTATTTACTAGGATAATTTCAAGAGGCTAATTTATGAAATGGATGATTATTGAGAGCAAGTTGCATGGCCTCAACCTATTCATATTCGTCGAGAATAGTTTAGGCTTGCCATGCTTGATGAAGAAAACCGCTTTGACTCGTGTGTTTGACTTCTTTTTGTTAGGCATTGTTACATAGAAAATTATCCTGAACTGAGCCTTTTGAGTACAATACCCCACTAAAATAAAGGGGACATAAGTCTAAAATATCTCTTTTATAGTACTTTCTCCGTTTAGAATTAGTTGCCACCCAAATGGTTGTATCTAGCACTTACATCCATTTGAGTGACAATTAATTTCGGACAGAGAAAGTATTTATTAAGAATATAAATTGGCCTTATTTTCAAATCAAATTGTTGGTCTTACTTGTCAATGAACTGGACAAAATGAAGATATCGGAAGTTTGCTCCCATATCTGGCAACGGGTCGTGAGCTGCTCCCATCGAAAGTTTCCGTTCACAGGGGGCGCAGCTCCCAGCGAACAATTTCAGCCACCCCTATTTGATCGCTAGGAAGGAGGCCTGGGGCGAACCCCCAGGTTAACATTTTTTTTTTCAAAAACAATGCCATCAACCAAAAAAAGCCTAAATTGCCACGATCTAACTTTTGAAAAAATGTTATACTACTTTATAAAAAATGACATCTCTCTAATTTATAAATATACAATGAGTCTAATTAGAAAAAGTTGTATGAACTACAAAAATGAAAAATATCATGCTAAAACATTAAAACTGCCATCCTCACAGTAAAAACGCCATGAACAAAAAGTGCCATGTGAACAAAAAAAGAAAGGGGAAAAAGCCATGTTAAAAAAAAGTGACATCTCTTAATAAACAAAAAAGGCAGCTAAAAACCAAAATGCCATCACTTAATAATAAAAATGTCATCTCTTAATAATAAAAAATATCATCTATTGATATAAAAGTGCAATCTCTTAATAATAATAATACTATGCCATTTTTATAAAGATGCCCTGCACTTAGTAATAAAACTGCCATGCTTTTAAAAATCATAATTTGTCGTGTGACCATTGCAAACATTTTCTAAAAGATTCCCATGTGTTAGATTTTTTTTATAAAGTTCCCATGATGTGCAGAACTAAATTTTCAAGAGTTGCCATCCATGATTTTCTAATTTCCCATGTGACCATCGTATATTTTACCAAAAACTTGCCAAGTTTTATAGAACAAATATCCTAAATTTGTCCTGTCACCATTTTCAAATTTTCTTAATTTTCCAGGGTCAGGAAATTTAATTTTCCAAATTTTCCATGTGAAAATTTTCATTTTTTACATTTTTTCCTACACTTGCGTTGATTTCTGTAAAAGCAATCTACGATCTGTAATGTGACCACTATAAATATTTTCCAAAATTTGCCATGCTTTTAGAGGACAAATCGCTACATTTTCCATGTGACCAATAATTTGCCATGATTTTTGGACACAAGAATTTCGAAACTACTCTTGCGACTTTATAACTTTGCCATGATTTTATGACACAAAAATTTCTAAATTAGGCCATGGATGGTAACTATGTGATGCAACCATGGAATATACATTCTTTTCTCAATGGTAACCTTTTTTAGATGTTTTGTTTAGCTATTTTGAAGCTCCCTAAAAAATAACCACAACTGATATGTATCATCCGCTGTGAGCGTTAAGACTCCGATCGCCTACGTGCGCTCGCCGACCGGCCCATTTAATCACACTACAGGGCGCTCACAAGCAGCATGTTATAGGAATGTTCCAGAAGCTTCGATGCCAGTTTTGGGAAGCTTCAGGGCTGTTTATTTCCTGTTCTTTTTGTTTTCCTTTTCATTTTTTATTAGTTTCTTTTTTCGGTTTCCTCTCTTCTTTATTCTTTTTTTAAGAATTTCACAAATGTAGAAAATGTTCAAAATCTTCAGATTTTTTTGAATTTTCCAAAAATGCGCATGTTTTTCAAAATATTTCTTTATTTTACTTTTTTACATTTATAAAATTTGTTCATGTTTTTTAGTGTTCGGAATTTTAAAAATTGTTCACTATTTTAAGAAATGTTTACTTTGCAAAAAATATATGGGATGTCGGAAATTGTTTGCAAACAAGTTTTGAATTTCATGAAATTTTTTAATCCGCGAATGTCTTTTAGTTCACATACATGTTTTGAATTCTAGAACATTTATTGAATATGCGAACATTTTTTTTATTTTACGTGATTTGTATTGAATTTACCAACATTTTTCTGAATTCATGATTTTTTTTGGATTTTATGATATATACTTTTGGATTCGCAAACGTCCTTTGAATTCCCCTACATTTTATTAAATTCATATACCTTTCACGAACATTTATTCAATACATGTGAATAATTTTTCGTATTCACGATTTTTTTTTCAAATTATAAATTACATTGACTGCAAAAACTAAATGAGAAAAATGAAAAATAACTTTTTTAGGCAAAAAAAGAAAAACAACTGACGTGCACGATCTGGTCAGGCTAGGCCCATCTTACGCGGGAGACCCGGGCTACCCCTGCTTACATCCTAGCAGCGCTCGGTGGAGGGTTTCACTTTACGAGCGAGGGTTTCATTTAGGCTGCAGCAGCCGCCGGCGCCACAAGGAATTTTTTGGTCTCCTCGTCTCTTGGCGTCGCTCGCATCTTCAGGAGTGCTATGTTCCGTCATCGTCTACTGATAATCGTATATTGTGATAATAAATTTACTCTCGCTCTTTTGGCAATGCTATGAGGTTAGAGAGTTTTTAGTCCTCGCAGATCCGATTATTCAGATCTGGAGAGTTTATGTTGGTGTGTCAATTTTTTTTTGTTGGTTTGATTTTTTATGAAGTTGAAGTGTTTCATCGACATTTATGGTGAAGATATTGTGACCATTATTTTCTAGGGGATCATCCCTGGCCCAAGTATGTTCACTGATCAAGACTTTCCATCTTTTTCGATGGGCGACTCAAGACACTTTCAAAAACCATTATTGGTAATGTTTATGCGGGCGAAAGAGTGACAATATTGTTGGTCCAGTCCAATTGCAGTCTCATTATCGAAGTCTTTGTAGCATTTTTTTCAAGAAGAGATTGATATCGTGAAGAAGGTGTTTTCAAATGATTTTATTTTAATTATTAGCCATATGGGTTACTTTGTATTTCTTTTTGATCTTAGAGCATCTACAGTCGGGCGCCTCAAATCTGCCTCATACACCCGGGCGGGCTGCCCGATCACTAACCGGTCACGTTTTTTCGACCCAGACGGACGCCTCAAACGGGCCTCAAACGCCCGGGCTGACCGGCATCCCTCATATCCAGCCCAAATATGGGGCGGATATGGGGGTGCCCGGGCACGCCTGCCACGTCGGACTGATGAAGGAGTCCCATCCGGAAACGCCCTCAAACCCGGCAGTACAAAGCTCGTCTCCTCCATCGGACCGGTGGCACCGCATGGCATAGCTTCGGCGGGCCGCGTAGTGCCTTGCCCGCCTATTTAAGTTGACCGGCGGCACCGAAACCATAGTCCCTACCATTCATCCACATTTTCCTCCTCTTGTCCGCCGCCGCCTGCCACTTTCCACTCCACTCGTCCGCCTAGTAGCCATGCCTCTACGCTGTCGGGTGAGAAGTGAGAAATTCCTGACGCCGGAGCGCCGACTCGAGCTCCTTCAGCAGATTCGAGCTAGGCGCGAAGCCCGGATCGCCGTGGGGCTAACTTCGAATACAGTGGATCCGGAGGAGTCGGAGGAGGACGACGATGACTTTGAGGAGGACGGTGAGCCGGAAGAAGAGGATGTGGGGGACGCTGGCGATGTGGATCTGCAGGCGGAGCAGGACGCCATCCTCGATTCCCTCCGGTCGGAGTCGGCTGCGGAGGCAAAGACCCGTCGCCGACAGAGATGGAGGCGCAGCAGGCCGCGGGAAGGTGGAGATGCTCACCTACATGGATGAGGTCGAGCAAGAGGAGGATGAGCCAGAGCCCTCCTCTCGGCCCGTCCAGCCGGCGCCCGGCACCGTCATCGTGGAGATCTCCGACGACGAAGACTACTTAAGGCAGTACGTAATATGTAATATGTAGGATTTGTTCGCATGCTTTGTATAGAGAGAAAATACGAGCTGGGATATAGATTTTTCAGAAGGAAGAGTTAGTTACCCTCGGTCTTCCTTCTTTCCCGGGAATCAAGGAAGTAGTAGTGGAGGGAGACGTAATAATACTGAGCTATTCTTCGATTTCCTTGCTTGCGAGATCAAAAACTGGGTTCAGGTGATACAAGAGTTTAGGTGCTACCATGATACAAGCTTTCGTGAGCCATTGGATAGGAGATCTAAGGGTGACAGCCATGCTTTTGGACTTGCACGTAAATACCAGATTCTTGAAGGATTTTTTTGCAAATTGCAGGAGCTCTATTTTTTGACCGTTGGATATCTGATCGAACGGTTCACGGGAGTTCGTATCACGGGAGCATCTAAGCTCCCGTATCACCTGATACTCACTCTTTGTTTGGATCTATGCGATGAAATATGAGAGAGGCGGATACAGATTGGCTAATTTGAAGCGTGATCGGTCACTGTCCACGAATGCGTCTGGTCGTGCCCGCGGGCGTTTGAGGGCTGTATTTGCAAAGTCCGGATGCAGATGCTCTTTGGTGGGCGTGTGGAGCACGACGACTTCCCGACTGTCTACTGTTGGGGAACGTAGCAGAAATTCAAAATTTTCCTACGTGTCACCAAGATCTATCTATGGAGAAACTAGCAACGAGGGAAGGAGAGTGCATCTACATACCCTTGTAGATCGCTAAGCGGAAGCGTTCAAGTGAACGGGGTTGAAGGAGTCGTACTCGTCGTGATCCAAATCACCGGAGATCCTAGTGCCGAACGGACGGCACCTCCGCGTTAAACACACGTACAGCCCGGTGACGTCTCCCACGCCTTGATCCAGCAAGGAGAGAGGGAGAGGTTGAGGAAGACTCCATCCAGCAGCAGCACAACGGCATGGTGGTGATGGAGGAGCGTGGCAATCCCGCAGGGCTTCGCCAAGCACCACGGGAGAGGAGGAGGAGGAGAGGCAGGGCTGCACCAAGAGAGGGAGAAAACTCATGTGTGTTGGGCAGCCCCAAACCCCAAGTATATATAGGGGAGGGGAGGGCTGCGCCCCCATCTAGGGTTTCCACCCCCAAGGGGTGCGGCCAGCCCTAGATGGGGCTTGGGGAGGCGGCCAAAAGGGGAGGGAGAGGGAGGCGCCCACTAGATGGGCCTTAGGGCCCATCTGCCCTAGGGTTTGCCCCCTCCCACTCTCCCTTGCGCCTTGGGCCCCTTGTGGGGGGCGTACCAGCCCACCTGGGGCTGGTTCCCTCCCACACATGGCCCATGCAGCCCTCCGGGGTTAGTGGCCCCACTTGGTGGACCCCCGGGACCCTCCCGGTGGTCCCGGTACGTTACCGAAAAACCCGAAACTTTTCCGGTGACCAAAACAGGACTTCCCATATATAAATCTTTACCTCCGGACCATTCCGGAACTCCTCGTGACGTCCGGGATCTCATCCGGGACTCCGAACAATATTCGGTAACCACATACAAACTTCCTTTATAACCCTAGCGTCATCGAACCTTAAGTGTGTAGACCCTACGGGTTCGGGAGACATGTAGACATGACCGAGACGTTCTCCGGTCAATAACCAATAGCGGGATCTGGATACCCATATTGGCTCCCACATATTCCACAATGATCTCATCGGATGAACCACGATGTCAAGGACTCAATCGATCCCGTATACAATTCCCTTTGTCTAGCGGTATTGTACTTGCCCGAGATTCGATCGTCGGTATCCCGATACCTTGTTCAATCTCGTTTCCGGCAAGTCTCTTTACTCGTTCCGTAACACATCATCCCGTGATCAACTCCTTGATCACATTGTGCACATTATGATGATGTCCTACCGAGTGGGCCCAGAGATACCTCTCCGTCACACGGAGTGACAAATCCCAGTCTCGATTCGTGCCAACCCAACAGACACTTTCAGAGATACCTGTAGTGCACCTTTATAACCACCCAGTTACGTTGTGACGTTTGGTACACCCAAAGCATTCCTACGGTATCCAGGAGTTGCACAATCTCATGGTCTAAGGAAATGATACTTGACATTAGAAAAGCTTTAGCATACGAACTACGATCTTTGTGCTAGGCTTAGGATTGGGTCTTGTCCATCACATCATTCTCCAAATGATGTGATCCCGTTATCAACGACATCCAATGTCCATGGTCAGGAAACCGTAACCGTCTGTTGATCAACGAGCTAGTCAACTAGAGGCTTACTAGGGACATGGTGTTGTTCATGTATCCACACATGTATCTGAGTTTCCTATCAATACAATTATAACATGGATAATAAACGATTATCATGAACAAGGAAATATAATAATAATAACTAATTTATTATTGCCTCTAGGGCATATTTCCAACAGTCTCCCACTTGCACTAGAGTCAATAATCTAGTTCACATCTTCATGTGATTAACGCTGATAGGTCACATCACCATGTGACCAACATCCAAAGAGTTTACTAGTGTCTGTAAACTAGTTCACATCATCATGTGATTAAGACTCAATGAGTTCTGAGGTTTGATCATGTTTTGCTTGTGAGAGAGGTTTTAGTCAACGGGTCTGAACCTTTCAGATCCGTGTGTACTTCGCAATTCTCTATGTCATATTGTAAATGCTGCTTCCACGCTCCACTTGGATCTATTCCAAATGGTTGCTCCACTATACGTATCCGGTTTGCTACTCAGAGTCATTCGGATAGGTGTTAAAGCTTGCATTGACGTAACCCTTTACGCCGAACTCCTTATCACCTCCATAATCGAGAAACATGTCCTTATTTATTCCAAGGACAATTTTGACCGCTGTCCAATGATCCCCATTCCCGGATCATTCTTGTACCCCTTGACTGACTCATGGCAAGGCACACTTCCGGTGTGGTACACAACATAGCATACTATAGAGCCTACGTCTAAAGCATAGGGGACGACCTTCGCCCTTTCTCTCTTTTCTGCCGTGGTCGAGCTTTAAGTCTTAACTTCATAACTTACATCTCAAGCAAGAACTCCTTCTTTGACTGATCCATCTTGAACACCTTCAAGATCATGTCAAGGTATGTGCTCATTTGAAAGTATCATTTAGCGTTTTCGATCTATTCTCATAGATCTTGATGCTCAATGTTTAAGCAGCTTAANCTGACTCATGGCAAGGCACACTTCCGGTGTGGTACACAACATAGCATACTATAGAGCCTACGTCTAAAGCATAGGGGACGACCTTCGCCCTTTCTCTCTTTTCTGCCGTGGTCGAGCTTTAAGTCTTAACTTCATAACTTACATCTCAAGCAAGAACTCCTTCTTTGACTGATCCATCTTGAACACCTTCAAGATCATGTCAAGGTATGTGCTCATTTGAAAGTATCATTTAGCGTTTTCGATCTATTCTCATAGATCTTGATGCTCAATGTTTAAGCAGCTTAATCCAGGTTTTCACTTGAAAAACATCTTTCAAATAACCCTATATGCTTTACAGAAAATTCTACATCATTTCTGATCAACAATATGTCAACAACATATACTCATCAGAAATTCTATAGTGCTCCCACTCACTTCTTTGGAAATACAAGTTTCTCATAAACTATATGAACCCAAAATCTTTGATCATCTCATCAAAGCGTACATTCCAACTCCGAGATGCTTACTCCAGTCCTTAGAAGGATTGCTGGAGCTTTGCATACTTGTTAGCATCCTTCAGGATTGAAAAAACCTTCTGGTTGTATCACATACAACCTTTCTCAAGAATAACACCGAGGAAACAATGTTTTGACATCCTGTCTGCAAGATTTCATAAATGCAGCTAATGCTAACATGATTCCGACGGACTTAAGCATCGCTACGGATGAGAAAATCTCATCGTAGTCAACTCCTTGAACTTGTGAAAAACTCTTCGCCACAAGTCGAGCTTCACTGACGGTGACATTACCGTTCACGTCCGTCTTCTTCTTAAAGATCCATTCATCTCAATGGCTTGCCGATCATCGGGAAAGTCCACCAAAGTCCATGCTTTGTTCTGATATATGGATACTATCTCGGTTTTCATGGCTTCTAACCATTTGTCGGAATTTGGGCCCACCATTGCTTCTCCATAGCTCGTAGGTTCATTGTTGTCTAGCAACATGACCTTCAAGACAGGATTGCGTACCACTCTGAAGTAGTACGCATCCTTGTCACCCTATGAGGTACGTTAGTGACTTGATCCGAAACTTCATGATCACTATCATAAGCTTCTACTTCAATTGGTGTAGACGCCACAGGAACAACTTCATGTGCCCTGCTACACACTAGTTGAAGTGACGGTTCAATAACCTCATCAAGTCTCCACCATCCTCCCACTCAACTTTTCGAGACAAACCTTTCCTCGAGAAAGGACCCGATTCAAGAAACAATCCCTATTGCTTTCGGATCTGAATTAGGAGGTATACCCAACTGTTTTGGGTGTCCTATGAAGATGCATTTTGTCCGCTTTGGGTTCGAGCTTATCAACCTGAAACTTTTCACATAAGCGTAGCAGCCCCAAACTTTTAAGAAACGACAGCTTAGGTTTCTCTAAACCATAGTTCATACGGTGTCGTCTCAACGGAGTAACGTGGTGCCCTATTAAAGTGAGTGCGGTTGTCTCTAATGCCTAACCCATGAACGATAGTGGTAATTCGATAAGAGATATCATGGTACGCACCATATCCAATAGAGTGCAACTATGATGTTCGGACACACCATCACACTATGGTGTTCCAGGCGGTATTAATTGTGAAACAATTTGCACAATGTCTTAATTGTGTGCCAAAACTCGTAACTCAGATACTTATCTCTATGATCATATCATAGACATTTTATCCTCTTGTCACGATGATCTTCAACTTCACTCTGAAATTACTTGAACCATTCAATAATTCAGACTTGTGTTTCATCAAGTAAATATTCTCAGTATCTACTTAAATCATCTGTGAAGTAAGAACATAACGATATTCACTGCATGCCTCAGCACTCATTGGACTGCACACATCAAAATGTGTTACTTCCAACAAGTTGCTATCTTGTTCCATTTTACTGAAAAACGAGGCTTTTAGTCATCTTGCCCATGTGGTGTGATTTGCATATCTCAAGTGATTCAAAATCAAGTGAGTCCAAACGATCCATCTGCATGGAGTTTCATCATGCGTATACACCAATAGACATGGTTTGCATGTCTCAAACTTTTCAAAAACGAGTGAGTCCAAAGATCCATCAACATGGAGCTTCTTTATGCGTTTTACACCAATATGACTTACATGGCAGTGCCACAAGTAAGTGGTACTATCATTACTATCTTATACCTTTGGCATGAAAATGTGTATCACTACGATCGAGATTCAATAAACCATTCATTTAGGTGCAAGACCATCGAAGGTGTTATTCAAATAAATAGAGTAACCATTATTCTCCTTAAATGAATAACCGTATTGCGATAGACATAATCCAATCATGTCTATGCTCAACGCAAACACCAAATGACAATAATTATGATTTAATACTAA
>LR880969.1:786545255-786563543 GCA_904067115.1 Aegilops sharonensis
TGCCCCCTCCCACTCTCCCTTGCGCCTTGGGCCCCTTGTGGGGGGCGCACCAGCCCACCTGGGGCTGGTTCCCTCCCACACTTGGCCCATGCAGCCCTCCGGGGTTAGTGGCCCCACTTGGTGGACCCCCGGGACCCTCCCGGTGGTCCCGGTACGTTACCGGAAAAACCCGAAACTTTTCCGGTGACCAAAACAGGACTTCCCATATATAAATCTTTACCTCCGGACCATTCCGGAACTCCTCGTGACGTCCGGGATCTCATCCGGGACTCCGAACAATATTCGGTAACCACATACAAACTTCCTTTATAACCCTAGCGTCATCGAACCTTAAGTGTGTAGACCCTACGGGTTCGGGAGACATGTAGACATGACCGAGACGTTCTCCGGTCAATAACCAATAGCGGGATCTGGATACCCATATTGGCTCCCACATATTCCACGATGATCTCATCGGATGAACCACGATGTCAAGGACTCAATCGATCCCGTATACAATTCCCTTTGTCTAGCGGTATTGTATTTGCCCGAGATTCGATCGTCGGTATCCCGATACCTTGTTCAATCTCGTTTCCGGCAAGTCTCTTTACTCGTTCCGTAACACATCATCCCGTGATCAACTCCTTGATCACATTGTGCACATTATGATGATGTCCTATCGAGTGGGCCCAGAGATACCTCTCCGTCACACGGAGTGACAAATCCCAGTCTCGATTTGTGCCAACCCAACAGACACTTTCGGAGATACCTGTAGTGCATCTTTATAACCACCCAGTTACGTTGTGACGTTGGTACACCCAAAGCATTCCTACGGTATCCGGGAGTTGCACAATCTCATGGTCTAAGGAAATGATACTTGACATTAGAAAAGCTTTAGCATACGAACTACGATCTTTGTGCTAGGCTTAGGATTGGGTCTTGTCCATCACATCATTCTCCAAATGATGTGATCCCGTTATCAACGACATCCAATGTCCATGGTCAGGAAACCGTAACCTTCTGTTGATCAACGAGCTAGTCAACTAGAGGCTTACTAGGGACATGGTGTTGTTCATGTATCCACACATGTATCTGAGTTTCCTATCAATACAATTATAGCATGGATAATAAACGATTATCATGAACAAGGAAATATAATAATAATAACTAATTTATTATTGCCTTTAGGGCATATTTCCAACATCTACTACAACAAGTTGTGCCCGACTCCGGCGATGGAGGGGCGATGACGGCGGCACGCCTTCGGCTCGCTTCAGTGCTGGTAGTCGTCGTTAGGTGGTCTACGGATCTGGATGTAATTTCTATTATTTCTGGTATTCCTTGTACTGCCATGATTGAAGATGAATAGATCAAAAAATTTCTCGCAAAAAAATAAGTATGAATAAACTTACATGTGTTTCTAAAAAAAAAGCAGCGCCCGGTTTAACCCCATGGGAACGTCAGGTAGCTATTGGCGATTTTTGTGTGCGAGTTCCTGATTTCGACGTAATCGATCCTCGGCAAATTTTCCAACACGCGCTAGCTAGGGTTCGCCATGGCCATGGCCATGGAGGAAGTACCGAAGTAGCACAACATGGCGGCCTTCCCGAACTAGGCCCAACCGGAGGAGGACCCGATCTCATCAGCGCCCTCCCGGACGATCTGCTTTTCCAGGTGCTCGTCCGCCTCCGCTGCACCCGCGCCGCCACGCGCACAAGCCTCCTCTCCCGCAGGCGGAGCCGCCTCGCCGAGTTCACCTTTCGCGACGCCACGCCCCGCTTGCTCCGACAGGCGCTCGACTCCCTCGCCCACGTCCCCGACGTGTCCCTCCTCGACATTCACGTCCCCTAGGTGCCCCCGCTTTCTCCTCACTACTATGTGCTGTACGTGGCCGACGTCGGCTCGCTGCTCCGCGCCGCCGCGGGGCTCTCGCCGGTGGAGCTCCGCTTCAACGTCTCTCGCAGCCCGCTTTCTCGCCGGACACGCGACATGCGGTTCCTCCCCCCTCCCGTGAACCTGCCCAGCTTCCACCGGGCCACATCCATCGACCTATGCGGGATGGACCTCTTCCTCCCCCCGGCCGCCGACCCGCCGGCAAGCTGCTGCATGTTCCCCGCGCTCGAGGCTTTGTCCCTCTCTGGCTGCCACGTCGACGCCGCCGCCTTGCTCCTCCATTGCCCGCGCCTGCGCGTGCTCAGGGCGGCCGGCTGTTCGCTCGGCCACGCCATCCGCTCGGCATCCCTGCAAGAGCTCGTTCTGGAGAACAAGCGCAAGTCGACAGGTTGCGTGCACATCGACGTCCCCGCGCTTAAGTAATTGACACTGTCCATACACACAGCATACACACTCGCGGCGAGGTCGGATTGTCCATCTCGGCACCCATGGTGGAGAAGGTTCTGTAGCGGTGCTGCTATTCCAAGCCGGCTGCCGGGATTGGTCCTTGGGGCCTTGCAATGGTTAGCTGGCCCTTCCTTAGGGAAGTCCTTCTTCGGAAGGGCTTCGAAGATCATAAGAGTCATGCAAATGGTCTCTTGCGGTCGCACGGCGGTCAATATCAACGGCGAGATCGGCCCCTTCTTTCCTACCCTATGTGGGGCTACCCTATGTGGGGTTCGCCAAGGCGACCCCTTCTCTCCGTTTCTCTTCAATATGGTCGTTGACGCTTTGGCCGCTATTCTGGATAAGGCGAAAGCCGCTGGCCACATCCGGGGGATTACCCCCCACCTCTCTGGGGGCTCGGGGATCTCCATCCTCCAATATGCTGACGACACGATCATCATGGTCGAAGGCTCGGAGTTGGACATCACCAACCTCAAGTTCCTCCTTCTCTGCTTCCAACAGATGTCGGACCTCAAGATCAACTTCGATAAGAGTGACGTTATGGTGATGGGGTACTCCCCCTCTGAGTCGGTGGCCATTGCCAACCGGCTTAATTGCCGCCTGGGCTCTTTCCCCACTACCTATCTGGGGACGCCCATTAGTGACTCGCGTCTCTCTGTCGCTGACTTGCGCCCTCCGTGACCAAGCTCCAGACCAGATGCGAGCCCTGGCAGGGGAGGTGGCTCTCTAAGGCGGCCCGGACTATCCTTCTCAACTCATCCCTATCCAGCCTCCTCTTGTTTCTTATGAGCTTCTACAGCCTCCATGAATCTCTCCATAAGGAGATCGCCAAGATTCAGTCCCGATTCTACTGGGTTGGCGATCAGGGCAAGCAGAAGTATCACATGGTCAGCTGGCCGGACATCTGCAAGCCCAGGGAGCAGGGTGGATTAGGCATCATGTGCTCTAAACGGATGAATATCGCTCTTCTCTCCCGGTGGCTTTGGCGTATCGCGCAGGGTCAGGGTGGCCTCTGGCTGGACATTATCTGGAGTAAATACCTGCATGGTCAACCCCTTGCCTTCTGCCAGAAATCGGGCGGATCTCAGTTTTGGCAGTCTCTCGTCCAACTCCTACCGGTGCTCCGCATTGGTACCTCTATCTCGGTGGGGTCCGGCCTCTCGACGCTTTTTTGGTTCGACCGTTGGGCCGGAGACTCTCCCTTCGCGGCCCGCTTCCCCACCCTCTTCTCTATCTCTGTCGACCCTATGATTTCTGTTGATAGGGCCCTCAGTGACTTAGGGCGCCTTGCTTTCCGCCGTCCTTTTGGGCCGGCGGAATCCGCCGCCTGGCGTGAGTTACTTGACTGCGTTGCTCTTCACGAGCCGTTGGTGGATGGCGACCAGGACCTTATGCGCTGGCGGCTGGAGCCGTCTGGCCAGTTCTCCACCAAATCGCTTTACTTGGCCATTGCTCCCTCATCCGCCCCNGCGGCCCGGACTATCCTTCTCAACTCATCCCTATCCAGCCTCCTCTTGTTTCTTATGAGCTTCTACAGCCTCCATGAATCTCTCCATAAGGAGATCGCCAAGATTCAGTCCCGATTCTACTGGGCTGGCGATCAGGGCAAGCAGAAGTATCACATGGTCAGCTGGCCGGACATCTGCAAGCCCAGGGAGCAGGGTGGATTAGGCATCATGTGCTCTAAACGGATGAATATCGCCCTTCTCTCCCGGTGGCTTTGGCGTATCGCGCAGGGTCAGGGTGGCCTCTGGCTGGACATTATCCGGAGTAAATACCTGCGTGGTCAACCCCTTGCCTTCTGCCAGAAATCGGGCGGATCTCAGTTTTGGCAGTCTCTCGTCCAACTCCTACCGGTGCTCCGCATTGGTACCTCTATCTCGGTGGGGTCCGGCCTCTCGACGCTTTTTTGGTTCGACCGTTGGGCCGGAGACTCTCCCTTCGCGGCCCGCTTCCCCACCCTCTTCTCTATCTCTGTCGACCCTATGATTTCTGTTGATAGGGCCCTCAGTGACTTAGGGCGCCTTGCTTTCCGCCGTCCTTTTGGGCCGGCGGAATCCGCCGCCTGGCGTGAGTTACTTGACTGCGTTGCTCTTCACGAGCCGTTGGTGGATGGCGACCAGGACCTTATGCGCTGGCGGCTGGAGCCGTCTGGCCAGTTCTCCACCAAATCGCTTTACTTGGCCATTGCTCCCTCATCCGCCCCCTCCCCCTTTCGATGGTGTGGTCCGTCCGCATCCCACTGAAGATTCGCATCTTCATGTGGCAGTGGATCCGTGGTCGGGTCCCGTCCGGCGTGGAGGTCCGCAAGCGAAATGGCCCGGGCACTGGTATCTGCCCCCTCTGCGATGTTCCTGAAGACTCCAATCACATTTTCTTCGCTTGCGTTTCCGCCCGGTTCCTTTGGAGCTGCTTTCGCGAGATTGTCGGTGGGAGTTGGTGCCACACCAATTTCGCGGACCTTTTTGCTGAACTCCAAGTGTCCCCTACGACCTCTCGCCACATTAGGTGGCTGGAGGTTGGGGTCCTTGCCTGGACGCTGTGGACCGTTCGCAATAAGCTTGTGATCCAACATTCTCCCCTCCGTCGCGCTACTGATGCTCTCTACAAATTCTCGGGTTTCTTGCAGCTTTGGCGGCCGCTTAGCCGCCCCCCGGATCGGGACGCCATCTCAGCCTTCATCACCGATCTTCGCTCGATGGCCGTCCGCCTGTCGCCGCCGCCCCGCCGCCGCCGCCGGAGCCAGACTAGATCACCTGCGCTGGGCAGGCTTTGCTGTGTTGTGTTTTCTTTTCTCTTTCTTCTGGGCTTGTTGAGCTATGCCCTCAGCAGAACCTCTGTACTTTGTTTGTGGTACTTGGATGGTGTGTGTGTGGACCTGCTTTGGTTGTATGTCTTGTGGCGGTTTGCTTTATTTATAAAGCGGGGCGAAAGCCTTTTTCGGTACAATGGTGAGATTAGAGACGGCGGAGAGCAATGCCCTATGCCTGTGGATGGAGTCGGACGACAGCAGCCTTGTGCGTCTCCTTGTCTCTTGCTCACTTTATTTACTTACTACTGCAGTTGTCAGCTAAACTAGTACGGAGTAGTATTAAACTTATACTCCTATTACGGATGATATATATTATTTCCTCTGTTTATTTTTATAAGACCTTGAAGACATTTCAGACAATGTATAAAACAACCTATTTTGAGTTGTCTGAAACGACTTACAAAAGTGAATGGAGGGAGTACTCACAATTGTTTTTTGCAGAGATAAACACACCATTGGTCATTGAAAACTCTCACGAGATGAGCACATTGGTCATTCTTCTCTCAAAATGTGATGAACCGGTCACAACACTCATTTTTATGAGCAAACTGGTCATTCTGCCGTTTCCAGCCGTAACGGGTGCTGAGGTGGCATTCTGACTTGGCGCTGGGCCCACGCACACAGCACATGCGCATATCAGATGGCGGGATTTTTTGCAAGAAGGGCCCTGGGAAGATGTGGAGCATAGTTTGGACCCTTGGAGTATTTTTTGCTCCGCTGGTGATTGTTCCAGAGTCCAGACAGGTACTCGACGCGAAGCTACCAAGCCATGGGCTCTCGTCCGCCAACCGCCGCCGCGCCATGGCCGTTGCCGAGGCCGCTCACACTGAGATGCACCACGCCATGCCATGCCCCGACGCCACTAGCCCACTACCGCCACACACGACGATCTGCAGCACTGCTACCATCGTCGTCGCGCGCAATGTGCGCCGTTGCTACTGCCGCCGACGAGCGTGATGGCGAGCCCATTGCGTCTTTCTCTCGGTGACCACTCCTGGTGTGGCATGGTGTTACCCTCAATTAGGGTGGAGGTTCCTTCATCCGCTAGCCCGCTGCACCGCGCTCCCCCGTGCACTCCGTGGCAACCTATTACGCCCGAGTGAGCCACCTAGAGAAAAAGGACATAGAATTGAAGGAGCCTGGACGTAGTAGCCTCGATCCGCAACCGCCATGTATTTGTCTGAACTTGTGTCGCTTCCGCTGTACTCCTCTGTAAATTAATATAAAAGCGTTTATAGAATACTAAAGTAGTGATCTAAACGCTTTTATATTAATTTACAGAGGGAGTGGTTCTTACTGTTCGTGAGTCCGTATTATGCCCAGACGCAACCGTGGGACGCGGTGTAGCTTTGTGCCAGCTCGCCTCGCCTAGAGGAACATCTAGTGCTTACAAACTTCTCCGTTTTGGATCTACATTTCAACACAACCGGGCATGCTTTTGGAGCATTTGTGTTTCACCTCCTCAGGATTCATTGGATTCACACTGCTATAAAAATTCTCAAGATAGGGCTGGTAATTATTTCCTCTGCTTAATTATTGCTATCTGAAATATATGTAGCAAAAGGAAAATCCAAGTACATTTTTTAGATGATGTCTTTGAGGAGCATCAATAATAATTGTAGTTATTCATATTTCTTTTAGGGGGAAAAAACAATAGCATGCCCGGTAAATTGTCCCTGTGATGAGCCTAGGAACTGGAGAAGCGAAACTATCTCCTTGATCAATCTCGAAGAAGTGGAGATCAGAGCCTTCGGAAAAGAGGATCACGAATTTGATTTCTTGAGGCTGTTATTGAAATGTGCACCAAGGCTGAAAAGAATGACCGTGAGGCCGTCACATGAGGTCACAACAAGTAACGACGACTGGCACGCAAAAATATATGACATCGTGAAGGTGCATCCTTCTGTGGGATGCAATGTTTTTCCTAATTCTGGTAAATGATTCTAAATACATGATTATCATGATCTTAAATGCTGCCTTTTTTTCATTTTGATATTCTTGGAACTTCCGTAGTTCTGTTGCTTAAACTGAAGCTTTATACTCCCTCTTCGGAATTACTTATCGCATAAATGGATGTATCTAAATACATCTAGATACATCCATTTATGCGACAAGTAATTCCGAACGGAAGGAGTATTTGTTATTAGTCTTTGACATATATTGAGCTATGAAAATTCATATAGTTATGTATGTCAGTGGCTTCCGTGTTGTGCCCTGTCTTGTCTTTAGCTTTTCCTCCTGATATATTTGTTCTAACGCCCTGTATGTAGGTTTGAGGAACGTGTTTGCTCTCTTTAGTATTTTCTTTAGGTTCTGAAGTACTAAACCCTCACTTTCTGAAAATTCACCATCTACGCCGCTTTTGCATGTACCCAATGTTATATTGTTTTCGTAGTCCATGAAGTTTGGTTGTGCCCATATCCCCACAATTAGCTTTTATTAGTGCTGATTTTTCTTTGAGGGAATGCTAGTACTGAATTTGTGTGCGTACATCCTTAAATTGTCTCTTTTCAAAAGTGATTGCTGAATTGGTGGAAGGTGAAGAATTTGTTGAAACTTTCAGTTTGAGCAGGCTTCCTTAGCATTGCTGACCCTTTTTGGTTTACGCAATCATCTCTAGTCTGGTTTCATGGATTTTTTTGCTTGGTGGCTTGCCTTCAATAGATAAGTTTGTGTTATTTCACTACTGTGAATCTGTAATGAAGCTGCGGGCTCGAAGTGGTGCATTATTAGTTAATTCGGAGTATATGATATTAGTCCATCGATCAGATCAGATGATGTGTTATGTTGCTAGTGTAATGGAGTAGTTCTCTTTGATGGGAAAGAAATAAGCTTTGCCAACAATCCGTATAGAGTTGCTGAAGCCCAGAAGTAAGGAGGTATAATAAACAAGAAAACAAAAGGAGGGAACAAAATAACAAAACAGGAGCCGGAAGGCCTCTTAATCGGGTCATTTACTGTTAAAACAGTATAATCAGCAGTTAAACATATTCTACAGAAGAATAAAGAGCATTCTCGTCATTTCAGCATGTTTCAGCAACAACAACAGCTGCTACATCACAACCACCAAACAAACGCACCTCAGCTCCAACCTTCCAGCTACACCTGCTCCTTCCAGCCGGAGCCCTTGCAGCTGGAGCCAAACGAACACACCGTAAGAGGGCGAGATCGTCACGAGCTAACATGGCCAGGACATATGTCTCTTCAAAAATTCTCCTGTCTCGCTCAGTCCATAAATCCAGATGATGCAGATAGCAGCGGAGGGCTAACAGTACATGGGTGCTGTGCTACATATAAACCAGTACTCGACAACTTTGCATCTTCCAAGCATGTGCCCAAGAATTGAAATTAAGTCAATGGTGGGGCAGACATTTTCCATCCAGAAATCACAATAACTAATTTTACTTATGACCAGAAAAAATGTTCCTTTGTTGTACAAGATTTTAATAAGATGAAACTATGTTGGTCAGAAGTTATATTCCTGACATCTACAAAATAGAAGCTATTACTAGTATGATGATTGGTACATACCTGGAGAAAATCTTCGGATAGGAAATTTAGTACTATGTTCACACTAAACTTTTCATTAAAAAAATCTTTCTCAAGAGAACTCCATACCAGTTCCTTAAGAGCATAACTATGGATACATTCTCTAGTATTCATGCTGCATCATGCTTGCTGTTACAGTAACGTCAGGTGTAACCATTTTCATAACTAAAACTAAGAAACTAGTAATGAAAGAAGTCCGAATCTGAAAGACATAGGCAGTTCCACTCATTACTCCATTAATACAGTACACACTTGCTAGTTGCTAGGACATGACATAAGAACTGAAGCAGTCTGGCATGCAGTCACGAATTCCTACTAGTTAAATAGCTAATCTGTGGGCATCTTGGCATATTTCAGTCGACAAGCTCAACATTTCAAAGCAAACAATACAACATACAACAACAGTACAGTACTAATGCAGCCTGTCAGGTCTCTAGTAACCATCTCTGTGATGTCACCAGTTTGAGCATGTGGAATGCCACAATACAAAAGGACAATAAGGTGGCTCCTTAAGCAGCTTGTGTTGCATCTGAATTCCCCAAAGTGCAAGCCTGGAACAAATGGATGTCAAGATAGTTGCAAGGAAAATATGACAAACACTTCACTGTGAGAAACAGATCAATAGCGTTGAGCTTGGAATCATATTGCGTAGTCATTTCTGACTTGCGCGCATATTTGGAGGTTCATGCATGATTATTTCTACTATAGCAACCGACATATGTACATTTCTAAGTTCTAAAACTTTATGCACGTTTCTAAAGTGTTTACCCTTGTCATGTACACTGTAGCAACATAACAAGTGAACAATATCCTGAATGGAAAATGAGGAAACGAACAGCTAAAGGGACGCAGCGATTTGGTTCCCAGGCTCAGATGAGCCCGGGCATGAACAGTAAAATCACTAAAAATAGAACACAAAATCTAAAAATTCCGAAAAAAAAATTGTAATTAAGATGCTCATGTGCATGATGTTCATGCAAAATTAGATGAAGTTTGAACATTCGAGGAGGGCGCAGCAGAAAAGACAAAATTCGGGTCTGTGAGAAACATTTGAAAACAACATTGTTCATGCCTGATTTTGTCTTTTCTGCTGCGCGGTCCTCGAATGTCTAAACTTCACAAAATTTTGCATGAACATCATGCACATGAGCATCTTGCTTGAAAAAAAAATCGGGTTTTTTGGGATTTTTTCCATTTTTAGTGATTTTACTGTTCGTAAGGTGTAGATGAGCCCGGGCACCGAAGTGAACATCCGCAGCTAAAGCAATTAATCTACACTACACAACAGTATGTGTGTATTCTATGTAAGAGTGTTCAACTGATGAAATGATTAACAGAAGATGCAAGCAGTAGCAACATAGCGCTCTTGCGTGCTATGGATAAACAAATAAGGAAACGAACAGCTAAAGCAATTAATATATACAGTATAGAATGGATAAACAAAAGCAAAACAGAATCAGAAGGATCTTTCAATTGACCAAAGACAGCATCATCAACTGATCTCTGATAATGATTACTACTAGTTCAGCTCCAATACTATATAAAACATTTGAATCGTCCATATTTAAGAATTTTGATATATCAAAACAGCAAATCCACATAACCTGTTCAACAAACATAGCACATTAGCATACCTAATAATGGGACAATCATCTAATCCTTGACATTTCAGCTCCACCATCTCGACCATCAACTCCGCTACCTGCAGGCAAAAGGAATCCAATAAACAGAAGAAAATTCATGGAAGAGCTAAACACGATGACAAGGCAAAAACTAATATTTATGACAAAGGTAGGAATAAGGAAATGAAACAGCATCTACTGCTAGGCACAAGGTAGAGCGACAATTATCATTTACCTAGTAATGAATTACATGTTAGGACTGCTTAGCTGCCCAGAGGAAATGTATTCAAATAGAATTACTATTCTGGAGAGGATTCCTTCCAGTAATGCCAAATGGGTAAAAAAATGTCAATTTGAGAAACTTAAGTGGCAAATGACAATACTCACCACTATTCAGGTTCAATGAAACTAGCAAATGTTTTCCTAATGTAGGATAATATAGATGCCAATAGCTACTCCCTCCGTCCCAAAATAAGTGTCTTAACTTTGTATTAATTTTAGTAGAAAATTATACTAAACTTGAGACAGTTATTTTGAGATGGAGGGAGTATTATGAATTTATGATTAATATCAAGATATATAGCACTCCACATGTGGAAATCAAATAACACTTTCAGATATAAAATATTTTGACAATATAGTTTTAGTGCAGTTGTTCTCACTTCTCATGCTGAATATACCAATACCAATACAGGGACAAGAAATTACCTGTAATGTAGAAATTTCTGTAGGGATAATAGGTCCTGCTAGAAATGCAACGTCTTCGTGTTTTAAAAAGATTTGTGAACCGCGTGGACTCAAGCTGGAGCATGTAGTCCCCGAAAAACGTAGATAGAAAAATCGCATTGGTGTCCTCATCGTACCCCTGCATCACAATAGCATTCTGCCCCATTTCTGGTCGTGGTGAAAAGAGCCCGTCTAGTTGAATGGTTTTCTGCAGCTCCCATCCAACAACACCATCGCAGTTAGATTTCCTCTCCCACAATTGGATGATCTTGCTTACATAATCCGTGTCTGACAAAACAGCAAGGCCCAGGCCACTATGCTCTGTTCGTACCGCATAAAAGGACCAGTAGTGGTCGGGAGCTCCATGTAGAATCGGATGAGCGTCTGCTGGCTTCTGGGTCACCGCAAGGCTGTGATTTCGAAAATCAAACTCCAGGATGGCACCTCCAGACATAAGCCAGCAAAATGAATTCCTAAGCAGGACGCTGGGGTTTGCAATGCAAGTCGAAGTCGAATGTTCAGTCTCTACTGAAACAATATCCCCCCACACACCAGACTCTGACTCATAGAGGCATGCAAAATGGCGTGTGCCGGTAGAATCACTGCACACCAAGGCCAATCTAAATGGGGTGAACCGGCAGTCACCGTGCACATGCCCATCTTGGCCGCCGCCGGCGGCGCACATCACCGCAGCGTTCTGGACGGACTTCCACCCAGGTGGAAACCCGACGCGGCGCTGGTGGCCCGTGAGGGGATCCCACACGACGACCTCGCGGCGCGCCCGGCAGATGAGGAGGGCGAGGCCGTGGCGGCAGCCGAGAAACTCCCAGCCCTCGCCCAGGCTCCATGGCGCGGAGAAGCGCGCGGGTGGGATGCGGTCCCGCTCGCCCGTCGCCGTGGGGTTGAAGATGGGCGGCTTGTCTACGCGGTATTCCTTGTCGAAGAAGCCGAGCAGTGGCGGTGGGTTGTTCCGGCCGTGGTGCTCGCGCAAGCGGCGGCGGAAGCCGGGGTCGGCGAGGATGCGGCGCCAGCGCGTGCACACGAGGGATGCGCGCGGGAGGGAGGAGGGCTGCGGAGGGAGGCGGAGGAGGATCTCCTCGAGGATCTCTTCGAGGACGACGCCGCCGTCCAGCGCGGGCGCCGGCGAGGGGCGGCTCATTCCGGCGAGGCTAGGGTTTGGGACTCTCTGGCTGCAGGCTGCGTCGAGTCGAGTGGAATGGAGGCGGGGGAGAATTTCTTTTTTTTTTTTTTTAGAAAGAAGAGGCGGAGCAGAATTTCATTTCAAAAGAGAAAGTAAAAAAAATCTTTGTACTCCCAAGTTGTACTAAAGCTGCCTTAGAGTAATATACGTTATCTTTTTTCATCAATACACAAAGAATACGTATCATTTTATTGATCGAAGGAAATATAATTTAGTAGAGGGGTACAACACATGGCACGAACAAGGAAGGCGTGGACGCATCCGAAGCAGAGAAAGGGATCCTCGGTGCGAACAAAGGATACGACACAGCAGAATCCACCAATCCCGAAACTAGAGGGGCATAACGAACTAGCATGACGTCAACATCTACAAACCCAACACCGGAGACACCGCAAAGCAAGCAAGATAGCGCCCACAAAAAGGTTAACAACGTCGTGACGTCGCCGCCATCAGATCCGAAGAACCGGACCTAGGGTTTCCCTGGTGCTCGAAGAGGGGAACAAATAAAGGCCATGGCAGAGCCTCCAAGAAGGGAAACAACACCCGCGAGTGTCTTCGCTGCCAGCAATGGCAAGCCGGTCAGAGCTTTTGTCTGGGTCTGAGTCTGAGCAATTCCATAGCCGCAAGAACAGGGTCCGGAGATGAGGAATCCAGGTCACTGGTTGAGACCACCACCTCAGAAGGAAGGGGTGGGGATGTGCTTGCCGACGGAGGGTGGCATCGGGCGCGGACGGGAACGTGAGCTTTGGATCTGGCCCAAGGACGAGGCATGGAGGTGGACAGGGTCGAGGAGCTCATGCATTCAAATTCTTAGTGGTGCAATGCAGGATACCATACAATCTACAAAAGTTGGGCCAGAGCATGTATACCTTCAAACAAGCTCTACTGAGCCACATACAAAAGTGCCCGAAAACCATGCGAGTGACCAAGTGCATCCTAAATATATACAGAAGAGTTTCTCTATTGTTGACAACCAAGTTCTCAAGGCTGGCGCTTATAGGTGGCAACGTACTGGAGCTGAACTGGTACTCTCCACTATGATGTATTGGACTTACTTTATCAAACTGTCAAAACTTGGTTCGCTGATATCATTTTAAATATTGGAATTGAAGATAAGATTGTATAAATAGATTTGTCCCGGGAAATATTTACTGAGTATTACAAAATTTCTTAGGTTTTAAACATATACTACAGAGTATAACAGAGATTAAAGGTTAAAGACTAGCTAAGCCAATGTAAAACACGCCACTTATTTGTGAATTACGTAGTACAAGTCATGGATTTCGTTTTCTTGCCTGGTGAACTTTGTGTTTATTTATTGTTGTTCTGCCCAGATTACAAAGATTACAAGGGAATGCTCAACTTCTTTCCCCTCAATGCAAAGCTACATGTGTTAGTCAAATTCAGAACAAAATGCAGTGTTCACTGGTTTCCATTTTCCTCAGCCAAAAGTTCTTTTACTATTGGTCCCCTGAATTACCTCCCAACTAACGGTACACCATCCTATTCGAAAGCAACTTGAACCAACAACTGACATTCACATCAAAAAGTTGAAATGCCTATGTGTTTCTGTTACAGCCACAAGCATCAGGTGTCATCAGAACATCAGGATCTCGTCGCGGCAGAAATCGCCTTTGGTACCTCTGCAATTTAGAGATAATGGGGGCATATCCAGCAGATACGGTCCTTTCGCCGAAACTCCGTCCATGTAAACCAGAGCATCGCCTCGGGTGTCAGTGAAAGTGCAACTATCCCTAGGTGGTTTTGGTAATTCATAACAACATATAGCTCATTGAGCTAATGCTATTCCAAGACTATTATTTCAGGAAAGCTCAATGAATGGCATGGCATGGATGATGAAAGTGGATCCCTCAAAATACTAAGGACAAAGGATTGGCTCAAGCTCAAAAGCTCAAGACTCTTCATTTTATATTTTAGTGATCCAAGATCACATTGAGTCTATAGGAAAAGCCAATACTATCAAGGAGGGATGAGGTGTTGCTTAATGAGCCTCCTGCTTCATGTGCTTAGTGATATGCTCCAAAACCCTCAGCTACTTTCTCACATCCACGCATGACCTAAACCCAAAGTCAAAATCGGTCACACCGCTTCTTCCTACCCGGCGCTACCGATTTCAAAAGTCATAGCCACTGCCACAAACCCTAGGCAAGTCGGTCCTACCGATAGGGATCTCGGTCTCACCGAGATGGGATTGTAATCTCTCTGTTTCCCTTCGTAACGTTTCGGTCTAACCGAAGTGAGCGATCGGTCCCACAGAGATTGCAATGTAAACTCTTTGTTTCCCTTTTGTAACATTTCGGTCTCACCGAAAAGAGCAAATCGGTCCCACCGAGTTTACCTGACCAACTCTCTGGAAAGCTTATTACCAAAATCGGTCTCACCGAGTTTGTGTAATCGGTCTTACCGAGATTATGTTATGCCCTAACCCTAACCGAATCGGTCTCACCGAGTTGCATGTCAGTCCCACCGAAAATCACTAACGGTCACTAGGTTTAATAAATCGGTTCGACCGAGTCTGTTGAATCGGTCCCACCGAGTTTGGTAAATTGTGTGTAATGGTTAGATTTTGTGTGGAGGCTATATATACCCCTCCACCTCCTCTTCATTCGTGGAGAGAGCCATCAGAACAAACCTACACTTCCAACTTACCAGTTATGAGAGAGAACCACCTACTCATGTGTTGAGGCCAAGATATTCCATTCCAACCATATGCCCTAACCCTAGCCTTCCCCAAGTTGCTTTCCACTCAAATCTTCTTTCCACCAAATCCATATCCTGTGAGAGAGAGTTGAGTGTTGGGGAGTCTATCATTTGAAGCACAAGAGCAAGGAGTTCATCATCAACACACCATTTGTTACTTCTTGGAGAGTGGTGTCTCCTAGATTGGCTAGGTGTCACTTGGGAGCCTCCGACAAGATTGTGGAGTTGAACCAAGGAGTTTTTAAGGGCAAGGAGATCGCCTACTTCGTGAAGATCTACCGCTAGTGAGGCAAGTCCTTCGTGGGCGACGGCCATGGTGGGATAGACAAGGTTGCTTCTTCGTGGACCCTTCATGGGTGGAGCCCTCCGTGGACTCGCGCAACCGTTACCCTTCGTGGGTTGAAGTCTCCATCAACGTGGAGGTACGATAGCACCACCTATCGGAACCATGCCAAAAACATCTGTGTCTCCAATTGCGTTTGAATCCTCCAAACCCTTCCCTTTATATTCTTGCAAGTTGCATGCTTTAATTTCCGCTGCCTATATACTCTTTGCATGCTTTCTTGATTTGTGTAATGATTGCTTGACTTGTCCTAAGATAGCTAAAATCTGTCAAACTCTAAAATTGGGAAAAGGTTAAGTTTTAATTGGTCAAGTAGTCTAATCAGCCCCCCTCTAGACATACTTCAAGGTCCTACAAGTGGTATCAGAGCTTTGGTCTCCATTTGCTTTGATTTCCATAGCTTTTGGTGGTCATAGCCTTGGTTTCACAACCTAGGAGAGTATGGCGTCTAGCGAGGGAAATTATCACCGTAGAGGTCCTTACTTTGATGGTACTAATTTTGCTAGTTGGAAGCATAAGTTGAAAATGCATATTCTCGGACATAACCCCGCCGTTTGGGCAATTATTTGTATTGGCTTGCAAGGTGAGTTCTTTGATGGGAGAGAGCCGAACCGTGAAGCTAATGCTGAAGAATTGAAGATGTTGCAATACAACGCTCAAGCTTGTGATATCATCTTCAACGGATTGTGCCCCGAAGAATTCAACAAAATCAGCCGTCTTGAGAATGCAAAAGAAATTTGGGATACTTTGATTGATATGCATGAAGGTACCGAATCCGTCAAGGAATCCAAGTTGGATGTGCTCCAAAGTCAGCTTGACAAGTTCAAAATGAAGGATGGTGAAGGTGTCGCTGAAATGTACTCTAGGCTTGCTCTTATCACAAATGAGATTGCCGGCTTAGGGAGTGAAGAGATGACCGACAGATTCATCATCAAGAAGATCCTAAGAGCATTGGATGGGAAGTATGATACTGTGTGCACATTGATCCAAATGATGCCAAACTACAAAGATCTCAAGCCAACGGAAGTCATTGGAAGAATTGTTGCTCATGAGATGTCACTCAAGGATAAGGAGGAACTTCACAACAAGTCAAGTGGTGCTTACAAAGCCTCAAGTGAAGCCCCCACATCATCAAGTGAGAAACAAACCTTCAATGAAGAATTGAGCTTAATGGTAAAGAACTTCAACAAATTCTACAAGAGTAGAAGCAAAGAAAGAAGCTCCAAGTCAAGGACTTACCATGACAAAAGATCTTCTAGTCGAGAGCGCAATTGCTACAACTGTGGGAGGCCTGGACACTATTCAAATGAGTGTACGTCACCCTACAAAAGAAGAGAATATTCTCCAAAAAGAAGAAGCAAAAGAGAAGAATCACCACCAAGAGAGAGGAGGAGTAGAGATGATCGTTATGAATGAAGATCCTCACGGAGAAGCAAGGATTCGGAAAGGAAGGACAAGTCATCAAAGAGCTACACAAAACAAAGACATCAAGCTCATGTTGGTGAATGGGTATCCGGCTCCGACTCCGACGATCACTCTGAGAGAAGCAATCACTCCGACTCCGAATATACTCAAGATGAAGGTGTCGCCGGTTTAGCACTTGTGTCAACCAACTTCTACGACATATTTGAATCACCAAATGAAGGAATTGGAAGATGCTTCATGGCCAAAGGTCCTAAGGTAACACACCCCGAGTATGTTGATTTTAATAGTGATGAAGATGACTTGCTAGGTGATGATGATTTACTTGTTGACAACTCTAGTGATGAATACTATGATGAAACGTCAATTAATCATGTTAATCAAGATAAAACGAATGACAATGATAAGGAGAAGATTGAGCTTCTAACTAAAGAACTAAACGCTCTTAAGTTAGCTCATGAAACTATCTTCGAAGATCATCGAGAACTTTTAAGGGCTCATGAGAAGTTACGCTTTGAAAAGCTCAATCTTGAGCAAGAGCATGAGTTCTTAAAAGCAATCAATGATGATCTCCGTAAGAAAAGTTCTTCTTACATTGCCAAGCGTTTACTCCTATCTACTTACATGCCTCAAGTCAAGTCTAGTAACAAGTACAAGAAAGATACTTCCTCTAATGGTAACAATAATAATGTAAAATCCAATATTGTTGCTTCTAGTAGTTCTCTTGATTCCACTAATGATTCTCTTAGCCAAGTTACACTTGAGCAAGAAAATAGCTTATTGAAGGGAATTATAGAGAAAGGTGTCTACAAGAGTCTTGCCGGGAGTAAGCAATTCGAGGAAATTGTACGCAAGCAAGGAAGACACCGGAAGAATCAAGGTGTTGGTTTTGAACGAAAGTTCAATGCCAATGGAGTTGAGTGGGAAGAAGATCAATACCCCAAGACGAAGTTTATTCCTCAACAAGAGAAGTATGATCCTACTTCCTTCAAGGGAACACAAGCACAAGATGGTCTTGCACCACAAGACCACAAGAACAAAGGCAAGGACAAGCTTCAAGAAGAGATTGATGCATTTGAAGAAGCACCTATGGCCTCGTTCAAGTGGATTCCCAAGACTACGTCAAGTTCTACTTCATCAAGTACAACTACAACTCCAAGGATTCCCATCAAGATGATGTGGATCCCGAAGAGGAAGAACTAGAGAGTTCTTGAGGGTGACTCTGCCAACATTCTTCACACATATCATTATGGCAAGGACAAGTGCAATCAACTTCCACATCTTGCACTAGTTCAAGGAGTCACAAACCCTCATGTTGGTAAGGCAAGGGACAAGGTAACCTAATGATTTCATGGACATCATCTTGTGTGTGCATCACTCTATGTCTATGGATATTCTTGTTTGTTCCTTGTGGGACTAACCCATGTAGGCAAGTTGAAAGTGCAACTCACTCCAAAGGATTGCTCCAATTGATCTACATCAACATTGAGCATCCACATCTTCGACACCTACATGAAGTCATCATCGACAAAACCCAAGGTTAGTTCATCCCTCTAAGGGGGGATCTCACATC
>LR880969.1:786571529-786585798 GCA_904067115.1 Aegilops sharonensis
GATGTTCTACCATCGCAGGGCTTCGCCTAAGCACCGCTACGATATTATCGAGGAGGACTATGGTGGAGGGGGGCACCGCACACGGCTAAGAGATCAATGATCAATTGTTGTGTCTATGGGGTGCCCCCTCCCCTGTATATAAAGGAGTGGAGGAGCAGGCCGACCAAGGGGGGTGGAGCGCCCTAGGGGGGGAGTCCAACTCCCACCGGGAGTAGGATTCCCCCCTTTCCTATTTGGAGAAGGAGAGGCAAGGAAGAGGAAGGAGGGAGGAAGGAAAGAGGGGGCCGACCCCCTTCCCAATTCGGATTGGGCTTGGGGGGGGGGGGGGCGTCGCCCTCTCCCTTGCTCCTTTCCCCTCCTTTCCACTAAGGCCCATTAAGGCCCATATACCTCCCGGGGGGTTCCGATAACCTCCCGGAGCTCCCGTATTGTCCCAATCTCACCCGGAACCTTTCCGGTGTCCAAATATAGTCGTCCAATATATCGATCTTTATGTCTCGACCATTTCGAGACTCCTCGTCATGTCCGTGATCACATCTGGGACTCCGAACAACCTTCGGTACATCAAAAAACATAAACTCGTAATATAACTGTCATCTTACTTTAAGCGTGCGGACTGAGGGAGTCCTGAATTAGGGGGTATCCGGACAGCCGGACTGTGTACAACGTCCGGACTATTGAAGCGTGAAGATACAAGACTCAAGACTTCGGCCCGTGTCCGGATGGGACTTTCCTTGGCGTGGAAGGCAAGCTTGGCGATCCAGATATTATATTTCCTTCCTTGTAACCGACTCCATGTAAACTGTAGCCCTCTCCGGTGCCTATATAAACCGGAGAGGTTGGTCCTTAGAGGCCGATCACAATTACAATCATACCATCATAGGCTAGCTCTTAGGGTTTAGCCTCTACGATCTCGTGGTAGATCTACTCTTGTACTACCCATATCATCAATATTAATCAAGCAGGAAGTAGGGTTTTACCTCCACCGAGAGGGCCCGAACCTGGGTAAACATCTGTGTCCCTTACTTCTTGTTACCATCAGCCTTAACGCACAGATCGGGACCCCCTACCCGAGATCCGCCGGCTTTGACACCGACATTGGTGCTTTCATTGAGAGTTCCTCTGTGTCGTCGCTGTCAGGCTCGATGGCTCCTTCAATCATCGTCAACGACACTGTCCAAAGTGATACTTTCCCCCCGGGACAGATCTTCGTGTTCGGCGGCTTCGCACTGCGGGCCAACTCGCTTGGCCATCTGGAGCAGATCGACAGCTACGCCCCTGGCCACCAGGTCAGGTTTGGAAACCTGAACTATACGGCGAACATCCGCGGGGACTTGATCTTCGAGGGATTTGGGCCTACGCCAGGAGCACCGGACAGCCACGACGAGCACGGCTTAGACCTGCCGTCGGACGAAGCTCGGGGTATCACCCCCGTAATATCCCCGGACCTAGATCCGGAGCTGGCTGCGCTGCCCAAGGACGGAGGGACGGACTCCGCCCCGCAGGTCGCGCGCTCATCGGCGGTAGAGCCGAACACGGGCCTTACCCCTGTGGTGGCCTGTGAATCCGGACCCCCGGATTCGTATCCGGACGTTGTTTCCGGTCCGTGCACTCCTGATCCAGTCGAGCTAGGTTGGGCTCCGGTAATGGAGTTCACCGCTGTGGATATCTTACAACACTCGCCCTTCGGCAACATGCTGAACTCATTAAAGTCTCTCTCTTTGACAGGAGGCCCTTGGCCGAACTATGTCCGGCTCGAGTGGGAAGTAGGCGATGAAGGAATTTTTTGCCCACCCACAACCCACTTCATTGCCACGGTCGATGATTTAACCGACGTGATTGACTTTGACTCTGAATACATCGATGGTATGGACGACGATGCAGGAGAATCACAGGAGCCACCGCTCACTGGGCGGTGGACAGCCGCCTATCCCCATGACATACACATGGCGGACACTCCGAAGGAAACCAATGGCGATGAGGCAGCGGAGGATAATCCCCCAGGGGGAAAAGCAAAGTATGGGCGTCGCCGGTGCCGCTCCAAGCCCCGCCACGGGAATACCGGCCCAGAAGTCGAAAACAATCCGGATGGCGCCGAAGATGAATATAACCCTAGTCGGCGTGCCTTTCATAAGGCCGGACTGGCCACTGTGGGATACTTGGAGAGGGACAACTATACGCCCCCCTCCGAGGACGAGGCAAGCCTTGGCAATGACGAATTCGGCGCGCCTGAAGATCCAGTGGAACAAGCTCGCTTCGAGCGACGGCTCATGGCCACAGCAAAGAGCCTGCAAAGGAAGCAACAACAGCTGAAGGCTGACCAAGATTCGCTGGTAGACAGATGGACCAAGGTCCTGGCCACTGAAAGATATGGACCTGACCGCCCTGACAAAGGGCACAACCAGCCACCCCAACCTAAGCAGGAGAACTCAAGGCACATGCCCCAACGTCAACACGCCACTACGGTCCAAAACAATACGAAGGACAAACGAAGAAGCATCCTCAAGCCTCACCATAAGCGCCAAAACAGGAAGGCTGGGGCTAATCCCAGCAACTCCCAGTCCGGTCAGCGGACAAAGAACATCTCAGACCTATCCGGCCCGAGTCACACACTTGATCAACCATGTGAAATCCATGGTACCCCTAGAAGGACGGCAAAGCATACCAATAGAGAATGCCGGATCCTCAAAACAAAGCGGCTGGTCGCACGCCGGAAACAATGAAGGGAGGCATCTGGTGAAGAGCCCCCCCCCCCATAGCATAAAAATACGGCCGATCACCCTCGACCGCATTAACCACATCAACTTAATTGCAGTACCTCCGGACATAGAAAACCGGGGGCCTCATAACACATAAAATCCCCGCAGGTGTGAAACCACAAACAACATCTCCTAAAAGATGCTAGGGGTAAAGGCCAAGTCTTTTTGGCCCATCATTCTAAACGGTTGTCTTCGGATCACCAAAAAGAAAAATATATACTTCGCCAAAGAATAAATCTTCGGCACCCTCCCACCATGCGGTAACTCACTGTATGCTAACGGAACGAACCACGTTGCCCAGATTCCACGTGGTCAATCGCACGGCCGAACCCCGCCCTCGGGGCGGAAATCACACAACTGCCTGGGTAGCGAGTCGCGCATGCCTATCAAAATTTTGATATGACAGTCAACCATACGGACAACAATTGAGGAGTCCGCGCTACCCAACGGTATAACGGCTGGGTTTACCAAGGCCCTATCAGGAGCCCTCGGACAAACCACAGGTGGACGCTCGGCTACCTCCGAGTATTTGCCTTACAAACTAACTTTGACGCAGAACAGGATAGGTAACGTGGAATCGGCCAGGACACACAAGGAGCCCCCCCCCCTAAAAGAAGGCAGTCCGGATTCACTCCCGATCCACTGACAACTCCCTCCAGTCCGGCCATCACAGGTTCCGCCAAAAAACACCTCTTTTCATAATCATACATCATACTCATATGCATAGACATATCATTTTGCTACAATACGTAGACTTAAATAACACTTACCGGCCGTCGCTTTTCATCGACACCTCGTGTTACGCCCGATTATGCCAGGGGCTTCATAATACGGCAATAAAGTCCGACCACCTTCTCGGTCATCCGGCACCCCGAACTTATAGCACTACTATATGCATCAGCTCCGAATCATGTCTTGGGTCATTGGTTGGGTTCGCCCGGCTCCCTTGTTTTGGTACCTTATGTTCCGCTATATCGGCTAAGGTAGTGCAGGGAGAACTACTGCGATTGTGTCCCGGATCTACCGGACGAGCACCTCAGTAGAGAAAGCCGAAAACCGACTGTCATGATACAGCGAGAGCTAGTTAGCTATTCGAGAGGTTGTAAAATCTTTAAAGATTTATCCCGCACAACGCCATTATAAATGCAGAGTGCGAAGGATCGGTCTTCTGATCAGGCGCCAATAGAGCCCCTAGTTCGGCCTTCCAAACACTAGGGGCTGCGCCGACCATACTCGAATTCCTATGGCTAAGTGAGAGTAATAAAGCCTTATAGTCCGATTGCCTGGTTCGTGGTGAGAAACGCCTCCGCAAAGGGACCCGGCTATGGGATAAAGAGCGTTCAGATATATTCAGAACACCCCCGTATTCTTTTTACGTGGGGGCAGAAGCCGACGACTGGCCAACTCTCAGGATTTACATACATTTAACAGCCGCACAGGAAGAACATATGTTCAAGCAAAACAGGCAGTATATAAACGCCATAATCCCATATTACAAAAAAAGTGGCACGAATGCCCTCAGGGAAATATAATGTCTTTGGTACATTTATCCGCCGCAAGGCGGGCTCCCTTCAGTACACCTTCATAGTACAGTTCGGGCTTGCGATGCTCCTTACCCTCTGGCAGCCCCTCAGTCATCAGCTTCTCTGCGTCAAGCTTCCCCCAATGCACTTTTGCACGGGCGAATGCCATACGTGCACCCTCTATGCAGACCGATCGCTTAATAGCATCAAGCCGAGGACAAGCGCCCACAATCCGCTTCACGAGCCCGAAGTAACTGCTCGGAATTGGCTCCGCTGGCCACAGCCGGACAATCAAGTCCTTCATGGCTAGTTCGGCCGCCTGGAGCAGTTCGACCAGCTGCTTCAGCTGATCGATAAAGGGCACCAGATAGTTCGGCGCCAAATACTGCGACCAGAAATCCCTCTCCGCAATCTTCTTTTCCTCGGTTCGGTAGAATTGGGCGGCATCTGATATGCTGCAAGGAAGATCCGCAAACGCCCCTGGGAAAATAAGAATTCAGCTTGCCGCTTAGAATTCTTCCCATTATCATGAATAAATGGCTAAGAATACAGAAGGCCTTACCAGCCGCAACTTTCCGGGCATCCTGAATGTCCCGTACAGCACCTCGGGTTTCTTCCCAAGCATCTTCCGCGGCTTGGAGCGCTTGGGAGAGTTCGGATTCTTTCCCTATTAGACTCTGCTCCAAGCCCTCGCTCTTCTTCACAGCCTCATGGAGCTCCCGCTCAGCCGCGACAACCTTGGCCTCGTGTTTTTCACGAAGTGCCTGTTCGGCGGCAGCCTTCTCGTTGGCATCATCCACAGCCTTTTTCAGTGCCTCATATTTGGCACTCGCTCCTAGGGCACAAATACTTTCCAATAAGCACAATTACTTATTTGTGCCTAATGCAAGACAATGTTTTATCATACCTTGTTTATCTCTTCTAATTGCTTCCTCACGCGGCCAAGTTCTTCCTCGGCCCGTTCCAGGCTCCGCTTCAGTTCAGACACTTCCGCATTATGAGCGGCAGTCTTCTCTGCAGACGCCTGTGTTCAAACAAAGAGGTACATGTCATTAACATAAGTTCCCACGACAAAAGAGGATTTGATCCCCTGCCCGACTCCCTCTCCTTTGCCGATCAGTGTATCAGGGGCTACTACTCATATTATGACGATTCCTCAAATGTTTCTCAGGAAACATACCTCAAAGGCCTTTATAAGGCCAAGGCAGGACTCGTTCAGCCCGCTCTCGGCGGACTGAATCTTTTCAACCACCGCACCCATAAGGGTCCGATGCTCATCAACGATAGACGTGTTCTTTAACGCCGTCAATGGACCGCCTGGCAGCTCTGCCCGAACAGAGGTTGCCGGTGGAGTAGGCAGGCCTCCCACTGTTGAAGGTGGCTGCTCGCCCGATCCGGGAGCCTTAGAGGTCTCCCGGACCTTGTCCGGCTGTGGGCCGAATCCAAGATCTCCCCCGCTGACGGCACACTCCGGGGCCATCGCCCCCGTGTGTCCGGCTCCAGCGATATGCCCCCCTGGTACGAGCCCCGTTGAGACGACACCTCGGTGTCACGCCGGGACTTTGGGGAAGGGGCCTCTGGAGGCGTCTCGCTAGCCAAGGCGTCCGAGCTTAGCGAATCCTCGGATGAGGACTGGTCGGCGCGAGACCTCACTGGACTATGCAAAATATAGCAACAGTTAAAACTACTATACCCAAAAACAATCCCGGACGCATATGCGTGTTCGGATTTTGTACACTTACGACTTCTCCAGGGGCTGGGCCCTGGGATCCCACTCCAGGATGCTATCGGCAGTCGTGGGGGCCCCGGGGAGGGAATGTTTCCCTCTCTTGGGCGATCCGGCCTCCAGATATGCGGAGGCCGTCCTCTTCCTCCCACCATCAGAGTGAGGCTTGTCCTCCTCTGCTTCCTCCTCTACGTCCTCGGACGAAGGATCGTCACTGGAGTCTTCGGATCTGGCGTCCGAAACCTCGCGACGGCGAAGGCCACCCCGTGTCTTCTTGACCTTCTTGGAGGCCTCCTTCTTTGGCGCCTTGTAAGGCGCGGGGACCAACATCTTCGTCAGAAGAGGTCCGCCCGGTTCCTCCGGCAGGGGGGCTGGACAATGTAGCCGCTCCACCTTCTTCACCCATCCCTGAGGTTGCAATGAAATACGATTGGGGTGTCTCCCGCATGATGTGCCAATTAAAGCACGAATAGACAGAGTGTGGCTGTGACTTACCGAGCTGGGAGAATGGGATGACTGATACCCACGGTCCTCGGCGGGGCCCGACCACGATTTGCTGGACTTAAAGAGCACCTTCCAGATATCCTTGTGGGTGGAGTCTAAAGCTCCTGAAGGGTTTGGTGCTCGGCCGGATCGAACTCCCACAGGGTACAAGCTCGACGCTGATAAGGGAGAACCAGGCGAACTAGCATCACCTGGACTACGTCGACGAGTTTGACGTCCCTATCGATCACGCCCTGGAGGCGTGTCTGGAGCAGTAACAGCTCGTCAGGCGAACACCAATTCGGGCCCTTCTCGGGCCAGGACGTGAGTCGCAGTGGAGCTCCGGATCTGAACTCTGGAGCTGCCGCCCACTTCTTGCCGCATGGTTTGGTGATATAGAACCATTGCTGCTGCCACTCCTTGACGGAGTCGTTGAAAGCTCCTTTCGGCCAGACAGCCTTGGGCATCTTGCTTACCATGGCGCCACCGCACTCGGCGCGTTCGCCACTCACCATCTTGGGCTTCACATTGAAAATCTTCAGCCAACGGGTGAAGGGGAAACCCGAGCCCACAGACGAAATGGGGAAGGAACACGACTCTCTCATGAGATTCCGGAGTAGGGACGACCTGTCCCACCGGTGGAAGACGGTGGCCGATCTTCTGGGCCAGATACCCGGCTCCCCGGAGCTTCTTGATGTCCTTCTCCTGGACAGTTGAGGCCATCCATTTGCCTCCTGCTCCGGACATCTTCAGAAAACTTCCCTTCAGTGGGGGAGAAGAGTGCTTGGGCGCTAGGGCTCGCACAAAGGGGAATGAGCTAGCAGGAGAAAGAGGCATGGGTAAAAGAGAAAGGAACCTGACCTCCTTATAAGGGCGATAAAAGGCTTTTTGTGCTTCCCCACTTGCCTAGTGGAACCCGTCCGCCTCCCACTTGCCGCGATTAGCGGCACGGTTAGATTACGCATGCCCGTATTGATGAGAATCCCATAATAAGGGGACACGATCTCTACTTTGACAAGACGTGTCACAAAAACCGCCTTGTGATATGCGTTGCAGCTGGTAGTGTGGAAACGGTTCGAATAATGGATCCGATCATAATAACGTGTCACCTCATCAGGAAAAGTTGTCAGCAGATTGCATTTGTGAAATATCCTCCTCTCTACTGTGGTACGCGAAGGTCATTTTTTCAGATCCGGACACGATTTGGGTGTTCGGTGATTACTTTGGAGTATTTGGTGGAGGAACCCGCCTTGCAATGCCGAAGACAATACTGCACGCCGGACTCATCTTCATTGAGGCCTGGTTCAGGGGCTACTGAGGGAGTCCTGGATTAGGGGGTATCCGGACAGCCGGACTGTGTACAACGTCCGGACTATTGAAGCGTGAAGATACAAGACTCAAGACTTCAGCCCGTGTCCGGATGGGACTTTCCTTGGCGTGAAAGGAAAGCTTGGCAATCCGGATATTATATTTCCTTCCTTGTAATCGACTCCATGTAAACCCTAGCCCTCTCCGGTGCCTATATAAACCGGAGAGGTTGGTCCTTAGAAGGCCGATCACAATTACAATCATACCATCATAGGCTAGCTCTTAGGGTTTAGCCTCTACGATCTCATGGTAGATCTACTCTTGTACTACCCATATCATCAATATTAATCAAGCAGGAAGTAGGGTTTTACCTCCACCGAGAGGGCCCGAACCTGGGTAAACATCTATGTCCCTTACTTCTTGTTACCATCAGCCTTGACGCACAGATCGGGACCCCCTACCCGAGATCCGCCGGTTTTGACATCGACACGGACCCTACGGGTTCGAGAACTATGTAGACATGACCGAGACACGTCTCCGGTCAATAACCAATAGCGGAACCTGAATGCTCATATTGGCTCCTACATATTCTATGAAGATCTTTATCGGTCAAACCGCATAACAACATACGTTGTTCCCTTTGTCATCGGTATGTTACTTGCCCGAGATTCGATCGTCGGTATCTCAATACCTAGTTCAATCTCGTTACCGGCAAGTCTCTTTACTCGTTACGTAATGCATCATCTCACAACTAACTCATTAACTACATTGCTTGCAAGGCTTATAGTGATGTGCATTACCGAGAGGGCCCACAGACACCTCTCCGACAATCGGAGTGACAAATCCTAATCTCGAAATACGTCAACTCAACAAGTACCTTCGGAGACACCTGTAGAGCACCTTTATAATCACCCAGTTACGCCGTGACGGTTGGTAGCACACAAAGTGTTCCTCTGGTAAGCGGGAGTTACATAGTCTCATAGTCATAGGAACATGTATAAGTCATGAAGAAAGCAATAGCAACATACTAAACGATCAAGTGCTAAGCTAACGGAATGGGTCAAGTCAATCACATCATTCTCCTAATGATGTGATCCCGTTAATCAAATGGCAACTCATGTCTATGGTTAGGAAACTTAACCATCTTTGATTTACGAGCTAGTCAAGTAGAGGCATACTAGTGACACTATGTTTGTCTATGTATTCACACATGTATTATGTTTCCGGGTAATACAATTCTAGCATGAATAATAATTATTTATCATGATATGAGGAAATAAATAATAACTTTATTATTGCTTCTAGGGCATATTTCCTTCATTTAGTACCGGTTCGGCACGAACCGGCACTAAAGTGCCACCACGTGGCACGAGCCAGGCCCGGGTGCGGGGAGACAATTAGTACCGGTTGGTAACACCAACCGGTACTACAAGGTTTGGGGGGTTTTGGGTTCAGGATTTCTTTTTACTTTAATTTTGTGTTTTCCATTTAATTCTTTTTCATTTGCTGGTATTTTATGATACTGCATATTGTCGTTATGCACATATATATCATCCAATGTCTCGCACCACCATTCACACATACACATGTATATATATACAATTTGGTATATACAATTTCTCCTACATGGAGGTATTACTGCGGTAGCAGGTAATGGAATTCTCCTGTGGGCTCTATGACATGGTCGACCAAAAATCCTGCTATTTCCTCTGCAATTGCTTGTACCTGATCCTTTGGTAGGAGCTTGTCCTGCACCTCATCGAACTTTTAAGAAGGAGATCATTAATATGCATGTATTAGTCATTTTATGTGATTAGATATCGATAATGATGTAAAATTTGTGAATAGTGTTCTGGCAAACGTACCCATAGCTGTCTATCAGATTTGCTCCTTTCGGACGCCATCATGCGAATGTTCTCGCAAACGTAGTATGCACATAAATCAGTCCCCGGCGCCTGCTTCATGGCCTTTACGAGAATAGAATTCAGTCAGATGATAATTAATCAACCATGATAATTAATAGTATTGAAACTAGAATTAAAGAGATGGTAGCTAGCTATAGTACTACTTAATTACTTACCCTGGGTCGAAACCAATACAGATTTTCTTTGAACTAGCCTGGAACATCTTTGATGAACATTCGCCAAGCCCTGCCCGCCGGCAAAGAAAATGAATAAATGAGTTATTAATTAGTTTATATCAGCAAATGATGAACTAAAGAGGCCGACATATGGTTCAATAATGATTGGAATTAATTACCTGTTGACTATCCCCTTCACAATTGAGTAGTCTTTAGGTTCTTTAAGCAGTGAGTCCAGTACTTCAACTGTTTCTTCATCAACTTTAATGATTAACAAGATCCGGTGGTACCTGCATGCGCATATGTTTGCATGTATAAATTAAGCGGGCATGTGCATAACACTCATCAACTAACCCTAAACCCTATAGACTTATTAACATCTAGCTAGTAAACAAAAACAGAATTTGTAGTACAAGACAGTGTGACTCACTCGAAGTTGTAAGGAAGTAGTATATCTGTATTGGTATTGCGCTTCAAGAACTCTAGCATGTTATTCTCTACTTCTTGTTTACACCATTCCAATTTCCATGTGTGTTCACTAATGGTACTAGATGAAACCCCGCGCGTTGTTGCGGGACTTCTAAATTATACTTTTTGCAAGCAACTTGAAATAAAGACATTGCAGTACATGAAACAGAAAGAAACAAAGTTGGTATGTCCTTTTGAATGTTGAATGATACATACATACCTGGTATGGACTTGGACTCGACACTAACATGGCATAATAATGTATTTCTGTCCTTGGTAGTCAGGTTGGCTTCCAAGAGCTTTGAAACAATTAAAGTTCATAAAGGGTACTGTTAACTTTGACTGAGTTCAAGACAAAGGCACTTAAATTCACTTGTAACCAAATGTAAAATGTTTGTATAGTTAACCCTGCTAGATAAAGAATAAATATGGCCATATGAAATTGGAGATTGTTTCTCGCTAATTCAGATCGCAAAAAAAAACCGCAGTACTATGTTCAAGAATAAACTATAATGATAACTCATATTTTGGGGGTACGGAAAACAAATTGGAGCACTGCTATTTGGCATTTAGCTCATTTTTTCACAACAACAAAATGAATATGCATACTTCTTGCAAAAAGAATGAATGCTTATTTCACATAAACTGTAAACATGTTTTCTTGTGCTTTAGAAGTGTATCGTGCTAGCAATGCTCGGTATGATTATTTAATAATATGAAACGATATGAGAGGCTAAAGACACCAAAAACTTAGGCGTCAAGAGAGCAAGACATGAGCAGCCACATGACTTGATTTAAACAGCCAAAGACATCATTAATAGAGGGCTAAGATATTTACCTCTTAATAAAGTTGCAAAGGGAGCTTGATATGAAACGTACATAACCTGTCGACTCAGATATTTATCTTATTTATTCAATAGAAAGCAGCAATTATAAATCAGAATTAGTAAACAATGGAACTTGGTATGTACTCTAAATTCAGTTAGCTAATCCAAGATTATAGTGGGGCTAACACTTCAGGTTTACAATAGCTAAAACATAATTACTTGTTATGACTTGGGATGTGCTTATCACCCTAGGAGAAAATTTAGGTGCACTTGAAACTGAAATAATAGTAAACTCGGAATGTAAAAAGAGAGGGGATATACCAACATGACACGGTAGGTAATTGAAATCTTCATGTTCACTTTAGGTACAAATTGCAATAGAACTCGATTCCTCTAGGAAGACGACCATCCTTAATAAATGCAAAAAAGTAACAAAGAAATCAGTCTAAAAAATCATCTATCTGCACAAATGAAAAATTATAAACCAAATCATGGAGAAATAAATGGCATGACTTGAAATTATTAAAATATTTCGGTTCATAACCAATTCACCACTTCATCAAGGTTTACCAATGGCATGTGGAGACGACAGCATCTCCAGGTGAAGCTATCGGCCATGACAGCGATGCAATTGGTAGCACATGTGGGGGGATTATCATGCTTCAACCTGCGGGCTCATCGAGAGTAGACGCATATTAGAGCATAATCTGGTGTGTGGTTAATTACATAGAGACACTTCAACTCCACAAAGCAGAAAAATCAAAATAGACTACAGAAGCAAAGGGGGATATTGGCTGGCATACCATATGTTGATCAATACGTAAATATTGTGGCATGGCTGCATGCGTATAGTAGGCGAAAGGGCAGAGCTAGCTAGGGTGAGGCATTGATGACTCGATGGTTGGCAGCGATGCAGCGTCGATCTTCAGTGGCGACAGACAATTGGATCATTCGTACTTCCAAAGCCACGGATAAAAAGATCATACGAGGAAGTTAGAGAAGAATCCGATTATAGATCAGATGCAATCTATCAAATAGAATAACAAAAACTAATGGAGAGAAAACATACAGTTCCACGAAGAACCTCGGAGGCACACCACGAATTTGCTCCTCCTAAACAAAGTGCAAGTGATGGATCTGTTCGTCCTTCTCCTTACTGATCTAAAAAAGAAAAATAAAAAGGACAACAAAATCTCACTCAAAACATTGTAGGAACATCCAATCGTCTCCGATGCGTGCTTCAGCGGCCGGCTCAGCAGGCCCCTCACCATGGACCGCGGGAACGCCCAAAGGACCAGGTTGCCGAAGTAGCTCGACAGGACGGCCAGGCGCCGCCGCCCATCCATGGCGATGCGGATGGTGGAGGTCTCGCTGGGGCTGAACCGAAGCGTGCGCGTCCAGGTGCGCCAGCGTGCTCTTGAACCGGCAGAACGGCCGGCTGGGCCCCTTCGATGCAGCAGCACCCCCGGCGCACAACAATATCTCACTCAGAAATTTGTACGAACATCTGATCCAAATGAAAGATTCAAGAATCAAAGAGGAAGAGGATGAAGAATCATTGTGAGGAAGAAAAGAAGATTGAAGATGAAGAGGCAAGCATGTCAATTCTTTGCAATGAGAAGATAAAAGGGGTGAGGTGAAGTTCCTCGTGGGGAGGAACCGAAGAAGGAGTAATGAAAAGATGTGAATGGGGGTGATTATCACCAGACAAATGATTTTTTTAGAAATGGAGCGAGAGAGGGGCTGTTGGCCTTCGACTCCTGGGGAGAATATGACATTTTTTCCTCTGAGGGTGAGAGGCATGAGCTTTTTTTCTACATGGCTCGGTGTTGATCAGTTGTTACACCTGGTAATTAACCATTGGCCGAAACAGGTGCTGACATGGCACATGTGTTGTGGTGGGATGGTTGCATGTCAAGAGAAATGAAGTAATGGGCCTACTTGATGATGTGGATAGCTTGCATGTCAAGAGAAATAGGTTAGTGGGGATGAACTATTTAGGTATTATAGATTTGATTCAATGAACCCAATGCCATGGCGTCCATCTTTTCTCATTTCGTACATCTTCATCCTCCATAGTACCACAGAAAAGAATATAGTGACGATAATTATGTTGGAAATATGCCCTAGAGGCAATAATAAAATGGTTATTATTATATTTCCTTGTTCATGATAATTGTTTATTGTTCATGCTATAATTGTGTTATCCGGAAATCGTAATACATGTGTGAATACATAGACCACAACATGTCCCTAGCGAGCCTCTAGTTGGCTAGCTTGTTGATCAATAGATGGTTACGGTTTCCTGACCATGGACATTAGATGTCATTGATAACGGGATCACATCATTAGGATAATGATGTGATGGACAAGACCTAATCCTAAGCATAGCACAAGATCGTGTAGTTCGTTTGCTAGAGCTTTTCTAGTGTCGAGTATCATTTCCTTAGACCATGAGATTGTGCAACTCCCGGATGCCGTAGGAGTGCTTTCAATGTACCAAACGTCACAACGTAACTGGGTGGCTATAAAGGTGCACTACAGGTATCTCCGAAAGTGTCTGTTGGTTGGCACGAATCGAGACTGGGATTTTTCACTCCGTATGACGGAGAGGTATCTCTGGGCCCACTTGGTAATGCATCATCATAATGAGCTCAATGTGACTAAGTAGTTGGTCACGGGATCATGCATTACGGAACGAGTAAAGTGACTTGCCGGTAACGAGATTGAACGAGGTATTGGGATACCGACGATCGAATCTCAGGCAAGTAACGTACCGATTGACAAAGGGAATTGTATACAGGATTGCTTGAATCCTCGACATCGTGGTTCATTCGATGAGATCATCGTGGAACATGTGGGAGCCAACATGGGTATCTTGATCCCGCTGTTAGTTATTGGCCGGAGAGTTGTCTCGGTCATGTCTGCATGGTTCCCGAACCCGTAGGGTCTACACACTTAAGGTTCGATGATGCTAGGGTTATAAGGAAGATTTGTATGTGATTACCGAATGTTGTTCGGAGTCCCAGATGAGATCCTGGACGTCACGAGGAGTTCCGGAATGGTCCGGAGGTGAAGATTTATACATGGGAAGT